>JADWQK010002494.1:0-675894 GCA_017933935.1 Sesamia nonagrioides
TGCAATAATACTTTGCTTCGTTTTGGTGCACTTTTGAACACTTTTTTGCCAAATATTATAACAGAGCCAATGTAAACTGTGGCACAGTCGCGCCTACCCTCCGTTGTTTCTCATACGTGTAGACATTGTACTTCCATAGTTTTAATATACGTGTAGTTAATTCTTGAGCAGACTAGGCTTATTGCAGCCGGCGTATGTATCTTTTTGAACGCTGCATTATATGAGGTATGTACGTGGTTTCGGCAAACTTTTCCGAGCATATTCTTAGCCTAAAGTATGAATGGCATGCGGTGTCCCTAGGTAGATCCTTATATAGTACAGCGAATTACAAGTCAAAAATGCCACAAGTGTTGTATTCTAGCATTTCTCACTTATTTGTAAGATGAAGCCACATTACGATAGACTTAGAGTGATTGCGGCGCAGTGCAGACGATACGTAGACGCAGTATAGACATCACTTAGACACCGAGTGGAATACACGTAGATTACACGTGAATGCTTAGTAAATTAGTAACCCTCCCTACTATGTGTTTGTCATACAATTATCTAAAACCAATACTGCAGTACCAATATCGAAAACGAAAATTATTTTCCTACAAAGCAGTATTGATTTGAATGATGATTTGCAATGATCGAATGAACGTGTTTAAATAAAATTATATGTTTACTTTAATAAATGCAAATTTGTTGACGTGACGTACGCAAATGTTTTGGAGAGAACGCTATCGCATCGGCGGAGCCTGTCAAATAAACTGATTTATGTAAGCGTTCATGCGGAGACCTTATTTTGGGTCGGCGAAGTTATGGTGGTGTTTACGTGTATCTAAAAAACTACTCCGCTTGGCGTAGTAGCTACTCTTTACTCGTGGCTAATCGTTTGCTTTCGATGTTCTCTGGGACCTATTTCTGTACATTACTAAACAATATTATAACTTTATCCACAATTTAAACTCCCAAATACCTATTATAATATGCTGTACCTAATATGATAATACGATACTGAGTTGTCCCTCTTTCTTTTCAGATACCTGATTAGGTATCTGAAAGAAAAAAAAGAGGGACAACTCAGTATCGTATCGCAAGTTCACTGTTAGATCGACTGTTATGACGACTATGATTATAGTCGTCATAACAGTCGATCTAACAGTGAACTTGCAGTGATCCAGCATTGCGGCAGTAGCCGGAATTGGGGGCATGATTGCACGCACTTCCTTCGTCTCATCAGGTCACGGAGGTTGATAACGACTCTTTTCATGCGATGCACGCCCTCCGCCTAGGCTGCAATGTTTGAGAACCTCACAAATTCACCTGCGGTTTCATTGTGGGCCACACATGCCAAGAAACTTATAAGTGAGGTAGGGCACAAGTTATTAGAAAAATGGATGGCACCAGCCGCGGCTCATTCTTGGTGTAAATGTTAGCCATTGCCATCCAACATAACTATGCAGCATATAGCGTTCTTGGCACCTTTGCGTCGAAAAGAGATTTGAGCGGATTGTTAGATGTATTATTGTGACTATTAGATATAGATTTTAGTAAAGAATTTGATTAAAGTTTTTTTCATTATTATTGTAGGCACATATAGGTAACAGGTAATAGGGTTATCGAAGCTTAAAAAAATTAGCTCATGATTCTAAATGCCCTAGAGTTCAAATAGTTCGTTGACCATACAAAACATGCAATTGTTTAAAAAAAGCGTCAACTGATCAAAATTTATGGCTGATTTTTTTTTAAAAAAAGCTGTCAAAAATTCTACGCTGTCAGATCTGACGTTTTTCATTTCATTATCATTACTGAAGCCATGGTACCCAGATACATGGAGCCAGATACGCAACCTATCACTATGGATAGTGGTTGTCGCTGCCAACGTGTGTATCTATAATAAGTACATAGGTATGTAGATACAAGTAGTTAGTCATTACGTGATAAGTGGGTTACCCTAGCAGTAGGTATAAAAGGTACGACCCTACCCAACCGCTAGTGAAATTGGATGCGTAAAAGAAGCCAAGTTAAAACCATTTATCAAATATCAACGCTATCGTTGATATTTGATATGATAAATGTATATACTTACCAACAAAAATAACAAAGCTACATTTTGAAAACCAATTCTGAATGTTTTTCTTAAATAAAAAAAAAGGTAAAAAGTAAAATGTTAAATTTTCTCTACTCGTCTTTTTCTCACAAAAAAGCTTTGCAAAATATAAGTTTTGTGTTACTTTACATTATTTCCACACATCAGTAATATAGTAGGTTCATTTCAACTTGATAGTAAATTAACTTAAAACTGTTTAAAAAAAAAAACTATTCAAAAGAGATAAAATAGGTGCCCCTATTTTATCTCTTTTTTGAATAAAAAAATAGCTAGAACGACTAAATTTAGAGCATATTTGACAGAGCTGTGTACAAACTGTACCAATTTTTAACAGGGACGTAGCTGGTAATCACTTATGTAACTTACCAGCTAACTAAAATATTTATCTTGTTGTCACTTTTTACTTTTACAATCACGGTTGTAGGTCATTTTTAGGCTGCTGGCGGAAGTTACCACCCAGACAAAATCTTGCCGCCAAGCGATTCGTCGTGTTCTGGCATGATGTCTGGTGAAGCCGTAAGGAAGACGAGTCGGAGTAGTTGTGTTGCGATGTGTGCCAAGTAATACGGCAAATGTTGCTGTGTTGGGAGTGTGATCGTGGGCTCTAAATCAATCTCCCTCTGGCGCAGCATTGATGGTCGTGTTGTTGGGTTTAACATTGCAACACCTCGCTCAACTGCCGCCTTCCTTCCTATTCAGCCAGTTTTTTTTTTAGCAAATAGGCTCTAAATAAACTAGCGCGCTGTACCATCAACGATTGCATCACTGTTTATCATCGCGGAATTCCGGTCAAGCACTAGTTTATAATTTAAAAAAAAAACTCAGCTCACACTATTTATTTACATTTTTGTTACTATTTTTAATCTGACACGTAATTATTTTATATAAGTAAGTTTCAGAAGAAAATCATCCTCAGGCACTAGTTTTACTGGAGTCTTTTAGGTGCACGCGCGAGGCACATTCTACACTATTTTCTTACAATATACAATATGTAAAGAAAACCCTGTCCGACCCGTGAAGGTATTGTTAGGTATCGATAACTGATTCTAATAATGCCCACAAAGACAGGCTAAACTTAAAAAAAAATCCCCCTAAAAATAAATATTATTTCGCAAAAAGAGGTAACTTAATACATGTGCGGTAAGCAACCCCATTCCGCGGGCGGCGGGGGGCAGGGCACGCGGCACCTGTGACGTGGTCGCGTCGCTATTCGCTTATAATAATACCGGTGTTGTCACTTTTTTAAAAATTACCAAATTCCGGGGAAATTGGAATTAATTCCCGGGAAAAAAGGATTATTTCAAAATTCATTAGTAGGTATTGTTACTATGATGATTAGGTAAAATTTTATATTATATTTGGTCATGTGTTTACCTAACCTTTATTATCCTTATGGGTCGGACAGGGTTTTCTTTACATATTGTATAGACACTTTGTTTTATACAGATAATTTGATTTTTATTTGATGCGTGACTTTAAGTCTCTCTAAATAAATGTATTTTCTTTGTTTAGAACTCTTTTAATTTTTTTTGAATGTATCTTAGATAATATCGACAATTATTGTTTACAAATACGGTCCATCTACTAGAACTCCAAAACTTACTAAACTATATATATATATATCATATAGCTATAGTACTAGTAGCTATAGTAGCTAGCAGATACATAAAATCAGCCTAGTCCTCTCGGGGTTTGGGTTCGTAAGCGGACGTCCCGGCGCATCTGTGACAGCCATACTATCGATCGTCTGCTCAGCTGTTCATACCACTATCACGTAGGCACTGTACGCACGGGTCCATTACTACAATAGTACCTATAGGTTAATCTATTTAAAGAGTAAAACCTAATAAACGTGCTACTAACAGATTTCTACCTGAGCAACGAAAAATAGTTCGGAAATGACCCGCATTTCCGATCGCGCAAATAAGATTTTCCAAATAGGAAAAACTCAGTTATACGGGTTAGCACGGTCCGATAAATAGTGCTTGGTCTGCGTCCTATTTTTCCTGATCTGTCGGCAATTTTAGAAACGGCAATTTGCAGGTCAGCGTATAATGATCTAAACATTATTAACGGCCGTACCTAACAAATATTTAACTGCAGAATTATAATGGAAGACGGGTCTGAGCAGTTGTGTTGCGATATGTGGCGGGTACAATGCGCCAAATGTTGTTGTGTCGGAAGTTTGGTCGTGGAGAGTCTCCAGATCAATCTCCCTCTAGCGCAGCATCGTTTGGTCGTGTTGGTCTTGGATTTAACATTGCATCACCTCGCTCAACTGCCGTCATTCTTCCTATTCCTTAGTTTTTTAAGTGAATAGGCTTAATAAACTAGTGCGATTTACCCTCAACGATTGCATCACTGCTTACCATCAGGCGGGATTGCAGTCAAGCACTAGTTTATAATTTAAAAAAAAAATCGCAAAGATCGTCAATATACCTCTCATTGTTCATATTATATACTATCTACTGAACTACTATTTCGTGAAACCATTACATTTCTGGCCAACTCTATCGGCCTATAGGAGTCCTATTCCTGATCCTTATTCAGTAAAGCAGTATTTATTGCCGTCGTCAATCATACGTATTTTAAGCTACATGCAATCTCACACTGATCTCCAAATTCAAATCAACATCAACCTCTGAAAAACCTCCATCTTTTAAATTACATAATTATTTATTTTGTGTTTTCATTTTTGCATCTTTTTTTTTTGTCAATTTTCTTTCATCCCTTAGTCTTTGTCATCTATTAGTATTACTAGTATACGTTTGTATTAGTTGTGACACGGCCGTGTAGTCAGGAGGCCTGGAGACCTGTAACACAGGTTGTCCTAGTACAGGCTCCAGTTTCCACTACATCGTTATATCTTGTATGCTTAATTTTGAGTTAAACTTATGTTTAATTATGTGGTGGAAAAAATAAACGTTTATTATTATTATTACCTTTTTATCGTCCCACTCCTGGACACAGGTCTCCTCCTATACAGAGAAGGATTGAGCGTAGGTAATCACCACGCTTGCTCAATGCGGGTTGGCGATTTCAGTCCAGGTTTCCTCAAGATGTTTTCCTTCACCTTGTAAGCAGTCATTGGTGTCCAAGATATACTTAGAAAGTACATATAACTTGAAAAAGTTACATTGGTACTTGCTCGACGTGGAATCGAACCCGTACACCACACTCGTACTTGAGGGGCTGGTATTTTAACCACTAATCCTCCACGACGATCTCCAAATTACTACAAACGAATTTCGTGCATTAACTTAGGTCTTTCCTCTTAAATATTACACCGCCACAACCGTCTAAGGCCTACAGTAAAAATAGTTATTTGATCTACCGCTACAACCTTGTTGTATCTACAAATTAAGGCATGAGCAATTTTCATAACCATAGGTCATGCCAATAGGAGAGAGGAAAATGCAAAGCAATATATATGAGTGCCTTAATATTAATCCCCCGAAATAATAGATGAGCATTTGAGAGGATTCGGTCCTTAGTTACTCTGCACAGCTTAGGCACTTAACAAAATGAAACCGAACTCAACAGATGTTGTAGAAGTCCCATTTCAAGTACTAAGTGCTCATTACTAAGTGCAGCTTGATAATGGTTTGTTGAATCTCCCGACTACGATCACATACAAACTTTAATTCACTCAATCCACTGTTATGCTAGACAGTTTTCTAAGCTAAACAAAACAGAATTTGAAGATTTTTGTTCTGTTTTTAAAAATTTTATACCTAATACAAGCGACACCCGCTTCGCACGGTTTAATTACTTGACAAAAAATCGAGTAAGTTTATTAGGTAAGTAAACACTTAAACTGTTTGTAACTCTCAAAATTGTGTTGAAAGCTGCCTTAATACCTGTTGCGAATCTTGGAAGAATGTCGCGGTGATACATATAGATACGAAGAGCGACTTCAATTCACGGTATGTATTTATATAGGCAGATAGCACGATATGCACGGAGAGGTTTGCCACGTTAGTTGTTTGCTGGCTTCATTTGTTTGCCAGGCACGTATCTGTGCGTATCGTAGCAATGGATCGCAGTGGACGATACCACCTAGATCTTGTGCATACTCTCGGAGCTACATACGTGCGTACGTGGGTAGCTTATCAGTGGGCTTCTGTGGGTGGAGGCTTGATTCACGTTCCGAAAGTAATATTAGGGTCTGTATTTTTTTCTGTGCAGTGAACCTTCTCTCCCCCTATTTTCTGAGCCGGTATAGATTAAAAACAACAGCGCAAAGGGGATTGGAAAATAAGGGTATCTTAGCCATGCTTGTGCCAAACAAGTTGCTTGTAATAACTTTCGGCCTAATTAGGTATCGGGATGGTAAACAAAGTGATGCTACTACCAAACACATAAGTACTTTTACCAAAGAATTCTAGTGGCTACCTTAAAAAAAAGGAAGTGTTATTATTCTACTTTAGTTTACTGATTTGTCAGTAGAAAACTTTAAACAATACTGGTATCCTAGATCAGTAGACACTATGAAATAAGATAATGTTATATTTATTACGTATATAGGTACTATGCGACCGTGTTTATATCAAAGTGTCTTTTACGTAACTGCTTTTCTGAACAAAAACGTTTTCTAAATAATTAGAAAGCTTATTCTAAATCTACTTGAATTTCTACGTGCATTTTAGTTATTTTACTCTCAACCTGCACAATATAACTAAGGTCGACTTTCGCAAACATCCTTTACTAAATAAATTTCTCTCAAAAGTAGAAAATTGCTGGAGACTATTAAGAAAACCTATTCAAAGTAAGTAAAGCCAAAAGAGATCCACATCTTTTGGCTTTGCTTACTTTGAATAATGTATGAAAGATTAAAATCATGACATAGAGTAGGTAGAAGCATTTGAACTCAAACCAACCACAGACTAGTAAATAGTGAAAGCGCATACGATATACGAGAACCGTATCGGCCCTTTGAAATGTTAAACTAATGAAATACCTACAAACGCTAACTCAATTTACTTTGTGTGTGATGTCCATCGAGTGAGGCTGACCGACGAATAACAAGGGTGCAACCTCCCTGTTCATACTAAATTAGTTTTGTGAGGCTCACGTGCGTTCAATTAGCTCATAATTTCCACCGAAATCCTTTATCGAATCTATGCCTCGCTGCAACATTGTGGATTTTAGGTACATGGGAGGAGCATGATGAGCGCGTCACCATTAGGCTCGTATTTGAGTTCACTCGAGACTTTAATGGTTAGTGAAATCTAGTTTAGTTGAAATTCTATAACTACTTCTAGACAACAATTGGACAACAATTCTGACAAATAAATACAGACTTTTTTTCAAAACCAAACTGGGATAAGGTCAACCGGGGTAATTGCGGAAACCTACATCTCCTGCCACTTGTTTTGTTTACTTTGAATAAAAAACTATAACCTAAAGATGGCAGGAGAGGTAGGTTTTCAAATAGATTTAAAATAATTTCGATTAGACGCAATTGCTCCAAAGAGGCAATTGCCCCGGTTGACCTTAAACAAAAGTGTCAAATAAAACTGTAATTCTTAAAAAATAAATCAGGGGGCCATGTTCTTGTGCTTGAAGGCAGGACTGGCTTCTGATAGCATTCGACACGTTGATTTTATCAAGAGTTCTTTGTAGCGAACTTCACCGACTTAGAATTTTAATCCACAAAACTTTATAATTAAAACGTCAGTTAAGGAAGTGACTTTTTAAAAGAACGGTCCTGTATTCCTAGTTAATAACTTGATATAGGTACGGCCAGAAAATGCAGGCATTAGAGGGGAAACTTGCACAGTTTAGGTGACGTGCAGCGTCACGAGCTAATCTTGTTGTGGCTGCGAACGTTTGACCGTGTCATTTTGTGGCGTCAGGACGGAAATAAAACCAGTCTATCGTACCATTTTTCTAACTAACCGTATGATTTTTATAACAATGTGGGGTGAATTTTAAACAGCATATTTCGCTCTAGTCTGGCGAGGAAATTACTGTCTTTGACCTAATTGACCGGCAATTTGAGGAGGATATCAACTGCTGAGTAAAAGAAAACGTTTAGGGCACGTACCTGCTAATTACAGTAGCGGTTCAGCCACAAGAACTAAATAAAAACAAAAAGTACAGTACAGAAAGTAAAGACGATGCAGCAAAACAAACGTAATGAAATAAACGCAAGGCGCGCCAAATGCTCCACGGACAATGGCAAAAACAACGCAGGGGAGGTAGGGTACACCGCATTGCACCAGTTGAATCTCACCCCTCTTAGAGGGAGCTATCCCGACCCCCCGATCCCCACTATCCCCCGCGAGGGGTTCTATAGGGTACTTGTTGACGTTGGGGATGTGAACTGCGTAACCAATTGATTTTTGGCGAAGTCAGCCTTTCTGAGATGAATCTCTAGTCTGAAGTATTCACTGTAGGTACACACAATCATTAAGTTTTGTCTTTTTAGTTTGGGATCAAAACGTGGAAAATTATATATAACGAACGGTATTCGGCGAATATTTTCGCCATTAATTAAATACTATTAAACCATCGTAATTTTGAAATTAATACAAGAGGACCAAAATAGATGTGTGAGATGAAATTAATATCATAAAACCAATATTACCTATACATTTAAGGTATTATCATCATCATCAACCTTTTATCGTCCCACTGCTGGGCACAGGTCTTCTCTCATACAGAGAAGGATTGAGCGTAATCACCACGCTTGCTCAATGCTGGTTAGCGATTTCAGACTTGAAAGTCCAGGTTTCCTCTAGATGTCTTCCTTCACCTTTTAATCAGTCAATGGTGTCCAAGATATACTTAGAAAGTACATATAACTTAGAAAAGTTACATTGGTACTTGCGTGACCTGGAATCGAACCCGCACACTCATACTTGAGAGGCGGGTGTTTTAACCACGAGGCCACCACGACTGTTAATAATTAAAATTTATTATTTAAAATTATTAAGGTATTATGCTTTCCAGATTATCAGTTTCTGAAAACTATTATTATGTACGAATAAATGCGCTTAGATGTGAGTTGCGCAATTATCTTAAGATTATAACAAGCCATCAGTTTCAATAACTCTGGCAAAGACAATGCATTCGAAGCCAGCAACAATTGAGGAATCGGCAGCGTGGTAAAGATATGGCATTGTATGAATTTCTCAGTTTGAGTGTCAGACATGTCAGTGTTATTCACAAGCTACGTAACACAGTTTAAGTGACTCTATTGTCATCTCCAGAATTGTATGAGCTGGCCGTCGAGGCAAACATGGTTATGCGGCACTTTGGTTAATGCCGCCGTGTCAGCGTTGATCGATTTGTCACATTTGGAATATAATACAATTTAAAGGCTTGCTTTTAAAATACCTCTTTCAGGAACAACATTTTAGGAACACTTAACACACATTTACAAACATCATGTTTCATATTTTTGGGCTAACAGATTCAGACGGCTCCTAATTTAAATTTAAATTTTAACACCGTGTAATTTGTAGGGTTTTCGTTTCAATTACAATTCTGCCGAAAAGAGTGAGAATGTTTAGAATATTGGATGAAATTCGCTTCACGGTACTTATACAGGGTGTATCTGACATCGTAACGCAAACTTCGCGAAAAGGCTAGACCGCATGCCACTAATAAAATTATGATAGTCATTTATGTCGTTAATGAGCGGTTACAGAATACACACTGTATAAGAAAAGTGTCGGCTTGGCTTTTGAACGTTGCAAGCGTGCCGCCGTGCGGGTTTGTAGGTATGACGTTGATCCCTGATGTGAACTCTATTAAATCAGCTGATAAGATAGTTTTTCGGGTTTTGTTTTCATTGCGCTTTTTTATGTAATTAGCGAATTATTTAATTTTTACTTTAAAATATTATTGGGTTATAAAAGTATAGCAATTGTGAATGGTCTGAAGTGAAAAAAAACTACATATTTTTTTTTTAATCATGAAAAAGCCGACGAAAAATTCCACCACTGGGGGGCTCAGAATCATGTACTGGATCCATGGTACTCGTTTGTGCGTCGATGTCAGATACACCCTTTATATAGCAGCATACTTTTAAAGCAGCGGACTATCGAGAGTTCGTTCCCGTGTTCGGGGACAAAGCTGACGCAGCTGTTCAAGTACCTCTATGTTCCCACTAACGGCCCGGTATACAAATGTTAAAAGCACGCAGAAAATGCCAGAGGATTTTTCAGGTATCACAAGACAAAGGTCTGGAAATGGCAGATTAAAAAAACACATTCACGTGTCAGCCGAACAAGGGTATTAAGTATCAGATTAATATCCGCATTTTTGCTGGAATAGAAAAACAGTTAATTAAAATGCAGTAATTGCAAATATAGAATTAATTCATTAAATACATTACTCAAGTATGAGTGTGCGGGTTCGATTCTAAGTCAGGCAAGTACCAATGTAACTTTTTAAGTATATCTTGGACACCAATGACTGGTGAAGGAAAACATCTTCAGGGAACCTGGACTTTACATCTGAAATCGCCAACCCGCATTGTGCAAGCGGGGTTATTACGCTCAATCCTTCTCTGTATGAGAGGAGGCCTGTGCCCAGCAGTGGGACGATAAAAAGGTTGAGGATGATGATGATGGCACACTGTTGGAGCTGCTGAACCTTGGACAAAACTATCCTTGCATTGTGTAGATTCAATTTCTTCGACAATTGACGCATCATTTGACGCATAGTACCTGGCAGACATCGCAATACAACTGCTCAGACCCGTCCTCCGTACGGCTTCACCTGACATCATGCCGGAACACGACGAATCGCTTGGCGGCAAGGCGTTGTCTGGTGGGTGGTAACCTCTGCCGGCAGCCGATGTTATGGCCTACCACCTATTTGTATAGGTACGTTGTTTGGTAGAGGAATTGAGACAATTTTCTTTGGAATAGGAATACCAAAGACCCATCTTAAGAGTCTCTGTGGATAATCGAGATTATAAATGTTTCTTTGTTTCACCTGAAATATCGTCAATTTTTTTATGTGTGTTATTATCATAGCGCAATTTAATTTGGTGTTATGTATAATCCATACTAATATTATAAATGCGAAAGTAACTCTGTCTGTCTGTCTGTTACGCTTTCCCGCTTAAACCCCTCAACCGATTTTCATGAAATTTGGCACAGACAATCTTTAGACCCTGAGAATGGACATAGGCTACCTTTTATCCCGGAAAAAATTGATATTCCCGAGGGAAATCTAAAAAGCGCGATATAACCGAACTCCACGCGGGCTAAGCCGCGGGCGGAGAGCTAGTGTATAATCTTTATCGTACACCTAAACCAAACATCATTTCTTTCTTCTTTCTTTCTTTCATATTGTAAGTCGTCGTATCTATACATACGACCTAATGCTTTTAATGTCGAGCTATAGATACGACCTAATGCTGCTAAGGTTGAGATTTATGTAGAACTAGTTGCGCCTCGTGGTTTCATCTGGTAAATCTCGATCCCATGGGAATTTTAAGTGTATGTTAATCCTGGTTATACCATCTGCTTGCCAAATTTCATCCAAATTCATTTAGTAGTTTTTGTGTTGAAGAGTAGCCAGTATATATATATATATATCCATACCATCACGCTTATAGAATTAAAAGGATTGTTTCTAGAAACGGATTTGAATGCTAGACATACAAGTGTGATAAGAAAACATTAAATTTATTTAAATTGAATGATTTCTTGTTTTTTTTAATCTATACTAATCTATAAAGCTGAAGAGTTTGTTTGTATGTTTGTTTGTTTGTTCGCGCTAATCTCGGGAACGACTAGTCCGATTTGAAAAATTCTTTTTGCGTTGGATAGCCCATTCATCCAGGAAGGCTTTAGGCTATATAACATCATGCTGCGACCAATAGGAGCGGAGCATAACTAAACCACGCGAACGAAGTCACTGGCGGTTGCTAGTCGTCACCAAAATTAACGATAAAACACCTATATGGTAAAAAAGACATCCGCAATCCCTCCAAAAATTGTGTCGGTCCTTCTATAAAACAATCTGTGTAGTGGAATATACATGTTTCTGTTATTGTAACCGCAGTGTTCATATGTCTGCGATTTTATCTACTAATGTGACTAATTTGTTCGTTTGAGCTGTTAGAATTACGAGGTGAATTTATTCGATAATAAGCGGGGCGTCGTGAGGCGTGCCTCATTTAGTTGAATCCCTAATGAGCTTATGATCATAAAGGTTGGAAATGTTGAAGTCAATTATACTAAATAAGATTCCATGCAGCTACCATGGAGACTACTACAGCTTTGAATTAAGTTGTTTCTGCTTGTAAATTAGCACGTGTACAAGTGAACTATACAATAGTGCATTAAAATCAATATCTTTCTCACTTCTGGGCAAAAGCGTCAAAGCGTCTCTTTTCCACACACATTCCAAAAAGGAAACGTATAATCAATAGGCGAATTATTATTATAAAGAATAAATTAAATATCATTTAATTTAATAAACAGAGTATATTTCATGACTTAAGAGAAGCTCACATCTTCTTCTTTTTTGGAAAAAGCAACAGGTCATCTATCTCAGAGTTATATTAAATTGACGTATGACGAATAGATGGCCAGGATTAATAATCACAGGTAATAAAACCTCCAACAATTATTAGCGGAGAATGACTATTCTCCGCTAATAATTGCAATAATTGGCAATATATCTATGTATATTAGAGATACTTTGAGATCAAGTTGGAACGTTTTTATAATTATGAAAATTGCCCCCGGCTATAGATTATAGCATGCGGAAAATCGTCTTCATTGAACACTGCCACTTCCATTTCTATTTGTAGAGGCGTGTGGACATGGGTTGTAAGTAGGGGTGTTTGTGTGGCCTACATCGCTGCTATCTGACCTAGAAGAGACATATTACTGTCCCCGCGATTCTAAGTCGTAGGCACACTTCCGAATTTTTTGCCCGACCTTTTCTATTACTGCGGAACTATTTTAAGAAAGTCGACGTATTTTTTTTCGGCGTGTATCTGCCGTAGTGCTGCGGATGTACTTCTATTCAAGTTCTTGTGCTAGGTATACTTGCTTGTCTCAAAACCCTTATCCTTTTCCAAAGCCGTACAAAGCTCCCGCTATATGTGGCATAACTCAGTAAGTACCATATTTAAGTCCCTCTCTTCTTTATAGAAAAGGATTATGTTGTACCGAGCAGGGTTAAAGTATTTTCAGATTTTGTAATGGCTATCTATGTATAAGACCATTCTTGTCTCTAGGCAATAATTTGGTGTTCACACAAGAGCCAATAATGTCACCAATAGATGATTCAAATTCGATTAAGTTAAAGTCAATACGAAGCCAATTATTCGCGGTTCAGTAGTGAATTATCGCCAAGTCCCAATTCAATTAATATTAAATACTATAATAAATAGGTGTATTCCAATGAGAAAATTGCTCGCTCGGAAATATCTGTTGATAATCCTCTTACTGATACCTAATACCTAGGCACTAAGATATTCAATCGAGTTTTTTAAATTTCAGTAGATAAATTCTGCATGTAACTGGATAGAAAGTGCTCGTACTATGTAGCTACGTATATACGATATGGTGTAACTGTACTCCTAGTTTCATGGGAATCCGTAAAGCTTTTTTATGTCACTAGCTTTGGCTCACGGCTTCGCCCGCGTTGAGGTCGGAATTATCGGACGGAACAGTCTATCAAGGACAAGAAGTATAATATCTCCTAATCTATCATTATGTCACGGTCTATATGTGTGCCAAAATACGAAATCCGTATACGGATGTCGACGGATTAACGGATGTCTGACCTTTCTCTCTCCCTTTGTAAAATCTTCATATTTATATTCTGTAATTTATATGGTGTACATAATAAAGAGTATTCTATTCTATTCTTACAGAATTACTTTACAACAAAATTACTTTAAATTTAAATTAATATAATATTAGTAAGGAATAATTAGCAAACATGTTTATAAAGTTTAACGTTCATAACATTAACCTAGTATGTAGGTGCTACCTGGAAATCTCTCAGAACATGTATCATCATCAACTTTTATCGTCCCACTACTGGGCACAGGTCTCCTCTCATACAGAGAAGGAATGAGAGTAATCGCTACGCTTGCTCAATGCGGGTTGACGATTTCTTAAAGTCCAGGTTTCCTCAAGATATTTTCCTTCACCTTTTAATCAGTCATTGGTGTCGGAGCCGTAGTCATAGGATATACTTAGAAAGTACTCATAACTTAGAAAAGTTACATTGGTACTTCCCTGAGCTGGAATCGAACCCGCACACTGATACTGGGGAGGCTGGTGTTTTAACCATTAGGTCACCACGACTCAGACCACGACGCAGATCATGTATGAACTCCACTAATTACTAATCAAAGTATAAACGGGGACTTATGCAGGATCATTAGCGGATGATTCGCCCTAAAATCTGACTTGCCCCCCCCTAGCCCTGACCTGCCCCTCCCCCCCTCCTAGGCTAGAAGCTGGGTTCGCCCATGGGTGCTTTACTCTTTAATAATTCTAATATTCAAAGCGTAACTGAAGGAATAAGGGCAGCATGTAATTGGAGCAAATCCTACGATATTAGCCACTTCATGAGTGATGTCGGTGACTAAGCAGAACCTGGAGTAGCTATACATCGACCCCAATTACGTGAGTAGCACTCCAGTGACGGGTCAGCATTTCATACGCTTTTCCACTTAATAGGGTCTAAAATAAAAAAAATACACGTGTATATAAATAGGTTTTCGTCAAATAAACCTTCTCCGTCTTATTATAAAATGAAATATTACTTCTTTTTTTTCAGCCTAAATTATTGAGCTGGAATTTGTAATTAGAACTTTATACGTATTGCGATTTACAGAGTTTGGCGGGAATATCAAGATGAGTGTCACGCTCATTTTTCATTGGACTTTTATAATTATTTATAGTGTTGTTTACTAAATAAAAGCGCGTGATTTATGTAGTAAAAAGTGTATTCAGCGAATAATTTATAAAGAACATTGAAATATTATAGCATAGTGGCCACATCATGACCTTACCCAAACTTCCTCCTTGTCGGTCAGACGCGGGAAACGAAAGGAGATAGGATAGGAGTTAGATTAGTTAGGATAAGTTTAGGATAAGTTACAAAAGAAGACATAATACAAGGCGAGGCTATCATGGTCTGAGATACCTTTGCCTGTTCAGTGTAATGCACTGGCAAATTGAACGAACAACAACGTATTGCGATTTACAATGAAAACATTACACCGCATTATGTTGCATTTTTAATGTACTCCAAAAGCAGGAGATTACTCAATTCGATTGTAAGCAATGTTTATTCACAGATGACTTAATCGTTTATGAACTGATTTTTGTTGGGTAGAAGATATTTTTGTATAAAGAACAGCATTTCTAATAAAGTTAGGTTATTAATTCGATAACTGGAACGAAACTGACCTAAAGAAACACCTTATTTTGTGTAAAAGGGGTAGTGTATAACGGAGTTGCGGTACGTTGTAGTGTAAAACTCACCGCGTGTGTCGTCACCTCACATCAGGTACAGCTGAAAAGCAGCGTCAGGCACTATTTCTCTGTCATTTTTGTTTAACTGGGCCTTTTTGGTGCAGCCGCAAGGCATAGGTACTTTGCTGCAATTTTTTATATTGGGGTTTTTACTTTCAATTATTTATATTTCTTTCTGGCTGTTGTATGCTTATTTTAGATGTATTGTGTATCTTTATGTCTCTGGCGAATAAATGTATTTTCTCTCTCTTAAGCTTTTATGACATTGCAACGATGATTTTTTTATGGTTGTGATTATGTGTTAAAATTATAATCGTGCGTACCGATTTTTTAGACGAAATCTCAACCGTTAATAAGGTCCGATCAGTTCAACCAACTACATGAACGTATTTAGGAACTGGTGGTGTACTTTTATCAGCTTGATTTGTTGGTTTGCAAAAATCAAACACAAACTTCACACAGAACCAAAAAAAAGCTTGCAATAACAAAATAAATTGAGCTCCGACCTTGCAACTACCAGTATGTTAAAATGAAAATAAAACAAGCTCTCCGTTGAAAACGAAATCCAATCTGCAATTTTAATATGATCAAAGAGTATCGTCCAATTTGATCTAGCAGATATATAATTTCACATGTCTTTTAGTGGTTAAAATGATTTATGTTTATGACATAATAATTTTAACATTATTGCATGAAGTTTTTAACATCACTGCATGAAATGTCTGTTACTGTATTGAATGTGTATTACTGTATGAAATATTATTTACTATAAATTTTCATTTTACCATTTTATTTAAAGTGAACCATTTCTACACACCTTTCCAAGCGACATATAAGGAATATGTCGCTTGTATTAAGTGACAGTTCGAACGCGATCGCGAGTGTACGTTACCTACCGTACGCTACGAATATGTCTAAATCTAAGAGATTAAAGTGTGCGAATTGTAACATTGTAATATGCGAGGTGTTAGCGTTTATTCAAAACAAAATTGACGTGATGGACGAAGAAAGCCTTGTCCGTATATGTGAAAGTGCTTTTAGTGTCGAGGATATAGAACTTGCGAAGTCGTTACTTTTTGAAGCATTGCAAAAAGCGGCTACAACTCGAAAGCGACAAGGCAAGACTCAACGAAACCTAGACGACATTATATCACTGTTAAAAGGGACTGATCCAGAATGTATACCAACTTTTGTGGCGAGAAATCTCGAAAAACTACATCGATCATGTGGATGTAACGTCGTTACTTAAAAAGATCGTCATAATGCAAGGGACCATTGATGAAATTCGTGAAAACTACGTATCAAAGAAGGATATCAAGGAACTTATGGTAAATGATCGTAGGTCGCCGTCCTCTGACGAAACACGAAATGTTAACATGAGTCGTGGTGGGTACCTGCAAAAGAAGAATGTCTCCGTTATGGATAGTGGACCGGAGGCTCTCTCAGTGTACGACTATGAACAGAACTGCTCGATTTTAGGGCAGGTCACTGATGGTAGTAGTGAATGTTTACGCCAACAGCATGATACGGCAAATTTATCGGCGCGAGCGCCACCGGCGCTCTTACCAAGGAGCAATCCAGCCCGCAAGACGAGTGCGAGTGAGACGGCACATCAACGGCTGTCAGTACGACAAAGCAATCTCATTACTACGCCAGATAAACAAACCGAGACTACAGGGCGTTTATTATCATATGCGGAAATGGCTGGTAATGGCTCAGAATGGAAGGTAAATGGTGCGGACGATCGATGGATTTTGGTTCAGAAAAAACGATTAAGAAATAGGTTAGCTACAAAAAAAGGTAATGCAGTTGTCGAGTCACAGGACAATGTGAAATTTAAAGCGGCGGATACTAAAGTACCATTGTTTATTTCTAACGTCCATACAGATGTATGTGAAAAGGACATTATTGATTATGTTCACAATAAAACGGGTGAAACTATTACGTTAGTAAAGCTAAAAATTAAAAAACAAAAAAGCTATAATGCTTATAAAGCTTACGTTGTGAAGCATAAATTGGATATATTTCTGGATGAGAAGCTGTGGCCATCAGGCATTTCCTTTAGGCGCTTTATAAACTTTGGGGAAAAGAGAAATGTGAAAACAGATTCTGAAAGTGAGGCTAACATAAATGAAAATTTAAATGGACAAAGAAGCAACTAAATGTTCCAGTAGAATTATTAGTTACAACTGTAAGTCAGTCAAAAGATCCTGGGAAGGGGTTAGAGCCCTGTGCCAGACTGCTGATGTGGTGGCACTACAGGAGACGTGGCTCCTGCCGTACGAGTTACCGATGCTGAGTACTATCCACGAGGATTTCAGTGCGACGGGAACCTCTGCCGTGGACACGTCAGCGGGCTTACTTACCGGTCGCCCGTACGGTGGTGTCGCGATATTGTGGCGAAAAAGTGCGTTCCATTCTGTGTCTGTGGTTAGCTGTGACAACGTTCGTGTGACGGGTATAAAGTTAACAGTGAGTAATAGAAACATAGTCATTCTTAGTGTTTATATGCCAACAAACAGTAGTGATAATTTATCAGTATTTACAAACTGTCTTAGTACGATACAGTCTGTGATTGAAATGGAACAAAGATGTGGAACTGAGGCATTTTATGTGCTTGGAGACTTTAATGCACATCCGAATGAATTATTCTTTAATGAATTAGTTGCTTTTTGTGATGATAACGCATGGTGTTGTGCGGATGTACATATGTTGGGGTTATTGTCTGGTACCTATACGTTTCGTAGTGAGGCTCATGGGTGCATGAGGTGGTTGGATCATTGCATTACAACACAATCTGCTGTTTCCACCATTAATAGAGTATGGGTGCAAGAAGACGTGTACTGGTCTGACCACTACCCACTTGTAATGGAATGTAATCTGTATAAACTTAATATTAAATATGAATATAATTTAAATAAAGGCGATCTCAGACGGAAAATAATTTGGGGCGAAAGACAGCCTAATCAAACTCATAAATATCATGAATTATGTAATTCTAAGCTTCGAGCGATAGACTTCCCTTTAGCACTGGGACAATGTTGTGATTCCATATGTCGTAATTCAGATCATTGTATAATTATTGAGGAGTTATATAATGAAATTGTTTCTGTGTTGTCAGAGGCTGCAATGAAAACATATTGTTGTAAAAAGACTAGAACAAAGTCTTTTCATATAGCTGGTTGGAATGCATGCGTTGCCGACGCACATCGAGATGCTCGCACAAAATTTAAAATATGGGTACTGGCCGGTAAACCTACAAGTGGCATCGTGTATGATGAAATGACAGACACACGAAAAATATTTAAGTCCAAGTTAAAATCATGCCAAAACCGACAAGAACAATTAAAAATGAACATTCTTGCCTCTAACCACTCGGTAAAAAAATTTAAAGATTTTTGGAAAAATGTTAACCGTTCAAATGTGAAAACAAGCCTTCCGGTGAGCGTCGGCGGCGTCAGCAACCACAAAGCTATTGCTAACATGTTTAGAGAACAGTTTGCAATCTCGTCGTCCTTGGGTCCGTCTCCGTCGTCAGCGAGTTGTGTTCGCGATGCGGGTGCCGCCGTGACTGGGCGTAAGACGTACTTTTCTGCCCAGGTTATCAGAAACACAATAAACCGTATGCAACGTGGGAAATCGCCCGGTCATGACGGCCTCAGCATTGAACATTTTAAATATGCTGGTGTTCATTTGCCGCGTGTGTTGTCAATGTTGTTTAATTTCTGTATGTCCCACTCATATCTACCGGAGTCGCTCATGCGTACTTTTGTGGTACCTATTCAAAAAAATAGGACGGGGGACTCATCTGATAGGGCTAACTACCGGCCCATTTCACTGGCCACCACTGCTGCCAAGATACTTGACAGCATGCTTAATGCGAACCTCGCGAAAATGATTGAGCTGCAAGATGCCCAGTTTGGGTTCAGAGCTGGGTTGTCTACCGAGAGTGCCATTTTAAGTTTAAAGCATGCTGTCGGGTACTACACAACCAGAAGGACGCCGGTGTATGCCTGCTTCCTGGACCTCTCAAGGGCTTTTGATCGTGTGTCATACGACCTTCTGTGGGACAAGCTGGGAGGCGCGGGTGTGCCCGGGGAGTGCATCTCTCTCCTGAGGTATTGGTATGCAAACCAGAAAAACCATGTGAGGTGGGCGGGGGTCCTATCGGATGAGTACAAATTAGAATGTGGCGTTAGACAGGGGGGTTTGAGCTCCCCTCTACTGTTCAACATCTATGTTGACCAGCTGGTGGAGCGGCTCAGTAGCACACATGTCGGCTGTCACATTGATGACATTTGTTTTAACAATATTAGTTACGCAGACGATATGGTGCTGCTGAGCCCTTCCATAAGCGGACTGAGGAAACTGCTGTCTATTTGTGAGGAGTATGCGGAGGCGCATGGGTTACAATATAACTCTAAAAAGAGTGAAATTCTGGTATTTAAATCATGCAAACAACAGCCAACCCATGTGCCTCCTGTATTTCTTAATGGAATGGCCCTAAAGCAGGTTCAAGCCGTGAAATACTTAGGTCACATTGTGACAAGTGATCTTAGGGACGACGAGGATGTCGAGAGGGAGCGCAGGGCTCTGGCGGTGAGGGCTAATATGCTCGCACGCAGGTTCGCACGATGCACGACAGAGGTGAAGGTTACGTTATTCAAAGCGTTTTGCCAGTCCTTCTACTCGGGCGGCCTGTGGGTGAGATATACGCAGCGAGCTTACAGAGCCCTGCGCACTCAGTACAATGATGCGTTCAGAGTGTTGTTGGGTCTGCCGTGGCGGTGCAGTGCATCCGGGATGTTTGCTGATGCTCGCACTGATGGTTTCCAGGCCATCATGCGCAAAAAAGCAGCTTCCCTGCTGGCCCGTATACGGAATAGCAACAACGGCATTCTGAACGCAATAGCTGTGCGATTTGACTGTCCCCTTCAAACACACTGGATACAGTCGTGTGTGGGAGGGGCAAGTCACAGCAAATAACGGCTTTATTGGCCGTTGTTTGCTGTGAATTATACTTTTAAAGACTGTTGTTGTAAATTATAATTGTCAATAAGCCAACTATATGGGTCTATGCCACCCGAAATAAAGTTTTATTATTATTATTATTATTATTATTATTGTCTCTTTATCATTTATTTTTACATACAAAGTACATGAGGTACATTGTATTAGTAATAATCTTAGTTACCTAGCCTACCTCTATACCTCTATACCTACTATTACTTATACTATCTTATATAGTCCGGTCTCCGGACCACTAACACCCACACAAGCGGATTATCTGTCCGGGCGGCTATCGTGTGCAGAATGAAAATGAAAAATGGAATGAAATGGAATTCCTCCGCATAACATGCTAGGGAAGAAGGTTAAAATAAATCCACCGCCGAATTTAACATAAAAAATCTGAGTTGAATTTGTTTAAATTTTAGTTCATTCTTTTAATTTCGGGCTTAGATAATCATCATCAGCATCATCCCAGCGTTAATCCCAGTCGCATCCGAAGCCTTTTCAGCTTTGGAGTCTGGGGTCCGCTTTACCAGTCCAACTGCTGATATGGCTAAACTTCGACATTTTCCGTGAAGCGACTGCCGTCTGACCTCCACAACCCGAAGGCGACATCGAAGCATTGCAGTTAGACCAATTGTTGTACTTTTGAGGGCTCCAACAAACCGTAACGACTGCCACTAGATGTTCGTATGGCAACCAGTACCAACGGCTTAACGTGCTTTCCGAGGCACGACCAGACAGTCCAAGTATTCATATTCATGCATACAAATACTTGCACTATGCGGGGATCTAAGCCCGAAGCTTAGATAATGCCGCGGGTAATGTCATGTTCGAGATAAGAAGCTAAGGTTTGTTATAGTTTAAAGATACCTACAGCTTATAGGCTTGATAGACCGCTAATCTTTGTGAAGCATTTTACTTGATAACATTAAGCCTTTCTCAAAGGCTTGTAGCCGCCGTTACAGTGAAAATAATTACTAAATCATATAGATATTTTACTGCCCGTGCTTACAGTGAGCTTTGAAAACCTATAAAGATTTTAACAAACTAAAGTCTTGAAATCTAATTCTTATTTCCCCCATCTCCATTCCATCATTGGACGACCCGTCATATGGCGAGTTTCCACCCTTACGTTGTTAACACCAATACGACCCGGACGAAGCGTTTCGCTTCCGATTTTATACCGCGTACATCGAGGGACTGGAACAATTTGTCAGCGGCGGTGTTTCCGTCGGACTACAATTTAAGCGTCTTCAAGGCTAGAGTGAATAGCCTCTTAATAAACTAGGGTGCTTCACCATCAACAATTGCATCACTGCTTACCATCAGGCGGTATTGCGGTCAAGCACTATTTATAATTTAAAAAAAAGGATCGTTGATAGATTTGAAATATATGGTTTTTCTCTTTTAATATGAAGCAAATATGCATTCGCGATAATAGAAATAATACCGAAAGAAAAGTTCAATACGTATTGTTTTTAAAGTCGATAAATGTTTTAATTATGCTGCAATGGACGTAAACTTGCCGGTCGTTCATAAATAATTCCTTTAATCCATTTCAGCTCGCTACGGCAAAGCAATCTAAGTAAACTAAATAAAAACCGATAAGTCCTTTTTGAATCTATGTCGGAACGTGTATTAATTTCATCGCAGCGAAGTATTTGCCCGTGTTATTTTTATTCGTTTTATACAGATAAAATAAAAATTGAAAATGTACAGAGGGATTTTTCTTTAAATCTTCATTCAATTTCTCCTCTCTATAACGTATGATTCTCAAAGTGCTTGAGTATTTCGGCTGGATATTTTTATTCGACAAGAGCTTTATTGAGTTCACTGAAAAATTTACAGCAGTGAACAGATTTTTATTAAAAAAAATCTGGATATCTATGTTTACGTTTACTAACAGATTCAGCAGTGTTTCATTAGAAACTATTAACTATAAATATCTACAGAATAAGTTCTTAGGTCTTTACTTTGTCGTCCTCAGTGGCGGAGCGGTAAACACGCCTGCCTGCGACGTGGCGGCCCCGGGTTCGATCCCCGGCCAGGTCATGACGGAAAACTATCTTTTCCTGACTGGCCTAGGTTTTGGATGTTTATCTATACAGTATGTAAAGAAAACCCTATCCGACCCATAAGGATAATAAAGGTTAGGTAAACACATGACCAAATATGATATAAAATTTTACGTAATCATCATAGTAACGATACTAATGAATTTTAAAATAATCTTTTTTTCCCGGTAATTTTTAAAAAAGTGGCAACACCATTTTGACGGTACGCTTATGCGATTCGAGCACGCGTCGCGTGCCCTGCCCCCCGTCGCCCGCGGAAGGGTGTCCTACCGCACATGTATTACGTTACCTCTTTTTGCAAAATAATATTTATTTTTTTAGGGGGATATTTTTTAAACTTTAGTCCGGCTTTGTCGTCATTAGTAGGATCAGTTATCGATTCCAAGCAATACCTTCACGGATCGGACAGGGTTTTCTTTACATATTGTATATTTTATGTTACAAATATTAGACCAGCACTGATTCTATAACGTAAAGAGGTATCTACCAAAGAGCTCATTCCACAGTTATATGTGTCTACGAGATATCTAATTTAATTAATTTCCTCTAGAACGAGATAATGGTGATGAACGAAATACGTTCGTAAGCCGCTTTTGTGGAACTACGCCATTCGGTAAGGATCCTTGATTTTATTGTCCCTTTTGCTTTATCTCATTATCTTCATTTGCTTTAACGAGATCGCTTTAGCCGAATCCTCTGGTTTTTGGTAGATATATGTATTTTCACTGTTTAGTGACATTTATGGTATGGTGGTGACGTAGACGACCTTTTAATTCGTGAATACTTTGAATAAGTTTTTCATTTTTAATAAAACATTGCTTAGTTTTAGTAGCTGCAACGGTTTCATCCGTAAAAGTTATGATCCCATTATAAACCACCTGTATGCCTGCCTGTACCACATGTAAATTTGTTCAGTATTTTTTGCGTGAAAGAGTTAAAAATATCCATTTATAATATTAGTAGGTTTTATCGTAGTAGGTGTGTCGTAAGAAAGTAATAAACGTTAAAGTTTTGAACCAAAACACGAAAGTAGGGAGTGTTATAAATAAATTAAACTGAACTCTATCGTGCAGCCGATGGAAACTTTTAACACTACGAGAACGAAACGTTTAGGAATGAAATAGATAAACTATAATAACAAGTTTCGAACAGCAGTTCGCACACATGTCTAACATGTGGAACAAAGTTTCCTCGTTCATAATTCAATTCAAAGTATCGCTCGAAGTAAACGCTGCAAAGTTTAGTTTTTTATTATGAAACTCAATGGCAAATTTTCTTTTGAAATGCACTCCCTCAAGGCCCATTCCCTCACACCGAGAGAAAATGAAAAAAAAAAAGAAAGAATGAAACACATGTTTATTTGCAGTAAAGGAGGGGCCGGACTGCAGGAGAGGAGGCCTGTGTCCCAACAGTGGGAAAATTATAGACTGATTACGGCGAAACGCCTAAGGCGTGGCACAGGAGGGTGGTGGTTTTGTTTTTTAAAAAAGGTGACAATACCCTCCTGAAAAACTACAGACCGATATCCCTCCTGAGCCATGTCTATAAGCTGTTTTCTAGGGTCAACACGAATCGTCTCGCTCGCAGGTTCGACGACTTCCAGACTCCCGAACAAGCAGGCTTCCGAAAAGGCTTTAGCACCATAGATTACATACATACGCTGCGGCAAGTTATACAGAAGTCCGAGGAGTATAACAAACCACTATGCTTGGCGTTTGTGGACTATGAGAAGGCCTTCGATTCGATTCAGACTTGGGCGGTGCTACAGTCTCTCCAGCGGTGCCAAATTGTTTATCGACACATTGGGGTGAGTGTTTGTACAAAAACGCCACTATGTCAGTCCGTCTCCAGGATCAGGACTCGAAACCGATCCAGGTGCAGCGTGGAGTGAGACAAGGAGATGTCATGTCTCCTAAATTTTTCACGGCTGCGTTGGAAGATGTCTTCAAGCTCCTGGACTGGAAAGGACTTGGCATCAACATCAACGGCGAGTACATCACTAATCTCCATTTTGCAGATGATATCGTGGTCATGGCTGAGGCCCTGGAAGACTTGGGCAAAATGCTCAATGACCTCAGCAGAGCTTCCCAACAAATGGGTCTAAAGATGAACATGGATAAGACGAAGATCATGTCGAACTCTCATGTCGCACCCACTTCAATTCTAGTTGGTTGCTCTGCACTCGAAGTTGTTGACAAGTATATATACCTGGGACAAACAGTTCAACTAGGTAGGTCCAGCTTCGAGAAAGAGGTGTCTCGTCGAATCCAGCTCGGCTGGGCAGCATTCGGGAAGCTACGCTACATCTTCTCGTCGTCCAAGATACCACAGTGTTCAAGACTAAAGTCTTTGACCAGTGTGTGTTGCCAGTGATGACTTACGGAACTGAAACGTGGTCGCTTACAATGGGCCTCATACGAAGGCTCAGAGTCACACAAAGGGCAATGGAAAGAGCTATGCTCGGAGTTTCTCTGCGTGATCGAATCAGAAATGAGGAGATCGGCAGAAGAACCAAAGTCACCGACATAGCTCTGCGAGTCTCTAAACTTAAGTGGCAGTGGGCAGGGCACATTGCTCGTAGAACCGATGGCCGATGGGGCAGTTAGGTTCTGGAGTGGCGGCCACGTACTGGAAGACGCAGCGTAGGGAGGCCCCCAACAAGGTGGACCGATGACCTGGTGAAGGTCGCGGGAAGCCGATGGATGAGGGCAGTATAAGACCGGTCAGCGTGGAAAGCCTTGGGGGAGGCCTTTGTCCAGCAGTGGACATCTATAGGCTAAAGAAGAAGAAGAGTAAGTATCCCATAACACAAGTCTCGAACTTACTTTGGGGCTAGCTCAATCTGTGTGATTTGTCTGTATATATATTTTATATATATATCTTATAAGTACTCATGAAAACATCAAAACAATGAACAAACTAAAAGAACTATTTATTAACTTAACTTTATAAAGTACTAGACACTTTATAATTTTAAATAGCTACCTCTAGTTTCAGTTTTACTTGAAAGGACCTAATTTCTGGAACATCTTAGACTTAAGACTTCATTTTTGGGCCGCGAAAGTTGTTGAGACGGCTTGAAACTTCAACGACTTGAATACTTTGCTATCGGAACGTGTAGGCCAAGTTAAATCAGGCCAGCAGATCTAAGAGTTCTGAAGAATAGTTCGAAGCTACGGAAGTAAGTTAGTCATTTAATATGTAATGTTACAGTGCACCTTATCATAGGTACCAATTGAGTTGATTTTCGAAGACGTATTTGTGTTGTAATGGAAATAAATCAATGGCATCGCTTTCGAGTTTTTCATAAACCTTATTTTCATGAAGACTTTTGAATTTGTTTTGCTCAGGTAATTTTTGGAAAATATCCCAAAAATATTCTGAACTTAAAAATTAGATCCAAATCCGGTTTCATCCAATCTATGACACATTTAGACAAAAAAAAAAGTTACAAAATGTGACATTAAATAAAACCATTCTTATGACTTATTCCTCATTATTTTAGTAAGAAATTGTTGCCTTCATAATTAGTTATGGCTTATTAAAATAATAATAAATTAATTAATTTATAATTATAAACAAGCGCTTGACTGCAATCCCGCCTGATGGTAAGCAGTAATGCAATTGTTGATGGTAAAGCGCGCTAGTTTATTAAGCCCTTAAAAAACCTTAGTGAATAGGAAGGAAGACGGCAATTGAGCGAGGTGGTGCAATGTTAGACCCAATAACACGACCAACGATGTTGCGCCAGAGGGAGATTAATAATATGCACGCACGCAAAAAAACGAACACAGAACATTCAATAAGTTAATCATTGAAGCAAAGGCGAGCTTCGTTAAAAGAGAAAAATGCTCCAATGGATTACGGCGCACTAATTAAATACACCAGGCTACTTACTACAAAAGGGGATTCTGACACACAAAAGAATTTTCATAGTCTGATCTCAGTGGCAGACATTCAAAAATACCCCTACTTTCTTTCATAATGACACGTTTATTACATTTGTTTGTGGCCGAGATGAAACGACTACACATTTTTTTTCTTGAATGATTTGATTATTATAACGTGGCTAACTATAGTTAAAAAATGGCGCTTTTAAAGTTTTTTCTCTCATCATCAATTTTCTTTCCATTTCATTAAGGAAAGGATATAATGTAACATTTTAGTTTAATCCTGTCAAATTAAGATATTCCATAGACATTTTTTTTTGGTTCATTTCTTTCCGTTCGGGCAACTGGAAAAGGCAAAGGCATAGTACGCCATACAGCCAAGTCTTCAGTAATATTTTTCTTCATTAAATATCTATCCTAACTTATCCTAATTTATCCTAACTTAACCTAAACTAACTCCTTTCGTTTTACGCGTTTGGACGATAAGGAGCGGTTTAGCGTAAAGACATGATGAGGCCACTATGCTACAACATTTAACTGTTCTTTTTGAATTATTCACTGAATGCACTTTTAACTACATAAATCACGCGTTTTTATTTAGTAAACGACACTAAATATAATATTAAAAGTCCAATGAAAAATGAGCGTGACACTCATCTTGACATTCCCGCCAAACCTATAAGTTGTTCCATAGACAGTTTAGACGCGATTATAAACATGGCGACTAAAAATACGCCAGTTTACGTCAGGAGCGCACTAATTTGACAGGTCTAAACTGACATTTTATCTTCTGTCCTTTTCTTAATGAAATAGAAAGAAAAAGATGCACGGGACTTAAATTTAGTTTAGTTTGTGAACCAGAGAATCGGCGCCACTGTCGATCGAAAGTTCTACCAAAAGCTGTATTGGGGGTTTTGGCGGGAAGCTAAGATGAGTGCCACGCTCATTTTTTATTGGACTTTTAAATTATTTATAGTGTCGTTTACTAAATAAAAACGCCTGATTTATGTAGTAAAAAGTGCATTCAGTGAATAATTCATAAAGAACAGTGAAATATTGTAGCATAGTGGCCACATCATGGCTTTGTACCAAAACTTCCTCTTAAGTGTTCGGTACTCGCGGCCGTCTTTTTCGACATGAATAATTCATTACGTGACATTGGCTAAATGCACAAACCGTGCGAAGCCATAAGAGAAAGAAAGAAGAGTTTTTGAAGATTTTTATTTTACTTGAAATTGGCACAAAGTCATAACTAGTGCCACATTACAAAAAAAAAAGCTGTATTGAAAAAAAAAAACTGACTTGTTACATAAAAAATTTCTTGTGTTTTAAATGAAATAAAATTAAGCTTAGTTATCGAACTTTATTTTCCTTTTTAGCGTTGTGTCTGACTTTATCGTTTTTCTTTGAGCTGGGTTCGTTAATGTCGTGGTGGGTTAGTAAATTGCTTATAATCTTCCTTTAGATTTGGGCTATCAAAATTAGTAGTTTTCAAATCCGACTACTGGTTTCAGAGATAGTGCGTTCACACAAAAACTTATATACAGAAAGATATTACTGAGCCTGCTAATGTACATATATTTGAATAAATTCAAAGGGAAGTGTGCCATTTATAAATAGCAAATTGTTCTATCGTGGCGCTTTCCATCCGCTCTGCAACCTCCGGTGCGGGCGGTGCGGAACAGATAGTTAGGCGGATATCATTATCCCGCCTCCATTTAATACTAAACAGATAAGGTAATTAAAAGTCGTTGTGTAGCTTTAAGAGGGAACTCTAGTGGTGCTTTCTCTATACAAACGTATTTCGCTGTTTTCCTCGAGAATAATGCTTTTAGAGCAATTATTATTTTCTACAATTTAAAACCGTGATTATATGTGCCCCTATCATTTGATTTTTTCAGAAAATTAATTACTATATAAAATACAATACTTCAAAATAGTGAAAAATAACCCATTTTTACCGTGCTGATCAGATGACTAGTAGACAAACGTGATAAGTTTTTGACACAAAAGAAAATAATAGAAGCATAGGTATACTTTTCCTCTTAAATTTGATATAAAATAATTGAGATCTGTCTAGTTTTAAAAAGAAAACAGCGGAATGCGACGTTTCGTATTATACGCAAAATACGCAAAATCAGCCTAAGCTACAACTGTCCTTTTCACACTTACCGAGAGAGATTGGAAACAGCGCGACGGCAATAGTTTCTTCAAATACCTATTTTCCAAATTTCTCGGCACTAGAGTGCTAGAGTGAGTCGGTCGGCTTGGTAGTATGGATGGTATAATTAATAAATCAATTTTTGTACACATTGTAGATACTCTTGCATATATGTACATATGTGACTGTAAATATGAATAATTATAAGTCTGAGAATGAACTGTGAAATGACTGTCTGAAGACAGAGGTATTACGGTTTTTTTTTAAATTTAAATGTCGTCGTAAAACTAGAAGATTCAGCATTAGTTCTTTCATCAAAACGAATTTATAGACAATACCTTGCATTGTTATACTCTCATAATATATTATTTGAACTTTAAAAGATATTATAGCCACTAAAATTTATTTCAGCATTTCTGCGCAGGAAGCGAGGAAATGCCGGCGGCATCTTGTTCTTAAAATATTGACTAAATATTTAAGGAATAGAGCTGTCTTTAAAGACGAAAGCATTTTCAGAAATAAACATCATTTTATTTAGTGTAAATAAAACGGCAATGAACAAAATATCAAATCAAAATATGTCTACATAAATACTTTATGGTATTTCTGCAGACATTTAACAAAAATCTCTTACTTATTTTATTATTTAATCTCACTTATTTCAGATTGTGTTATTGAAATGAAAGTATGCAGAGAGAGCAGTGTAGGTATACTAATGATCCTTTTTTGTCTAGCATGTTTCATTGAGTCTATAAGGTTCCCCATTTCTCTTCTGGAATACCGAATGAAGCTACTCGTTGCTTTATTCTATTTAATTAAAAAAAATCATCTTTCTGGGCCAGTCGGCAGCCGGGTTACATTAGCCACGTTAGTCTTCAATTATACCTCGATGCAGAAAAGAAAATCATAAAGTTATCTAAAAGTGGTGGATTCATTTTTGCATTGAGTTTTCTTTGATATTCGTTAGATGTTAGTTTTAAAAATATGTGCATTGTAAAAATAGTATTTTTGAAAAACTAAGAAGTTGTGAGTTAATCTATACCAAGATATAAAGCTGTTCTGAATAAGGAAACATAATATAGAATGTATTACTTTACAATATTTGTGTTGTATGCTAATGCGAATCTATACTAATCCATACTAATATTATAAACTAGCTTTCCGCCCGCGGCTTCGCCCGCGTGGAGTTCGGTTATATCGCGCTTTTTAGATTTCCCTCGGGAACATCAAATTTTTCCGGGATAAAAGGTAGCCTATGTTCTTTCTCAGGGTCTAAAGATTGTCTGTGCCGAATTTCATCAAAATCGGTTGAGAGGTTTAAGTGGGAAAGCGCAACAGACAGACAGACAGACAAGGAACAGACCGACAGACAGACAGACAGAGTTACTTTCGCATTTATAATATTATAGTATGGATGGATGCGAAAGTAACTCTGTCTGTCTGTCTGTTACGCTTTCCCGCCTAAACCTCTGAACCGATTTTGATGAAATTTGGCACAGACAATCTTTAGACCCTGAGAAAAAACATAGGCTACCTTTTATCCCGGAAAAAATTGATGTTCCCGAGGGAGATCTAAAAAGCGCGATATAACCGAACTCCACGCGAGCGAAGCCGCGGGCGGAAAGCTAGTATATGTATAAAGCTGAAGAGTTTGTTTGTTTGTTTGAACGCGCTAATCTCAGGAACTACGGGTCCGATTTGAAAAATTCTATTTGCGTTGCGTCCCATTAATCCAGGAAGGCTTTAAGCTATATAAATCACGCTGCGACCAATAGGAGTGGAGCATAACTAATTCCAAGCGAATGAAGTCGCTGGCGGCCGCTAGTTTGTTATAATTCACAAGACAGACTATAAGGGAATGACCCACATGAAACATAATCACTTTTATTTTCGGTTGCAAGGGTTTTTTGTGTGACGTGGTTCACTGTCATAGTGTAAATAATCTATTTCAAAGTCTTGTTTCTTGTAATTCTAATAAATATACATGCCTAGTATTGTATCTATACAGTCAGTTGTTTTCTAAATGAATAACTATTGAGTTTGATTCTTCATTATCATTTGCGTAGCCTTTTTTCCAACTACACACATCAAAAGTGTCTAGGGATCAAGCATTTTTATGCGGATTTCTTGAGATTGAGATGTGGCTTTGTAATAAATTTATGATTTTATAAATTTATATAGATCCTTTTTGGTGCATTTCATAATTTGAATCAGGAACTGTGAATCAAATTCGAGTAAAAGATGAAAATCAGCTGTCAATATTTTCCCTATAAAAACATACAACGCATTGAAGACATTATTAGTGCTACTGTTTCCCTACTACTGATTAAAACCAACGTTATTATGGAGCTGCGACGTCATTTAAGCAGGGAAGAAATGCTCAGAGCCGTGGGAATGATAGAAGCTGGTTCCCGGCAACGTACTGTGGCTTTAGCTCTGAATACAAGTCAGAGTGTTATCAGTCGACTTTGGACACGTTACCGAAGCACTGGTACCGTGGCTGACCGCCATGGAGGACGGTATCGCTGCACCACACGGAGACAAGACCGATACATTCAAATCTTAACTCGAAGAGCTCCAACAATAACCGCCATGATGTTAGCCGTGAGGCTTCATCACTCTTCAGGGAACTTAATTAGCGACCAAACAGTCAGAAACCGCTTGCATAAAGTGAACCTTCATTCCCGAAGACCGCTACGGGTACCACCTATAGCAATGCACAATCGTAGGATTCGATATCAATGGGCTCTTGAACACAGAAATTGGGCAGAAGAACAATGGCGTTTCGTGTGCTTTTCTGATGAGTCTCGTTTTGGTATGAGACCGGATACAAGACGTATACGACACTGGAGAACCCCTGGACGCCAACAGCGATTAAAATCCTGCCAGGAAGTCCATCCTTATAGTGGTGGAACCATCATGGTATGGGCGGGTATTTGGATCGGCGGAAGAACTGAGTTGATTTGGATCAGAGGCAACCTCAACGCTCAAATTTATGCTGAAACGATTGTATCAGACGTCATCGTTCCTCTACAAGTGCAAATCGGTCCCTTATTTCAGTTAATGCATGATAATGCACGACCGCACACCGCAAGAGTTGTAAGACAGACTCTCGCCGCAGCTAACATCAATGTCCTGCCCTGGCCTGCTCAGTCGCCAGACTTGAACCCGATTGAGCATGCATGGGATATGCTACAGAGAAGAGCTCTGCCGAATATGGAGGGTATCCAGTCGCAAGAAGACCTTTTTTTGTTGTTGCAACGAACATGGGCGGCCATTCCACAGCGTGATTTGGATGAACTCATTTTGAGTATGCCAAACCGATGTTCTTGTGTTGTTAGTGTTCGCGGTAGAAACACGGATTATTAATTGTTTAAGTTACCCAATAAAATTTTAGAGAAAACTGTTATTTCAGTCTTTTTTTTCGAACTTTTGTGTTAGTGGTTCAAATGTCAAATATCCCTTTATTAGGAAAATGGCAAATTTCTTTATTAATGCAAAGGTGACTTGGTTTATCGTTACTGTGACAAACGAAAACACTTTATTTGATGAATCCTTAAAGAAAATTTTAATTAATATCAATCAGGAGAAAAGTTATTGCAAAAATATATGTTGATCCCTAGACACTTTTGATGTGTGTATATTGGAGTCAGTTACCAATCTAACAGTATGCAGCTGAATATCAGTATTTTACGTCGAGCTACTTACTATTTATCTGACCTCCATAAACCTACAAGAACCGATAAGTCATTGGGTAATACGTTAGATTATATTTTAGAAATAAATAAAAAAAATAAATTCATTTATCCCAAGTCATTCTAAAGTGAACCAATGTAACATTGTCAGTGCTTCAAAATATTTAATTAGTAAGTCTAAAATCGTGCTCAAAATTATTCACTGTACCATGGAGACAATGTGTGAAGCCCTTTACCGAACAGCCGTCTGCTCTTATTGTAATATTTGCTTACAGTCTGGCGGAGGCGCACTCACGCTTGACTAACTGGAACTGGAATTGTTTGAGGGTGAATAACGGTTTTAATTGGATTCGACTAGCTAGTCTCATGTTTTTGATACCCTATCTAAAATCTTCCGCAAATTCATTTTGCTTTATTCTTTATATAATAAAGACTTTCTTTTTAAATTAAATTATCAACTAGCGCTTGACCGCAATCCCGCCTGATGGTAAGCAGAGACGCAATCGTTGATGGTAAAGCGCACTAGTTTATTAAAAGCCTATTCACTCTAGCCTTGAAGACACTCAAATTGTAGTCCGACGGAAACACCGCCGCCGGCAAGTTGTTCCAGTCCCTTGATGTACGCGGTATAAAGGAGGAGGCGAAACGCTTCGTCCGGATCGTAGTAGTGTTAACAACGTAAGGGTGGAAAATCGCCGTACGACGGGTCGTCCGATGGTGGAACGGAGATGGGGGAATTAAATCATGCAATTCCCTCACAAACTCTCCAAATATGCATCCTATAGAACACCGAAAAGCTGGCTAATCTACGCCTCTGCTCTAGGCTTTGGAGACCGTCTCGAGTTAAATCAGGGACACCGATCAGCCTCTTCGCCCGCCTCTCCACTGAATCCAAAGTGGCCAGGTGACACTTAGCAGCACCAGCCCAAATGTGGCTGCAGTACTCCACACACGAACGGATCTGTGCTTTGTACATCATTAGAAGCTGCCCTGGTGTGAAGTACCGCCGGACCTTTGCGATAACGCCAAGATTCCTGGCAGCCACCTTGGCCCTGGACTCAATGAACCGCCCAAAGTTTAGGTTCGAGGAAATCTCAACCCCAACAGTTGAAGGCGGTCGGTATACTCCAAGGATACATTTCGAAAAGTAGGAGCCAAGGTGAACGGGCTCCTTTTGGCGGTGAAAAGACATGCCTGTGTTTTGGCGGCATTGAATGAGACAAGATTAGCATTGCCCCATTCGGAGACTGCCTGTAGTGCAACATTCGTTCGCTCTACCATAGCCTCTCTTTCGGACCGGATTGATTCCCTACTAGCCCGAGCTTCTAGCAGGTATCTCTCCACAACTGTGCTGTCATCTGCACACCCATAGATACCGGGAATCAGCAGATCGTTAATATGCAGCAGAAACAGAGTTGCAGAGAGAACAGACCCCTGAGGAACACCGGCATTAGTCGACATGGGCTCCGATGAACAAGCGTTCGACAACAACTCGGAGGGACCGTTCAGACAGGAAGTCTTTTATCCAGCAAGTCAGGCCAGTTCAACACACGCTCCATAACTTTGCAAAGTATGGAGGTGATCGAAATCGGCCGATAGTTGGTGGGATCGGCACGACTACCCTTTTTTGGCACGGGCTGCACGTTGGCGAGCTTCCAGGACTTGGGCACTATACCAGTCCTAAATGAGAGGCGATACAAGCGTGTCAATACAGGAGACAACTCGGGCGCACATGCTTTAAGAACAATCGCTGGTATACCATCCGGACCACTAGCCTTATTCACGTCTAAAATAAAACCTGTATATTTTTAATAAGTCGTCATAATTTACTTTCCCAGCACTCTGCTTGGCAACATTTTATTCAAAAGAAATAACCCAGTTTACTAAGAAAACCAGAAGCATAACTCAACAAGTGGTTAACAAAGGCAAAGTCAATTACTTCTTTAAAAAAGTTTTATAAAAGATCCAAGTCTGCTGCTCCGGCTTTAGACGATTTAAATTAAAGTAGCAGTATTCGTATATTGCAATGTTCAGTAAAAATAACTTAACTCAGCGGAAAACTTATTCAAGCCATGGATTTATATTGAAATGCAAGCGCTTTTCGATTTTAATTTAAAACAAGCACACCTACTCGTTTATGGAAGCGCTCGGAGCTTTCGAAAGTGCTTAAAGCGCTGTATTTGAAGCGAGACTTAAATCAAACTAAGAGTGCTTGATATTGGAATAGTCAAAGCTTTGTCATAGTGATTCGAACTGAAGGTCGGTAAGTATGTTTATAGAAAGTTTTTTTCTTTGAATTTAAGTAGGTTACTGTTCTGACCTCTTTTTCATAGCTTTGTGTGCTTATTACTGCTACTTCTGTCGGCGATTATGCTCGCATGGATGTCCGAAATTATCCCATAGCCCCCATATGACGCCTCCTAGGTAGGAGGAAGCAAGGAGGTCCTTGCCGAATTATTATCGAAGACCTTGAACTAGTTTAGGTGAGAAAAGCAACAAACAAACAAAGTTACTTTCGAGTTTATAAAATTACCATGGATTAATTTGTCGTATTCTAAAATAGTTTGTGAAAAACCAGTCCTCTTTAACATATAAATTAAATGTTCATTGCGAATTTCTCGTGTTTTTGCGGCTTGATATGAAGACACGGTGTTTTTTTTTTTCAATTTATCACATAATTGTAGGTTGCATGGCATTGGTGTAAGGAGTGTTTGTACCATTTTCTCATCCTATCGTTTATTCAAAACCACCCATGCTCGATTCAATAAAAAAATTAAATCTTTTTACAAACTGCTTTTATCGGTAGTAGGTATACCTAACGACTAAGGTTGTATAACGCTTCGTGACTCGTGGCTGACATTATCAGGCTGTAGGTATGTTTCCCTTAAGTTATGTAGCGGTACCTACAAACGCACATGGTACAATGTGTCATACTGACGTCACACGGTTTCTACATCTCGCAATCATAGTTTACCATGCAACTAGCATACATACAATTTCCCAATTTCAAGCATTGGGCAAGTGCCCGCCAGACATAACACCTGTCTGGTCAGAGGATCTTCCCTTTTCTATGGAGAACTTTACTCCCGTTCCTCATGCCTCCTAATGCAACATTATTTTTTTGATATATAATTTAAAAACTATTGTTTTTTTATTAATTATAAATTAGTGTTTGACCGCCTGATGGCAAGTCGCGATGAAATCGTTAATGGTAAAGCATGCTAGTTTATTAAGACCGTATTCACTCTAGCCTTGAAGACACTTAAATTGTAGTCCGACGGAAACACGGCCGCTGGCAAATTGTTCCTGTTCGTCGATATACGCGGTACAAAAAAAGAGGCGAAACGCTTCGTTCGGATCGTTATGATGTCAACAACGTAAGGGTGGAAACTCACCGTACGGGTCGTCCTATGATGGAACGGAGGTGGGGGAATTAAATTATGCAATTTCCAGGTCCTATCAAAATTCCAGGGCTGAAGCAATTTTTTTTAATATCGCCGCATGATGCCTTCTATGCTGACATATGTGACTTAAGGCTCACAGTCCCTTTTTGATGTTTTTTTTTATATTAAGTAACATAATGTTACTTTAACTTTTAATATTGTTATGCTATTTATATCACTCAAACGCGAATATAAAAATATTTTTATTTCTTTCTTTCTTCCTTTAACTATACATTCTCTAAAACCTAGCTTGCGCTCAGTAATGTATTCCCGAAACTGAATGAAGCGTCAGAGTTAATAAATTATCAAAAAAACTTCGTAAATGAACAATTACAAAATTAATAACAGCAAAAATGTAACAAGATACCGTTTATCATGGAATAAATTAATCTGAAACGTTGTCGGGCGCCCGAGCTGCTGCGGAAAATTGCATATTTCTGAAGCGTTGATTCAATCGAGTCGGCAGGCCTTCACAGCAAAACCTTTTAAGATATTAGTTGGCTATTGTTCTTTCGGAGTTAGCGCCTGTCTCTGAATAGCTTTCTTAATTAATTATGACACTTACAAGGTACCAACGTTGATGGACAGTTTAGATTATGAGATTAAGTTAATATTTTATGACGTCCTTTTAACGCTGATATTTTTGGCAAAATGTGTATGTATGAACTGGGTTTTGGTTTTTATTCTGTTTAATGTCATTCAAATAAAGCATTTTAATTACCAAACGTCTGCACGAGGGTCAACAGGGACGACAAGCTCTGCGGAAAAAGGATAAAAAACAGCACAGCTACGATTCGGCTTCGTATGATCTGCTCGTTCCAAAATTCATCAGCAGAAGACTTATAGCTCTCACGTGGTAAGCGCATTAGGCATGACGTAAATTATGATGCAATGTTGTATGTGGTGGTGTGGTGGTGTGTTGTGTGGTGCAATGGTGTGTGGTTGTGTTGTATGTTGTGTGTGTGGTGTATGTATTTCGTGAGGTTTACCATAAAAGCTGAGGAAATACAAACTAAAACGCATGAATTCAGCCCTCGAATGGAATATAATAATAATACTCTTTATTATGTACACCATAAAAATTAAAAAAAACATAAATATGTAGATCTACTAGATACATACGTAATAGAGTATAAGTTTTCAAAAAAGTTTTGGAAAAACATACAATACCACGGTGAAAATATCGAAAACAGCTAATTATTATTAAAATATCTGACGGAAAATTACTAAGCTTGCTGCTATCCTGTGCAGCTAGGTAAATTTATTTTCTACATCTTCTACAGTTAGGTAAGTTTACTTACTGCCATCCTATATGGCTTGGTAAGTTTACATTTCGTGTACTGAATCGTTAAGCTGTCTCTTACAGCTATGACTGTGTATTTAAGACCTTAGCGTGTGTCGCACGTAAAACAAAATTATAATCTCACGAAAGACTCGAGAAAATATTAAAAAGAAAACTTAACTATGAAAAAGCGAGCTTCATGTGTAAGTTAAAAATAAAAAGCATAAACTTGTGTTTCATCACAGACTAAAGTCAAGAATGTCAGACATATAGTGAGGCATTATAATATCACGTATATAGGTTAACAACACGTTTAAACTTTTTACCCCATAAACAGTTGATTTGGTAAGTTTACTACCGACTGCCCGGTTGCGCGGCTACAGCGGGTACTAACCGTATAACCATACTACCAACATTGTTTTTCGTGTTTTAGGAACTTTTTACTGCAAAAGATTTAAAGTACAGTAAATGTTCATTTAAAAAGATTTTTAGTCCGCAGGTTTTGTATAAATATAACTTTTGTATGTCCATAAAATGTTTTTTTAGCAAGAAGACAGTATGCAGGTTTCTTTTCTTTGGAAAATCACGTTGAAACATTATTTATATAAGCGCTGCTTTAGACAGAGTAAAGCTAAAAAATAAAAGATTGCATGGTTTTGAAAAATCGAGGAATACCGATAGTTTGATGCTCAAAAAGAAAATAAAAGCGAATCTATCAAAGCGAACCCTTTGTGGCACGGGCGAAAAAAAAGGAAATAGAAAAACTCATCACGTTCACATTCTATCTCGATGGATGGGTCACTCTTTTGAGAACTGTATTTGAGAGGGAATGACATTTTATAATCCATTGGCGCAGCGCGGTGGTGGCCATATGCGACAGCGGTTAACGCCATTGGAATTCATTTCGACTGCCGGGCTATTTTGATGCCGGGCGGCCGGAGCCGGCTTTGAGCGTTCAAACTTTTCACCGCACACAAAATACTGAGCTGAAGTTTTGAAACCGTTGATCACATTCATACTCCATAATTGGAATTGTCTGTTGCTTTCGAATTGTTACGCGAGCGCTGCTATTTGTATTATGGAAGTTAGACTTCGGATTACGGTATTTGGTTTCTGAGGCTGTTATTTCAGTGATGAACTGTGAAGGATTAATCAATCTGACCTATGATTTATTTAATAACTTGAACACAATTTAGTACTTTTTTCTTATAAGTAGGGCCAAAAGGGAAAGTAAGGTCATCGGACATTGGGCACTCCTCAATCGGGGCGGCAAGTCCTCTCCTTGAGGAGTAGCTACAGAGGCGCCACGGCCCTCACCTTCCACTTGACGCAGGTCCTCATCGGACGCTTCTGTTTCGGGAGGTTCCTGTTCCGAATAAGGCGGGAGGAAACGCCAGAATGTCACCATTGTGTGGATCGCCATGAGGACACGGTGGAGCATACGCTGAGGTCTGTCCGGCTTGAGTGGAGAGCCTCAGTGCCCTCTTGGCAGCGATCAGCGGCTATTAGCGGCGATCTCTCGCATCCGATCCCGGTTTAGGCTATGGTCCGGAGCGAGAGTGCACGACAAGCTGTCAACTCCTTCTGCGAAGCAGTGATGCTGGCAAAGGAGGAGGTGCAGCGCGTGAGCATTGGCTAAACATACTTTCCGATACACTCTGGAAAATAATAACATCTGCAATCACCAATAACATATTAAGGATGGTCGCAGGTGTTTATTTGCACGCGATAGAACTCGTCTTTCGCTAAAAACAAATAATAATTTGTCTACAAAAGATCTTTCTTAGCGATATGACCGCCCACTGTGTCACGCTTTATAAAATACTAGCGGTCGCCAGCGACCTCGTTCGCGTGGAGTTGGTTATGCCCCGTTCCTATTGGTCGCAGTGTGATGCTATATAGCCTAAAGCCTTCCTGGATTAATGGGCTACCCAACGCAAAAAGAATTTTTCAAATCGGACTAGTAGTTCCCGAGCTTAGCGCACACAAACAAAAAAAAAACATACAAACAAACTCTTCAGCTTTATATATTAGTATAGATTCATATTTATGTTGCATAATTTTTTTGGTGTTCAAGGTAAAGAGAAATGTTCTATTTTATTCTAGTAAAAGGGTCATTAAAAAAATAAACTTAGTTGTAATTTAAGTTTAGACAGTTTAACTATCCTAAAATTTAGTTGAACAAGTTGCATGGTTTCTCTAAACGCTGACTGGGTACATAATGGTGCCGACCATAGGCTGATGCCGACGCTTTTATTTTACGTTGGTCAACAGCCGCCAGCTTTAATTGCTTTGCCAATTGTTGTCAGCGCTAGAGTCTATTGTATTTGTAGTGGGATTAGAAAACACAAGGCTGGTGTAATGCGTTTGTGAGCGTGAATAATCCGGAAAGCAGCTTTAGGTTCATGGCATTAGTGTCTCGTGGACTGCAAGTCTAAGAATTACCCGTAACATCATTGTACCTTTTCGTTAAAACAAGTTAGATTTAATACACAAAATCTGTGCGTAGTTTCGAAACAACAGTTTGTGAACTAAAAACACCCCCTTGTGTGTTTTAATTACTTAATATTTGTTTTCTGTGCTCACACTCATTTGTGGTATTGAATGTAGAAATAATTCAAGTTCAATCAAGTAAATTCAATTCAGTCTTCCTCTTTTATACCGCGAAGAACTGGAACAATTTGCCAGCGTCGGTGTTTCCGTCGGACTACAATTTGAGTGCCTTCAATGATAGAGTGAGTAGGCTCTAACGCGCTTTACTATCAACGAAAGAATCACTGCTTAGCATCAGGCGGGATTACGGTAAAGCATTAGTTTATAATTTATAACAAAAAAGTTAGTGACATTTATAAATTTTGTTTTTATTTAATTATCATCAGTTAAATTTTTATTTGTTTTACCAAATAATTAGTGTTTACCTCGCACGTCATAATTATTGTTTTATTTCGCATGTAACCTTATTCATAGATAGATAGCCGCCTATGAAATTTAATTTAAAAACTGTATTCACTATCTATGTGCACGCATGAAAAATACTTTTTTATTTTATCTTTCATTTTTATATAATTGTGCTTAACCACAATCCCGCCTGATGGTAAGCAGTGATGCAATCTTTGATGGTAAAGTTCGCTAGTTTATTAAGAGCCTCACTCTGGCCTTGAAGATATTTAAATTCTACTCAGATGGAAACAACGCACATACTTATACCTTCTGTGATGTACCTACATAATTATTCGTAATAAATTCGTCTAGTTAAATGATGTTACAAAATTGTACCGCAAAACGAGAAAACGTTGAAAGGGGATTGTATAAATACCATTCCCACAAAATTAAAAATAGAACACCTTATGTCGTAACACAAAAAATCCCTTTACGTCAAAGGGCACGTAAAACAAGATAAATCCGGAAACTGGAAAACCGATCAGAAATTCCATTCCACTGGTGGTGTTTGTTGAATTCCGTTGACAACACAGATACTATATTAAAATTGTTTCTGCGAATCGGCCACATCATGTCAGTTCACTGAAAAACAGATAGTTTTGAAACTCATTCCACAGAACTCCGAAATTGAAAACGGACAGAATGAAAATAGTACTGCATGTTAGTTTCATAGTCAGCATATATTATATATTATATGATATAGAACAAAATATGCTGACTATGAAAATTCATATCTCGGAATCAGGACTACCAAAGTTAGCGCGTTTGTGTATATTATAAGTCTACAAGGCGTCTACGCGGCTACGAGGAATGTAGTAAGCTCTACGCGACGACGTCACATGCTACGTAACGTCTACGCGGCTACGCGACAATCGCCTACGCTGTCTAAAGACCCAATCGAGAGATACTGGCGCCGATTCCCTTGTCCACTCACTAAACTAAATTTAGGTCAATGTACCTTTTTCTTTCTAGACAGAAGATTAATATTAGTTTAGTCCGATCAAATTAAGATCCTTAGACAAATTAGATGTGATTAAAGCAGGGCGAATAAAAATACGTTAATTTACATCAGTTGCTGACTAATTAGATAGGTCTAAACTAATATTTATATTCTGTTCTTTTCTTAGTGAAATTTATTTAAATTAGTTTAGTTTATGAGCGAGGAAATCGGTGCCGTTGTTTTTATTAACGTAAGTACTTCATTCAAATCTTGGTATCGCAGTATCTTAGTTTAGTGAAATTTTGATCTTTTCCGCAATAAAAAGCAAATCAAATGATAGGAATCTTTATATTGATATTTTTTTGGAATTTTTTTTCACTCTTATACGATCAATCCCTGTTTATCAATAACGATTCTAATGAAATATTTCCTAGAAATGTGGCTATATTTGGCTAATTAACGTTTGTTGGGCCAGCTTTAACAGTATTTATGTAAAAATCTAAGAATATCTTTGACACCAATGACTGATTAAAAGACGAAGGAAAACACCTTTAGGAAACCTGGACTTTAAGTCTGAAATCGCCAACCCGCATTGAGCAAACATGGTGATTACACTTAATCCTTCTCTGTATGAGAGGAGACCTGTGACCAGCAGTGGGGCGATAAAAAAAAGGTTAATGACGATGTAAATATCCATCTCATCCATTGTATAATAAAATGCATCAAGGAATGTTGTACGTTACGACAACAATAGGGATGTATCCGAGGAATGAAAATCAAAAATATAATTAGTCCGTCTAAGGCCGCCGCCTCGAATCTTGCGGGCAGCGGGGCGGCGGCGGCGGCGGCGGCGGCAGCGGCGGCAGCGGCGCGGGAGCCGAGCGGGCATCGAAGACAACAGGTCTTCGATGCCCGCCCGGCTCCCGCGCCGCTCGAAACTAGCGGGCAGATCGCGCGTCACTATAGCCGCGTAGTGTTGTGTTCACGATTTTTTCGACGAGATATTTGTTTTTATTTGCGAAAGAAATATCTGAACAATGGCGGCAACATCTTTTTGATTCAAATTTATTCCTAACGCTCGATCACCGCTCGCTTTCCGCCCGCTATCCGCAAGATTCGAGCGCGAGAAGTACACCGCTCGCTGCCCGCCACCGCCCCGCTGCCGCGCCGCTGTTTTCGAAAACCGGTCCGTTTGATTTTACGCATAAGATCCTGCCGCTCACTCGCCGCCGCCGCCGCCGCCCCACTGCCCGCAAGATTCGAGGCAGCGGCCTAATAGATAAAAAAAAAATTGAGACCCGTATTTTTTATTTTGTCGAAATTACCAAAAACTGAATATATCTTCCTAAGTATTTGAATGAAAGAAAAAATAAAAAATACGTGTTCAATATTTTTTGTAAATCTATCTGATGGACATTAAATTATTTTTTAGGATAAAACCCAATAAGGTAAAAAAAAAATAATCACTGAAAAAAAATAATTAGCCCGTCAGTCAGATTTACAAAAAATACTAGACACATATTTGGTCTCATTATAAACAAAAAATGAAGACGACACAACGCGTTGAAAACTCGTGTGACGTCACTGCACCGTACACTTTTTAGCGACCAGTGACGTCACCAGCCACCACTCTTTATCTTTGATGCCTTTTATATTTGTCAATTTTTATTGATTTGATAAAACAAAATATACGTATCAAAATATTTTTCTCTAATCGGAATGACGGACTAAATAGAATCAATTTTTTTTACCCAGTAAACATCCTTAATGTGAAGCTGTCCTTTTATCTTCAAATAATTCTGTATTTTCCTAAGTTTAATTAAAAAACTTTGTTTTAAAATCGCAGTGTTTTAACTTCATAGGTTTCAGTAGTTATTCAATGTTTGGTGGAAGCGCATCGCTGAGGAGGCGGAGCGTAGGCGGGTCGAGGGCGGGGTCTACCCGAATATTGTGTTGTGTTGTTTTCCATGAATCCGCATTTTGGAATTTAAATGAACTTGTCAGTGCAAGCAAGGGGAACTTGTTTGATGACATCCTTTTAGTAAAATTATTTGGATTAAAACGTACGCTTTTGAATAGAGAACCAACTTTTATTTAGATTTATTATTATAATTATCTATAGTAATATAATTATAAAGCTGAAGAGTTTGTTTTTTTGTTTGAACGCGCTAATCCCAGGAACTGTTGGTCCGATTTGAAAAATTCTTTTTGCGTAAGATAGCCCATTAATCCAGGAAGCCTTTACGCAGGATACCTTTACGCTGCGGCTAATAGGAGCGGAACATATAAAAAACATATCGAAACCTACGCGGGGGAAACCGCGCTGCGCAGCTAGTAATATATACTAAAATTTTCAACCTCTTTTAGCATAACTTACCTTATCTTATTTTACTAACATACTTAATATTAAGGCAATAACTAACAATACTGTATATTGTACTTTCCTAACTTTAAAAATATGCTTTCTGATTCTCGTTTCAAGGAACGTTTACGTTTGTAACCAGTTTTTCTCATTGTAAGTGATTGATTGTATTCTGTTTTTGAGAAATTAATGTCTTAAACCATATACAATATGTAAAATAAACCCTGTCCGATCCGTGAAGGTATTGTTAGGTATCGAAACTGATTCTACTAAAGCCTAAAAACCGGGCTAAACTTTAAAAAAAATCCCCTAAAAAAATAAATATTATTTCGCAAAAAGAGGTAACTTAATACATGTGCGTTAGGCATTACATGCGCGGGCGAAGGAGAGTAGGGCACGCGGCACGCGGTTGGCTCGCTATTCGCTCATAATAATACCGTTAAAAATGGAATTGTCACTTTTTTTTTAAAATACCAAAATTTCGGGAAGTTGGATTTAATTAGCTGAAAAAAAAGATTATTTCAAAATTCATTAGTATTGTTACTGTGATGATTATGTAAAATTTCATATTTTGTTTGGTCATGTGTTTACTTAACCTGTATTATCCTTATGGGTCGGACGGGATTTTCTTTACATATTGTAAAGTCTTTTAAAGTATAAAGTACTTTTTATCTCAAATACTTTTTTAATAATCTGATACACAACCCGACGGTTATTACTTTGATATAGAACGCACATGTTAATGTGATGGGGAAAACCTCATGTGTATGAGTGCACGTGTATCACGGCACGTGTCACTTCTCATAACCTAGAAATTGAAAATTTCATTTGATATTCGATCCAAGCTACCTAGCACGTGCATCCTTGAACTTTGCTATCGATTAAGTTTTAATGGTAAGCTTATGCTGCCATTGGTACACGTCATGTTATGAACTTTATTGGAAAGAATAAATTAGTCGATTGTGACTAAACAATATTCTGAAGTAATGTATTGAAATAGTTTTAGTACACAGTTATAGTTAGTTATGAGTATATTCTGCATATACTAATAACTCTTTTTTTAGGGTTCCGTAGCCAATTGGCAAAAAACGGAACCCTTATAGATTCGTCATGTCTGTCTGTCCGTCTGTCCGTCCGTATGTCAGTCACAGCCATTTATTTCCGAAACTATAAAAGCTTTACTGTTGAAACTTGGTAGGTAGATGTATTCTGTGAACCGCATTAAGATTTTGATGCAAAAATAAAAAAAATAATAATAAATATCATTTTTAGGGTTCCGTAGCCAAATGGCTATAAACGGAACCCTTATAGATTCGTCATGTCTGTCTCTCCGTCTGTCCGTCCGTATGTAACAGCCATTTTTTTCCGAAACTATAAGAGCTATACTATTGAAACTTGGTAGGTAGATGTATTCTGTAAACCGCATTAAGATTTTGATGCAAAAATAAAAAATATAATAATAAATATTGGGGGTTTCCCATACTTAGAACTGAAACTCAAAATTTTTTTTTGTTCAAACACATACGTATTGGGTTTCTAAAATATTTTTTTTCTAAACCGAATAGTTTGCGTGACAGACGCTTCCAAAGTGGAAAAAATTTGCCCCCACCCCTCTAACTTCTAAAATAAGAAAATGAAAAATCATATTACATACAATACTATAAAAACTACCAACGAAAATTGTTTTGAACGAGATCTAGCTACTATTTTTTTTTAATACCTCGTACATCGTAAACCGCTCATTACCGCGTAATCTTTCATACAAATAACTTAAATCCTTTAATTTCATAAATCAATGGTACGGAATCCTTTGTGCGTGAGTGCGACACGCAGTGGGCCATTTTTTTTTTAATAATTGTAAACTAGGTCTTTACTGTAATCCCGCCTGATGGTAAGCAGTGATGCAATCGTTGATGGTAAAGCGTGCAAGTTTATTAAGCCTTCTTTTCTTTAAAATCTTAGTGAGTAGGAAGGAAGACGGCAGTAGAGCGAGGTGATGCAATGTTGAACCTAACAACACGACTAACGATGCTGCGCCAGAGGGAGATTAATCTGGAGACCCTCCACGATCAAACTCTCGACACAATAACATTTAGCGCATCGTACCCGGCACACATCGCAACACAACTGCTCAGACCCGTCCTCCGTACGGCTTCACCAGACATCATGCCGGAACACGAATTACTCAAATCAATCGTACTTATATTATACACGCAAAAGTTAGGATGTATGTTTGTTACACGTTCAAGCTAAAATTAGTCGGTCTAGTCGTGTCTCGGAAAGCACGTTAAGCCGTTGGTCCCGGTTGCCATACGAAGATCTAATGGCAGTCTTTACGGGCTGTTGGAGCCCTCAAAAGTACTACAATGCTTCGATATCGCCTTCGGGTTGTGGAGATCAGACGGTTTATCCAAAATCAGTAGTTAGACTGGTTAAAGCTGAAAAGCTTTGGATGCGACTGGCATTAACGTTGAGATGATGACTTCACTTTTTAGCTAAAAGTACTGAATTTGGCACGCAGATTTTTTATAGCCAGGATTTACATATTATGTACAATAAAGAAGTTTATTTTAGTTTTCAATCGGATTTTCTCACGTGATGGATACATATGCTAGTGAAACCATGGGACGCAGATAGTCCTTACTAATATTAAAATGGGAAAGTGAATTTGTTTGGTTGTTTGTTCCACTTTCACGCCGTAAGTATTGAACCGATTGCTTTGAAATTTTGCAGACGCAAAGTCTGCAAAATTTCAAAGACGCAGACGCCTGACATCTAAAGTTAGATGTCCGGATTAAATAATACGGTACATTTTATCACGGAAAAAAATTATATTTCTGAGGGAAATCTAAAAAGCGCTATATAACCAAACTCCACGCGGGCGAAGCCGCGGGCGGAATGCTAGTCTTAAATAAAGAGGTAATCACAATACTATACTTGTGGAGAAAATAAACTTGGAATTTACTATGTGAGAAAAAAAAAACACTAAATAAATAAATATTTCTCATTTAACAAGAAGTTCGTATTGTTGTAAACAATAATTTGGAGTAAGTACATATTTGTAAATATATGGCTTATCATAAATTAACAATACTCTCATACTATAGGTACTCTGACTCCTAAACTAGATGAAACCTGTGACTTAGGAGTCAGTGATTCTCGGCAAGATACAAAGCCATAATTCTAGTACAATCTGGACGGTTTTACAATAAGCAAAGTGGTGGACAAAAAAAGTGAAACTAATTAATAGAATAAAAGCAAATAAATGAGAAAAGATTAACTTAGTGGTGAGTGTAAGGTGTGAGTGTATGGGGGATGGTGTGTGTGTGTGTGCACATCAGTGTGCGTGTGCGTGCGTCCGTGCGTGTGCGTGCGTAGGTATATGTGTATGTATTCGCATGTGTATGTAACCTGTGCGTACCTTACTATGACACGGACGTAAAGTGAACATCACTGTGAAGTACCCAGAAGAAGATCCTCAGTATTATTATAATTTAGTGTTAGAAGATAGTCTCTAATTAAAGTTTTGCATTGGTATTTAAAACAGGAGAAATTTTTTATTTTGTTGTTTAACAGGTTGTACATGATAGTGCTTATAACATAATATTGACGTTTGGCAAAGGCAGTTCTATGGCGAACAGGAGGAAAAACATTGTGCTTGAGTCGTCCTGTAGGTTCCTTTGAGGGACGTGAACATTTGAGAACATTTGTAGGTACTACTGTGTCATTCCCAGCAAATGTTAGTACTTATGTAATGTTAGTACTTTACATTTCGAATAGACGATCATTCAGGCCCAGAGCCCGTGTAAACAACAGCTGTTTAATGAATGCCGTACGCGACTTAAAACTCGCGCGAGGTCACTGTGCATCTCGTTCTGTGACATCATGCGGCCTCTCATGTAAAAAATGAGAAATATGTTAAAAAAATATAAATCACATTTTTTTTATGTTTTTACAAGGTTGTTTTGATGATAAAGCGTCATAATACATCATCATCAGTTTCTCTGCGTGATCGAATCAGAAATGGGGAGATCCGCAGAAGAACCAAAGTCACCGACATAGCTCTGCGAGTCGCTAAACTTAAGTGGCAGTGGGCAGGGCACATTGCTCGTAGAACCGATGGCCGATGGGGCAGTAAGGTTTTGGAGTGGCGGCCACGTACTGGAAGACGCAGCGTAGGGAGGCCCCCAACAAGGTGGACCGATGACCATTAGAAGGTCGTGGGAAGCCAATGGATGCGGGCAGCACAAAACCGGTCATCGTGGAAAGTCTTGGGGGAGGCCTTTGTCCAGCTGTGGACATCTATAGGCTGAAGAAGAGAAGAAAAAAATCATCATCATTTATTCATGACGTTTTGCAATTAAATTGATACATATGGACTGAAATATAATGTTGGTGCAACCAACAGGCTTCACTAATGCGTCGAGAATGTAAAGAAAAAAAAAACAGACTTAAAAAAAAAACCTAACAAAGCAAAAACTCCACAGAAAGATATTACTCTTTCTGTGGAGTTTTTGCTTTGTTAGGTTTTTTTTTCAACAACAGGGGATTTAAATTGTTTTTAGACAATTATAACAAAGATGCTAACGCTACTCATCGTATACGGCGAATGCGGGGCGTCGCGCGGGGAAGCGGGACAATTATAACAAAGATGCTAACGCTACTCATCGTATACGGCGAATGCGGGGCGTCGCGCGGGGAAGCGGGACAATTATAACAAAGATGCTAACGCTACTCATCGTATACGGCGAATGCGGGGCGTCGCGCGGGGAAGCGGGACAATTATAACAAAGATGCTAACGCTACTCATCGTTTACGGCGAATGCGGGGCGACGCGCGGGGAAGCGGGACAATTATAACAAAGATGCTAACGCTACTCATCGTTTACGGCGAATGCGGGGCGACGCGCGGGGAAGCGGGAGAGGGTTAGCATTCCGACAAGTGCACAGCAAACTTGCGCGAGTTATAACGTCGCTCGTACCTCACTCATGCATTATAGAGCAGTATGCAAGTATTACGCGGCCCGAGGCTGCCAGGAACATGATACCGAACTTATTAAAACTATCGACCGGTAGAAAAGTCAGATGTATAACTGACTATTATTAGACTAGAAGCGAACTATTTAACTGCAATTACTCGGTTGAGTAATAAGTCGTGGTGGCCTAGTGATACAAACACCAGCCTCTCAAGTATGAGTGCGCGGGTTCGATTCCAGGTCTTTTTTTTTTTTTTTTTAATTATTATAAACTAGTGCTTGACTGCAATCCCGCCTGATGGTAAGCAGTGATGCAATCGTTGATGGTAAATCGCACTAGTTTATTAAGCCTATTCACTTAAAAACTTAGGAATAGGAAGGAAGACGGCAGTTGAGCGAGGTGATGCAATGTTAAACCCAACAACACGACCAACGACGCTGCGCCAGAGGGAGATTGATCTGGAGACTCTCCACGACCAAACTTCCGACACAACAACATTTGGCGCATCGTACCCGGCACACATCGCAACACAACTGCTCAGACCCGTTCTCCGTTCGGCTTCACCAGACATCATGCCGAAACACGACGAATCGCTTGGCGGCAAGACTTTGTCTGGTGGGTGGTAACTCAAACCAGGAAAGGTCAGGCAAGTACCAATGTAACTTTTCTAAAGTTATATGCACTTTCTAAGTATATCTTGGACACCAATGACTGAAGGTGAAGGAAAACATCTTGAGGAAACCTGGACTTTAAATCGCCAACCCGCATTGAGCATGCATGGTGATTACGCTCAATCCTTCTCTGTATGAGAGGAGGCCTGTGCCCAGAAGTGGGACGATAAAAAGGTTGATAATGATGAATGATGCTGACTCGGTTGAGAGCGAAAATTGCGCGTGGTTTATTTATTCGAATGTGTTATTATGATGTGGTGTTAGTGTGTCAAGCGTTTATGTTGTTTCTTGTGTTGGAGAAACAACATAAACGCTTTCGTTCAACTTTTTTCCACTTTGGAAGCGTCTGTCACGCAAACTATTTGGTTTATAAAAAAAATTATTTTAGTAACCTCAATATCATTTTTGAATTTTTGACGCGATTGAGACGGGATTACAGTCAAGACCTAGTTTATAATTATTTAAAAAAAAAAACGGCCCAGTGCATGTCGGACTCACGCACAAAGGGTTCCGTACCATTGATTTATGAAATTAAAGGATTTAAGGTATTTGTATGAAAGATTACGCGGTAATAAGCGGTTTACGATTTACGAGGTATTAAAAACAAACTACTTACTAGATCTCGTTCAAAACAATATTCGTTGGTAGTTTTTATAGTAAAGTACATCATATTTTTTTTTTTAGATTTTTCATTTTCTTATTTTAGGAGTTAGAGGGGGGGACCAACCTTTTTCCACTTTGGAAGCGTCTATCACGCAAACTATTCGGTTTAGAAAAAAAATATTTAAGAAACCAAACACGTATGTTTTGATAAAAAAAAAATTTTGAGTTTCAGTTCTAAGTATGGGGAACCCCTAATTTTTATAATTATTTTTTTATTTTTGCATCAGAATCTTAATACGGTTTACAGAATACATGTACCTACCAAGTTTCAACAGTATAGCTCTTATAGTGTCGGAAAAAAATGGCTGTGCCATACGGACGGACAGACGGACAGACAGACATGACGAAGTTATAAGGGTTCCGTTTTTAGCCATTTGCCTACGGAACCCTAAAAATGAAATCTAACATTAGTTCTAGCCGCAATCTTTGAGTCAATATTTGTATTTTGAACTCTATTTAAATTTATGCAAAGTTCTTAAGAGGGAACTCTAGTGGTGCATTCTCTATACAAATGTATTCCGCTGTTTTCTTCGCGGATAATGCTTTTAGAGCAGTTATTTTTTTTTTTTATGGAATTGAGACGTGGTCGCTAACAATGGGCCTTATAAGAAGGCTCAAAGTCACTCAAAGGGCAATGGAGAGGGCTATGCTTGGGGTTTCACTGCACGATCGAATCAGGAATGAGGAGATCCGCAGAAGAACCGACATAGCCCGAAGAATTGCAACACTAAAGTGGCAGTGGGTCGGACACATTGCCCGTAGGGCTGATGGCCGATGGGGCCGACGGGTTCTCGATTGGCGACCACGCACCGGAAGACGTAGCGTGGGTAGGCTCCCGACAAGGTGGACCGACGACCTGGTGAAGGTCGCGGGAAACCGCTGGATGCGGGAGGCGCAGGAACGGTCGTCGTGGAGAACCTTGGAGGAGGCCTATGTCCAGCAGTGGACGTCTTTCGGCTGAAATGATTTTTTTTCTACAATCTTACACCGTGATTATACGTGCCCTTATCATTTGATTTTTTCCTAAACCTAATAAATAAAATAAATACAATACTTCAAAATCGCGAAATATAACCCATTTTCACCGTGATGTTCAGATGACTATTCGACAAACGTGATAAGTTTTTGACAAAAAGAAAATAACCATAGGTAGGTAGGTAGGTAGGTTTTCTTTTCCTCTAAATTTTGATATAAAAATAATTGAGATCTGTGGTGTTTTGAATAAGAAAACAGCGGAATACGAAACGTCTTTGTCGATAAAATTAGTCTGAGCTGCACCTGTCCTTTTCGCACTTTGCTGCGAGAGGTTGGAAGCAGCGCGACGGCTCCTCTCATACAGATAAGGATTGAGCGTAATCACCACGCTTGCTCAATGCGGGTTGGCGATTTCAGACTTAATGTCCAGGTTTCCTCAAGATATTTTCCTTCACCTTATAATCAGTCATTGGTGTCCAAGATATACTTAGAAAGTACTTAAAACTTAGAAAAGTTACGTTGGTACTCGCCTGACTAGGAATCGAACCCGCACACTCATACTTGAGAGGCAGGTGTTTTAACCACTAGGCCACCAGGCACCAGGCTAGGATTCATATTGTATTAAATAAAAAAAATACCAGTATTTCATCATTTTACTAGCAAGACTACCGCTTTACACTATATTTATAGGTATGCACAATAACGAGTCTTTTGAGCTATCGATCGTAATTGGGTATCGACTATATTCTCAGTTCCCTATTGTTAGTAAGTGATTGATGATGCTACTGAAAGGCCAAAGTTAACTCTAGACTTCATAAATATCTCGCGACGTAAGATATTGTGAAGTCATCCAAACTTTTAGCAACGTCATAAATGTATCAAATTGTGATATACTCGTATACTGAAAATAAACTAAGTCTTAAGTTAGAAGGTTTTTCATCTTAAGGTTCAATTTGCTGTGACAGATGTACCTACGGCAGTAACTTGATTAGTTTTATAGGCCTCTCCACTGAATCCGGAAATAGCAAACCAGGCTAATTTTTATAATTGTCTTGAGTTGTTTGATGATTTGCCAACTGAAGCATTATTGTATATACATATATGCTAATGAAGGCTTTGGTTGACTTTTGCGTAAATGGCACATGTTTTAAAGATCGAAACAAAACGTCACCACCATCAAACAAGTCCTGAAGAATGTCCAAATTTTTTTTTTAATAATTATAAACTAGTGCTTGACTGCAATCCCGCCTGATGGTACGCAGTGATGCAATCGTTGATGGTAAAGCGCACTAGTTTATTAAGCCTATTCACTTAAAACAACTAAGGAATAGGAAGGATGACGGCAGTTGAGCGAGGTGATGCAATGTTAAACCCAAGACCAACACGACCAAACAATGCTGCGCTAGAGGGAGATTGATCTGGAGACTCTCCACGACCAAATTCCCGACACAACGACATTTGGCGCATCGTACCCGCCACACATCGCAACACAACTGCTCAGACCCATCCTCCGTACGGCTTCACCAGACATCATGCCGGAACACGACGAATCGCTTGGCGGCAAGACTTTGTCTGGTGGGTGGTAACTTCTGCCGGCAGCCGATGTTATGGCGTACCACCGAGGCATACCCCTTTCAATTCATTTAATTGTTTTGTGCATTAACACGTTCGCTGCGTTGTGTGGTCATATTGGCTCATAGCTAACTTTCATTCAGTGCGCACCGCAAAATAGCGTTACTCACCCTGGTGCGGAAGGCATAACTTGGGGTGCTGCTATCGTAGAAAAGAGATACATATACCGTTGTTATTGTCGCTAGAACGTGAACAACTCAACATTTTTAAAAACTCGTGAACCAATTTGACCTCACCCGCACTTAAAAAAAAAATTTAAATCTGGTGCGGTGTGTGGTTAATATGACCACGCGCTCCCCGCACCCCATATCCGCACTAGATGATGCGCGGGCGCCATTTTGCGACGTTAGTGGTGTGCCACGTCGTCATCCGCGACGACGTGTTGTTTTGAGCGGACCAAATTTATGTTATATTTACAAGATGCACATTATGTTACAATAAATTAAGATTAAGGCTTTCTAGTATTGAAACAGGGAAAAAAGTAAAAAAAGTGCCTACTCTCTGCAGACAATGTCAAAATCATTTATGTTTGCCATGTTTCAATGAAAAACACAAGTAATTATACAGTATGTTAACTAACAGAGGGCGTTCCCGTTAACCTGAAATAGTATAGCATACATACATGCTAAAAAAAATATTTCCATTCGAAAACAAAATGTTTTAAATTTTTTTCCAATATGAAAATATTCAATAAAAATTTTAAATTGACATGAAACACACTGTAGACGCGAACATGAAAGACGGCAACGTCGCAATTTATTTATACATGACGACTACTATTTTGATTTAAAACAGGAGGTTTCAAATTTATTTTCAATTATAATTTTTTTTTATTCGGATTTTTTATGCTTATTTTTCTATGCTGATATTTTTATTTTAATCTATTAATGATATATATTAACGAGTTTAAGGGAACGCCCTCTGTTATTAACATACTGTATAATTTATTTTTTGAATAATAAAAATTAACAAACAAGAATCAAGAGTTTTATTTGCATTAAACTTTTTCACATATTTTACAAATGTATTCGGTATGTAAATAGAAAGTGATCAAGTTTATATTAAATATTATATTTATATTCTCAGTACGTAAAAATATTATAATAGAACAAATTTGTTTTTAAAATTTTCTCTATTATTCAAATTAAGGATTTTTTTACTGTTATCGTTAGATAACATTCTCGATAGTAATTAGGTGCCCCGTGCCTCCCATCACTAGTTTTTTGTTATATTTAGTGCGTTGTGTGGTCAAAATGAATTCATAAATTATTTCTCTTCTGTAGCACAGACGCAAAGAGCGAACTAAAAACGCAGCTGGTTATATATTGCTTATATATTGGTCTTTGACCTACATATAAAAAAATATTAAAATAACTATATGAGGTACTGAAAAACCCATATCAAAACAGAAACGTTTGAGGTTAATTAGACCACACGATGCACTGCAGGAAAGTCTTCTATGTGCCAAGATGACCTCTTGACGCACCAGCTGAAAGTACACTGAAAAATGTTACGCAGCGAACGTGTTAAAGTGCATCACCTCGGTCTCGGGCTAGCTATTGTCTCCTAGAAACAGGTATGCCACAAGTTGTAAGGTGATGTTTAAAATTACAGCCCTGTGCACATTTTGCTTGGGCGAGCACCGAGTAGAAAATAGTTCTGAATTCAAATGTTATCTGTGTCTTAAAGTTATTTTAAATTAAACAAATAGCAAAATTATTTTAATAATAACTATCATTATTGAAAATTTTATAATAATGTCTGAATTATAGCGTCAACTTACATATATTTCATAATAACTGAATAGATTTGTTCAACAAAAATGGCAATTAGTCTATCTTTTGGTCATCTGTTCGATAAAACAAAAGGTTGAAAAAAAGCATAAAACCTCCCCATAAAGCATAATATCTAAACGTTAATCAATAAAAGAACATCGCTGCGTCTTTGGATTGTTTTATTTTTAAAATACAATTCTTAACTTAAAACTCTTGTTTTAAAATACAAGCTGACTATTTGCCACCCCTTAACGATTGCAAATCGCCATCACAAGTTCAATATAACAGGTGAATAACCTCTCCCCTTATTGAACAACGTTTCCTTTTTTTGTATAAAAAACTTTCCATACGTTCTGCAGGTCATCTTTGCTGTCGACTTGAAAGTGAGGCAAGTGAAGAAACACGGGTGGGTTTTAGTCAGTAAAAGTCTGACACGCCCTTCCGCTCCGCCCAGAGCGGGAGAAGTCATTTGATGATTTACCATCCCAAAAAAGGGGATCTATGTAATCATATGAACTTTATAGAAGGTGTTCATGTTTCTTTAATGATTTTTTTTAATAGTTATAAACTAGTGCTTGACTGTAATCCCGCCTGATGGTAAGCAGTGATGCAATCGTTGATGGTAAAGCGCACTAGCTTATTAAGCCTATTCACTCAAAAAAACTGAGTGCATAGGAAGGAAGACGGCAGTTGAGCGAGGTGATGCAATGTTTAACCCAACAACACGACCAACGATGCTGCGCCAGAGGATGATCTGGAGACCCTCCACGACCAAACTCCCGACACAACAACATTAGGCACATCGTACCCGGCACACATCGCAACACAACTGCTCAGACCCGTCCACCGTACGGCTTCACCAGACATCATTCCGGAACACGACGAATCGCTTGGGCGGCAAGATTTTGTCTGGTGGGTGGTAATTTATGCTGGCTTAACTGGCTTTTTGTTGATAATTTGAGTAAAATTAATATTTAAGTACGTTAATGGTCCCGATTCTCTTATTAACAAACTAATTTTAAGTTTCTGTATCTTTTTCTCTATTTCATTACGAAAAGGATAGAAGATAACATTTTAGTTCAATCCTGGCTAATAAGGATATTCTATAGACACTTTAGACGTGATTATAAACATGGCGACCAAAAATACATCAATTTACGTCAGGCGCGGTCTAATTTGACAGGGCTAAACTGACATAATATGTCAGAACATATTATGTCAGTTATATTATCTACCATATGACTGCGAAAAAAACAAAACATGAATTTCGAACATACGGCCCATTAAATAAACACAATCAGCTCAAATCAACACTCGACACGAACACAACGGGAAAATAGAACTGTCAAAGTCGCGGTCTAATTTGACAGGGCTAAACTAACATAATATGTCAGAACATATTATGTCAGTTTAGCCCTGTCAAATTAGACCGCGCCTGACGTAAATTGATGTATTTTTGGTCGCCATGTTTGAAAAGGACATATCCTTTTCTTAATAAAATCGAAAGAAAGAGATGCACTGAACTTAAATTTAAGTTTAGTTTGTGAACTAGGGAATCGAGGCCAATATCTACCTACTGAAGTTCTTATTAAAAATTGGCCTGAAGCAATTAAATTAAATCGCGCCCGTCCAAACGTCACCACGACTTCATATGAACTATGAACCACGTGCCTTGACTTTCTTATGTCAACACTTTATGAAGGTCACAATAGCACAGTGGTGAAGTGTGCGTCCTGTGTGCGATGTCAAGAGTGAATTCCTTTTTGGTCCCTCGGGGACAAACACTCGGCTGACTGGTACATGTTTGCTCCGAGACTCCTTGTTTGCTAAGGGCTGTGTAAACAATTTAGAACTTCCAGAGGAAGATTACAAAGATGAAATTACATTACACAATATTATTACCGTCACACTACAATTTGAGTGTCTTCAAGGCTAGAGTGAAAAGGCTTAATAAACTAGCGCGCTTTACCATCGACCATCGCATCACTGCTTACCAACAGGCAGGATTGCGGTCAAGCGCTAGTTTATAATTTATATATATATATATAAAAAAAAAAACACCAAAAGCGATTTAATTTTTGAAAAGCACGTTCTCCAGTAATCTTCTAGCCTAGCACACTAAAACCGCAAGTTTTAAACGCGTTCATACAGCGCATGAATTGAATTTTGTATTGATGGAACTTGAGTTTTCTCGCATTTTATCTTGTAAAATTCATTTCGTGATTCCCAATATCGATAAACGATCATGAAGTGATAAGCTGAGATTTTCAGTCATGGACACTATAACATTTTCAACATTATAGCCCGTGACTACCGCTGGTGTAGGTCCTTTCCTGGGGCTGTTTAATATTGATCCTGTAGATCAGAACTTAGCTACCCCAGACTGAATAAAGTCGATCGATTGTCCATCACGTAATCGGCGAATATCGTAACGACTACATCGAGGATGTATTTTAATAAGCGAAAATCCATTTGAAATTTAGGCTTCGATGTCAAAAAGAAAGTGTGCAATAATTAATTAGCAGCTAAAAAATTAGCAGAGCCTCCGCTTCTAATTTGTTGCGATCAGAAATTACGTTTGTTCAAACTTTGCAATCTGCCACTGGACACTGTATACCTACAAGTTAATAAGCTAAAGGAGATGTTTCATTTTGGGGCACCATTATGTACGCTATATAGATAAAAAGGAAAAAATAGAAGTTTTTCATAAAAATACAACTAAATTAATTTGAATAAAAATACAAGTATATATAATTAATTATTTGAAACGTTTTTTAGTGAGATAACCCTTTATTAATGTAGCCATGACACTTTTTATGACTTTGACAGTTCTATTTTCCCGTTGTGTTCGTGTCGAGTGTTGATTTGAGCTGATTGTGTTTATTTAATGGGCCGTATGTTCGGAATTCATGTTTTGTTTTTTTCGCAGTCATATGGTAGATAATATAGATACGATAGCCTTAGATACATGACACGTCAATCAAATGTCACTGTCAAAATCTTATTTCGCTTATTGCTGACCACCATATTTATTAGTAGTTGTGTTGCACTTCTTGGCCGAGTTAAATTGAATCTGTATAAAAACTAAGCTAAAATATAGGAAATTAACATTAAGAACAGTTAACTATAGCGTAACTATACCTAGTATTAAGTGTACAATGAAACATCTCCTTTTGAATTTTGCTATCATAATTTCTTTATAGCGCGAACGCGTTCGCTTGCTCCGTTCAACCAATGGAAAGCATTACGCGAGTAGGTAAACAATAAACAACTCAAAACTGTTAACCCGGTAAAAACTGCGGCATTTTATCGCACACAGGGTTTTCAACTCTGGGCGATGAGCTGAGCATTGAAAATCCAACAGAACGCATCCCAGCCCGTCAAAAAATACACTGTTGTTTTTCAACCCTCAACGCTAAGTAGTTCGTTGAATGGCGACGTGCGAAAAAAGTCGCCGTGGACAAAAATCGCCCATGCTGACTGATCTGCGGGTTAATTACGTAACACATTACATATAGCCAAGGGTTTCAGTTTTGACAGTTTATCAACATTCATTGCGTTCTGTACGTTGTTGAGTAGATAAATATTTTGAACATGGAAGCCATTGATTACTATTTGAGCTATGTCTTTCAAAAATGTTTCAGTTTGACGTTAATATTCTGTTACGTAATAAGACTGCTGAGATTAAAGAAAAGTGCGATTTTAAACAAATTAAAAGAAAAACTTCTTGCCTGCACGAAGCATTTCTTATTTTGCAACATGTGACTAAGTACATATTTTTTTACTGTACATGTTAAGGTTACTAGTACAATAAAACACATCCTAGCCACAAAGATACGCATGTAGGTAGGTAGGTATTAACTCAACTTCGCTACACAGAGCGAAACGGAGCAATTTAATTGGTCTCATCCGGTTGGGGTCGGGAATCGATACGGGCCTTGACGTGACCGTGGAAACGTGTGCCGAAACAGAAACTATGACGTCGGCATGCCTAGAGGAGTAACACGATGAAAAAACGATCAAGAAATCTGTCGTGTATGTGTTATGGGCGATGTGATTAATCGGGCGTTATTTATAATGCCTGGGCAATATGAATAATGCTCATTAAGAGCGGACAATGTGATTTTAACCAAACAATTTTGCTCATTGCCCGGGCATTATGAATAATGCCCAATGTCTATTGGGCAGAGTGATGAAAAGCATGTTTAATACTTTCAAATGAATACTTAGTTAGATAGACTGACCATTACAAGTAATGAAATTAATTAGACTTCAGTTTTACTTCGAAGGGCTAAGAAACTATAGTCTATAGTAGTTTCAATGCTGTTTGGAAGTATTACGCACTCACTTACACTCACATGTAGGCAGATATTGCGAGTAAAAGAGCTTCTAAGCTGCGGCAACGAATGAGAATACTTCTCGGCGTAAATTAAATTATAAAACTAACATTATAAAGGAAGTCACATCCCCGATTAATTAACTTAAAATTTACTCTAAAGTTAAGAGTAATCAGTCTCAGAGGTTGTTGAATTATTGTTAAAATAGATTATTAATCAAATAAAAGCTCCTGATCTTTGGACTCAATATATAAAAAATAACGTTGAAAAAATACTTCCTAGGTGTAATTTAGTACCTAACAGATTTAGAAACCAAGCTGAGTGTTTGAAACTTAATAAAAATTAAATAAGCATAAAAAAAATTATCTTTACAATTTCTAATTTAAAAAAACTAACGAAATCGTATTTAAGTCACAGCTGTGGTCATTACACTTAAAAAAAGACTCTAAAATTTTAACTCCGTAATAAGATTTTATTACGGAGTTAAAATTTTAGAGTTTTTTTTTAGAGCCAGGAATTTTTTTAATTTATCTAAATTTGACGATGAGACTAATCAGTCTCATCGTCAAATTTAGATAAATTAAAAAAATTCCTGGCTAGTTTGAAGTACCTGTTGTACTTCAAACTTAACAATTAAATAAAACTTAAAAAATAAAATTTAAATCACACACGGATTAATCTGTGATCATGAAATTTAAAATAAATTCTCAAGTTTCAAGTACAAAAAGCATTTTACGCTTAAGTTTAAAGCTTCGTCACGCGCTGCCCTGTTTCGGTGTCGGATTGGTTAGCGCGCGCCACGTGTTTGTTTCCGGCCCCGCACCGCCCGCAATGCCCGGTCATCATGTAGCCCAGCATTCATACTGCCCGGGCATTATGAATGCTGCCCGCATTAATCACTTGGTCCATTATGTACTGAAAGATGTTTCGACCAGTTAATAATTCACCATCATGTTCGTATGTGAGTTTCAAGCTTTACGGTTGACCAGGCCCTATTGGCAAATTTGAGCGGACCATGGAGCAAATATGAGCGGACAAAGACATTCAAAGCCTCTTCTTAAAACCGGCTCGTTGAGTTCATAATTCGGTTTTATTCCGCCGATAGAAGTGTTTCAATCAACACTATAACAGGAATTTCTGGGATATTAACGATAGACATTCTCTCATTTATATGTATATATAATACTTTCTAAGTATATCTTGGACACCAACGACTGATTAAAAGGTGAAGGAAAACATCTTGAGGAACCCTGGGCTTTAAGTTTGAAATCGCCAACCCGCGAGCAAGCGTGGTGATTACGCTCAATTTTTCTCTGTATGAGAGGAGACCTGTGCCCAGCAGTGGGACGATAAAAAGTTTATGATGATGATTTTCTCATCATATTTTCTGCAACCCAATATGACTGACAGGGTCAGTTGGTAAGTCATTGGCTTGGACATATAACATCTTTTATTTTGCGTTAGTACTAGGCACCCGATTCCTTCGCAACAATGTTAATAGAAGCCCTTTCTTATAATCTGTAGTAATTAATATTGGCCAGACGTCCATGAGGATTTTACACAAAAAAAAAGCGTCTACCCAAGGGAAGTGCATAGGACAAGCGGTCACGGAAGACATATTATGATGATATAGACCTACAAGCGCCGCAAATAAACAACGCGGCACACGAATCCTACATCTCAAAAATAGAGTTTACTGTCCAACTAGCATACATACAACTTCCCAACTTAAACTGTAGGCAGTGTCCGCCAGACAATACTAGTTTGGTCGGAGGTTCCTCGCTTTTCTATGGCGGATGATTGAACTTTATACCCTGTTCCTCATGCCTCCACAGACTTGGACAGGGAGCATAAAGCATTGACGGTTCAATGCCGGTTTGTAGACTGTAGAAGGGATACGAAGAAACTTCATAAGAATAAGGAAAAAATACTATATATGAAATACATATGTTTATTTAGGATAACTAAATGTCCCTGTGCTTAACCTCATGGAGAGTAAAGCCGTGAAGCTAAGTTATGATTAAGCATTATTTACATTCCTAAATATGTGTTAATAAATTGTACTCTGTTTCTTAGTTAGAATTATCGAAGTTATTTTAGTTAGTTTATGAGAATGAATTTCACATTTGACGTTCAAAGTTTGCAGCTTGTATCGCGTTTCCAAACGCAATTTGAGAGTATTGAACCTTTCAAATATTGAATAATAAAATAACGGATATTCCCCTTGTGGCGTCATATCAATCAACCGAATGGGAGCTGGGCTTTAAAAGTTTTCGATGATAAATGTAGATTCGCATCTGGCACTTTTTGGACGATAAATTGCTATTCGCCGTTTCGATAAGTGTCAAAGTGCGTTAGCAAATCCAAACGATAATAATATGTAGCGTTTTAGGACGAATATTTGTAAGGCTTCTAAATTATATTATAATGCTGTACACAAACAAAATAGTTTCATACAAGTCTTGGTTTTAGCGTTGATTTGAGTCAAAACAGTTTGTGCGTACCTACCTATATCATTTTTAATGAGCAGTATGTCGCCTTGAGACCGTCTTGTAAACCGAAAACAAGATTAAAAGAAGATTGTTTAAATAAAACCGTTCGAAAGGTAACACAAGAAATTCTTGGCATCTCAGATGTTTTTCTTAAAATGAATAAACAAACCAATGAGAACTGTTTAGAGGTACGAGAAATGCGGTGTAAAGTTCACTCATCCTCCATAGAAAACCAACCGAGTATTGTGTCTGGCGGGCACTTGCCTGACGCTCAGGGCCGGATTAACTATTTCGGGCCCCTGGGCACAGCTCGTCCCCACCTGTTATTCATGCTTCAAATTTCAAATTAATATTGTATTTGTCAGTTAAAATGTATTTAAGTATAATAATTAAATTACATAAGATAATAAATGAATAAAAGTGTCTAATATAAAAAATAATTAGTTAGGTACATTAAGTTAAATATAATTAAAAAATTCAGTTATTCACCGTCACTCTTATAGTGTCAATAACGGGGTTTTTACCTTACAAATTGAAAAAAAAAGCAGTTTTACCGTGGTTTAATAAAAACAATCTCCTTTTTATTTCATTTTTTTATATAGAGTGCCGGGCCCCTGGTCATAGTGGGCCCCTAGGCTTTTTGTGCCTACTGGCAACTGGATAATACGGCACTGCTGACGCTCGATGTCGGGAAGTTGTATGTTTGCTATTTGTTCTGTAAACTATGCTTGCGAGTTACAGGATTTGTGTATCTTCAATACGACACGTTTTTTGCATGTGGCGCCGTAGGCACCGCTACAAGTGGTAAGTAGTTCAATAAATCATGACGAGATCTTGTTGAACCATCGCGATTTCATGTCGTTTATACACGGTTTTAATTCTCAAAATGAACTCAAGTGTGCTGAAACCCCATGGAGTAACAGACTGCGTTAAAAATCTGAGTTTAAAATGGAGCGAAAAGTGTTAGCACTATTTTCAAATATGAAGAATTACAAAGTATAGTGTTTTTCTGTTCTTTTTTTTATTGGCGAAACGATTGTGTAGGATATACGGTGTTGTTTCGATCCCCGTGCAGTGCAAATATTTGTATGCATGAATATGAACATTTGCACTGGTCTGGTCGTGCCTGTGAAAGCACGTTAAGCTGTTGGTCCCAGTTGCCATACGAACATCTAATGGCAGTCGTTACGGGTTTTGCTGGAGCCCTCAAAAGTCCAACAATTGGTCTAACTGCAATGCTTCGATATCGCCTTCGGGTTGTGGAGGTCAGACGGCAGTCGCTTCACGGAAAATATCGATGTTTAGCCAAAATCAGCAGTTAGACTGGTAAAGTGGACCCCAGACTCTAAAGCTGAAAAGCTTCGGATACGACTGGGATTAACGCTGAGATGATGATGACGGTATTGTAATTTTTAATTCTTTATCATCTTAGTGTTGAATCCTCTCTAACCAAATGTCTTTCGTCGTTAAAAAATAGTTGACATGACAGAAAAATAATGATGTTTTAAGTACATACCTACGTACATTTTACCTTTCGTGAGTTTTTATATGTATTACTCATGGAGCAAATATAGAGTTGCTCCATGGTATTACTAGCTTTCCGCCCGCGGCTTCGCCCGCGTGGAGTACGGTTATATCGCGCTTTTTAGATTTCCCTCAGGAACATCAAATTTTTCCGGGATAAACGGTAGCCTATGTTCTTTCTCAGGGTCTAAAGATGGTCTGTGCCAAATTTCATCAAAATCGGTTGAGAGGTTTAGGCGGGAAAGCGTAACAGACAGACAGACAGAGTTACTTTCGCATTTATGATATTAGTATGGATTTTAAGGCATCATTCTACATTCATGACATTCATATAGTTAAGTAAGTATCCCTTTAATGGCTATATTTACCTACGACACGTTTAGCGCAGTGACTGAGGTATCGACTGCTGCGCTGCGTGTCACGGATTCGATTCCCGCACGGAACAAATATTTATATGGCCTACAGGTATTTGTTTCGGATCTGGATGTGTGTGTGAGTTTATATGTTTGTAAACGTATCCACGATACAGGAGAAATTGGAAGTATCAAAAAAAAAAACATCTTCAATTCTATTCTTAATCTCATCTCAGCGACAACCAATGTCAAAATATAGGGAACTAGCTGTGTCCCGCGGTTTCAACCGCGTAAGCTTCGAACCGAAAGAGCTGTTGATATTTAATAAGCGCATGTTAAAATAATGGGAGTAATATGCACGTCAGCGTTTGCTCCCAATTTCGCAACGTTTTTGTTACTGCTCTGCTCCTATTGGTCATAGCGGGATGTTTTATAGCCGATGTCCTTTTTCAGATCATCTGTGTACCAAATTTCATTACAATCGGTTCAGTAGTTTTGGCGTGAAAGCCGGACAGACAGACAGACAGAGATACTTACTTTTTATTTTGCATTTATAGAAAATACCTCTAAATCCATACTATTTAGAGGTATTTTCTAGAAATTGAGACTGTGAACGTTCTTAAAATGACATATATCGACCCTCTGACCCTAGAGACGTGTTTACACAATTCGAGCAAAGTCGCGCACAGTCTTCGCTCCTACATCTGGGTCCCATTTAGTAACCTGTGACAATATTGTGAAAATTAAAGATGGATGCCAAATAAAATTGGGTCAGGGTTGCCGGTTGGTCAAGAGACACCGTAGAACTGGCGCACAGGCAACGGAACATGGGTGGGTTTTAGTCAGTAAAAGTCAGACACCCTTTCGCTCTGCTCAGAGTGGGAGAGGTCATTTGATGATTCCCCATCAATAAAAAAAAATGCCAAATAACATTCCGACCCGCCTTTAGATTAAACTGCATATATCCATACTAATATTATAAATGCGAAAGTAACTCTGTCTGTCTGTCTGTCTGTCTGTCTGTCTGTCTGTCTGTTACGCTTTCCCGCTTAAACCTCTGAACCGATTTTGATGAAATTTGGGACAGACAATCTTTAGACCCTGAGAAAGAACATAGGCTACCTTTTATCCCGGAAAAATTTGATGTTCCCGAGGGAAATCTACAAAGCGCGATATAACCGAAATCCACGCGGGCGAAGCCGCGGGCGGAAAGCTAGTGTAATTATATAATATCTATCCAGGTTTTACTGGTTTGTAATAACTGGTAAATAGGAATGTATCCAAGGTATGAAAAAAAAAATAATCCGTCTTATAGATAATAAAAAAAATTAGACCCCGTATATTTATTTTGTCGAAATTACCAAAAACTACTGAGATCTAAACGTTAACACTATTAAACGTTACAGAGTGGGGGCTAATTACGTCATGCCGTGGTACAAAATATACCACGGCGACATTTCAAATCAATATATCTTCCTAAGTATTTGAATGAAATAAAAAATACGTGTTCAATATTTTCTATCTGATGTACATTAAAATATTTTTAGGATGCAACCCAATTACAATTACACCCACCACGTTGTACTTACTGTGGATTCTGATTGGCTATGCTGCAGCATCCTGATTGGTGGGCACTTTGCACTGCGTAAATAGGACGCGCAGTTTGCCTTCCTTTCAGTTTCATGAACTAGATAATACTGAAAGTAGGTTAGGTACATAGTACCTACTGCGTACATAAACTTTTGCGAACACGGTATTGTCTTGGAAATTCCCGTACGCTGACCTCTTATTGTACGGAAAACTAAAACTAACTTAATCTTCCCATGGCGCCGATTCTCCTGTTCCAAACTAAACTAATTTTTAAGTTTTTGTTTGTTTTGTTTTATACGGACAGATCACACAGATTGAGCTAGCCCCAAAGTAAGTTCGAGACTTGTGTTATGGGATACTAACTCAACGATACTTTATTTATAATCCATCCATACTAATATTATAAATGCGAAAGTAACTCTGTCTGTCTGTCTATCTATCAGTTACGCTTTCCCGCCTAAACCTCTCAACCGATTTTGATGAAATTTGGCACAGATAATCTTTAGACCCCGAGAAAGAACATAGGCTACCTTTTATCCCGGAAAAATTTGATGTTCCCGAGGGAAACCTAAAAAGCGCGATACAACCGAACTCCACGCGGGCGAAGCCGCGGCTGGAAAGCTAGTAGATACATATATAGGTAAACATCCAAGACTGGCCAAACGGGAAAAGATCGTTTTCCATCATGACCTGGCCGGGGATTGAATCCGGGGCCTCCACGTCGCAGGCGTCGTGTTGACCGCTGCGCCATGGAGGACGACAAATTACGATAAATATTTTAAGTTAAATATTTTTAAGTTTTGTTGTAGTGGGCGAGACGGAAAGCGTCGGCGGCGATACGCTCGAAGATTGCATTCACGAAAAAGTTCATCATAAATTGCATCTCTTTCTTTCTATTACATAAAAAAAAAGGATAGAGGTTATTATTTTAGTTTAATTCTGTAAAATTAAGATATTCCAAGATATTCCATTCCATAAGTCGTGGTGGTCTAGTCATGATGCTCTGACATTTAAAAAATAAATGTCGCAGCGCTGGTATTCTGATATACCCTTTTTTTTTTTATATGGCATCTCGTAGGTGGCCATTAGAGGCCGTAACTACTTAACCGGACTTTCCTGTGGATGCCTTAATTAAAAATTAAAGCCTCCAGCCAGGGGCACTTAAAACTAACTTAAAATTAGGCGACTACGCACTAAGGGCACCCCCTGTGGGGAACGAACCTCGGCTTAGGGCGTCGCTAGAGAGGACAGCAGGGGACGGCTGGATCGAAAGTTATACTTAATGGTTTGATGACCGCGGCGTTTCCTAGTACTAGCTCTGAGAAGAAACGCCGAAACAAACTCAGAGGTTATTATGATATTACTGTCTCAGCTGCGGCGCGGGCTGGCCTTCATCGGACAAGGGACCGGGGAGGGGATTACTACGTGGAGCGCGTCGCGGTGGACCTCGGCGGCGAGGTCGGTTGGTCGGTCTGTGTTTGTGTCTGATATACCTTCTGTGACGTCACGGGCATTTAAAGTAATAATGAGATCAATATCATTTACATATTGCTTGTAGTCGTGGTGGCCTAGTGGTTAAAACACCAGTCTCTCAAGTATGAGTGCGCGGGTTCGATTCCAGGTCAGGCAAGTACCAATGTAACTTTTCTAAAGTTATATGTACTTTCTATGTATATCTTGGACACAAATGACTGAGGGTGAAGGAAAACATCTTGAGGAAACCTGGACTTTATAAGTCTGAAATCGCCAACCCGCATTGAGCAAGCGTGGTGATTACGCTCAATCCTTCTCTGTATGAGAGGAGACCTGTGCCCAGCAGTGGGACGATAAAAAGGTTGATGATGATGATGAAGATATTCCATAGACAGCTTAGGCGCGATTATAAATATGGCGACCAAAAGTACATCAAATTATGTCAGGCGCGGAATTTTGACAAGTCTAAACTAACATTTTATCTTCTACCCTTTTCTTAATCCATACTAATATTATAAATGCGAAAGTAACTCTGTCTGTCTGTCTGTTACGCTTTCCCGCTTAAACCTCTCAACCGATTTTGATGAAATTTGGCACAGACAATCTTTAGACCCTCAGAAAGAACATAGGCTACCTTTTATCCCGGAAAAATTTGATGTTCCCGAGGGAAATCTAAAAAGCGCGATATAACCGAACTCCACGCGGGCGAAGCCGCGGGCGGAAAGCTAGTGAAATATAAAGAAAAAGATGCACTTAACTTAAATTTAGTTTAGTTGGTGAACAAGGGAATCGTGGCCATTGTATAACTTAATATGGGGTCGTGTGTACGCTGGAATCTTCTTCTTCAGCCTATAGATGTCCACTGCTGTACAAAGGCCTCCCCCAAGGCTTTCCACGATGACCGGTCTTGTGCTGCCCGCATCCATCGGCTTCCCGCGACTTTCACCAGGTCATCAGTCCACCTTGTTGGGGGCCTCCCTACGCTGCGTCTTCCAGTACGTGGCTGCCTCTCCAGAACCTTACTGCCCTATTGGCCATCGGTTCTACGAGCAATGTGAGCCACCCACTGCCACTTAAGTTTAGCGACTCGCAGAGCTATGTCGGGGACTTTGGTTCTTCTGCGGATCTCCTCATTTCTGATTCGATCACGCAGAGAAACTCCTAGCATAGCTCTTTCCATTGCCCTTTGTGTGACTCTGAGCCTTCGTATGTGGCCCATTGTGAGCGACCATGTTTCAGTTCCGTAAGTCATCGCTGGCAACACACACTGGTCAAAGACTTTAGTCTTGAGACACTGTGGTATCTTGGACGACGAGAAGATGTAGCGTAGCTTCTCGAACGCTGCCCAACCGAGCTGGATTCGCCGAGACACCTCTTTCTCGAAGTTGGACTGTTTGTCTAACTGTTTGTATTGTCTGGAATACATGTTTTTTAAACGTTGCGACACACTAGGAATTACTCCTATATCGAGGATGAGTTAGAATATTTGTATACATCATGTCTTACAAAAACTTATAGCCCCTTAATAAGTTTTCCGTGGGTAAAACGATCCGAACGAAGCGTTTCGCCTCTTCTTTTAAACCGCGTACATCGAGGGACTGGAACAATTTGCCAGCGGCGGTGTTTCCGTCGGACTACAATTTGAGTGTCTTCAAGGCTAGAGTGAATAGGCTCTTAATAAACTAGCGCGCTTTACCATCAACGATTGCATTACTGCTTACCATCAGGCGGGATTGCGGTCAAGCACTAGTTGTAGTATTTGACAGAGTAACCCCCCTCCCCCCCCCCTCCTGGGTACGCCCAAGTATACAAATCAGAAAAGCTAACTTCGACACCAAGTTGAGTTTTAACCTACGTGTAAGCGAGGTCTGTGGTCAAAAATTTGATTACGAGATAGGCTTTCCAGGTCAAGGTCAATGAACAATTTCGACTGCCTGAAATACCGCGGCGGAGAATTTTATAGTCAACATTTTTTCAAACCATTGTGACGCAAGGTAAATGGGCTTCCATGGATAAATAATAACACTCATATAGGTCGAACGATCAGGTTAAGCTGCGCTTGCCGTGGTTGGTCTGGTGATGGGTGTCCAATTATACATACAGAGCCCTCCGTGTCCCGGAAAGTGCGTTAATTACAGTATTAGCAAGGGGTACCGGATTACCCAGTAAGTTACCACCCACCGGACAAAATCTTGCCGTCAAGCGGGGTCTGGTGAAGCCGTACGGAGGACGGGTCTGAACAGTTGTGTTGCGATGTGTGCCGGGTACGATGCGTCAAATGTTATTGAGTCGGGAGTTTGGTCGTGGAGGTTCTCCAGATCAATCTCCTTCTGGCGCAACATCGTTGGTCGTGCTGTTGGGTTTAATATTGCATCACCTCGCTCAACTGCCGTTTTCCTTCCTATTCACTTAGTTTTATTTTTTGAGTGAATATATTCTTAATAAACTAGCATGCTTTAGGTACCATCAACGATTGCATCACTGCTTATCATCAGGCGGGATAGCGATCAAGCATTAATTTATGATTATTAAAAAAAAAAAAACTTGGGAGCGAAGGTCAGATAGTCAGTCGCTCAAAGCAAAGTACGAGTATTCAATTGCACCTGGTAAGATTGGAAGCTGACTCCAACATGGTCGGGAAAAGGCTAGCCAGATAACTTCTATGAAACTTTATTAATTAAATGTCGATAGGGACTTAAAAAACAATTATTAGTAGAATTAAAAATGTTTTTTTTTTAATTTTTTGTAAAAAAATATTTATTTTTTGGACCTAGTATTCCTTACTTGTGACAGTTTGTGGAAACGTTTGTTAAGATGAAAAAGCCTAAAGGGCTAATTATCGATATTAACTATCTAGTAATAATGACCAATGTGTGTAGATAACGTCTAGCTTTGGCTTTTAGTCAAGAACGCTTCAAAGTTTTTTTCTGTAAGTCAGACTAAGTTCGTTCTCATCGTAAAACATACTTTTAGGATTCCTAAGTCAACTCTAGGAACCTTTACAGTTTCACCAAGTTTGTCAGTGTGGACAAACAGACAGACTTGGCGACAGCACTAGAGAGTTGAAATTTGGTACCAATCCATCCATACTAATATTATAAATGCGAAAGTGACTCTGTCTGTATGTCTGTTACGCTTTCCCGCTTAAACCTCATAACCGATTTTGGTGAAATTTGGCACAGACAATCTTTAGACCCTGAGAAAGAACATAGGCTACTTTTTTTTTTGAATTCTAAAAAGCGCGGCATAACCAAATTCCACCCGGGCGAAGCCGTGGGCGGAAAGCTAGTATTAATATATATCATGCCTACAAAGTGCCTACATAAAAAATGGAAAAAAAATATTTATTCGGGTACAAGTATAAGAGAGGGAAGGGGGGTGTTAAAATTTAAACTGTAACGTGTTATACAATATGTTAAGAAAACCCTGTCCGACCCGTAAGGATAATAAAGGTTAGGTAAACACCTGACCAAATAATATATGAAATTTTACATAATCATCATAGTAACAATACTAGTGAATTTTGAAATAATCTTTTTTTCCCGCGAATTATTTCCAACTTCCCCAAAATTTGGTAATTTTTAATAAGTGACAACATTATTTTTGTCGGTATAATTCTGGGCGAATAGCGATGCGACCGCGTGCCGCATGTCCTGCCCCTCTTCGCCAACGCCTGCATGGCCTACCGCACATGTTTTAAGTTAACTCCTTTTGCGAAATAATATTTATTTTTTTAGGGGGATTTTTTTTTTAAGTTTAGCCCGGCTTTGTAGGCATTAGTAGAATCAGTTATCGATACCTAACAATACCTTCACGGATCGGACAGGGTTTTCTTTACATATTGTATATATTTAAAAATGAATACGGGTTTACTAAAATCATTTTTTGATAATGTTAATATTACCGAAAATAATCTCTCCGAAAGTAAAATTAAATGTATCCCCTCCAACTTCTGAACCTTAAGTAGGTATGAAAAATCTAAAAAAAAAAAATCTCTAAACTGGAACACTATAAAAACTTTCTAGGAAAATTATTTAGAACCTGGTGGATTGAATTGTTGAAAAAAAAAACGTACAAAATAATTTCTGAACTAAATTTGTGATTTAATCGTATTTTTTTATATTAATTTACATATTTTATTATTCTGAACGTCTATTTATTCAAATAAAAACAGAATTATTAAAATCGGTCCAGGCAATTCAAAATTACCACCGGAAATCCAAAAAATATATAACCCGTCTGGTTTGTATAAATTAGTAACCCAATTTCCCGAGCAATGGCGCTGTACTTTGGGCTACTGCGCGCTGTTAAGATTTTTCCTGAGTTGATGGGTTCAGGATGGGTATGGGTTCTAGAATAGTTAGAAGCTATAACTCTTCCTATCCTCCGTTCCGTTTTTAGGATTTCGTACTTAGTATGTAACTTAACGTAATAAATAGCCTATTATTTATGTCTTACTAGCGGCCGCCAGTGACTTCGTTCGCGTGGAGTTAGTTATGCTCCGCTCCTATTGGTCGCAGCGTGCAGCGTGATGGGCTATCCAACGCAAAAAGAATTTTTCAAATCTCGACCAGTAGTGCCTGAGATTAGCCCGTTCAAACAAACAAACTCTTCAGCTTTAAATATCAGTATAGATTTAATTCTTAGGTGTGTAATAATAAGTGACCCCTTATTATGACGGACGGGAAACGACGGAACCCTACACTGAGCGGGTCAGACACATTCTTGGCCGGACTTTTTAATCTTTAACTTTCGTTGCTGGTCACCTAGCAACATAAATTTCGTCAACAAGTGTAACCATGTGCTTGTGCTAGTTAGTTTTACGACCCGAGTCGAAGGGGTCCGACAGGAAGGCATAGCGTGTGCCGCCCCGCTGGCCAGTGGTCAGGCGACTCAGCAATTTTAGAATGCTTCGACTTGTACCACAAATCACTCAGCATTTAATGCTAAACATATTGAAAACATCGTTCTTTTTCTATCAACAGAATGAAGATGACAGAGACAGAGTGGTATAGCACATAGTGATTGATGATGCAAGTTTGCGCACAGAGCACCCAGGAGCGAATGCTTTCCTGTCGTCTATCAGTAGGTTATTTTCAGCAGCTATTAATGACCAAATGTGGAAAACACTCATTTATCTGAAACTAATAGTTTCAAGAGAATGCGTGCCAATACAGTGACAAATTAGGTACCTACTAAAAAGTTTTAAAGTTTTACTTAAAGAATGTAAGACACAAACAAACACATATTGTTGGATACTATTTCTTGCTTGCGGTTTCCCTCTCATTCTCATTAAGTATTTGAATAAAATATCCTATTTCGTAATACAGAAAGTTTCGCGTGTACAACACACAATATAGCATTAAAAAATACAAAGTGAAAATTTCGTTAGCGCATTTTTGTTTGGGATGGGTAAAGAATGTTAAACTAGCGTCAGGACATGTGACCTGATCGAAAATTCGTAAGACGGAGGGAGAGTAGCCCGCCGGCGCGGCAAAGGATCAGAAGTAATATCCTCTTTTTGTACCGCGCGGTGAAAATCGTGCCGCTTAAGCACAGTACAGTTTGTTCAGAATAAGCAACTGAATCGATTCCAATCATTTTTACACTACGTTATATTTTTCCCAAATACATTTTGAAATTGTTGCGAGTGGTTACCATAGTAGGCATAGTAGATCATAGTACTTGCGTCGCGCGCCACAGCTAACGCCAGAGGTCAATGCACCGCGCTCGTCCGCCCGTGCTTAGCTTTGACCATATTTTTGTTGTGACAACCAAGTAGAATAGCAAGCTCATAACTTTGTGGTTTTTCATTATATATTCTATACATAACTTATATTATATTCTATACATTCTATACAGAGATTCTATACATAAAATCCTCGACATGGATTTCGGGTTTCGCACAAACAAAAACTAATGTTGTATAGACTGCTACCCTGAATGAAATACGGATGAAAGTAATTCTTTCTGAGAGAAAAACTTCTTAATGTAAAATAATTTATTTATACTTTCGCACAAAGAAAATGTACAGAGGCGGACTTAATGCCTTAGGCATTCTCTACCAGTCAACCTCGGGTGGTGAAGAGACTAGATGGCAGATGCTTTAGTTACAGAAACAATGAAAAGGAAAAGAAAAACTGATAACACTATATAAACAAATACTTAAATAAGCTATATACATTTATACATACTATTACTATAATATTTAGGTACTTATAATATATACAAAAATAAAACTTGTGAGAGAGGTGTTGAGATGACCTTACCCTAACTATTCGCAAAATAACTCTGCAAATCCTGATTCTGTAATCCTGATATCAAGAGGAAGCGCATTCCACAGAAGAATTGACTGAATATGAAATGAAGAGTGAACAAAGTCAGAGGTATGAGAAGGACAGAGTAAGAGAAGATTATTAGAAGAACGCAGATTCTTGCTGTGTGAAGAACACAAATATTGGAAGTGATTCGTAAGATAAGAAGGAGGAGTGGGCGAATTAAGAAGGGAGAAAAGCGTGGTCAAGGCTCGCAAATCTCTTCTTTGGCGAATGGGCATCCATTTCAATAATTAATTGTCATGTTTCTGTATACGCATTAAAGAACATTAAAACATGATAGCATGTACTTACACTGAGAAATAAAGCAATTCCTGTGAAATTATTAACAAATCATTCCAAAATTATTGAGTGCAAACCGTTGTTAACTTTTTCAGATCTTCTTTGTATTGACTAATACCTAGAGGAGTTAAGTCACTGAACCTGATAGCCTGGTTGAGTGAATAAATTGCTTTTCCGATAACGATTTCTCAGTAGCAGCTCGAAGTTTAGTGCCTAATTGGATCGACCTTATTACCTAGGTACGTGGAGCCGAAATACAACTGACGAAATACCTAAAAAATACAATAATCCACCAAATTCGCTGACGAGGCAGACGAATTCACTTTTTACTCCAATCAAAATCAACCTTTTCCTAACGAAGCTTATGTTGGCTTCCAGTCTGACCGGTTGCAGCTACATAACATTTTTTTAAAAATCAATATTAAACTAGCGCTTGGCCCCAATCCCGCCTGATGGTAAGCAGTTTTGAGGAGTGGCTAGAGAGGCGCCACGGCGCCCTCACCTTCCGCCTGGTGCAGGTCCTCACCGGACACGGTTGTTTCGGGAGGTTCCTGTTCTGTATAAGGCGGGAGGAAACGCCAGGGTGTCACCATTGTGTGGATCGCCCTGAGGACACGGTGGAGCACACGGTGGAGGTCTGCCCGGCTTGGGTAGAGCACCGCCGTGTCCTCGTAGCGGCGATCGGCGGTGATCTCTCGCGTCCGACCCTGGTCCAGGCCATGGTCCGGAGCGAGAGTGCATGGCAGGCCGTCACCTCCTTCTGCGAAGCAGTAATGCTGGCAAAGGAGGAGGCGGAGCGCGTGAGGTAACGGGAATCCCAGCGCCCTCACGCCACTAGCCACCGCAGGAGACACCCTGGTCGGGAGATGACACCAAACTCCTAGCCACTGTAGGTGCGGGCCTGCGGGCGGTGAGCAATGGGCAGCTCGCCGCCCGGTAAGGACCAGGCCCGAGTCGACGGCGCGTTGTGTTTCACGCGCGCCTCAAAGAGATGTCAGCACATCGTGACGGGGTCCACGAAGACCGATGCCTCCTGGGTCAGGGTTGCGGGTTGGTTAAACAAGAAACCGTGGCCCTGGCCGTCCCACAGCCAAGTGAAGAAACACGGGTGGGTTTTAGTCAGTAAAAGTCTGACATGCCCTTCCGCTCCGCCCAGAGCGGAAGAAGTCATTTGATGATTTCCCATCCTAACAAAAAAAAAAATGGTAGGCAGTGACGCAATCGTTGATGGTAAAGCGCACTAGTTTATTAAGAGCCTATTTACTCTAGCCTTGTAGACACTCAAATTGTAGTCCGACGGAAACACCGCCAACACATTTTTATTTATGTGTAACAATTGCCTATAGGTATGGTAAGGGTTGTGGTTGCAAAAGTTTGAGAACAAATCTTAGCAAGAGGTATCGTGTTATCCATAATACGATACCTCTTGATGAAATTGATTATTAGACTTTTAGGCTACCCGTAATTACTGTCTATCTACAAATTACTGCTGAGACTGTCGTGATTTCTGAGGCACGGATGACTCTGGTGTCCGTTGTTCCGGATTGTCAGCCATTTACGAGTCAACTTAGCTTAACATTTAATGTTAAGCTAGATGCCAGCGAGATGGTCCCCTTAATATTACCTAATAGCCACGATCCCCTTTCGCTCCATCAGGACAGCACATTTGCAACTTCTTTGTAATGTTAATGAGTAAACCGTTTTTTACGGAAGACAAACGAGGGCATACAACATTTCTACTACATTTATATTAGGTCTGTCTAGTGCTCGCGTGAATGAGGTGACCTGCTTTGAACAGACACCTTTACCTAATCAAATGGAGGTAGGTATATATGTATAATTATATGCATCGACTTGTCTAGTATGCAATTACTGCGTCTACTTACATTGTAAACATATTTTCGGTCACTGTACAACCTGTTTTGTATGTTTAAACTTTGCTATTTGTTCAGAATCCGTAATAAAACCTGTGTATCTATTATTTAACTCTGCTATAAGATGTTGTCGGTTACCGGTTGATGTTTTCGTAGGTACTTGAAGCAACGCACGTGTAAGTAGATTTTTTTTATAAACTAGTGCTTGACTGCAATCCCGCCTGATGGTAAGCAGTGATGCAATCGGTGAAGGTGCGCGCGCACTAGTTTATTAAGCCTATTCACTTAAAAAACTAAGGAATAGGAAGGATGACGGCAGTTGAGCGAGGTGGTGGTGGTGGGTGGTGGTGGTGGTGGTGTTGAATGAGATTGTTACCCTAGTTTTTACATTTTTGTTTCAATATTCCTACAGGGTAGGCAGTTAGAAGGGACTCCTCTTTTTGGTTTCGTATTATCTTCACGTTAAATCATGTGTAAAAAGCATTCATGTACATGTAGTTATAATTTGTTGACGCAAATACTCACTACTACTATCTAACTATTACTATTACTATCTAACTACTATTTAAAATAATACAGTTTACTTCTACTAGAATTTCATTACGTGTTTACTAACTACTGAGGAGGAACTTGTGGTGCGGTACGCATCGATCATCAGCATCGTCGGTTGGTCCTTCCATGAACCAGCCGCGACAACCGGTGCTTATGTTTCAATTAAGAATAATGCAACGTACATGCAGATTGTAAGTTGCTGAAACTACACAATAGAATAAAGTAGAATACTCTTTAGTTCTTTGACTGCCTCCGTGGCGTAGCGGTTGTGGACGCGACCGCTGCGCAAGGTGGCGCGGGTTCGATCCCCGCACAGTAAATGAATATGAATATTTGCACTGGTCTGGTCGTGCCTCGGAAAGCACGTTAAGCCGTTGGTCCCGGTTGCCATACGAACATCTAGTGGCAGTCGTTACGGGTTCTTGGAGCCCTCAAAAGTCCAACAATTGGTCTAACTGCAATGCTTCGACGTCGCCTTCGGGTTGTGGAGGTCAGACGGCAGTCGCTTCACGGAAAATGTCGAAGTTTAACCATATCAGCAGTTGGACTGGTAAAGCGGACCCCAGACTCCAAAGCTGAAAAGGCTTCGGATGCGACTGGGATTAACGCTGGGATGATGACTCTTTAGTTCTGGAGAGCTCCAACAATATCTTGAAAATGATCGCTAGCAGGCTGGATTCTTTATATTTTCATAGACAGTATCGATGCTTATAAACATGGCGACCGAAAATACATCAGGAGGCTGGCTGAGGCTGGCAGGAGGTGGCTGGCGGAGAACTGTTCAGGATCGAGCTTGTTGGCGTGCCATGGAAGAGGCCTATGTCCAGCAGTGGACGAGTAGAGGCTGATGATGATGATGACATCAGGAGCGGACTAATTTGACGTAAAATAATTATAATGGTAAAATAATTGGACAGACTAACATTTTATCTTCTGTTCTCCCATCCCAGCGTTAATCCCAGTCGCATCCGAAGCCTTTTCAGCTTTGGAGACTGGGGTCCGCTTTACCAGTCCAACTGCTGATATGGCTAAACTTCGACATTTTTCCGTGAAGCGACTGCCGTCTGACCTCCACAACCCGAAGGCGACATCGAAGCATTGCAGTTAGACCAATTGTTGGACTTTTGAGGGCTCCAACAACCCGTAACGACTGCCATTAGATGTTCGTATGGTAACTGGGAGCAACGGCTTAACGTGCTTTCCGAGGCACGACCAGACCAGTGCAAATATTCATATTCATGCATGAACCCGCGCTACCTTGCGCAGCGGCCGCGTCCGCTACCGCTACGCCTCGGAGGCTGTCATTTTATCTTCTCTTCTATTCTTAATTAAACAGAAAGAACAATATGCACTGAACTTTAGTTTAGTTTGTGAATAAGATAATCGGGTCCAATGGCTGGTCTTATCGCTAAGAGCGATCTTTTCCAGACAACTTCTATTGAAAACTTCTAATTCGGAAAGCAGATTATGCTCTTGGGCTCGACTGTCAATAAAAGAATCCAAAAATTCTAACAACCAGTCTTAACAAAGGATACCGTATTAGTCCAGTAGATCTAATAGATACTCGGTGGTAGGCCATAACATCGGCTGCCGGCAAAAGTTACCACCCACCAGACAAAGTCTTGCCGCCAAGCGATTCTTCGTATTCCGGCATGATGTCTGGTGAAACCGTACGGAGGACTGGTCTGAGGGTTTGTGTTGCGATGCATGCCGGGTACGATGCGGCTAATGGTGTTGTGTCGGAAGTTTGGTCGTGGAGGGTCTCTAGATTAATCTCCCTCTGGCGTAGCATCATGTTGTTCGTCATCGTGTTGTTGGGTTTAACATCACCTCGCTCTATTTATTTATTTATTTATTAAAACTTTATGCACAAACATTGCAAAATGGCGGACTTAATGCCTCAGGCATTTTCTACCAGTCTACCTTGAGGTGATGCTGAGACAAACATGGTAGGTGCAAATAAATTAAAATTAAAAGAGAGAAAAAAAGTATTAAAAATATTATAATAAATACATACATACAAAATATAAACAGTAGAGAGAGATAAAAATAATAGATAGAGAAAAAATAAATAAATTATACCTATGTGGGATGAATCTGCCAATTTCTTACGTAGATATTCCCGAGCTCTACTGCCGCCTTCCCTCCTATTCACCAAGTTTTTTAAGTGAATAGGCTTAATAAACTAGCGCGCTTTACCATCAACGATAGCATCACTGCTTATCATCAGGCGGGATTGCGGTCAAGCACTAATTCATAATAATAAAAAAAGGAAAAAAAATGTAGAATACTAATTAGACTAAAACCCAGCCCCAACATAGTAAGGACCTGAGAAGGCTTGGCATATGAACATTGTGTAACCGACCAGTCTTAATATTTACAAGCAAAAGTTAACTTTGTTATGTTTCCAGACCATAAGGTTTACTAGTACAACTAGGACCAATAAGCACCATAATTCCGTGCTATAAAATATAAATTGGATAACGTATAGAAGGTAAATGTACTGGACTGTGGTATGGGAATATGAGCGTTATTATGACTGTACTAATTAGTACTATAAAATGAAGCTAGTGTTTATGATTAATGTCGAAATTGTCAATCACTTACAAAATAGGACGAAGTAAATAAATATTCAAAAAAAAAAAAATAACATATATTTTTTTTTATAAATTATAAACTAGCCGTGTGACGCAATCGTTGATGGTAAAGCGCACTAGTTTATTAACAGCCTATTCATTCTAGCCTTGAAGACACTCAAATTGTAATCCGACGGAAACACCGCCGCCGGCAAATTGTTCCAGTCCCTCGATGTACGTGGTATAAAGGAGGAGGCGAAGCGCTTCATCCGGATCATAGTAGTGTTAACAACGTAAGGGTGGAAACTCGCCGTATTTGTTTAAATAGTGTAATTGCTTCGGTAACATCACTCATACACTTATATTTTAAACAGAAACGCTGTTAGTTTTAGTACATAATGAAGTAATGTACCTAAGGAGTTATAGGGTTGAGCTCCATGATGACTGTTGTATGCATGCTTTCTATCGAGTCAGAGCAGATCATAACTGCGGATTTTTTAATTACGTAGAATCAAGAATTCCGTAGTTTCAGATTTAGTGACGGACCTATCATACTCCGAATCTCCTAATATGATTAGTTTGGGTCAAGAATTAAGAATGAATCACAATACGATTCAAGAGTTAGCTTTACGCTCGACATGTAAAAATACAATATGAATTTGACAGTTGTTTTTATGAATTTAACACTTTCTGATGAACCTTTGTCGTTAGATATAAAAAACAATAGATATATGAAACGTTGCTGTATAAAACTGTTTTGCATGCGTCACCAAATACAGGTTCAGTTGAAAATCAGCGTCAGGCACTAATAGTCTGGCAGAATTGGAGGTTTGACGGGAAAGCTAAGATTAGTGTCACGCTTATTTTTCATTGGACTTTTAAAGTATTTGTAGTGTCATTTACTATTTAAAAGCTCGTGATTTATGTAGTAAAAGTGAATTAAGTAAATAATTCATAGAAAAAATTGAAATATCGCAGCATAGTGGCCACATCATGACTTTGCCTCAAACAAACCTCGTAGGCGGTTCACGCGGCCGTCTTTTATGACTGTCATTGGCGATATCCGCCATTATTGTGAAATAAAATTTTCAAAGATTTTCTATAATTTGTTACACGTGGTATTTGCAAAATTGTGCTATCTATTCCGCAGGGGCCATTAATCAAGAGTTGAAGTTGAATTGTCTGGCATTTATGCTGAATTGGGCCTTTTTGGCGCAGAGGCACACATTCCTGCTAGTTTTCCACATTTTTGTTTCACATTTCACTTTATTTTATAATTCTTATTTATTTCTTTTTTAATGGTTGATATGTCTTTATCTGATGTATTGTGTATCTTTTAGTTTGTGCTAAATAAATGTATTTTCTTTTCTGTCTTTCTTTCCTTAGAGAGTAATCCCTTACAATGCTTAAATGCTCTTTCTTCTATTGTTAGATTCAAATAAATCCTTAAAAAAAATAATTCAATAATATAATTCAATTTAATGTTTCGGTGTTTCCCCTCAACAATCAGTCAGCTAGACAACTTCAGCGCTGTCATAAATAGCAAAAAAAAAAAACTTATAATAGTGTCTTATAAATTTTACTTACAGAAACATCATTTTAAATATTTATTCCGCATCGGTGTTGGCTCAGTGCACTTGTTTAATTGGAGTTTTAAGGTGAATAATATCGGACCCTCCAATTATTATCTAGAGTAGGCTGCCCATTAGCGGAACACTATCGATCCACGCCAGAGAGGGTTGACTTACAAGGGCTACTGATACCTACTGTCAGTCCCCCAGCATGTTTCATTAATTATTTTGTTGTATCACGTATGGATCTGTTACAGAGAGATTGTGCAACTCGATATTTCTTGGTCTTTGGGTATTTTTGTAAGGCTCAGTTTTATGAAGAAACTAGCTTTCCGCCCGCGGCTTCGCCCGTGTGGAGTTCGGTTATATCGTGCTTTTTAGATTTCCCTCGGGAACATCAAATTTTTCTGGGATAATAGGTAGCCTATGTCATTTCTCAGGGTCTAAAGATTGCCTGTGCCAAATTTCAATAAAATCGGTTCAGTAGTTTTGGCGTGAAAGCCGGACAGACAGACAGACAGACAGAGATACTTTCGCATTTATAATATTAGTATGGATTAGTTTATTTGCATGAAATATTAATTTCCCGGAACACTTCTAAGAGCTCATTATTTAAATATGTATTTGTAACATTTGTATCGCAAAACAATGTTTGTGAATTATCTATATTATGCTTAAAAATTAAACTTGACCAGTGAACGCACTTAATAAATACGAGTAGTAATAATATATCTTTGCAACAATTTTATAAGTAATGATTAACGGTTGCTTAACTATTAATTTTAGGGTTAGGTTTAAATTAATTATTCTTTAAATCTCATTAGACTTATAAGAGACTTAATTTTTTTATTTTTTTTATTCATCTACGGACGAAGCATGCAGATCAATAACACGTAACACAATGGACGAAAATTTAGGCAAGCAAAGTAAAAGTGTGCATAATATACAAAAGTTAATACAGCTGGCCAATTTCACACCAAGGTTCTTACCCTTTTAAGTGCCGATCATTCAGTTTATGAGGAATATGAACATCGATTCATCATCAACCTTTTTTTTATCGTCCCACTGAGCTGGGCACAGGTCTCCTCTCATACAGAGAAGGATTGAGCGTAATCACCACGCTTTCTCAATGCGGGTTGGCGATTTCAGACTTAAAGTCCAGGTTTCCTCAAGATGTTTTCCTTCACCTTCAGTCAATGGTATCCAAGATATACTTAGAACATCGATTAATTTAAATTATTAACTTTCAAAATATAAATTGAACTTCAGACTGTATTGACCATAAACCGTACATTTTTGACTTGTATTGTTTATAATTTCATTTGACATGGTCATTTATAATTATTTGATTTGACAATGTGTATTTATAATATGTATCGAATGAAATGGTCTCTGTGTCCTGGTCCTCTCAAGCATGAGTATGCGGGTTCGATTCCGGGTCAGACAAGTACCAATGTAACTTTTCTAAAGTTATATGTACTTTCTAAGTATATCTTGGACACCAATGACTGAAGGTGAAGGAAACATCTTGAGGAAACCTGGACTTTAAGTCTGAAATCGCCAACCCGCATTGAGCAAGCGTGGTGATTACGCTCAATCCTTCTCTGTATGAGAGGAGACCTGTGCCCAGCAGTGGGACGATAAAAGGTTGATGATGATGATGTAAACATGGTCTATTGTTAACGAATATTTATTAATTTTAGCATTTGATTGCATGCCTTAGTTGTGTTAGTCAGTATAGAAATCTTCTAAAGCTTAACATCTTTATTTTATTCCTACTTTGTACGCAAATATAGAACTACATATCCTATTCTAACATAACTTTATTGATAAACTTTTATAAATAATCCATCTTCTCTAGAACTGTGTGTACATTGTGTAGTAAATGCATGTAAATCCGTAAACAAACGGAATTCACGGTTACTAAATCCACCTTTGTCCCTTTTAACATTTCGATCGGAACTGCCAATCTCATACTTGTTAGTCCCCAATGACTGGATAAACCCGTAGCAAATACCATCGCAGACAGGTTCGCCGTAGGCTAGTCTGCTCGCCAATATTTGGTTCCAATACCAGCCACTAATTGGACGCTCTTAAAGTAAATACCAGCCAATTTTGTGGGAAACTGCGTTTCAGAGTAAATTGTGTGTAATTGTGACTTTGGTTTGAATGAGATTAGTGGATATAGTAGGTACCTTTTCGTCGTTAGGTAAGGTAATTTTTTTATTCCATATTTTTAGTAGTGTTTGTTAAGTATCTTTGTAGAAAGTTATCGTCTTTGCAGATTAGAAATATTTATTTTAAACATGTTTAATTATTTCGTAAGAAAGGAAATCAATTTCTAACGTTCCGTTATTTACATAAACAAAAGTAACGTTCGAAATTTTAATTCTACATGGTAGTTGAAAATGTCAGTTATTAATGAACTGTCAAGAAAAGAATGATTCATTAACGCAATTAAACGGAACCATATATATAATGTTATTTTTTGTACATGCGAAACTCGAAACATGTGTCCAGTATTATTATGTAAAGAATTTATGTACAATATTTCAAGAAACTATCATGTAAAATCACAAAGTTATGGGCTTGTTATGTTAATTGATTGTCCTTACAAAAATATGGTCAACGAGCCGCTCGCCCGCCCGCGCCTACAGCGGTGCGCGGCGCGGCGCGGCGGGGTCCCTACACTATTCTATGCTATCCGCTGTGAACTGTGTTGTTGCGCTCGCTAACCACAATGCAACTTTTTATAATTTTATTTGGGAAAAAATATGACATGGTGTAGAAATGATTGCTTTTTCTGAACAAAACTATATTCAGGTTTCGTATAAAGAAAAAAATAAAGTTGTATTTACTGAAAATACGAGACAAAGGTAAAGAATAGAATAGAATAGAATACTCTTTATTATGTACACCATATAGATTACAGAACATAAATAAAAATATTTTACAAAGGGTGACACAATGGGCGGTCTTATCGCTAAGAGCGATCTTTTACAGACAACCTTTGGATGGAATTCTAAGGGGAAGGATAAAGAAATAATGTAGGTAGTCTACAGTGTACTATTTACATAGATTATACAATAAATATATACGTTAAGTGTATACTAGTTTAAATAATTTTATAAGTACATCTAATTAATAAATATTATACAAGAGCATATAAAATATAATAATATGTTTAAAGAGAGAGGAAGTGCTTTTTTATCATAGTTTTAAAAGTAAACAGTGTTTGAGCACGTCTTACGGACACAGGCAAGGCATTCCAAAGCCGAACTGCTTGTACAGTAAAGGATTTATCATAGAAACTAGTGGAATGCATCGGCATCTCTAATTCCAGGTTTTCCGATGACCTCAGATATCTATTATGTGTGTCATGAAGGAACTTGAAACGTTCTTTAAGATAAGAGGGGGTCGGTCTCCGTGGCGCAGCGGTCAACACGCCTGCCTGCGACGTGGAGGCCCCGGGTTCGATCCCCGGCCAGGTCATGATGGGAAACGATATTTTCGTAATTGTCCTGGGTCTTGGATGTTTATCTATATATGCATCTATTATAAAATATAGTATCGTTGAGTTAGTAGGTATCTCATAACACAAGTCTCGAACTTACTTTGGGGCTAGCTCCAATATGTGTGATTTGTCTGTATATATATATATATATATTTTTTTTTAAACAAAATGTTATAGAGCTGAAATAGTATATGAGAATTCCGGCGAAGACGTATAGGAAGCCACTTAAGCTTTGAACGAAATTCAGATATGTGATCATATTTGCGCAGGCCAAATATAAATCTTATGCAAAAGTTTTGAAGTCGCTCAAGTTTATCTAGTTGTGCCTCAGTAAGATCTGGATAACTGACATCTGCGTAGTCAAGGATAGGAAGTAGAAGTGATTGTGCAAGCGCAGTTTTTGTGGCAGTAGGAAGAAAGTTCCGCAACCGTCTCAGAGACTTACCAGATGCAAAAATTTTGCGACTGACATCCTGTAGCTGTGGATCCCAGGAAAGATGCTTGTCGATCCAAACCCCAAGGTTCTTAACCTTATCACTGAACGAAATAGCAGTACCATTAAATTGAACTTGGGGAAGTTGCGACCAGTCTATCCTGGGGAACATCCTTGAACTGCCAAAAAGTAAACATAAGTACCTACTATTGGCTCACAGCTAATTTTATGCTACAAAATTTTACACTCGTGTTTACAGAAGAAGAATTGTCAATTTCCAAATTACAAAATTAGACATTGTATGTACCTACTGCTATATACTGAATGACACCTGAACATGAATTAATCACAATACCCTCTAGAAAATTTGTCACAGTTCCGAAAATCAATTCAGCGTACACAATTGGTTGCGGGATAGGGTTAAAATTTCGGTCATATATCAGAATATTGACTTAACATAACGTTGGATTAATCGTACACGCGTTCATCATTAAATATTCCAACAGGACTAATTGTGGTACAGGGTGGGCAGCAGGCGGCCGAGCAGGCGGGTTAGTGGGAGGCTGGCGAGCCGAAGCGCTATTGGATTTAAAACTGATCATCAACGATTGAATCGGCTTTGGATGCTTCTACTAGTGATTGCCAATTGAATTGAAACCGTCTCTTTTATGTAATTTCGAAAGTGTTCTGTTCCGAAAAGTATAAAACTATTTTTTTTTTGTGACATTAAGAAAAAGATTTCTTTGCTTTTATTTGTTTTTTTTTTTTGAAGATTTGTATTGGTATTTTAACACAGTTAGTAGTTTTAGGTTTTTTATTTATTATATTTACTAGTTGTCTATGAATTTTTCACGTTGTCTTTTAATTGATCATGATGATAATAAAGGTTAATAGATAGACGTTATGGGTATTCAAAATCCCGAACGTCTGATAACCAGCAAGGGAATTGTATAACATACTAATAATAAGCAATGGCTTTCATTTTGACAATTATACAATATTAAGAGTGGACTCTAGTGCCGAGGAATTTCAGAAATAGGTATTTGAAGAAACCATTGCCGTCGCGCCGCTTTCAACCTTACCCCATAAAGTGCGAAAGGGACAGTTGCAACTCAGTATGATTTTACCTACAAAAACGTTGACCAAAAGATGTTTCGTATTCCGCTGTTTTCTTTTTCGAAATACGACAGATCTAAATTATTTTTATATCAAAATTTAGAGAATGAGTATACTCAGGCTTTTATTAGGTTCTTTTTTTTTTTATCAAAAACTTATGACATTTGTGTAATAGTCGCCTGAACATCGCGGTAAAAATGGGTTATTTTTCGGGATGTTGAAACATCATATTTCTTTTATTAATTAAGTTTTGATAAAATCAAATAATAGGGGCACGTATAATCAAGGTGTGAAATTGAAAAACATTGCTCTAAAAGCGTTATCCACGAAGAAAACAGCGGAATACGTTTGTATGGAAAAAACGCCACGAGAGTCTCCTCTTAATTGAGTTATTTATGTTATTGAGCAAACATATTGTTCCAATATATGAAGCAATGGATTAAAAATATCGCTCAAAATGATCCAGATTGTGATTGAAAGCGTTTTGCTATTACTGTGCATTCATATCAGGGGTATCAGGGGTATAGTATTACCCTGTAAATGGGTTTATAGGTCGGATATGTGCAGTCATTTGTTTTAGGAAAACTGTTATACTTGTTCGTTAGACTGGTAAAGCGGACCCCAGACTCCAAAGCTGAAAAGCTACGGATGCGACTGGGATTACCGTTGAGATGATGATGATGATTTATTTTAGGATAACTTGTTATGAAAATAAAGTCAACCGAATTCTTAAAAAAACACTACAATGTAAAAAGCAACTAATTTCGGAAGTCGGTGTCGTGGTTTTTGTATTTTTGTTTTTACCACAGACTTCCTTTTCTTTTTTTTAGAAGTCTTTTTTAGTTACACTGCGAAACCGTCTGATGGTAAGAAGTGATGCAATGATTGATGGTCAGTCATGCTAGGCTTGAACACATGTAAAATGGAATGAGAAGACCGCTTTAGACACACAGTTCCAGTCCTTTGATTTACGCGGCATAAAAAATGAGGCGAAACGCTTCGTCCAAATCGTAGCTATGGCAACAACTTAAGAATGGTTACTCACCATACGAAGGGTCCTCCGATGATGGAACGGTGATGGCGGACTTATGTAAGTTCTATACTTCCCGCGCACACTCTCCAAAATACTTCCTATAGAATACCGACAGGCAAGCTTTCCTACTCTAGATTGTGTAAATCTCGATTACCAATTTGCTTCTTTGCACGCCTTTCTACTGAGGCCAAAGGCTCAGTGGCATTTTGCAGCACCAGCCCTTAAGTGGCTGCAGTACTCCGCTTAGGAACTGATCTGCGTTTTGTATGATATCAGAAATTGTCCCGGTGTGAAGCACCGCCGGATCTTTAAAAGAACGCCCGGTTTCCTGGCAGCCATTTTGGCTTTAGGCTCAATGAACCGCCAAAAGTATAGGTTTGAGGAAATCTCAAGTTCCAAAAGCTGAAGACAGTCGGTGCATTCCAAGGACAGATTTTGATAAGCAGGAGCCAATGCAAACGGGTTCCTTTTGGCGGTGAACAAACACGCTTGTGTTTTAAGGCAGTTGCTTATTTAGCATGCATTGCAGAGTAAAAATTTGACACGCCCTTCCCTCTGGCCAGAGAGGGGGAGGTCATTTGATGATTTCCCATCCAGAACAAAAAACAAGAAAATTCGATTCCCGCACGGAAAAACTATTTGTATGACATACAAGTAGTTGTTCCGGGGTCTGGATGTTTGTGTATGTCAGTTATATGTTTGTTGACAGCCTCCGTGGCGTAGCGGACGCGGCCGCTGCGCAAGGTGGCGCGGGTTCGATCCCCGCACAGTGCAAGTATTTGTATGCATGAATATGAATATTTGCACTGGTCTTGTCGTGCCTCGGAAAGCACGTTAAGCCGTTGGTCCCGGTTGCCATACGAACATGTAGTGGCAGTCGTTACGGGTTGTTGGAGCCCTCAAAAATCCAACAATTGGTCTAACTGCAATGCTTCGATGTCACCTTCGGGTTGTGGAGGTCAGACGGCAGTCGCTTCACGGAAAATGTCGAAGTTTAGCCATATCAGCAGTTGGACTGGTAAAGCGGACCCCAGACTCCAAAGCTGAAAAGGCTTCGGATGCGACTGGGATTAACGCTGGGATGATGATGATGAGTTATATATTTGTAAACGCACCTACGATACAGGAGTATCTTTTTTGTACAGTAAAGTTTTAAAAAAACTTAGAAATTAAATAAAGTAGACTTGAGTTTTTTTTTAAGTTTTTTTGTCAGTTGTGAATAGCAGTCTCTTTATGTTAAATACAGCCGCATTTAGTCAGGAACTGGAAATCAGCCCTGATAGTTTTCGAAAGGCTAGGCCGAAAATGAGTTGTGAAAGCAAACAATGCAATTTCGTTTACTTGAATTTCAATTTTCCTTTGAAAACCAAACTAATAAATCGATTTTGATAAAGTTACGATGGGACCAATCTGAAGGTATCCTTTCACATAAAAAAGAATATTGCAAATCCGCTTATAAATAACGGGGTTCGGAGGCAACAAATATAAAAATATACAGACGAATTGAGAATCTCATTCTATTTCGTCGTTTCGAGTGGTTTAAAAATATTTGCTTCGTCGCGTCAGGTTAAATTGGCTGATCCCAACTTAGTTGGAGTTGGAAGTATATCAACTAGATAAAGTTGAATGTGGATGTTATTTTTGTTCAGTTTTAAACTTAGAACCGAAATCTAGCTCATGTTAATCCATTCAGTGTTTAGATATGAAATGAAAGTATCATAACGAAAAAAATATTCAAAGGTAGGAAATTCTACGTCATAGGTACAGTCGTGTAAACACATGATTTTTTGTTGAAAAACTTCTTTACTGATTAAGGAAAAAACATTAAACTCGCGTGAGCGTGACCAACCCCACACCGTAATCGTATTTTGTTTTATACGTTTTGTGTATTCAGTTTTAACTTGTCTGTGAGTCCCAAAGTAAATACTTTTTTTTTACTCTTTTGTTGATTGTCGCCATTTAAGTCCTAATAATAATGTTAGGTTAGTTAACACGCAAGGTTTGGTGGAGTTTCTTTCTCAATGACTTAAAAATCGACCGCGGCAATTGGTAAAGAATTTTTGTATATTTAAAAGTTAAAAGGACCAGTGCTTGACGTCTAGAACCTTTAACTTTATTAATTGAACAATGTTTATTTAACTTACATATTTAGTTGTCATATTAATTCAAGTTTTGAACCAGTTCTTCAAGATAATAGACTCTGATGTTTAATTTAATTTATCTTTGATAAATTTATATAATTTAAACAGTTTTAAAATTAAGTGTATTCAAAGCTAAAGCTAAGGCTAGGCTAAGGCTAGAGTAAATAGGCTCTTAATAAACTAGCGCGCTTTACTATTAACGATTGCATCACTGCTTACCATCAGGCGGGATTACGGTCATGCATTACTTTATGATTTATAAAAAAAATATGTACAAGTATATAAAACAGGAAGGAAAATAATCGGAGAAATGATTTTATAATAGGTATTGTTTGATTAAGGAAAACTTAGAGAGGTACTAAAGCTACTACCGTTTTTTGAAAGATGGAACTAGTGAATGTAGCTACACACAATAGCTACATTGATTGATACACGTGTATGGTATAATGTACAGACATTATGATACCGTACATGTACATTTTTTTAGTCAATTATTTTATTTAAGAAATAATAAGATAATTTAATAAGATAAGGTTTTTTCTATCCAATTTTTACACATTTAAAGTTAACTTTACATGATCTGGTATAAGATATATAGCTTCTAAAACAACTGTCAAAAATGACTAATCTAATAGTCAGGGTATAGGGAGAAGAGGGAGTAAAAAGTAAAAACCATGGGCACAGACAAGTGAAGAAAAACGGGCGGGTTTTACTCAGTAAAAATCTAACACGCCCTTCCGCTCTGCTCAGAGAGGAGAGGTTTAATGATTTCCTATCCATAACAAAAAAAAAAAAAAAAAAAACAAAAAAGGACTATATAGGGTTTACGAGTATGTTAAATTATGATGACAAACGTCTGCTTCAGCAGACTGTTTTAACGTCAAGGTTTCAGTTATTAGTTCAATAAAGTCGATTTGTGCATAGAAATAATAAAGCAACGAATAGGTACTTAATAGTAGATTAGTAGCCGAGGGCTGTAAGGCATCAATTAATGTAACCCGAGATATTTAGGCGCGCAAGCGCAGCGAGGACGCCTATAATTCGAGGCTGCAATTGATGCTTATACCCGAGCTAACTACTCTGCTTTACATCTCGATTGTGAGGTAAGTAGACCGCCGAAACCGGCATTACAAGAATAAAATATTTTAGAACTTTCAGGCAAAATATTGTTAATTGCGGCATCAGCTTTCATTTTCATTGAATCGGGAGTGTAGCTATATCTTCATCATTTGCAGAACTCATGTTTTTTCCTAATTAGCACGTAATTATAAAAAACCCAAAACAAACAATATTTAAAGTAAAAGTTTTCTATTCCCGCCTTTTATTATTATTTTTTTAAGAATTAGTTGAGCTTCGCCGTTCGATATTTAAAATTGATGACTATTATACGAAGAAAAGGCTGAATTGGGAAGCGACCTGTATTGTCATTGGGATGTCTATTGCCAGTATGATGATTACATTAGATTAGATGTATGCGAAGTTTTGGAAAGAGTGAGGGTTTTTTTAATTACTACCGCCTTGGGGCTTTTCTAGCTACATTGTTACCCTAGGGCGCTAATTGGTTACTTACAAGCCCCATTTGGGGGTAATAAGGACCTACTTACCGAATATGAGAGATATAAAACATCTTTTGTTACTTTGTGCAATAAAATGCCAATGTTTAAACATCATATTAGTTATTAGTTCATTAATGTTGAATTATTAATAGGGATATAGATCGAACCTCCGGTGATGCGATTTAATAATAAAGATACTTTTTTACTTTGGCTTTTACTTTTATAAAAGGTCAATAGATTAATGTATACAGTAAATGCTCCATCGATTCATATTGTCTACACGGTTAGCGTAGTGGTTAAGCTATTGACTGCTGCGCCGCTTTTCGCGGGTTCGATTCCCGCACGCAACAATTAGTTAGATGACTTACATGTAGTTAGTTCCGGGTCTGGCTATTAGTGTATGTGTTTATATGTTTATAAAACGCACCCACAATACTGCTGAAATTTCTAGTGTGGGCAGTTTAAAAAAATCCTTGTCGCTGCGGTTTATAAAATTTAGATATCCAAGCTTAAGCACCTTCATATGTTTTTTAAATGTAATTGTAAATAAACGTAAAATGTCCAAACTGAATGTAACAATGTGCCTTTTGAAAGCTTTTCAAAATTCAATAGTTATTATCATCTAACAATTGGCATACAAACAATAAAGAGCAGCCGCCACTTTGAACAATTTTGAACTTTCAAAAAGCAAAGGCATTTTTGTGTTCAATGCCCTGTGCAGGAACGGAGTGCAAAAACAAACAGAATGGTGTAACAAAAACAAGAATAATAGTCGAATCTACCGCAGGCAGAATAAACCATTAAGTTTTTGAAACTGGCAATATCGGAATAGTTCGCAAATATAGGCGGCTTATCCGCTAGCCGTAAGGCTTTAACTAATTGCAAATAATAGTTACAGCTTCTTGGATTTGAGGATTGATACTGGTACCTAGTATAGGTTTCGGATATTTGTTTACATATAACTGAAGAAAGTATTATACACGCAGACTCGAGGCTTTCAGCAACATATCAGCAACTGTTGGTGGTATGTGTATACGTACTTGGGAATAGGGTCGAGTTTTGGCGACTTTGAAATGTAAAAAGGCAATTGGAGTGCGACGCTCATACTTAGTGCTGTTTGGCGCGCTGAAGGCGCCTCCGATGTGGCGCCGTGCCAAGATCCATGAGCTTCTACATCACTCCGCAACTGTTGCTCAACTGTAGCTGGTTCTTGTGCCTACATGCTAACTTAAGACTGTTGCGTGCTTCCGAACTTTATCCTATACTTATGCTTTACTGTGACTCACAAAGCAACGAATACATACACCAATTAACAATGTTTACATGTTTTGCCTAATAAATACATAAAGGGTAAATGAAAGTCGCTCGCTAGCTTTAGTTGATAATAAAGAATTCGCAAAGGATGAACAGTCGCAGAAAGCACAAGATAGGAATAAGTTCGTGATCGAGTAAGACATAAATCTGTGGTTGTCATGTGGAGTTGTTGACCGTCGGCGTCGCGTGCTGGGCAGCCCGCGTCGCGAGACCTTGGCACTAGTTGCGGCCGCGCGGGCCTTGACACGCGCGACCAGCGCCGACCTGCGGGTCCTTACCGTTATAGAGGAGCGTGGGCTCGGGGTCTCGGGGCGAAGGCCCCGGCGCGGTGGCGGCGGGCGCGGGGCTGCGGCCGCGCCCCTCGCCAACCACGTCGATCTCCTCGTCGGACTCCTCGGCCAGCTCCGCCGCCGGGGCCACCTTCCACTTCTTGGCCATGAGGCAGCGCGGCATGGCGGCGCCCGCATCGGCCTCAGCGCGGCCGCATCAGCGAGAGACAGACGAACAGAGAAAAAGAGAGAAAAGAGAAAGAGCGGCGCCCCGGACGAGCGGCTTAGCGGGCGATCGCGCGCGTCCTCTTGCGGTTGTGGGGAGCTGGTGTGAGGGGAGCGCTTTATATAGAGCGCGGGGTGTTGCGCGCGCCGCGACTTCGATCGCTAGGAGCGGAGGGGTGCTCCTACAACCCCGCACAAACTTTCCTCGTCAACTTGGAGCGACACTTGACGGAGCGAGCACCGAACCCCACACGATCAACCAGTGGACTACGTTTTCCGTACACACGCGACTTGTCTCGATTACGCGCTACAGATAAGCTTATATCCGAGCGCAAGGAAAATCGCAGCGCTCAACTTTGCAGCCCAAGGAATTGTTTTATTTACTTTTCAAGTTTGTTTGAATAAACAAAACAAAGCAATACTAAAAAAACTTTATTACTAGAGTATTGAAACGGATTATTGATTGTACACACTATTTATGCTAACGATTTTAAAGTTTACATGAAAATAAATATTTATTTATAAAGTACACAAAAGTTTGAACGGCGGGCTTTGCGCCTGGGTTAAAACACAACTTTTAGGAATTATGGTATCACGTGTGTGTAAACTGAACAGGATACGTGAAGAAACAAGGTCAAGTTAATAAAGCTTGACGTGTATTGTGAGATAAAGGCGAGTTAGCTAAGATGAATGGTGAGCCTTCCCGGCTTCCTCCATCGTCCCTCGGGACACAGATAAGGAACCCCTGTAATACAGTTATTCTTCATCGAGTAAACTATTTTATATTTATTGACAACTGCGCTACGCAGCGAAACGCAGCGTAAGGAAACTAGGCTTTTCTCTTTAAACGAGCGAGCGAGATTTTTGACACAGTCATCCTGAGTGAATAAAATTATTTTATTTAACCTAAGAATTAATTTTAAATTATTGACAGGTTTATCCGTATTATCAGGCTTGTTCAAAAACGAACCTTGTATAACGCTTGGAAATACGCATTTAGATAATGTATCCCAATGAAACTAAATTAAAGTATGTAATTCAAACAAATAAAAATACTTACCTTACCATGTTTTGCTTTAAAGTTAATGCTAAGTTGTAATATGGTCAAGTTTAACTGCACAGTTTGAACATAATTCCGTACTACGAGGGGCATAGTAAAAAGTTCTGTCGCTCGTACTATGAATGAGATGCATCTGCTTCCGTGAAACCAATCGGGGTTTCATTCAGTAAAGCCTTGATTTCTAGTTCAATGTCAGGCTATTCCCAGAGAAGTTCAAATACGGGAGGTATTTGAACTTCTCTGGGAATAGCCTGACACTGACTGAATTAACTTCTGTGTATTTTAGTTCAGTCTCTCAGTGTCAGTTTTAGTTTAGGATCTTTCGATAATTTGTGTTTAAGTTCTGAGCTTTTCACTTAAAAAACTGTGTACGCTTTTATAAGTTTATACTATGTAGGGGGTTATCATGAACTTCTAAAACAATGATGTGGTTTTTTGTTTTAATTATTTACCAGCGCTTGATCGCAATCCCGCCTGATGGTAAGCAGTGATGCGATCGTTGATGGTAAAGCGTGCTAGTTTATTAAGAGCCTATTCACTCTAGCCTTGAAGACACTCAAATTGTAGTGTGACGGAAACACCGCCGCCGGCAAATCGTTCCAGTCCCTCGAAGTACGCGGTATAAAAGAAGAAGCGAAACGCTTCGTCCGGATGAAGAGTTTGAAATTTTTTACGATACGTTTACGATAACGCGTACATATTTCCATATAAACTATAAAACATGGACGTTCAAGACAAGATCTTCATATTTTTATGGATATTAAACTACATATGGGAGTCAAGAATGATCTATGAATTAAATACAAGAAAGACACTGAATATTGGTACAACTATATTAACTGTTTTTATTTATTCAATGAATCCGAATTAATTGGAGAACATGGTTGTCGCAGTGGCTGTTGTTTAGTGTATTGGGTGATGTTTGCGATGTGTGTTCGAGGATCGTGTCCACACAGGACAAATATTTGTATGCCCTACAGGTAGTTGTTCCGGGTCTGGTTGTTTGCGTATGTAAGTTTAAACGTTTGTAAACGCACCCACGATACAGGAGTCAATTACAACTGTGGGGCAAAGTTTTATTTAAAACGAAAGGTCATTTTGGTCTTTGGAGGTTAAAGGTGTCTTTGCTTTTACAAAAGATGGAAGGACTTGATGGCAACAGATGGGATACGCATTTTCATCACCATCTTGGTTGTATATTTTCTCGTTATTTTATTTACTGTTGTTGTATCAAAGTTGAAAAGTTAAAAAAAAAAAATGTAAAGTACATGTGTACTTGCTATGTGGGACCCTATACTTTTGTTTTTGAGAAGCCTTTAATCTCGAAGCATCACGTCCAGTTCCGCAGACAGACGCAATTCAGGTAGAAATTTGCAGCTTCTTAGAAAAAACTCCCATGAGTATTCATTAAAATTGTTCTACTAGAATTGCATCACCTTTGTTAGCCTTGACCCCCTGGGACCTTAAGGGGGCATTTCACGAGGAACGGTGAAAATAAAAAATTGTCGCAAATTTTTTAACAGGCCAAGGCCACTTCAAGTTCGCGGACCCTGGCGGAAATTAGACATGAATGAGTTGCAACTGGAGACGTGATCCGGAAAATTCTTTAAGGAATGGTAATAGGAATTACAAGAAACTGTGTGTATTTTTCGTTTAAATTGGGATACATACTATGAATCCCAATTATAGTTTTAGCTTTTGCCTTTGGTTAGCCTAGCATAGTTCTCCCTGCTGGATTACAGGTCTCCTCCCTTCATGACCTCGGTGACCTTATTGGTGGTGTTATTCAGAAAAAAAGATGCGAAGTATTCAAAACCGACATGCGTGTATGATCACATGTATGGCAAACAAAGCAAAAGGTAGCTTATCCATTTGCTTTATTTTCCATACAAGTGTCTTGGATCGTAGTCCATGGCGCCTCCGCCGGGCCGGAACAAGCGCGGCAGAACAAAAAACTGCTGGCTTGACGTCGTAAGAGATGACATGCGTGCCAACAATATCACACCACGGGATGTCAGAGATCGTGCGAAATGGAGGAGTAATTGTAGGAAAGCGGACCCTGGGCTCCAACGCGAAAGCCGCGGATGCAACCGGGATTATGCCCTGAGATGATGATGATGTCTTGAATCGAAGTAGGTAGTATTCTGCAGTCTACCTTCCTTGAAAAGAGGTTTGAGCTCATGTGCCTAAACGTACGTATGTGTACTTATGTTGGTAAGATCATAGCTACATGTCTTGAAATTTGACTCCTGTGTAATTTCAACTTTCAAAAAGTGCAAACAGCACTCTGCCTAGTATGAATAAATGAATTTTAAGTTCGGACTAAAAACGAAACAGTAAAATAAAAACATATCAGTTCCAATAATAAAAAAAATACTTCATTTCACCGCATTTAAGCTCACGTTATTTTGAAATCATTTGTACATTTCTCTGAGCCGAAATATTTGGCATTTCTCTTTTACAGAGGATATTATAAAGGGGTTAAAATCATACAAATTAAACATCACTTTGAATTCAGGCCTTAATTATATTTATTCATTGCTGTCGCCGGTCATAATGTGCATTCAAATTAATATTGTTACAATTTCATTGAATGAATATTTTCATTTATTACCTTCAATTAATGATAACTCAATACTGGATATTTATAAATGTGAATGCAATGTTTATTTCACGGTATGGATTTATATAGACTAAAGCCTTCTTACTTTTTCTTTTTATGTTGGTATGGGAAATCATAAAACGACTTCTCCCGCTCTGGGTGGAAGCGGAGCGTATCAGACTATTACTGACTATAGTGAAAAACACGGGTGGGATCACCCGTGTTTTTCACTTGCCTGCGCGACGGCCAGTGCTACGGTTTCTTTTTTAACCAACCCGCAACCCTGACCTAGGAGACATCGGTCTTCGTGGACCCCGTTACGATGTGCTGACATCTCTTTGAGGCGCGCGTGAAACACAATGCACCGTCGACTCGGGCCTGGTCCTTATCGGGCAGCGAGCTGCCCACTACTCACCGCCTGCAGGCCCGCGCCTACGGTGGCCGGGAGCTCGATATTGTCTCCCGACCAGAGCGTCTCCTGCGGCGGCAAGTGCCGTGAAAACGCTGGGATTCCTGCTGCCTCACGCTCTCCGCCTTCTCCTTTGCCAGCATCACTGCTTCACAGAAGGAGATAGACTACTTTACTTTTTAGGATGACGTCAGACCTCCATGCAGGCAAAACCGCGGGAAAAAGTTAGTGAGAATTTATATTCTCACATTGATGGACATTTTGATTTTTCAAGTAAAAATGTGATACTATCCAGGCTAGGAGGACAATATCGATAGCTCAACAATGTTATAAAATGCAGCGTGCAACCCGTACATCTACTGAATTAATTCCACTCGCCGTCTATAAATCACCCGCGTTGTATCTGGTAACAATAGGGTTGAAATAAAAAGCTTTTTTACCACAGAAATATTAGTTATAAATATTTCTGTACTTCTTATCTAGTATTCCTTTAGTCTTTATAAATTCTCCTAATTATAGGCTGATTTACAGATTGTAAGACAAAATAAAAATGAATAGGTAATTAAAAAAAAATGCTCTAAATATTCAATATGATAAAATGAATAACTTAAAATTAGTACAAAGTAAAAAATTATGATACTTATTGAAATTTTAAGTTCTTAGTTTTTGAATTCATAAAAAACACATCGACATTAAGTGTTTATTGAAAAACGATTTTACTTTCAAACTTTTAAATTAATATATCTTCGTTGGTCCAGGTGTCACAAGCGCTACTGCGGAGAGGGCTAGAGCTCGATTGTCAGATTTTTCCAACATGATAATTTAAAAAAAATATATATATAATAAAATAAATAAATAAATATATACGGACAAATCACACAGATTGAGCTAGCCCCAAAGTAAGTTCGAGACTTGTGTTATTAGATACTAACTTAACGATACTATATTTTATAATAGATACATATATAGATAAATATCCAAGACCCAGGCCAATCAGGAAAAGATCGTTTCCCATCATGACCTGGCCGGGGTTCGAACCCGGGGCCTCCACGTCGCAGGCAGGCGTGTTGACCGCTGTTACCCATATACCCCTTTATTGTGATTTTAAAATTGTGATAAACAAAAATTGGGCTTTTGAAAATGAATAAATAAATACGGAATGCCAGAAACTAATAGATAGTTATTACTCAAGCGCTAGATGCAACCAGGAAAAGTTCTCTTAAAGAAATTTGTTAGATCTAGCAAATTACAATGAACTTAATAGAATAATATATCAAGTTATTAAAAACAAATATAACATTACTAGCTGCGCCCCGGTGCTCGGCCCCCTCCCCGCATTACACCCGCTTAAGTAGTAGTAATATAAAAAATAGCTAAAACCTATTTTATGCCTTACATTCGTACGCTCTGTGCCCAGCAGTGGGACGATAAAAAGGTTGATGATGTACGAAATTTAATTAAAATTGTTTTGGAGGAGTCCGTGACCAAACACTGTGACAGGAGAATTTTATATGTATAAAGAAGATTTTATATCTTCTCAAGGGGTCTATCAACCGTATTTGACGTTCGAAAAGTGCTGATTGTCATTCTCCTTTGAATAAATGATTTTCATTTTTGATATGATATGGGAATGATAATATTAGACTGGTTACAGTTTAAAATCTTATTAATGTCACATCTAGCACGTATTTTTGTGGCTGCAAGCCGGTTGTCCTCGAACTGGAATTAACCACATCGGTAATTTGATCAATTTGCATGATAGAGAGAGGGCGAAATATTATGTATGATAAACAGCAGGGTAATTGCGTAACTCAATATCAGTAGCAATGGGTTTCATTTTGACAGTTCAACAATATTCATTGCATTATTTACGTTATTGAGCAGACATATTTTTTGAACATATAGAGCAATGTATTAGTAATATGCTTCAAAATGATTTGAATTGATGCTTATGCAATTGGGTTGTATCCTAAAAAATAATTAAATGTTCATCAGACAGATTTATAAAAGATATTGAACACGTATTTTTTCATTTTTCTTTCATTCAATTACTTAGGAAGATATATTGATTTGAAATGTCGCATGACATCACGCCGTGGTGCAAAATATTCCACGGCGTGACGTAATTAGCCCCCACTCCGTAACTTTAATGCGCTATATCTCAGTAGTTTTTGGTAATTTCGACAAAATAAAAAATATGGGTCTCCATTTTTTTTATTACCTATAAGATTGTTCACAAGAAGTTGTTCCGGGTCTGAATGTTTGGATGTAGATCAAAATGTTTGTTAATACGTAGCGCACTAGCAATTTCTCTTGTATCGTGGGTACGTTTGCAAACATATAAACTCACATACACAAACAGAACAACTAATTGTAGGCCATAAAAATTTATTATTGGGAGCGGGAATCAGATCCGAATCTAGTCGCCCCTTTTAAAAGGACATCCGATCGATTTTGTAAAAATCTCACCTTAAAACTTAGGTGAAGTGAGTTTAGAGTGAGTTTTCAATGGTAACAATCACTAGCGTTAGGCTAAGTTCAGATGACAAGCGCTCAAAGCGCGTTCGACGCGCGTTGAATTTTTGTAAAGTGTTCACATGGTATGCGTTTGTCAGGCGGCGCGCCGCCCTGTTTCAGTTCTTCATTCTTTTGGCGAATATGGACGTAGAAAGTTTTAACGGTGATTTTGTACCGACGGCAGAAACGACGTGACAGAATACGTACATATTGGGTCCACCCAATTTACACAGGCCAGTATATTATTTTGTATCTGAAGTTAAGGGAATTTGAGCCCAATTTTTTTTTACTACTTCAGTATGTCTTTCAAGTCATTTGATGACTTACTGACTCTCATAAACGATCATCTCGAAGAAAATAAAAACGCTGTGCGATATAGCATTTCACCAGAAGAAAACTCATTATTGACAATACATGTAAATGTAAATAAATATATTATCAACAATTTCTTATTTTCTTCATTGTCATATTCTTCACAGAATATAAGGACGAGTTCTTCGCAAGCCCGTCTTCTTAAATTCTTAGCCGAATAATCACTACTTGTCATGCGCCATATCGCAGGACGTTTTTCTATTTCAACAATGAATAAAAAGCTTCGGTTTCGATTTCGGACGAACTTGATGAACCCAAGAATGCTATCTGCATCGAAAGCGCGCGCTCAATTAAACTGCGTTTTGTTAAAACGCGCGTTAGCATGTGTTCTGTGCCTGAATAAAATGTATGTTAGTTGTAAGCGAGCGTTAACAAAACGCGCGTTGAGCGCTAGTGATCTGAACTAAGCTTTAGTTTGAAATGACAGTTTTTATGTGTTTCAGTGAGCAATGGTGATGAAAGTAAATACACAAATACCCACCTGGGTTTTGTAAATATGATCCACAAATAACTTTTACTAGTTATTCCGTCTCTCTTTATTTCTTTCTGGTTACTTAAAAGTTTTACTTTTAGTAAAAATGAGTTTCATATTTTCAGTTAAAGTGATTAAAAATGTTTTAATTTTGAAATAGCATTGGACATATTGTTAAATTATGTAACATGTAATAGACCTGCACTACATGTACCTACACAATATATGTATGTATGTAATGTATATGTAGCAGTACCAATAAACGCCACGTGGAACATCGCGTCATACTGACGTCACACGAATTCTACATCTCGCAATCAGAGTTTACCGTATACCGTTAGTATAAAGTGCGTGTGTATATACTGCAGTTTACCGTTTACTAGTATGATACACTTACTAGTATGTCACACTAGTATGAGACTAACTACATTATTTCTCTATCCTTCCCTTCAGAATTTAATTTTTTTTTTAATAATTATAAACTAGGCTTGACTACAATCCCGCCTGATGGTAAGCAGTGATGCAATCGTTGATGGTAAAGCGCACAAGTTTATTAAGCCTATTCACTTAAAAATCTTAGTGAGTAGGAAGGAAGACGGCAGTTGAGCAAGGTGATGCAATGTTAAACCCAATAACACGACCAACGTTGCTACACCAGAGGGAGATTAATCTGGAGACCCTCCACGATCAAACTCCCGACACAATAACATTTGGCGCATCGTACCCGGCACACATCGCAATACAACTGCTCAGAGCCGTCCTTCTACGGCTTCACCAGACATCATGCCGGAACACGACGAATCGCTTGGCGGCAAGACTTTGTCTGGTGGGTGGTAACTTCTGCCGGCAGCCGATATTATGGTCTACTACCGAGAAATCCATCCAAAGGTTGTTTGTAAAAATCGCTCTTAGCGATAAGACCGCTCATTGTGCCAAGTGTTGCCCATTATCTATTCTATTCTACCGTACAACTAGCATACATACAACTTCCTAAATTCATCCATTGGGCAAGTGGCCGCCAGACATAACACCCGTCTGGTCGGAGGATCCTCCCTTTTCTATGGAGGATCAGTGAACTTTACTCCCTATTCCTCCTGCCTCCACATATATACAATATGTAAAGAAAACCCTGTCCGATCCGTGAAGGTATTGTTAGGTATCGATAACTGATTCTACTAATGCCCACAAAGACAGGCTAAACTTTAAAAAAAAATCCCCCTAAAAAATAAATATTATTTCGTAAAAAGAGGTAACTTAATACATGTGCGGTATCAACCCATTCCGCGGGCGGCGGGGGGCAGGGCACGCGGCACCTGTGACGTGTTCGCGTCGCTATTCGCTTATAATAATACCGGTGTTGTCACGTTTTTAAAAATTACCAAATTTCGGGGAAATTAGAATTAATTCCCGGGAAAAAAGGATTATTTCAAAATTCATTAGTATTGTTCCTATGATGATTATGTAAAATTTTATATTATATTTGGTCAAGTGTTTACCTAACCTTTATTATCCTTATGGGTCGGACAGGGTTTTCTTTACATATTGTATGTATAATCATGAGGTTCAGATAACGTGTTTGGATTTTACACACGAAGGTAACGAACTGAAAAACCATTGATTTCTAACCACATTTGAAAATTATAACCTTCGTAAAAAAATTTTTTGATTCCCCAAATGTCCCAGAACCAAAAGTTTGTGAACCCAAACGTCCCAGAAACCAATATTTGGGCCCAGTGCGGGTAGCTAAAGAGCAGCGGTGGCCTAGTGGTATCCGCCGCAACTTAAATGTTGTAGGTCGTAAGTTCGAACCCCATTAGGCGCTTTCATCATCATCATCAACCTTTTTATCGTCCCACTGCTGGGCGCAGATCTCCTTTCATACAGAGAAGGATTAAGCGTAATCACCGCTTGCTCAATGCGGGTTAACGATTTCAGATTTAAAGGTTTCGTTAAGATATTTTCCTTCACCTTGTAATCAATCATTGGTGTCCAAGATATACTTAGAAAGTACAATAACTTAGAAAAGTTACATTGGTACTTGCCTAACCTGGAATCGAACCGGTGCACCCGTACTTGAGGCGCTTTAGTTTATGTAAATTATTTCATCACAACTGTTCTCACGTCGAGAGGAAACCGGCATCACCTAGAGCAAAAAAAAAAATATCTAAGACTTTTGACAGCTAATAACCCGCACTGGGCCAGCGTGGAAGATTATGGCCAAGTTCTCTCACCAAGAGGAGGCCTATGATGAATATGATGTGGGTTACTAAATCCATACTAATATTATAAATGCGAAAGTATTTCTGTCTGTCTGTCTGTCGGTCTGTCTGTCTGTCTGTCTGTCTGTTACGCTTTCCCGCTAAAACTTCTCAACCGATTTTGATGAAATTTGGCACAGACAATCTTTCGACCCTGAGAAAGAACATAGGCTACCTTTTATCCCGGAAAAATTTGACATTCCCGAGGGAAATCTAAAAAGCGCGATATAACCGAACTCTACGCGGGCGAAGCCGTGGGCGGAAAGCTAGTAACAAATATTTTTCTTTTCCAACTCGCAATGGGCTTCCGTGGTAGATCAAAATCAAAATCAAATCAAAATCAAGATCGTGGCATTATTCCTCTAGAAAAGAGGAATTCTGTATCCCATCACTTCAAGTTATACGTTTTTGTGGTTATACGATATTATGAATAGCGTTTCATATGATACGAAACATTCCGTTTCCAATAATTATTTCATATAAAGCCTCATCTATTGGAACTAGCGGCCATCTTGATCTGTCCGAGAAGAAGACACGAAATAATGATTTATTAGCTGTAAATACATTTGTATAAACACTTTTACACATCAATAAATTGTAATAATTGTCCAATTTTGTGCTCAGACAAGGGGAAAAATGTGTAGGTTGTTTGTTTCTAAAAATACACGAGATCACTATGAGACGCTTAAGACTTGAATGTTACCAATGAAAATACAGACAACAAATGACGCAGTAGTCATCATCATCATCATTTCAACCGAAAGACGTCCATGGACATAGGCTTCCCCCAAGGATCTCTTGCGCATCCCGCATTCAGAGGTTTCCCGCGACCTTCATCAGGTCGTCGGTCCACACTGCATCTTCCGGTGCGTGATCCCCACTCAGTAGTGAGCATAAGATACTGCAATGTAATTTTGTAACAATATCAAAGTGAAAACTTAGGTGCAAGGAGTGTAAGCATGGAGTGAGCTGTCTCTACGACTAATGCTAAAGATTGTCGCTATCCCTGGAGGTTTGGCGGGAAAGCTAAGATGAGTGTCCCGCTAATTTTTTACATTGGATTTTAAATTATTTATAATGTCGTTTACTAAATAAAAGCAAAGTGCATTCAGAATAAATAATTCATAAAGAACATTGAAATAGACCCTGATTTAACTCGAAACGGTCTCCAAAGCCTAGAGCACAGGCGTAGAGTGCCCAGCCTTTCGGTGTTCTATAGGATGCATTTTGGAGAGTGTGCGAGGGAATTGCATGATTTAAATCCCCCATCTCTGTTCCACCATTGGACGACCCGTCGTACGGCGAGTTTCCACCCCTATGTTGTTAACACCATTACCATTCGGACGAAGCGTTTCGCCTCCTCCTTTATACCGCGTACACCGAGGGACTGGAACAATTTGCCAGCGGCGGTGGTTCCGTCGGACTACAATTTGAGTGTCTTCAAGGCTAAAGTAAATAGGCTCTTAATAAACTAGTGCGTTTTACCATCAACGATTGCGTCACTGCTTACCATCAGGCGGGATTGCAGTCAAGCACTAGTTTATAATTTAAATAAAAAAAATCGCAGTATAGTGGCCACATCATGACTTTCGTCCCTCGTGGTAGATGGTTTACGCGGCCGTGTTTTTCGACTCTCATTGGCGATATCCGCCATTATTGTGAAATAAATTGTTCAAAGAGTTTTTATAATTTGTTAGACGTGTTATTGGCAAAATTGTGGTATCTATTCCACAGGGGCCATTGATCAAGAGTTCAAGTTGAAGTTGACACTATAGGCATAGTGTCAACTCTAAATTCTCTAAATTCTCTATTCTCTTCTAGGGAGAAGAGAATAGAGAATTTAGAGGATTTTTTTCAACTGTCATTGGCGATATCCGCCATTATTGTGAAATAAATTGTTCAAAGAGTTTTTATAATTTGTTAGACGTGTTATTGGCAAAATTGTGGTATCTATTCCACAGGGGCCATTGATCAAGAGTTCAAGTTGAAGTTGACACTATAGGCATAGTGTCAACTCTAAATTCTCTAAATTCTCTATTCTCTTCTAGGGAGAAGAGAATAGAGAATTTAGAGGATTTTTTTCAACTGTCATTGGCGATATCCGCCATTATTGTGCAATAATTTTTTAAAGAATTTCAATAATTTATCACACGTGTTATTGGCAAAATTGTGGTATCTAACGACAGAGGCCATTGAAGAGTTGAAGTAGTATTCACTCTAAAGAAAAGAAAGAAGAAAGAGAATTTAGAGATAGATCATTTAGGTGAGATATTTACTGAACCGATAGTATCATCAAGTGTATATAACAATATCGAATTAAGTAGAATTCGTCTTTAAATACATAAGAGAATTTAGAGAAATATAATTTAGATAAGATATTTACAGAACCGATAGGATCATCTAGTGTATATAAGAACATCAAATTCAAATAGAATTCGTCTTTAATTACTTACTAGAATTTAGAGGTAGATAATTTAGGTGAGATATTTACAGAACCGAGAGTATCATCAAGTGCATACTAGAATGTCAAATTGAAATTGAATTAGTTTTTAATGACCGAACCAACGATCTACAACTTATAAGTCACGGCCTCTACCATTACGTCCTGTTGCTCATTATCTTTCGAGTTGTTAAAATGTTACATTACATATTTATCTCATCTCTGCTTCTATTTTCCGCATCTCTTCTCTTTTGCCTAACGGAGTATACTCCCAGTTGCAGACGGTCGATAGCGACCAAATACCCATAACTAGCCTGCTACGTAATTGCCATTTCGATTCTAATTGATCACGTATCCGATGGAAAGTTTTGATTTGTACTGCGGAAATGAATGGAATGACTTGGACGTCGTGGAAAAATGAGTCGTGGCAAAAGACAACGATGATAAAGTGAGTTGTCATTTTACGTGACCCTAGCACATAGGCAAGTGAAGAAACACGGGTGGGTTTTAGTCAGTAAAAGTCTGACACCCCCTTCTGCTTCGGCCAGTGCGGAAGGGGTCATTTGATGATTTCCCATCCCAAACAAAAAAAAAGGTAAGCAATAGTTTTATTACAAACTAGCTTCGATAGATGTTGGATATGTTAACATCCACCTCTATTGTATTTATATGAATCTCTTTAATATACATATTATTTAAACCTCTTTTGATATTCTTAGAATATGAACACCATAAAAATTAAAGACAAAATGTAGAAATGTTATGTAGGTTGACACAATGGGCGGCGACCCAGACAATTTCCTTGGTGGCCTTTAGCAAACTTTTACCTCGACGTAGATTTTAACGGAGAAGGAGAGACAATATTGCAGGTAGTCTGTTATAAGTACATAATTATCTAACAATCTAATCTACAATATATGCAACTATGCGATATTATGGAAAGAAAGCGTATCTTTGTTTACCGTCATCAAAAATTGGACAAACATTGAGCACGCCTCGCACGCAACATGAGCAAGAATGTTCATGGTGACAGAAAAAATAATTTACCTTGACACTTCTTCTTAATGCTCGACCACTATTTCCTGGGAACCCCCGAGTTGTCGAAAGATAAGAAAATTTTTAAAAATATTTGTCATTTAACAATAAAACTACGTTATTTATGCAATGTTATTCATCAATCAAAAATATTTTTTTATTTTTATTTCATGTGACTTTAACTTAACTAAGTAAGTACCTATATATAAAACTTTAATTAAGCGAAAAAAAACTCAAGCAAGATCTTTTATCATTATTTCTACAAACAATTTTAGAACTAAATAATCTTGTTCTTAAAAAAAAAAACAAATAAAATATCATCTAAAAACTAATGTCATCATATCACCACAATAAAATTAGTACCTTACATACTAAATAATTTACTTTAGTCTCTGTCTGGACTACAAACATTTCAATTATGGAACATGAAACGACAGCTTCTCAATTAGGTCTAAAAATCACAATCAGGCTAGCTTCATTATTACGAATATCAAAATGGTACAGGTAACTTAGTTTAGTCCAACTTTTCAATATTTGTTATAACTGGAGGTTTTTAGTTACTTACATAAGAACCTAATAAATCATTAATTTTCTTAGACTAATAACAATCACAATTTAAAGCGGAAACTGCTTCAAAAGCTAGCCCACTATGTCTCGTTATTATTAAGGAAATAAATAGCATCAATCAGCTTAGTATTTTCGTCACAAAGTTTCCAGACAAGAAGAAAACCCGTTTATTTTCTGTCGACGTAGGTTTTACTGACATAACAACAGCTTTATATAATTTTTCCAGATTTGGTGTTCTTTTTTGTTTGATTCATATAACTGAAACTCTTTTCTAATCAAGTTTCTTGTTAACAGTTTCAATGTTGCTTGGAGTATCTGTGGCTGCCAATTTCAATAGCCTGTTTTAGTTTCAGCTCAAAGGATATGGCTGTTCAGAATTTCTCGATTTTTTGACCACTTTTTTCTCGTCTCGAATAAGGCAACATTTTCCGAGAATTCTCCGTTCGAGAACTCCTGTAGAGAAACACTAGTTCGACCCTACAAGTTGTAAATCGCGGTCGATATCAGTAGGCTACCGCTGCTTTCCGTTCTACAAATGAACATTCTCGATATATTCAATTCTATTATTGATACTATGAAGGCTGCAAGGCAGTCTCAATCATTTTGATGGATATTTTTGGATATTTAAAAGGCATTGAATAATTTTTGCAAAAAACAAATTGTCTACTCTTCCTGCTTAAATAATGCAACGAATATTGGTGTTCTGTCAAGAAGAAAGCCATTTATGCTATCAGTGTGTGCTGATCCCAGATTTAGTTTAAACACAAGAAAGGTGAAATAATAAATTATCAAAATATCCGCTAAAAACCTCTCAGACTTACTTCCATTAAAACGCTCGTCCATTCTCAATGCGAAACATTTTTCGGATAAAAATATGTTTACCTAAAAACTACAATTAAATTTCGAATGGAAGAGCAAACATATTTTTATTTAACACACTGTTGTAGGGTAAACGAAAACAAATGCTACATTTATTTGAAACAAATCCTTTTCTGACTATAAATGTACTGAATACTAAATAAAACAAACAAGAATGTTGACTATCGGTTAACAAAGGAATTCCATATTTACGTCATTCATTCGTTTTTGTTCCCATTTTCAAGTTGGAATATCGGCATTGTAATCCGTCTTTATGTATAAAAATGAATCTCTATTTTCCTTGGTCATCGTATCACGAGGGAGCAGTTGTAACAATTTCGCTTATTCTATTTTTGTGTTTCATTGTTGTCAGGAGAAAGCTCTTATGAAAGAAAAAAGAATGTTGTGCAGAAAATTAGGAAACGTTAGTATTACGCTTTTACGCTAAAACGGCTGAACGGATTTCGCTGCCAAATGGGTAAACCATGACCTGAAGAAAGATATAAGCTACTTTTTATCCCAGATCCCAAACCAAGTCGCGAAGCACGGCTAGTAAATAATAAATTAAGATTTTTGACACGTTTGTTCTGAAGGTCGACTCCGAGGATATTGGCTGTCAAAGGGACAGCCTTCTTTAACATTTTATTTAAAGTACAGCATGATACAACTACCTCCTTAGTGGAAGCACATAACTAATTCAACACCCCGTTAAGCATATCACACTTCCGTGTCAAAATACGGAAAACTCTGCGTAAATAGCTGTATCGGCATGGCATTTTAATACAGCTGTTTTCGCAGCTTTTTCCGTATTTTTATTTATATTATTTGTTAATGATGCCATCTAGCCAGTTACAGACGCAGTAACTGCATTATATGGCTTCTCAGGACGGTGCTGCTCTCTCGTGTCCTATAAGGAAACCACACGACTTATTCATTCGCGGTAATAGTTCTCTCAGTAGATACGAAAGATAACGGGCAGGTGTAATAAACCGCATAACTGTGGTAACATTTAGAAAATGCACTGACCTTGCTTAGAAAAGAAGTGTAATATAATATGATGCCAGCTTATATAGCTTGGCCACCACAGATGTGCGTTCCTCGTTACCTTAGCTTATAATCAAGTTCGTGTGTATTTTACCGCTTTTGACTAGAACTCCCAACCTAACAAAGCACAGGTCCGTTCGTGTGTGGAGTACTGCAGCCACATTTGGGCTGGTGCTGCAAAGTGTCACCTGGCCACTTTGGATTCAGTGGAGAGGCGTGCCAAGAGGCTGATTGGTGAAACTGATATAACTCGAGACCGCCTCTAAAGCCTAGAGCACAGGCGTAGAGTAGCCAGCCTTTCGGTGTTCTATAGGATGCATTTTGGGGAGTGTGCGAGGGAATTGCATGATTTAATTCCCCTATCTCTGTTCCACCATCGGACGACCCGTCGTACGGCGAGTTTCCACCCTTACGTTGTTAACACCACTACGATCTGGACGAAGCGTTTCGCCTCCTCCTTTATACCGCGAACATCGAGGGACTGGAACAATTTGCCAGCGGCGGTGTTTCTGTCGGACTACAATTTGAGTGTCTTCAAGGCTAGAGTGAATAGACTCTTAATAAACTAGTGCGCTTTACCATTAACGATTGCGTCACTGTTTACCATCAGGCGGGATTGCGGTCAAGCGCTAGTTTATAATTTAGGTTTTAGAGTGCTAAAACAAATAGATGTTCTATATTTAAAAACTGTGCTACAAACACAATTTCACTAGTTGTAAATAGAATAGCTTATCCGCGAGCCATTAACTTATTGCCATTGAAACGGAGTGGAAGTTATTAATGTACCTACAGGTAATCTGAACGTGTACTAGAGCGCAATGCAGCTGTATTCAATGCAGTTCAAAATCATTATTAACGTATTTAATAAACACGTGTTTTGATATTTCACCAAATACACTTTTTCTTATGTATCAATATCATTATCATCTCAGCGTTAATCCCAGTCGCATCCGAAGCTTTTCAGCTTTTCGAGTCTGGGGTCCGCTTTACCAGTAACTGCTGACTTTTTGTTATGTATAGTTTTAATTAATTTCCGATGGAAGTTTTGTTTTTGACCAGTTTCTGACAAAAAACAAGTGACCGCCGCAGTTTCGGTTTTGATCAAAAAGTAGCCGAATGTTTGACTAACAAGGTTTGGCAATTTTTCACAGAAAATGTGAAACAAGTTAATTTTCAAATTCGGATATTAAAGGTCAAACGATTAAGTTTTCACCTATTAATCAACTATTTCTAATAAATGTAGGGAAAAAAACATGAAATCTCAGAAAATAATGTAATTTAGTTTCAGTAACATTTATAACATCAAAAAATTAAATTTTGTGAGAAACTAAAAGTGTAGGCAAAAATCATTTTTTGTATATACTCATCATCATCCCAGCGTTAATCCCAGTAGCGTCCGAAGCCTTTTCAGCTTTGGAGTCTGGGGTCCGCTTTTACCAGTCCAACTGCTGATATGGCTAAACTTCGACATTTTCCGTGAAGCGACTGCCGTCTGACCTCCACAACCCGAAGGCGACATCGAAGCATTGCAGTTAGACCAATTGTTGTACTTTTGAGGGCTCCAACAACCCGTAACGACTGCCACTAGATGTTCGTATGGCAACCGGGACCAACGGCTTAACGTGCTTTCCGAGGCACGACCAGACCAGTGCAAATATTCATATTCATGCATACAAATACTTGCACTGTGCGGGGATCGAACCCGCGCCACCTTGCGCAGCGGCCGCATCCGCTACCGCTACGCCACGGAGGCTGTCCATTTTTTGTATATACTATTTCATATTTAAGTGCCCATTAAACATGATTTTAATAATCCTAAACAGAGGCGGAATTTCTTTGAACTTTAAGATCATCATCATCTCGGCGTTTAATCAAGGTTGCAGCCGCGGCTTTCGTGTTGGAGCCCGGGTTCCGCTTTCCTACATATACGCCTCCATTTCGCACGATCTCTGGCATCCCGTGATGTGTGTTTGAACTTTAAGAGTAACGTAAACAATGTCACCAACTGTGTAGCTACACAGCGGGCTATGCTGTGAAATGCGTAGCTCGCTACGCTGTAAGCTATGTACGAACATAATTGCTTACGCCGAATGAGCGCTACGTAGCTGCCTACGCTGAATGAGGGCTACGTAGCTGCCTACGCTGAATGAGCGCTACGTAGCTGCCTACGCTGAATGAGCGCTACGTAGCTACGTAGCTGCCGTCCCAGAGGAACTTGGGAGGAAACTGCAAAACCATACAATATTTGTTCTTTGAAATGTTTTATTTCTACTGTCACGTGGTTGATTACGGGAGTAAATTCTTCAAAATGGATTTTATGACATACTAGCTTTCCGCCCGCGGATTCGCCCGCGTGGAGTTCGGTTATATCGCGCTTTTTAGATTTCCCTCGGGAATATCTATTTTTTCCGGGATAAAAGGTAGCCTATGTTCTTTCTCGGGATCTAAAGATTGTCTGTACCAAATTTCATCAAAATCGGTTGAGCGGTTTAAGCGGGAAAGCGTAACAGACAGACAGACAGACAGACAGACAGATAGACAGACAGACAGACAGAGTTACTTTCGCATTTATAATATTAGTATGGATCTTTCTTTGCACATAAACATTTAAGTTAATTGTTAAATCTGTCTTTCCATTTCATTGACCGTTAGGTTGTTCACTTTAGAAGCAGTAATCGAAAAACGTGGTTTTTATTTTGAACCATACGAGTATTTTCTGAACAGATATTTAGTAAAGGCCGCAACAGTGGGGTGAGGGATCAGTGGAGTGGGGTACATAGGTATTATACAATAAAAACAACGGTTTGGGGATACTACAAGTATATTTATAGAATTACAGGCTAAGTTGTAAACTACGGCCATAAGCAGAAGTAAGGATTGCTGCCATAACACGGTACATGTAACACAGGTGTGTCGTAGTACAATAATAGTGATTGAAATCAGACGACTGATAATCATCAGTCGTCTGAGTTCGTACTCCGTTTAGTCAATCGACTAAATGGAGTACACATGAGGAACTTGGCCGGTATGGTTGTGTGATGCTTGAAATAGTTGAGAACCTGATTTGGAAAATTATGCTTTAGTAATTTTTAGTGATTTATCATCTACAAAAATGATAATAAAAAGGGATAAATTTTGAAAATTCTTTCCCCGAGCTCATTTTCAATATGAAAATTCTTCTGCTTCGAGGCACAGCGGATAAGGCTTTGCTGTCAGGGTCTGTCTGTCTATTCACTGACATAATCAGAATAAAAAATTTTTCACTGCTGGATTCTGTCTGTATTCCAGCAGTTCGTTCACAGCTATTCCTCTTTGTGAGTGGCTGATAATGGTTCTGACAGTGTATGATTGAATTGACTTCATATTTTTACAAGTAAATATGTTATGTAAGTGTTCATTTAGACATAGTTAAGATCATCACAGAGCACTAGCTCTGGAAAAGAGAAAATAGCATAAGTTTGTCACAAATCTTATATGCTCATTGGTACATATTATACACTCTAATAAATGTATGCTATTTTTTAGTCTTGACTTTGATAGAGCTTTATGAGAAGATTTCTGTAAAAGACGAGTAATTTAAATAATATAAGACTTTGACAAAGATTATTTCCCAAATCGATTTTCTCCCATTCATAAACTGAGTACGATTTTAACATAAAAAGATACCGTTATTACAAAACAAAATATTACTTTAGGTCGAGCCTAAGCCTTTACACTAGCAGGGTAATTGTGTAACATATTATCAGTAGCAATGGGTTTTATTTTGACAGTTTAATAACATTCATTGCGTTATGACATATGCAGCAATGGATTCGCAATAGGCTTCAAACTGATTCCATTTAATAGTTATAGTGTATTACGCAATTAGGGTGCTGTGTTTGTATTTCGAACTGTATTTCGATTATTGACAAAGTACTGCATAGCTATAACCAACACAAACCATTGTCATGTTGGCTTAAAACCAACATGACAATTTAGCACCGAAGTAACTGTCAGTTTTGTAAAAAGAACTGCATTTTCATAACAATTAGGTTTCTAAATTTAATAACTGGCTATTATGGCTTAAACTTGATCTAAAGAAAAACCTTGTTTGTGTAATAGGGAAAGAAACTTTGCATCGTTTAAGTCATAATGTGACTTATCCAATCTGACCATTTTCCTCATACAATATTTAATATTTTTTTAATACTTATCCATGGATAAGTAAAAAGCAAAGATAATAAAATAAATAGTGTATAAAAAATTATCCTAGGTCCGACATTGGACCACTGTAGGCTCATTTGAAGAACACTTGGGTACCTATGCAAGTATCTCAATGCATGCAAATATATCAATCTTTCCTTTTGCACGGAAAAGTTAAAGTTGATAGTGCACTTACTTATAATATAAAAAAATATAACATAAAATAATTATTTAACCTTTAATCATGATTCATATCGATACAGTATACAACGTGTAACATAAAGGGTATATACATAAAAAAGGCATGGCATCTTTACATGATATCAAACGATATTGGAAAGGCTTTTTAATCCTATCTTTTTATGTTAGGAAGTTATGAGGAAAAACACAGCCTGTGATAGGCTACTATCATACTAGTCGCACAGAGATATTGAAGACATTTATCGGATTTTGGCAAGTACCGTCACGTGTAAAGAGTAGTTATTAACGTATGTAGTGTACTGCCACGTTTGTTATGATTTAATTTTAAGAAACACACGAAACCGAAAATTGGTACCAATTTTTTGAGTATTTTATTTTGAGTTGAAACCCTTCCGATATCGTTTGATATCATCTAAAGATGCCATGCCCTTGGTATGTATATACCCTTTTTGTTACACGTTGTATATATTGTAGAAACAGCAAGAAAATAGTTTATTTTTTCAGTAATATACTAATAATACCTACTTGTTGCATTATTTGCGACGCCTTAATTGCAAATTGTAAATGATTCTCATCTGATTTTTTGTATAAAATATAAAGTTCTTTACCGTTGATACATGCATAAACTGCGTAAAAAGCCACTTGGCGTGTTACATAATTACAATATTTTAAATAGGCCTCTAATTATAGTAAGAGGCGTTTACATTTTCATAAATTTAAATGCAAAAGGTAACTAATTTACAAACATTGTAGAGGTACATTAATTATATTACTTTGATTGCTTTTACATACTTATTATAATTATGTATTTAATTGCTTCATTTTCAATACGCAATGGACATTATAACCAATTTACTAAATTAAATGACATGCCATCATATGATCACAATAATTATTACAACTCTTCAGAAATAAGACGTAAAATTATTAATTTGACAATCATATATCGCATAATATAAATGGACTTCTAATACATATCAAAGTTCTGTAAGTAAATAGTTTTATTTTTTTAAGATTTCTTTTCAAACTTATAATACATTTTAAAGATCCAAATATGCAGTACACAAGTCTTACATATTTTTATTTTATTTTTTTGTTTTAACAATTTTGTTTCTATAAAGGTTTTGTTTATTTATGTTTTACATATTTTATGTTCAACAGTCGTTGTAATCTAAATTCGCCGTTATTACTTGGTGTTACGGTATATTTTATTATTCAATAAGATAGTATTCAATAAGGTGAAACCTGTAGATATAGATAATTCGTTGTACTTTTAAAGAAAAATGTTTTGTGGGACATAATTTTCCGTCATTAAAATTTTCTTTAGGGGATATTTTAATATTTACTTTTAAAGTCTTTATTCTTTTAAAGTTACTTATTTTTATCATAATAGAAAGATTTATTTTGTCTAATATTTTAAAATATTTTGAAGCTAGAAAATTACTATTTTGCTTACAGATTATTGAAATAAGTTTTAACGATAATAGTTTAAACACTTGTGATCATTGTAATTAGATAAAGCATTTGAAAGTTAATCATAAATAGGAAGTGATCACCAAAGTGTATAAAATGTAAAAGTTTCAAAGAATATTATTTAAAATACTAAAACGACTACGTATTAGAAAAGTCTATAGGGTTTCGTAGAAATCAACATATTATAACAGCTGACTTTTTTAACCGTCTGAACCACACAGGGTATAAAAGGCGAAGTAGCCTATGGCACATAACAATCTTTTATTTTTTTAACAAAAGCACCAATAAATACCTCAATAAATAATATATACAAAATCAACTGAAAGACGCATGGAAATGATTAATAATTCTAAAGCCAGTTAAGCTTCAATCAAAGAATAGAATGTATGAAATAGAAAAGACTTTTCATTTTAGATTGTGTGATAAAAAAAAGATTTTCCTGTGCCATTGGCACTCTTTTCACTTGCCTGTTTTTGTCCATATGATACAAAAAGTTCTTAATAGGGCAGACAAGTAGGTACAAGTAGATACTATTATTTCATAATTGACTGAATAGTATTGAAGTCGGCGTTTTATATTTCTTCATATAATTACTATTCTGTTTGGCCATAGCCACTTTGAACTTTAACTTTGAAAATAATTAGATCGTAGAACATCATTTTGTAATAAATCTGAGTTAATAGATTTAGAAAATTTAAATCTTTCTCTGTATCTAACATAATTTAAATCTTTCTCTGTATCTAACATAATTTACCTAAATTATGTTAGATACAGAGGTTCCTTTACCGAATATGTGGTTTTCTAGTGGAACATGTTCCACTAGAAAACCACATATTCGGTAAAGGAACCCAAAAAAAAAATTCAAGTTATTGAAACCAAAAAACAGTTCACTCATAAGTTTCAAGAACTCATAATACCTACGAAGAAACACATCGCATTTCCAAGCTATTAACTAATAAAAACAAAAAATTAATGGTACAACATAAACATAGAATGTTATTCAAGGTCATGCCACTGCGCATTGTAAATCCTAATTCTCAGATTTCAAATTGTGAATCAACTATCCTAGTAAGCCCACGTCTTATTCATTAGGTGCACAAAGGAAAATTGGTAGTTTTGGAACGGGGAATGTAGAAACAAGGGATCTGTTCCGATATAATCCTCTTACCAGATTTCATCCTATCAGATATTTTATTGATAGCTCAGAAAACACGGGTCCCTAATAAAATATTTTATACCCACTTCATTTTGAATCAGTACTATTTTTTCTACCAATTATATTGAATGATGCCGTCTTGTTAGATACGCCTAAAACTCTGCAAATTGTTGCAGTTCTAGCGAACCGGTATTTTAAAGATGCTCAATGGAAGGGTTTTATTGTGAAGCCCCTTTTATCTGAGTCATACAAACGGACGGGAACCGTTCGCCGGATGCCGGACGCCAGACGTAATCGGTTTGTATTTGATTTAAAAATCCAGCTCGCGTCCGCACTTCTACAACTCTCGGCGCCAATACAAGGGGTATTGGCACCAACTATTTATGCTGTGGTATTGTCGCAAACTTTCGTACCAGGAATTGAATAGCTTCCACTATGTTTCATAAAATATTTTGTAAATGAGCACAAATTTTGTTCGCATTTTTCCTATATGTAACTGTACTGTTCTGATCAACATTCGCTAAATATTAGTCTGAACCAGAATTCAGTTTTATAGTTTAATTACTTACTTATTATTTATTCCGTTTTGTTGAGTGATGGACGATTATATGCGGTCGTTCTTAAGTTTGATGGAAATACATATGATTTAATACAAAATGTTACCTGCTGCATTATTAAAATTACTAAGGTAGTATTTTTTTTTTAATTTTTTTATATCGGAAGTATTATTCAAAAATCTTATAAACGTTGAGATTATTGTCTTAAATGATATGCTTGGTGTTCATTTTAATGTAATACGAAATGAATACGTTTCTTAAATTTATATTTTTTATATCAAGGTCCATTATTTTTATATTTTATTGTATATTTACCTTATTGTATTTATGTGTGCGAGGAAAGTTCGAAGAAAACCATCAAGAATCATAGAAAACGTATGAATTAGATGTAAAGATGCTTATTCAGGCGGAGGCAGGAAATTTTAAGCTTTGTTGCTTTAGGTTTATTTAAAATTTCAGTCTAGATTAGCTTGAAAGACTAATATGATGAAATATTTTGATTTGATTATGACAAAATGGGACTTATTCGTAACAACGTACTTGCTAATTACTATTGGTATTTTTTGGCGTTTATACCTGTTTATATTTAATAAGTTTAAACGTAATGGTGAACCAAAACTAACTTGTTAAACGTAATTTAGGTATATAATTAAACTCGTATCGTTCATATTATGGTAAATACCTATGCATTATATTCCTACATTTATCGCAATAATGGATAAAAAGTTTATTGTAAAAATTTGCCTTACTGAGTAATCTAAGAATTGTACGAATCGTATTGCTTTTCCGGTATTATATTTGTATTTTTATACTAAGCTATTAGAAAATATGTAATTTACAATTATTACAATATGATTACTTATTATTAGGATTAAACGAGTCTTATATATTAATAGTAAATCTGCTGTAGTCGATACAAATTTAATTGTTTGTTTGAAAGTATAAACATTAAAAATGTTCCGGTTTATCGTTTGTACATCAAAATGTACATACCTATACAATATGTAAAGAAAACCCTGTCCGACCCATAAGGATAATAAAGGTTAGGTAAACACTTGACCAAATATAATATAAAATTTTACATAATCATCACAGTAACAATAATAATGAATTTTGAAATAATCTTTTTTTCCTGGGTATTAATTCCAATTTTCCCGAAATTTGGTAATTTTTAAAAAACTGACAACACTATTTGTGACGGAGCGAATAGCGATGCGACCACGTGCCGCATGGCCCCGCCCCCCTTCACCCGCGCATACATGCGCGGGTGAAGGGGGGCGGGGCTATCGGGTTGCCTACCGCACATGCATTAAGTTACCTCGCTTTTTCGAAATAATATTTATTTTTATTGGGGGATTTTTTTTAAGTTTAGCCCGGCTTTGTAGGCATTATTAGAATCAGTTAACGATACCTAACAATACCTTCACGGATCGGACAGGGTTTTCTTTACATATTGTATAGCGTACAATTATGGATTTAAAGTTGCATAAGGCTTGGAACATGACGTACAAATGACAATTATTTATTATGTGAGCCTAAATAATGATTTGTCTCGACTTCAGCTTAGACAGGTTTACAATACTTTGAAATGGTGCCATAGAAATATTGCAATAATTACAGTTAAACGAACATACTTGTACCTTCGCTGGCTCATAACATTTCATACTTCTTCGAATTTTACAATAATTGACCAAATAAATAGTGTCTTAGTTAATGACTAGGTTATGGTTGTTTGGCATTTATTTTAATATTTATTTATTGGTAACAGCTTTGTTTATTGGTTGTGGTACAGCTTTTTAATGTTCAATAAACAATTAATTCGAAATACGGTTCACTGTACTTTCGAATTTCGAATACAATACCACGTCATGAGTCATATGATAGATAACGTACGGGGCAAACAGACGGCTAATGACTGATTTACACGGTGCAATTTAATTGCCTATGGCATACAATATAATTGATGCAACAAATGACTTGCATCATCTAAATGGTATTTAGACAATGCAACTTTTATTGTTGCTTCAACTTAATTGAAGCCATAGGTATATAAAATTCACATTTTTTAATTACGATTAGATTTTGAACGGTCGAGTTACGAAAATAGACCTTGAAGCTCCCGGAGCCTGTTACCTCGCCGGCTTGGCACCCTACGCAACATTAATGGCTCGTCAGTCTGCACTGAAGGATTTTTAAAAGTGGCTCATCTGATATTCAAGTATTTTTCTATCTGTACATTCTACGGTCACCAACGACAACATTTACAAACACTTCATCGCTAACAATGTGCAGCTAACATTGAGTAAGTGCTTGTAAAAGCGATGATTTTCAATGAAAGACGATTTTTTTATAACTGTTCTAAATTACTATTCAGGGTGCATTAACCTCTAAGCGCTGTGAGAAAAATTTGGAAGACATCACCTGACCTGTTTTGATCATGCTCAATTTTAATATAATTAATTAATTACAACAACTTAACCTCACGCTCTTTCTAACAGTCTTATTCTGAACAGTTTCCTTCTGGAACTGGTGAAACTTATAGTAATTCAGTTGTTTTAAGCAGTATTTATTTAATTAAAAATTTATTTGTCACGGTTTTTATGAATCTAAGCAATGCAGGTTATGATGTTTTGTTGTGTGTTTTTAAACGTTATTTTGGTTTCCGTATGGATTATACTAATTGACATTCCAATGTAATACATTTTTTGTGTTCTAATTAATTAGGCTGCATTTTTCCATGTCCACTTTCAAAGTTCAGATTATTACTGAAAGAACGAGTGTAACGTAGGTACCATTAAATGACAGTTGTATTTTTTTTTTTTTTTTTACCGAATTGACTAAGATGACCGAAATTGACATAAGTGATTGATGATGAATATAAATGAAGTTACATCATGCAAAACTACCTTTATAACGTGCAATCACTACGTAATGTGATATAAAGGAGTGTTTAATGTACTACTGGGTACTGTCGCATACACAATTTTAATCTTTTGATTCTTTTTCTGCGACACTGCTTAGGCCTAAAATAGAATCAATGAATTCTAATCTATACTTATTGAGCAAACATATAATCATTTGGTGTTATAATTTCCATCAAAATTGCTTAACGTGAATATATTTTTAAATTGTTTAAGTTTTTCGTTGAATTATCGTACTTTTGTCATATTATTGTAGATATATTTTAATTTTTATTTTTTCGGTAAGTCTAGCTCATGAAGCAGAAAGACATTTATATAATGTTGGTGAATATCAAACTGCCTCATGTTCTGACGGTATTTATCCATTTTTATTATAACCTTACAGCAAACACTTAATACAATATCAGCTGTCATGCAATTGCTTATCAAAAGACACTCGCTTACAATTAAATAATAACTAAGAATAAACTTAAATTCACATATCTAAGTAAGTTTAACTCTGATCAATGTTCAGTCTAATTTATTTTCATAAAGGATCTTTCAGAAAAATTAAACGAACATTTGCATAAAGTTAAACCGTGTAATAATGTGTGAAATCTGGCTCCACATAATTATGAACTTACATAAACGAGTAATGAACATAACCGCCTCAATTATAATGTTTTAACGAGAGCCGTCGGAGACTTCAGGGTAGAGAAACAACTGATAATTTACCAGAATTAACCTGTACAAATTAATGTGGTGTACCTTATAACTTACATGTCAATAACCTAGACATAAGCTTATTACAAAAACACTACTATAACGAAAGACGCCGTGAAATATCAAATATTCACAATAAAAATGTAACTCTATAAAAATACATCTCTTTTCTCAAATACACACTTCCATTGCTTTGTCATTCAGAGTCTTAACGAATCTATCGATCCTCAAACTAATAACACTTACTTCTAGGAAGATGTTTAAAAAAATGCGAGAAAAGTAAGTTGGTTAAAAGTGCTTCGGAACTTTGTTCTATGTAAGGTATTGTTTCATATTTTATTCACGATCTATTGTTTGCCGTGTTGTGGATTGTTTCTTTACCGCTGCTTTTACAAACCTTTTTATTTTCAGTACAGGTATACTAAGAGAGTAATTGTGGCCCAGGATTTACGGGATATGGGTTGCAGGTTCGAATACACAGGCATTTTGTAAAATTAATTTAAATGTATTTCTTTTAAAAAACTGTGAAAGAAAGCACCACGAGAAAATCGTGATGACTATGACGAAAAAATTTAAGACATGTGACAGCTACCAACGCAATGGACCCGCGTAGTGATCTATGGTCCATTCTCTCCCACAGAAAGTAGGTTTGTATCTCAGCAATGAGAACGTATGTGATTTCGTCCCACTACTGGGCACAGGTCTTCTCACATACAGAGAAGGATTTAGCTTAATCATCAATCGTGGTGGCCTAGTGGTTGAAACACCAGCCTCTCAAGTATGAGTTTGATTCCAGGTCAGGCGCGTATCAATGTAACTTTTCTAAGTTATATGTACTTTCTAAGTATATCTTGGACACCAATGACTGATTAAAAGGTAAAGGAAAACATTTTGAGGAAAGCAGTACTCTAAGTTTGAAATCGCCATAATTTATAATAATAAAAAACAAAATGGGTTATATGTTAAGACTACTACTATATAAGTTACTATATAACTACTATATAAGTTTTAGGTATTAATGCCCATGGCTAGAAAAGTAGGTGAAGACCAAAGAAATAATGGACTGACTGTTCGAATGATGAGTATGGAAAGGGAGGCGCTTGTCGAGAACGCGACTTAGAGAAAAAAATGGAAAAAAAAAGATAAGTTGCGACGACCTTAATTAGAACCGATGGGGATGTAATGTTCTGGAGTGGCGGCCACGTACCGGAAGACGCAGCGAAGGGAAGTCCCCAACAAGGTGGACCGATCACCTGGTCAAGGTCGCGGGAAGCCGATGGATGCGGGCAGCACAAGACCGGTCATTGTGCAAAGCCTTGGGGGAGGCCTTTGTCTAGCAGTGGACCTCTATAGGCTGAAGAAGAAGAACAGGCAGAAGAGTGATGATTTAACTAATATACAAAAAAATATCTCAGCTGGTGTACCTAAGTTTAAAATTTCTTTTATTGGAAACTAGCCGATCGAACGGAGGCCTGTAAAAATTTCAATCATCATCATCAACCTTTTTATCGTCCCACTGCTGGGCACAAGTCTCCTGTCATACAGAGAAGGATTGAGCGTGATCACCACGCTTGCTCAATGCGGGTTGGCGATTTCAGACTTAAAGTCCAGGTTTCCTCAAGATATTTTCCTTCACCTTCAGTTATTGGTGTCCAAGATATACTTAGAAAGTACATATAACTTTAGAAAAGTTACATTGGTACTTGCCTAACCTGGAATCGAACCCGCGCACTCATACTTGAGAGGCTGGTGTTTTAACCACTAGGCCACCTCGACCCTTAAAATTTCAATATACATACATATATAAAAACGATTAATTTCTGTCCAATCTTTTTTAATTTTCCGAGAAACTATTTTAATAAAAAAAACTTTTTATTCCGATAAAACCTATCGGAACAGAAATTTGGTCTGTTACAAATACTCTAACAAAAAAAAAAAAATGCCAAATTGGTGCAGCCGTAATATGCCATCCTGATTGGGACTTGTGGAGGCATGAAGAACAGGGTGTAAAGTTCATTCATCCTCCTTAAAAAGGGAGGATCCTCCGATCAGACAGGTATTATGTCTGGCGGCCACTTGTCCAACGGTTGAAATTAGAAGTGATGCGACAGATATTGTAGGACGCTTTCAATGATTTGAAACAAATCATTCAGTGAGAAGCATTTTCCCATTATATTTATTCAACACTCGTCTTGCGATCACATTTTGAAGCCCAACTTACTTTTTTCACAAATTAAAAACATTATTAGACTCAAATATTACAAAATTATTGGAACACGATGGCAGCGGGTACGTTCGAATAACGGAAAGAGAGATACAATTATTTTATATTCCTGAATAATTTAATTTCGAAAAGAAATAACCATTCCTGTGAAAGTCATATTTTCTATTGTTGGAGTTTACCTTTGTTCCCAAGTTCTCGACGTAAGAGCCTCAGAGTTTGCTTCAAAGTTTCATTCATCGTTTTGTGAATATTATTGTGTTTTGTTACGTAAAGCCCGGGTGAGGTAGAAAAGCCCGCTTCCATCAGTAGTATGTCCACAAGCTACTGTATTTACAATCTAAAGCGAACCCTAGAACTAAATATTAGGATAACAATGACTACCGCATCCGTAGTTCGAGTGATAGTGTTTTAATTTAATTCGCTAGTTGTTTCCTATAGAACTTTAAAGGACTATATTAAAGTAAGTTACCGCGGTCTGTTGTGAAAAATCAAGTGTAGTGATAATGTTTTAAAACCTTCGTTAGTCGAACGACATTCGACAGCGTTTTGGTAGCACGCTGTCAGTTCTAATTGTGGTCGGTCAACAGACGAACAGCTGATCTGTAAAACTCTCACCGAGAAAAGTTAGCTGAAATGAGGTTAAAGCGAATGATCAATAGCGCCAATCACTTACATTAGGTTGAATCGAGTCGCTTCACGATCACTTCAACTAAGTTTTCACTGTGGGAAATTCCAGAATCGCACTGCAGTAACGAGATAGATCACACGTCACTTGTAGCGCAGATCATTGTCACCCTCTGTTTCCATTGAACTTCACTGTTAATAAGTGATCGACCATTGTGATATCTGCAGTCTACGTTCATTGGAAATGCCAACTTTGTTTAATGAAGCTCGAAAGACAAGCATGGGGCAAATGAACGAGCATTTGAATTTTTCACGTAACTCTATTACGTATTTAGAAAGATCCTTAAAGTCCAATTAGGTTATCACTTGGTCATGAATTAACACTAGCTATAACAGTTAGTTCCTTGTAAAAGATCGCAATAGCTATCAGATCGCTTGTACGGCCGTAGACTCATACTGATCACCGCGGCAAGGGTATACTCGACGCCCAACACGTTGCAGGGAATGTCAACAAGTAACATGAAAACGAACACCTGCCAAATCTTTATTTAGAACTATATGATACATACGTCTTTAGCAAACACAGCTTCCTTGAATAATAACATCAACTTAGTTATTTACAGAATTTAACTTATTCGATATTCACAGTTCGTTTAGTTTATCATGAATCCGAACAGGTTGATTAGTTGGGTAGTTCTAGACATTATATTAATAATAACACTTAGTAAACCTTTTGGATTTCGACGACGTCACTTGGTTGAGTGGTAGTTTTCATGTGGCACTTGTGTCCATTCTGCAATAAGGCGCGGAGTGCGTCCGTGCCGCGGGACGCCGGCGGCGGCTCCCGAGCAACAGTTTGGTCCTCCCGGGGCGCGCTACGCTACGCTAACCGTCCGTCGCACGCTAGTCGTGCACCTATGCCACTCTACACTCGTTACTTTATTGCTCTCTTTGTACCACAGCTCGACGGTTTCATTAAGTCTCTACGTATCACCGTAACTACATCTAAAGTCGCACACCACACCCGCGACACTAACTTACTTAACGTTACTATGTAAACATTACTCTACTCTAAAACATTGCAGGCTCTTGCCATAAATTGACATGATTGCTTCCATCTAATAATTGAAAAAATACGTTTTATTTTAATTTCACATTGCATTAAATTTATCTTCTTCTAGAATTATGGAAAGAGCCATAATGAGATTAGGTACATATTTATTGCTTTAATTCATTCGACGCCGTCGAAACTAGTAGGTATCCTAAAATATCTTCTTTTCAGTAATACAAAGGTGTAAAGAAGTTCATAGAGAAATAGTTCGTTGCATCGTTTGCAATATCCGCGCGGCCGCACGTCACTCGTCTTCGTCCTCCTCCCCATCGGAGCGCACGCACGCCGCCTCCTGGTGCTTGTTGAGGTAGCTCTTGAGCGCGAACGACTTGCCGCAGCGCGTGCATTCGTACTTTTTGTCGGCCGAGTGCGTCTGCAGGTGGGCGCGGAGGTTAGAGCGGTCGGCGAACGCTTTGCCGCACGACGCACAGTTATATGGCTTCTCGCCCGTGTGCGAGCGCAAGTGACCGCGCAGCAACCACGGACGTGAGAACTGCTTGCCGCACACGCCGCATACGTGCCCCATGCGGTGCGTAAGCACATGCATGGCCAGAGCCGGCATGGACACGTACACCTTGCCACACTCGCCGCAGCGCTTAGCCGACCCCGAGTCCAGGCTACGGTGCGTTTGCTTGTGCCGCGACAGATTAGACGAAGTCGCGTACCGTTTGCCGCACTGTCCACAGTCGTATCTAGCGGGCTTTTCTTTAGCGACAGGCAATGGTTCACTCTCTGGTGGTGCGGGCTGAGCCGGTTCCGGATTAGGTGCAGGTTCAGGGACTACCTCTTTATATTCTATCCGGTATTCGGTGGGCTGTGGTTCTGGCGGCGGCGGCGGCGGCGGCAGTGGCTGCGGCGGCTCCGGTGGTTCCGGCTGGTACTCGACATAGCTGATCTGCGTGTCAACAAACTCGACAGGTTGTAGCGGCGTGACGGTTTGTACGGTGTGGTACACCGGTTCGGGGGGCTCCTCGGCTAGTATGTAGATGTTGGTGGGCTGCAACGTGTATGTATAGACGGGTACCAGCGGCGCTAGGGGCGCTAGAGGCGTAAGAGGCGCCGGCTCGGGCGCCAACACGGTGACCACCTGTGCGGGCGGCAGCGGCGGCAGGCTGTGTGCCAGCGACAGCAGCTCGTGCGCCGCCTCCGTGTCGGCCGCCGACCGCTCTGACAGCGGCACGCCCAGCTCCGCATATTCGGTGGACCGAGTTTCTGCGAAGGAAAATTATAATGCAATTTCAATATTCATACGCCAAACTAATTTGAGCAACTAAGTGCCAGTGGGTAAAGTTAACCATGAGATAAGATTTATTTTGAAATACTTTATTGGTCACTGTTCTTAAGTAGATATGGTTCAATTTAATTTGTAAGGATTTGGAGTAACTTAAAAGAGGTGTTGCTTCCAACGAATTTATTTTGATACTACCTGGTTACTTGTAATGACACATTATTATTGAAATGGTTCGAACATGCCGCCCACCAAAGGGCTCATAAAGACCTTTACATTTACAAACATAAACATAACAAGATAACTAATAAATTTAGGTTTCATCAACAAGCATCTAAGCACAAGTCATAAATACTGCGAGAAAATTCAAATAATTTATATAAACAATGTTATGAATTAACATAGCTTCATTACATATTGGAACATTAATCATGAATTAGTACATTACGATATTAGTGCGTAATGATGGTTATAACATGGGAGGCGGAATTTCAGCCCGAGCCGAAGGCGAGGGCGTAATTGAGCCGAGTATGTTATAACCGAAAAAAACGTATTTTATATTTTGTTCATTTTTAATTATTAAAACAATTAGTAAAATTATTAAAATTATACGTAGTTGTAGTTGGAATTACGTTTTTATTATTATAATTACTATAATTATTAATGTAAAAAGATCCCGGAACGTGGTCCAGTCTTCATAATGTCTCGAAAAGTAGGTAACTGTATTTGAGGCAATTTAAGATTTCCTTTATAATGCGTGCCGATATTGTATGCAACGTTACTTAATCTCGGGTTTTGGTTAACCGATAAAAGGTCCTTCAAATCACCTTGTAAACATAGGTACAAATCTTCAACAACAAAGTAGTCTTCATTTGCGAAATACGGAACGTCTTTCTTCTTTTCCTTAGGTATCACTTTTAATAAGTTATGATGCGCCGTGCTAAACTTCTTCCAATATTCTTCAATGGATTGTTAACGTGTCTCAATGTATCCTTTTGTAAGTCTTTGTTTCGGACATTTCTTGAGGTCAGTTTGCGCCGTTTGCAGCAGTAACGCAACTTCTTCCAACTCTGTCAGCAATTGTTCCACAGTGGAACTTCCACTGCAGTAGACATTTTTCCAAAAAAAAGATGCAATATAGGTCACGTAGGTATTTACTGAGATAATCCAATCGTAATATTCCGTAGCAGTCATGTCAATTACTTTGTTCTTATATTGAACTCCCATTGTTCCCCAGATAACGAAACTTGTCTACTTGCTTCAACACATCCTCACTCGCTTTATATTCAGTGTCTCGTGACCGTGAATGTCTAGGAACATCACCTCCGTCTTGTTGACGCTGATTTTTAAGCCGTACTTACGGCAGGCTTGATGAAAAGCGGACATCAGCTGTTGTAGGCCGTCTGGGGATTCTGCTAAGAAGCACAAATCATCAGCATACATGATCTCAGTAATCAGTGCATGTGAGACTTTGGTGCGAGCCTTAAGTCTAGCCAGATTGAAAAGACCGCCGTCGGTACGGAAGCGGATGCGAACTCCTTGTGGAACAATTTGTAAGACCTCTCCCACTACCACTGCAAAGTACAAGGCGAACAGAGTTGGTGCTAAGACGCATCCTTGCTTCACCCCACAGGTAACAGAGAAGAAGTCTGTCTGTGCACCGTATACAGCAACGCAGCATTGCATACCGTCATGTAGGAGTCTAAGAAGTCTCACAAACTTTTTAGTGCATCCCAGCTTTCCTAACACTAACCATAAGGCTTCACGAGGCACACTGTCGAAAGCTTTCTCCAAGTCAACAAAGCAGAGGTACAGCTTACGACCCTGTTCTCTACTCTTTTCCTGTAGTTGACGCACGGAAAATATCGCTTCACAGGTGCCTAGGTCCGGTCGGAATCCGAACTGGCTTTCAGGCAGGATCTTTTCAGATAATATATTTAGGTAGTTTAAGAGAACTCTAGCAAAAACCTTTCCAGGAGTCGATAAAAGTGTGATACCACGGTATGAGTTGCTGACAGCCTCCGTGGCGTAGCGGTAGCGGACGCGGCTGCTGCGCAAGGTGGCGCGGGTTCGATCCCCGCACAGTGCAAATATTTGTATGCATGAATATGAATATTTGCACTGGTCTGGTCGTGCCTCGGAAAGCACGTTAAGCCGTTGGTCCCGGTTGCTATACGAACATCTAGTGGCAGTCGTTACGGGTTGTTGGAGCCCTCAAAAGTCCAACAATTGGTCTAACTGCAATGCTTCGATGTCGCCTTCGGGTTGTGGAGGTCAGACGGCAGTCGCTTCACGGAAAATGTCGAAGTTTAGCCATAACAGCAGTTGGACTGGTAAAGCGGACCCCAGACTTCAAAGCTGAAAAAGGTTTCGGATGCGACTGGGATTAACGCTGGGATGATGATGACCACGGTATGAGTTGCAGTCGGATCGGTCACCTTTGTTCTTATATAGTGTTCTTATAAGTTCTAAGTGTGACCTTGATGCTGAGATCAACAGCAGAGTCGGAGCTGAAGCTGCAGCGTTTGACAAGTTGTGTTCCAAGGTCTTCTGCTCACATGACCTTAAGCTAACTACGAAAATATCCGTATATATGGCAATTGTGCTGCCAAACCTTCTATATTCCGCTGAGGCATGGTGTGTGTACCGCCACCACATACGTACTCTAGATCGTTTTCACCTTAAATGTCTCCGATCCATTATGAAGATCAAATGGTCTGACAAAGTGCGAAATACCGAAGTCCTGCGACGAGCTAATGTTGGTGGCAATGAGGCTTATTTAATGCGTCGACAGCTTCGGTGGTGCGGACACGTATCACGTATGGCGGACGAAAGAGTGGCGAAGCGGCTCTTCTTCTCTGAGCTGGAGGAGGGCAAGCGAAAGCATGGCGGACAACTCCTCCGGTTCAAGGATGTCTTAAAACGACCCATGAAAAGATGCATTATAGAACCCTCTGAATGGGAGCGTTTGTCAGCAAAACGGTCAGGATCGCGCAGAATGGTGTACGGACAAGTACGCGAGTTTGAGGAGCAGCGCAAAGCTGACCTCGATGCCAAACGCGACCAATTAAAGGCCTGCCCACCTGCTGCCGTCACATAAAACTACGTCGACGGCGTGCTTTCGTGCCCTTAGTGTGCACGAAGTTTCGCCGCCAAGATAGGCTACATAAGCCATCTTCGTGCGCATGAGCACCAAATCATCGGCTAGGAGTCGAAGTGGTCGCCGTGGCCGAAATCGGTCGGGAACATCATCATCATCTTATATTGGCACAAATCACTCATAGAAAACAGGTTCCTTATCTAAGAAATTCGATTCTTTTGTATTCGCACTATTCACTAGACCACCCAAGTAGATTATTTATCCGGTTCGAAATTCAACCATTTTCTTATGTAGATAGGGTTCAGTGTACTTTGTAAGGATGTGGAGTAACTTAAAAGAGTTGTTGCTTCTAGCGAATTTATTTTGATACTACCTGGTTACTTGTAATGACACAGTTTAAAAGATAGATTTTTACACACCTACATACACATATGTACACACATGCATACAGCTCATTATTATTGAACTGGTTCGAACAGTCACAAAATGAAATTGAATGCCAGACAAATTGGCAAAACCACAATTGGGAACTAAATCACTTGAACCGAAGCAACTAGATCTATGTCGATTCACCACAAAAAAAAACCACTTCACTAGGTTTGGGAATTGAACCCAAAACCTCACCTAAAAGTTGTTAACTACATACTAACTACTAAGCTAAGAATAATAAATATTAAATGATAATAACTTATACGCAGTTTAACCATTGCACTTAGTAGTTTAGCTACTAATAAAAAGTTTGTTCAGAAACTAATAAAATTTGTCAAATACTTTTAAACAATGCCACGAATTGATTGGAGACTGTCTTGTAACCGATGAACAAGTTTGAAAAGTTAATAAAAGTTATGAATCACAATATATGTATCGGCACGTGATATCAGATGCACGTGAACTGCGATTGATATTGAACTGTGGAATAATTCCGGCGCAGGGCCGACCCACACGCGGCCCCGCCTCCCTTGCGCGCGCCTCTAGCTGGCTAGGTGATTATATATAACTTTCCTGGAACTATTGCACACTACAATTATTAAAATTCCATCCCAAACAAAACATAAATAAATCTTTTATAAGTTTCGGATCTTAGTGGCCCTGGCGCACAGGCAAGTGAAGAAACACGGGTGGGTTTTAGTCAGTAAAAGTCTGACACGCCCTTCCACTCCGCCCAGAGCGGGAGAAGTCATTTGATGATTTCCTATCCCAAACAAAAAAACCCTCATAGTTAGTACCTGAGTTTTTTCTTTAAAGATTACAATGTTCAAAAATTCATTAACTAGTTGCCAAGCTTACTTTCTAAGTATATCTTGGACATCAATGACTAATCAAAAGGCTAAGGAAAACATTTTGAGGAAACCCTGACTTTAAGTTTGAAATGTCCAACCCGCATTGAATAAGCGTGGTGATTACGCTCAATCCTTCTCTGTATGAGAGGACATCTGTGCCCAGCAGTGGGACGATAAAAAAAGGTTGATAATGATGATGATGAGTTGTTAAGCATAATTTGCACGACATAGCAGATATCAGAAAACAATTAACTAACTTTTGAAAATAAAGCAATGAAAATGAACCTATGTGAAAGTCAGAGTAAGCCAAGTTTATTATGAAGAATCATAACTTCACTACATATCACAATTACGGTACAACAGACTACATAATATTTGCGCTTTGTTTATATATGAATAAACTTTTCCTTTCAGTATCCACCAACCCGTAATGAGCCCGCGTGGTGGAATATGGCCTACATCCCAACAGTGCGAACTTTGTAGTTAAAATCAAAATCAAAATTGTTGATTTCAAATTAACCATCACTTGGTACTTTTGAATAGTCAAAGTGCAAGAAACTCCATGGACACTTTTAAAATCATAATATATGGGTTACATTTCTTCGCTACATATTTATGTTGTTTCTATCATGTGAGCACAATGTAGTTAGATTGTGTTAGATTATGATATCGTTTCGTGAGCTAAAAATAAACGTTGCTTAAAGTTCTAACTAGTAATTAACGACTGTTTGACCATACATTTTTGACATTTGCACGTCACTTAGCTTTAATCATCGTATATGATTAAACCCCTTGGTGTTTATTTATAAACGATTATTAAAGCTAAGTGAGGCGCAAACGTCAACAATGTTTGGTTAAACAGGTGCTAATCACTAGTTAACTTTAAGCAGCGTTTATTAATAGAGGGGATTAATCCATACTAATATATCCATACTAATATTATAAATGCGAAAGTAACTCTGTCTGTCTGTCTGTCGGTCTGTCTGTCTGTCTGTCTGTCTGTTACGCTTTCCCGCTTAAACCTCTCAAGCGATTTTGATGAAATTTGGCACAGACAATCTTTAGACCCTGAGAAAGAACATAGGATACCTTTTATCCCGGAAAAATTTTATATTCCCGAGGGAAATCTAAAAAGCGCGATATAACCGAACTCCATGCGGGCGAAGCCACGGGCGGAAAGCTAGTCTACTAATAAAACATCATGAGTACTGAATTTTAAGAGGAGGAAGGTGATTCTCTAAAAATTAATGAATCTGTTTACATGTTAATAAAACAGACCTGTAACAAATCCGAAGTAGGTTCCGACTCCCTTGTTCACAAACTAAATTAAATTTACTAAATTTAGTTTATTTCAATGCATCTTTTTCTTTCTATTCCATTAAGAAAAGGACAAAAGATATAATGTAATTTTAGACCTGTCAAATTAGTGCGCTCCTGACGTAAACTGGCGTATTTTTAGTCGCCATGTTTGTAATCGAGTCTAAATTGTCTATGGAGTATCTTAATTTGACAGGACTAAACTGTAACGTTGAGTTTTGGCGGGAAAGTCAAGATGAGTGTCACGTTCATTTTTCATTGGACTTTTAAAATTATTTATAGTGATGTTTACTAAATAAAAGTGCGAGATTTATGTAGTAAAACGTGCATTCGGTAAATAATTCACAAAGAACAGTGAAATATCGCAGCATAGTGGCCACATCATGACTTTGGCTCAAACCTCCCTCGTAAGACGGTTCACGCGGCCAACTTTTTAGACATGAATAATTAATTCATTACGTGACATTGGCTAAATGCACAAGCCGTGCGAAGCCAAAAAAGAAAGAAAAAAGAACTAAAACGTTAACCCCTATCCTTTTCTTAACAAAATGGAAAGAAAAAGATGCACTTAACTTAAAAAGATGCACTTAACTTAAAAAGATGCACTTAACTTAAAAAGATGCACTTAACTTAAAAAGATGCACTTAACTTAAAATTACTTTAGTTTGTGAACAACAGAATCGACGCCATAAGCTTAGCTCTTGTTTTGTGTCAAGCCTTATACTTCAGTGTTCGTCAAGCCCTAACGATACTGTACAAACTTTTATTCGATTATTTTTCTATAGATTACCATCGCAATCTGCATAAAGCTTCATAAAGCAGTGTATACACTGATCAAAAGTCTTTTATCTGCTACTTATACTTAGAACTTTATGGTTATTACCCGCACGTGTACCCCAACACCATTAGTACTGAGAATGCTGTGGTACCAAAGTTTAGAATTAGAGAGAAATTTTAGTCCGGTAATAATATAATTCGTGGTATGCATTTCAATTTTTCCTTACTTCAGTACATCTCATGCATCCTTCTAGCCATTAGACACACCTCGCCCTCGTCGAAGTCCTCTATTCAATAAACTTCAAACCGGTATCATAACCTTAATACCACTCCATACCTAGCCCGAATATAAATGCCGATTCGTCGGAAGTCTTCTCGGATGTTGAACTGGGTTTCCTGGACAAGACTACTCAATTTCTGGAGTCCATTGTCACTCCCAGTACAATCTCCTGGGTGTGGAATAAATTAAATATAACGGTATTTTATTTTTGTCTGATTTTAAAATTGTTTAATTTTATGTTATTTCATCAAATGTCCAATTTTACTATGTGATTTTTTCCTCCTTACGCGAATTGTTGTGGAATAGCCAAATCCAAAACAAATTACCTATTATTTATTTATTTAGGACAACCAACAAATCTTACACTAGTTATATTTAACCTAACCTAATTTTTATGATGTTATGACTTGTAAAATTACTAACAAGACTGATAGATAACGAGTATGCGTGATGTAAACTGATAACATACGTTGGTTGTAAATATAAAAAAAAAAATGTTAACCAAACCGCAAATGCAATATACCGTAATGGAGTTATTCCTGGAAGTATTTTTAACATCATTAAACGTGGAGGAACTAGACAGCCCGCGGCGTTTGATGCTCAACATTTTAGAGCATAATTTTCATGTCAATATTCGTAATGCTTCCTAAGAGGATTAATTCAATTTGTGTCCCTAATGCTTCATTTATGTCATTTTCATTTGAAACGAAATGCAACCTGCAACAGATTATTGGTACTGTTAGAGTATAATAATTTATTTTTACTCCACGTCTGTACAGATGTAGAAAAAACATGTTTTTGTTGGCGCTTCCTCAGAAACTACGCAAGCGAAGGTAATAAACTTTTTTAGGGCGCCATTATTCGAGGATAAATCCTCTAACAGTACCAATAATCTGTTGCAGGTTTGACATTATAAATGCTATACATAAGTAAAGCATTTATAATGTACAATTCTGACAGCCTCCGTGGCGTAGCGGTAGTAAACGCGGCCGCTGCGCAAAGAAGTGCGGGTTCGATCCCCGTGCAGTGCAAGTGTTTGTATGCATGTATTTGAATATTTGCACTGGTCTGGTCGTGCCTCGGAAAGCACGTTAAACCGTTGGTTCCAGTTGCCATACGAAAATCTAATGGTAGTCGTCACGGGTTGTTGGGCCCTCTAAAGTCCAACAATTGGTCTAACTGAAATGCTTCGATATCGCCTTCGGGTTGTGGAGGTCAGACGGCAGTCGCTTCACTGAAAATATCAAAGTTTAGCCAAAATTAGCAGTTACACTGAGAAAGCGGACCCTGCACTCCAAAGCTGAAAAAGCTTCGGATGCGACTAAGATTAATCTGAGATGATGATGATGATTTATAGTGTACAATTGAAACCGAGATTTTGAAGGCTTCGACGAGTTGGGCCTTGTGTCTATACAATGACAACCGCTGGAATCCATTGATCAGGGGCTCTAGTCTGCTATTACAATAGTGTTAGAATGGTCAATCAGTGCTCTCATAATGATCGATTTTGAACAATTTCGTAATCTGCTAATAAAATGGTGTCATTATGACTTTTCAGTGGTCAATCACTGACACTCCACTCCATATTAATAAATGTTCAAGTTGATTAGTACTTTAGAAATCATTTCTGCTAACGGTAAATTATGATAATGACAATACGACAATGTCATTCTATCGCCATTCCATTATGAGACGACTGACCAATAATTTGACCAATAGCTTTGTTCAAAGGCATATTATTCTGCCGCCGTAAGGAAAAAAGACGCATCTAACATCTTTTTTCCAAATTGAGTTACAAGCATATTCTAAATCAATAAAAGAAATGGCATACACCAATATTTTTATATTTCGCATAAAAAAAATGTTAGATGCGTCTTTTTTCCTTATGACGGCAGTATTCTGTAAATGATTATTTAAATGTTAAGAATAGCTGGTCGCTCTGATTAACTCAAGACAATGTTTGTGGTCCTTCTCCAGAATTAGCTGACTGACACATTATATGACTTCATATAATTTGCTTTTTACAATACATAAATATGTGAGCTGTCACGCCCTTTATGCCAGGGGCAGGGGGGGGGGGGGGTATTTAGGTGTGTAATAAGTTTTTACTTATTTACATTTCCATTTTAATGATATTTTATTTTTTGTTTTTGCTTTTCTGGTATTCTGGCGTGGCTGTTTTTTTTCTCCTGTATTACTGTACCAACCATTGTATAAACTAGTGTGTTTTTTCTAAATGAACAGAACGCTGTGCTGCTGGAGAGTTTCTTCCGCCACTTCTTCATCCCAGCGAAAGCACTAGGAAGTGTCGATGGGTGGGCGTTTTGGGGGACTGTCTTACGTAAAATTGACGTTAAAAAGTGCTGATTCTCAGCCTAATTTGAATAAATGACTTTTGATTTTTATTGATTTTGATTGTTCGATCATTATGAATGTAGTAGATTATGAACTTTTAACACAAAGGTTACATTGAAAATGTCTACCAAAGAGGTTACATTAAAAAAATCTACCAAAATAGCTCCATTGAAAATGTATACTAAACATAGGCTAAATTTAAAATGAATACCAAACACACTTTACATTGAAATTGTATTGCAAACATAGGTGCTTTAACCGCCAAAACTAATTTATTCTGAATACATTAACGTGCATCTCACTACCGTCCTATAGTTCCGAGCAACAGGTCTGCTAACACTATAAAGTCCTCTGCTAGTTCTAGTCTGTTTTTTTGAACATTTTAAAACACAAACCCTGTTTTGAATTTTATTAAGTTTTTTTTTATTTTGTTTAGTTTTTATATAAAAAAAGAGACGAATTATGACGGGATAGTAGGTAAATATTTTGAAAACTCACTTGCCTACATTCAGTATGTTCGGATATACGAGTATAGTAGTAGTACGTAGTCATAGGAATAATAAAAATCAAATTATTTTCAGGTAGTCGACAATGAACAAACTTCTCAAGAAAACGGAGCAATGTCGTTGAAAGGCAGTCTCAACTGGTAGTTTTTTAAAAGTACTAAAACTAAAGCACTTATTTTTCAATATTCAAATTAACTATTTTAATTGCTTAACGCCATGATTTTTTACTGTATCATTGGGTGCATTTTATTTGTAATATTTCAACTGACAGCCTCCGTGGCGTAGCGGTTACGGTCGCGGCCGCTGCGCAAGGTGGCGCGGGTTCGATCCCCGCACAGTGCAAGTATTTGTATGCATGAATATGAATATTTGCACTGGTCTGGTCGTGCCTCGCAAAGCACGTTTAGCCGTTGGTCTCGGTTGCCATACGAACATCTAGTGGCAGTCGTTATGGGTTGTTGGAGCCCTCAAATGTCCAACAATTGGTCTAACTGCAATGCTTCGATGTCGCCTTCGGGTTGTGGAGGTCAGACGGCAGTCGCTTCACGGAAAATTTCGAAGTTTAGCCATATCAGCAGTTGGACTGGTAAAGCGGACCCCAGACTCCAAAGCTGAAAAGGCTTCGGATGCGACTGGGATTAACGCTGGGATGATGATGATGATGATTTCAACTCAAACATAGGTACACATGATACACAAACAGACAGACCCGGAACAACTACTTGTGGGTCATACAAATATTTGTTACGTGCGGGAACCGGACGCACGACACGAAACGCAGCAGTCAATTGTTGCACGGATTTAGATGAAAGGAGATATTTCAGAAATGCAATATGTAAAGAAAACCTTGTCAGATCCGTGAAGTTATTATTAGGTATCCATAACTGATTCTACTAATCCCTGAAACGACGGGCTAACCTTAAAAAAAATCCCCCCCAAAAATAAATATTACTTTGCAAATAGCGGTAATTTAATACATGTGCGGTAGGCAATACATTCGCGGGCGAAGGAGGCAGGGCACGCGGCACGCGGTCGCGTCGTTCATAATAATACCGTCAAAAATGATGCTGTCACTTTTTTTTAAATTACTAAATTTTGGGGAAGTTGGAATTAATTCGCGGAAAAAAAAAATAATTTATTTCAAAATTTATGTGGTCATGTGTTTACCTAACCTGTATTATTCTTATGGATCGGACGGGCTTTTCTCTACACATTGTATAATGGAGCCTGGGAAAGCGCTATGTACACTTAATGTAAATATTAGTATACACTATAGTTAACTGTTTTTTATGTTAATTTCCTATACAATATGTAAAGAAAACCCAGTCTGACTCATAAGGATAATAAAGGTTAGGTAAACACATGACCAAAAATAATATAAAATTTTACGTAAGTAATCATCATAGTAACAATACTAATGAATTTTGTAATCATCTTTTTTTCCCGCGAATTAATTCCAACTTCCATGAAAATTGGTAGTTTTAAAAAAAGTGACAACACCATTTTGACGGTATCCCGAACATACGGCACACAAAACAAAAACAAGCACTAAAGGCTCCGAAACACAATCAACTCAAATCAATACTCGCCACGAACACAACGGGAAAATAGAACTGTCAAAATCGACAATCAAACGTCAATCATAACCAGTTCCATGGCTACCTTAAAAAAGGGTTATCTCACTAAAAACGGTTCAAATAGTTAATTATATATACTTGTATTTTTATTCAAATGTATTTAGTAGTATTTTTATGAAAATCTGTTATATTTTTCCTTTTTATCTATAAAGTGTACACAGTGGTGGCCCAAAATGAAACATTTCCTTTGGCACACAGATATTATCTCGTACCGTAGCTGTTGGCAGAAGATTTTTTATTATATATGTGTACCTAATTAATGATTGTAGATCGTGATGCAGCTGCATCCTCTTAAACTGGAAAGCGACCATGACATAGTTAAGAAAAGTCTAGGCCGAGAGAGCGGCAATTAGCGAATGAAAAAAAAAAAAACAAAGTTTTTCATTAGACAAAAGCCTTAGTTCGCAAAGCTTGAATATTTCATTCCTGTGTTTAAAAATACGTTTTATGTCAGTTGACATTTCTTTGGGTTTATGTTTTGAAGATACAAAGTTTTTAAAGAATTTTGAACGGGAAAGCTGAGTGTCACGCGCATTTTTCATTGGAATTTTAAAATTATTTATAGTGTCATTTACTAAATAAAATCGCGTGATTTATGTAGTAAAAAGTGGATTCAGTTAATAATTCATAAAGAACATTGAAACATCGTAGCATAGTGGCCACAACATGACTTTGCCTCAAATCTCCCTCGTAGACGGTTCACGCGGCCGTCTTTTTCAACTGTCATTGGCGATACCCGCAATTATTGTGAAATAAAATTTTCAAAGAATTCCTATAATTTGTTACACGTGTTATTGGCAAAATTGTAGTATCTATTGAAATAAAACGCGCGCAGTCGTTGCAGGAATTCAAGAGATTTGTGAAGGAACACCACCTACTTGTCGTTATGATGTTGTTCAACTCTTGATCAATGGCCTATGTGGTACCAAATGTAGGGGGCCATATGTGGCCCACATAGGCCATTGATCAAGAGTTGAAGTTGCTGTTGAAGTTTTTAAAGTCGGTGTATTTATAAGTATATAAGTTGCTTGTAGGTATTCGTAGTTTTTCGCATATCGTATGTAGTTTTAAAAATGTAGATACACAAATACATAATTATTATACATATATCCAAAATTATACATACATATATAAATACATAGATACTGAACATGACAGGTAAGCAAATAGATTAGCCAAAAAGTGTTTGTTGAACAACATCATAACGACAAGTACCTAGGTACTGTTCCCTCACAAGTTTCTTGAATTCCTGCAACGACTGCGCGCGTTTGTTTCAATTGGCAATGCATTCCACAAACGAGGGGCCTGAACAGTGAAAGATTTATCATGGAACGTTGTGGAATGCATTGGCATTTTGAGCTTTAAGTTTTCTAATGACCTTAAAGATTTAGTATCATCTTCATCATCCCAGCGTTAATCCCAGTCGCATCCGAAGCCTTTTTCAGCTTTTGGAGTCTGGGGTCCGCTTTACCAGTCCAACTGCTGATATGACTAAACTTCGACATTTCCGTGAAGCGACTGCAGTCTGACCTCCAGCCTTAAAGATTTAGTAGGTATGTTAGTTACAAAGAAATTGAAAGCGATTCTTGAGATAAAGAGAGGGGGATGGAGAAAAAAGCACAGCAAAGGTTAGTTTCGCATTTATAACATTAATAAAGATATGTGGCTTAAGTCGTACTAAGTACACAATAATATTAATAATGTTTGGTGTTTGGCACTCTCGTATACATACGTATCGTAACGTAGTATGTTGGAACCAAATACTATTAATCTCCCTTGTTCTGTAGAAAACAAGAACAGGTACAAAGCATTCTTTGAATTGTCAAAGTGACGGTCAGTCAGTAAGATGAAGCAAGTCACCCTCTCCAAAGCTTAAATACCTATGGAGAAGAATGGGCAAGAACCTCCACGAACACTCTTTTAAAATCATAGAATTGTTAAATCATCATATTACACCATTCATGTTGAATCCATACGAGAACGATGCATTAAAACGAGCACGTTGAAAGTATCCGATGTAGAAGAATTAATGACAATATTCAGAAATTAAAATAGGCCGTGGCAGCTAAGAGATTACAGTCGCCACTGACGGGTCTGTTCACGAACATGGCGTATGGATTAGCACCATTTAGCTCAACCATTTTGAAGGAAACTTAATGATCCAACGCACACACAACCAGCGAGACATTAGAGTGAGCATGACTTACTCTCAACCGCCAGAGTACATTCAAGTCAATGAAAGTCGTACTTAGTAAATGGCAGCTTAATAGCAAGTAAATGCTATGCAATTATACAAAACGACGAAATTGCGCCTATTAGTGCAAATTTATTATTAGACCTGTTCTTTTGTATGGCAGTGAGGCGTGGCCTGTGCGTGAGCGACACAAGCAGGAGCTGCGTGTCACGGAGATGGAATATGCTGCAGTGGATACGCCGAAAGACCGCATCAGTAACTCCCGCATCCGTGGCCGTCTTCGTGTCCGTGACATAGCAGACTAACTGCAAAAGGGTCGTCTACGCTGCTACAGTCACGTCTTACGAAAACCGTTACGTGGGTAACAAATGTCTTGCCATGGCGCTACCGGGCCGGAATAAGCGTGGTAGACCAAAGAAGTGCTGGTTTGACGTTGTAATAAATGACATGCGTGCTAACAATCTCACACCACGGGATGCCAGAGATTGTGCGAAATGGATGAGTAATTGTAGGAAAACGGACACCGGGCTCCAACGCGAAAGCCGCGGATGCAACGGGGACTGCTGACATGATGATGACGATGAGTGCAAATACATTTTTTTTCAGTAGTGAGCAGCTCCAATGATGTTTCCAAATAATAATTAGAGACTCTCCGGTGGAGCAGGACAAGCGTTGAGCTAGCGATGTAATCCCCTAAGTAACACTAACGCACTTTATATGTAGCCAAGTCAATACTATAATATTGGCTTGGCTACATAGTGTGCGTTTCATAAAATATTTAAATTTGGTTTCATTTCATTGGAGAATGTGGGCAAGAATTTTATTAGAAGTTTATAAAATATGGTTTACTGAGTATGAGTAGAAAAGATAATAATTTATTTCAGTTAAAGTATTTACATTTTATATATCTAAAATTTTTATGCAATTACTAGCTGCGCCTCGCGGTTTCACCCGCGTAGGTTTCGATATGTTTTTGTTTATATGCTCCGCTCCTATTTGTCGCGGCGTGATGCCTAACGCCTATGATGCCTATGCGGTGTGATAGCCTTAAGCCTTCCTGGATTAAGGGGCTATCCAACGCAAAAAGAAATTTACAAATCGGACCAGTTGTTCCTGAGATTAGCGCGTTCAAACAAACAAACAAACCCTTCAGCTTTATATATTACTAGATTTCCGCCCGCGCTTTTTAGATTTCCCTCGGGAACATCAAATTTTTCCGGGATAAAAGGTAGCCTATGTTCTTTCCCAGGGTCTAAAGATTGTCTGTGCCAAATTTCATCAAAATTGGTTGAGAGGTTTAAGCGGGAAAGCGTAACAGACAGACAGACAGACAGACAGACAGACAGACAGACAGAGTTACTTTCGCATTTATAATATTAGTATGGATTATAGATAAACTAGTGCTTGACCGCAATCCCGCCTGATGGTAAGTAGTGATGCAATCGTTGATGATAAAGCGTGCTAGTTTATTAAAAGCCTATTCGCTCAATAAAACTGAGTGAATAGGAAGGAAGACTGCAGTTGAGCGAGGTGATGCAATATAAAATCCAGAGGGAGATTAATCTTCCACGACCAAACTCCCGACACAACAACATTTGGCGCATCATACCCGGCACACATCGCAACACAACTGCTCAGATGTGTGTGAAGTTCCTGCGATTAGCGATTTCAAACAAACAAACAAACTCTTCAGCTTTATATATTAGTATAGATTTTCATCTACAGCCTCCGTGGCGTAGCGGTAGCGAACGCGACCGCTGCGCAAGGAGGCGCGGGTTCGATCCCCGCTCAGTGCAAATATTTGTATGCAAGAATAATTATGAATATTTGCACTGGTCTGGTCGTGCCTCGGAGAGCACGTTTAGCCGTTGGTCCCGGTTGCCATACGAACATCTAGTGGCAGTCGTTACGGGTCGTTGGAGCCCTCATAAGTCCAACAATAGGTCTAACTGCAATGCTTCGATGTCGCCTTCGGGTTGTGTAGGTCAGACGGCAGACGCTTCATGGAAAATGTCGAAGTTTAGCCATATCAGCAGTTGGACTGGTAAAGCGAACCCCAGACTCCAAAGCTGAAAAGGCTTCGGATGCGACTGGGATTAACGCTGGGATGATGATGATGACTTTCTAAGTACCTATATTTTGGACACCAATGACTGATTATAAGATGAAGGAAAAGATCTTGAGGAAGCCTGGACTTTAAGTCTGAAATTGCCAACCCGCATTGAGCAATCGTGGTGATTACACTTAATCCTTCTCTATACGAGAGGAGACCTGTGTCCAACAGTGGGACGATAAAAAGGTTGACGATGATGATGATAATCAGTCTTATATATTCTGAGAGGGTTGTAATCATGATCTGGTAAACGTAACGCCAACGTATATTGTTCAAATCTAGTCGCAGTCTCATCTCAGCGACAAACTTAAATGTCGAAAGTTTGTTAAAACTGCAAGGAAATTAGAAGTCTTGTTTGACAGATTGAGATTGAGGTCAGACTGTGAACGTTCTTATCAGAACGTTAATAAAATTACGAGAATAGCCCCTCAGAAAACCGCAGAAATACAATATTTTAACTAAAGCAAATATTGTTAACCTAAAATGTTTTCAACGCTGGGACACCTTTTCGGTGAGAGGGGAAAAGCCGTAATCCAACACGCCACCCCAACGTCAGTTGCACGGCTGTTAAACTGAAAAAAAAAACGCTTTGTAAGCGAACAGAGCAACACCAACAAAAAGTATGCATTGAAATAAATATCTTTGATAAAATCCAGTGCATGGTTTCGTTCGAGCGTGGCACAGGCAAACAGGAGCCAATCACCACTTATTGAACACACACACTATATTTGAATTCCGCACTGCTCTGAAAATGCTGGATTTTTAAATAAACAGTTTTTTGGCAATAGAAGCTTGCTTTTTGTTTTAAATTAACAATAGTGGTTCTACGTTTTATTTAAAATAATTTTGATTCATTTATAGTTTTTGTATGTTATGCAAAATATTCACGTGTACACCAGAAACTGTGATATTCATAATATTAACACCAGACATAAGGACAAACTGCGAGCCCCTTTTCACAGACTTCAAAAGGTTCATAACTGTTTTGTTGGGCTTGGTATATATAAATTTTTATAACAAGATACCCTCTGCTTTGCTAGACTTGCCTTACAATGCATTTAAAGCACAAATCAAACCCAAGCTTTGTTCAAAGGCATATTATTCCGTAAATGATTATTTAAATGATAAGAATAGCTGGTCTCTTGCTCTAGCTGGTCAGTTTTTGTTATATATATATATATATAATTTACTTTTTACAATACAAAAATATGTGAGCTGTCACGTCCTTTATGCCTGGGGCTTTGATTTAAGTAATAATTTTTTAGTTACTTTCATTTAAATATATATGTAGGGGAGAACCGTCAGGAAGGCGTGGCCAAAGGTTCCGGTTAATTGCGTTGTCTTCTCATCCGCATGTGTATCCATCGTAGGCGGTATTTCGAGAAAACCTTCAACAATAACTATAGTGTAATGTTCGATTCGTATTATTTTAACTGTACAGACACTTAGATCTCTTTGACATTAAGGGATTACAATGATAATCTCAGATTAAAACAGATAAGAGCAAATAGGTTAGAGCGCGTGCTTTTCCGTCGGCACGTGTCAATGATATTATGACAGTCGCCAGCCCTTCAAATCACGCCTACTACTCCATTCGGGGTTATCCGCTCATAATAAAAATCATAATTTATCCAAATACCGACCGATTAATCAACTTCAAAAAATATACGGTCAACTGAAAAGTCATGTGTTTTTTTTTAATGAACCGACAGCTGTGCTGCTAGGGAGTTTCTTCCCAGCGAAAGCACTAGGGAGTGTCGATGAGTGGGCGTTTTGGGGGACTGTCAGTAATATTGACGTTCAAAAAGTGCTGATTCTCAACCTAATTTGAATAAATGTCTATTGATTTTGATAATTGAAATAAATAAAAAAAAATCTCTCGGTGGCAGGCCATAACATCGGCTGCCGGTAGAAGTTACCACCCACCAGACAAAGCGTTGCCGCCAAGCGATTCGTCGTGTTCCGGCATGATGTCTGGTGAAGCCGTACGGAGGACGGGTCTGAGCAGTTGTGTTGCGATGTGTGCCGGGTACGATGCGTCAAATGTTGTTTGGTCGTGGAGGGTCTCCACATCTATCTCTCTCTGGCGCAGCATCGTTGGTCATGTTGTTAGGTTTAACGTTGCACCACCTCGCTCAACTGCCATCTTCCTTCCTATTCACTAAGTTTTTTTTAAGTGATTGGGCTTAATAAACTAGCGCGATTTACCATCAAAGATTGCATCACTGCTTACCATCAGGCGGGATTGGGAAAAAAAAATATTTTGTAAACAAAGAAACAATTTTGATATTTTGACATTTGTTTCGTACAAAAACTGTCAAACGTCAACTTTATTCCTGAAATCAAAGGTCTTAAGTCGATAAAATAATAAATGTCTTCTGTTGTTTTTGTATGTGGATTAGATTTAGAACATCACCAAATATTTGTGATAAATTTAAAGGCACAGGGATATTTTAGACTAAATAACAAAGTAGATTAGCAAGTAAATTGAATAATCACAACACGTTGTTGATGTCGGATTCAACCTGTATTGTCGGCTGTGGCGGCATTCTACATAATATTACAATTTGAAGCGACAGGTTGTTTGAAAGTGACATGACTGTAGTCGGAAATGGTGCGGTCGGGATTACGTCGAAGGAATAAATGACGCCGGTGCTCTTTTGTGCCAGAATATTTTCGGTGCGTATAAAACCATTTTCGGCAACAGGTATTACAGCAGTTCGATTGTGTAACCATGTCACCGTCACAACTTAGTTGTAGTGAGAGTTGAGTGAGATGCCATTCTAACTAATATCAAGGGATTGACAACATTGACAACTCAATTTAAACTCACATCACCTAACTTTTCACGGTGGGATTTTTACAGAATCGATAGGTAGTTCTTTTATTTATTACTAGCAGCCGCCTGCGACTTCGTTTGCGTGGAGTTAGCAATTTGAACATTTTATTTTAAATGTTGAAAACGTTGGGGTGGCGTGTTGGATTACGGCTTTTCCCCTCTCACCGAAAAGGTGTCCCAGCGTTAAAAACATTCTAGGCTAACAATGTTTGCTTTAGTTGAAATATTGTATTTCTGCGGTTTTTTGAAGGGTTATTCTCATAATTTTATTAACGTTCTGATAAGAACGTTCACAGTCTGACCTCAATCTCAATCTGCCAAACAAGACTTGTAATTTCCTTGCAATTTTAACAAACTTTCGACATTTAAGTTTGTCGCTGAGATGAGACTGCGACTAGATTTGAACGTTGGCGTTACGTTTACCAGATCATGATTACAACCCTCCCAGAATATATAAGGGTGATTATCATCATCATCGTCAACCTTTTTATCGTCCCACTGCTGGGCACAGGTCTCCTCTCGTATAGAGAAGGATTAAGCATAATCACCACGATTGCTCAATGCGGGTTGGCTATTTCAGACTTAAAGTCTAGGCTTCCTTTTTTTTTAATAATTATAAACTAGCGCTTAACTGCAATCCCGCCTGATGGTAAGCAGTGATGCAATCGTTGATGGTAAAGCGCGCTAGTTTATTAAGCCCATTCACTTAAAAAACCTTAGTGAATAGGAAGGAAGACGGCAGTTGAGCGAGGTGGTGCAATGTTAGACCCAATAACACGACCAACGATGCTGCACCAGAGGGAGATTGATGTGGAGACCCTCCACGACCAAACTCCCGGCACAACAACATTTGACGCATCGTACCCGGCATACATCGCAACACAACTGCTCAGACCCGTCCTCCGTACGGCTTCACCAGAAATCATGCCGGATCACGACGAATCGCTTGGCGGCAAGACTTTGGTGGTTGGTAACTGTTGCCGGCAGCTGATGTTATGGCTTACCACCGAGAAAAGATCTTTTCCTTCACCTTATAATCAGTCATTGGTGTCCAAAATATAGGTACTTAGAAAGTACATATAACTTAGAAAAGTTACATTGGTACTAGTCTGATCTGGAATCGATGCCGCACACTCATACTTGAGAGGCTGGTGTTTTAACCACTAGGCTACCACAACTATTGATTGAAAGCTTTTTATGCCACCACAGTAATTATATTCTACAATTTCACTTACAAGCTTGTGAGTAGTATACCAATGTAGGTACAGTCAGAAGCAAAAATATGTATACATTGCCAAGGCTCCAAAAATATGTAAACATCTTCGACTTTAAGACGAAGTGCTCAACTTGAAGAGCATAAAATTGTAGCCACCGGTTAACATCATAAATATGTATAGGTACGCTCATTGCTTCATTAATTTAAGAACCAACGCGTGAATACATGCTTTGATGGAAGCGTGCATACATAGTATTGTTCCTTTCGTGGTGGGCATAATTTAATGAAGCAATGAGCGTATACATATTTATGATGTTAACCGGTGGCTACAATTTTATGCTCTTCAAGTTGAGCACTTCGTCTTAAAGTCGAAGAGGTTTACATATTTTTGGAGCCTTGGCAATGTATAGGTACATATTTTTGCTTCTGACTGTACGTAAATTTTACTGCACCTGTAAATTCAATTGAGGAAACGGTCTACCAAAAATTCGAAAACAACATTTTAAACATGACGGGAAACGTAATCGACTACAGATCGCATTCACAATCTGCAAACAAAGAGAAATTACATACCTACACAAAATAACTTGACAATGAAATAAAAAATGGCCAGCCATCGCGCGGCTATTAAAATGCCGTGCTTTGCATACTAGAGCGCGTTGTCAAAGGAATACCACAAAATTTTTACGTTGTGCCTCATAGTGAAATAGATATGAAAATTCATTGATGAGATTTTCGTTATTCATAACTGTTAGATAACGACATTTTTTTTATGTCCATACTAATATTATAAATGCGAAAGTAACTCTGTCTGTCTGTCTGTATGTCTGTCTGTTTGTTTGTCTGTCTGTCTGTTACGCTTTCCCGCCTAAACCTCTCAATCGATTTTGATGAAATTTGACAAAGACAATCTTTAGACCCTGAGAAAGAACAAAGGCTACCTTTTATCCCGGAAAAATTTGATATTCCCGAAAGAAATCTAAAAAGCGCGATATAACCGAACTCCACGCGGGCGAAGCCGCGGGCGGAAAGCTAGTAAATTATAAACTAGCGGTTGACCGCAATCCCGCCTGATGGTAAGCAGTGACGCAATCGTTGATGGTAAAGCGCACTTATTTATTAAGAGCCTATTCACTCTAGCCTTGAAGACACTCAAATCGTAGTCCGACGGAAACACCGCCGCTGGCAAATTGTTACAGTCCCGCGATGTACGCGGTATAAAGGAGGAGGCGAAGCGCTTCGCCCGGATCGTAGTGGTGTTAAAAACGTAAAATAGGTACATTTTGTATCGTCAAAGTTAAATAGGTTGTTAGGTAGTTGAGAAAGCGCGAAATTCTTGAATTCTTTTACACCGATAGTTCTGTATCGAACACGTTTATCTGCATTATTCTTTTCGCGTTTTCATACTTAAGTAGCGAAGCTAATTTACAGCAAAGAATAATTCTAAATTAGGTATATTACGTAAGGAGTTCGTCTTACTTGGTTAATTAAATTTTAAGCCATTCGAACCACAGATATGTATATAATCAAGCATCTCCGGAGGTCGTCAGGAAACGGAACTGGATAAAACTTTAATGATTAAAACTTTATATTTTTCTAACGGAAATTATGTACTTTTGCAACCCCCGTCATCTTCGTTTACCAGTTTGGAAATATAGTCGAGGTAAATATTTCTTAAAAAGCATAACATTGACAAATCATAATCACCTACTGCTGAACAAACTTCTCGGTTACGTGCGTCCCGATACAAGTGTTGAGTGACACTGTGACACTATGCGGTCACTGCTTTCAGGTTCAGTGTTGTACCTATAGTTGAGCCAAATTCGATAAAGAATAGAGGTAAACAAACCGTTGCTAGGCAACGAGTAGTTTACGCCTAAAAGACAGACGTTAACAACCTATTCTACATAGATGATATTCATAAAGTAATAATCCTACTTCCTACTAATCTAAACCGTTTAGATATTTATGATTTGCATAGAACGCTTAACCAATTTGAATCAAGATGACACATATGTAAGCTAATTTCTTAATAGGTTAATTTTTTTGATACATATAATTATAATTAGTCTATACTTGAAAGTATTACAATGCATGTCGCTGCTTCAATTCAAAACTGCCACAATTCCAAATAACACTTTTTTACAGGACGACTAATCAAAAAAATAAAAACTATTTTTTGCCTTATTCTTTCTTATTTCATAGCAAGTATATACATAATATACTTCATTAGAAGCGTATTTTTAAGACGCATCAAATGTTTTAATTAGGTTTATAATAAACTAAATACTAGAGGAATTATAAGCAGATAAGTTGCTTTAGAATATAAAAATATGTTAAAAATATGCAAAAATATGGAGCAAAACAACCACAAATCAAAAAAATTATTGTATTAATCACGTTTTACTGTAAAACTTTTAGGAAAATAGTAATAAACGCCTTTCAATTCAATAACATTACTAAAATGCTATCTAAAAGTTAAAACAAATCACAGTTGTCCTGAAAATAACAATATCGAAATTGTTATTAAAATAATCAGTAATTATTTTTAAATATTTTTTCAAACAATGGAAACAAAAGAAAAATAATAAAACTGAAAAAGCTACCTAGTACCTAGTATTCCAAACGTTTGAAATAAAAGTCTATGACATTATACTGTTAAGTTAGAATCAAACATCATCATCAGCCTCTACTCGTCCACTGCTGGACATAGGCCTCCTTCATGGCACGCCAACAAGCTCGATCCTGAGCAGTTCTCCGCCAGCCACTACCAGCCACCTTTTTGATGTCGTCGCTCCATCTCGCCCAAGGGCGTCCCACGCTACGTTTGCCGAGACACGGTCTCCACTCGAGGACTCATTTACGAGGGGTAAATGAGTCCTCGAGTGGAGAACGGTTGTCGGTCCTGCGGCATATGTGACCGGCCCATTGCCACTTCAGCTTGTTAATCCTCTCAGCTATGTCGGTGACTCTGGTCCTCTGTCGGATCACCTCATTTTTGATGCGGTCCTTCAGAGAGACGCCCAACATAGCCCGCTCCATAGCTCGCTGAGCGACTTTAAACTTATGGACTAGTCTGACCGTTAGTGTCCACGTCTCGGCTCCGTAAGTCATGACGGGTAGGACGCACTGGTTGAAGATTTTGGTCTTCAAACATTGGGGTATAGGCGACGAAAATACCCGACGAAGTTTACCAAATGCTGCCCATCCCAGCTGGATCCTTCTATTTGCCTCCTTCTCGAAGTTGTTTTACCCTAATTGCAACGTTTGCCCGAGGTATACATATTCTGAAACAACTTTGAGCGGCATTCCGTTTACGACAACCGGTCCCGGAGTGACCCGTCAATCGTGAATCAAACATAACTATTAAAATCTTAAAAATATAATAGTATTTTAAAAATAAATTGAATCACTTATGAGATCATAAATTATCAACAATATTTTGTTAATATAAACTAAGTTAAAATGTATCATTAGTATTAAAAGTTACTTGACCAAATTACGTACTCAATGGTCACTGCGTTACTCTTAATCTAAATTATCAGCCCTAGAGATTTTCAAAGAACGATTTATATTATTTAGGAATAATATTTTTATCAATAAGGTAAAGAATACCATGTTTCTTTGCTTGCGCTACATTTAATTTTTGATTATAAAGTTTGTTTGGTGAACTAATATTCTGAGATTGATTCCTTTTCATCTGCCTGGCCTTATTAAGCGTGGACACTTCATTTAAATTCATTATCATTATATGATGTTTTATACAGGAACGTGTTCTTGTTCGTGTTTATCTATTATTCCCCTTACTATTACCCCGATGCTGACTGTCACGTATAGAATTACTATCCATAGACTCTTTCAGAAACACATCTGGTTCTTCCAACATTGGATTGTCAGTTTGCTGCTACTTCTACTGTTACCTCTCACCCTGTTGAGTATTTTATGGACTCTTCTACTCATTCTGTAATAAATAATAATACAATGTACTTAAGCAGGCCCCATCTATGTGACCTATTTAAACCCTGGCGTTTTTTAAATTACTAAACTTCCAAAAATACTATCAAAACAATAACTAGTATACAACAAAATAAATCACGCAAAAATAAAATGATATTTAACATAAAATACCTACAACCGACCAACGCATGCCGAATTGCCGACCGTTCAACATACCTTCGGAATAAATGTGAATACAATACGTAAAAACCATAATTGTTTTGAGATAACGTCAGGTTTAATATATTTTACTCAAACACCCTGTCAAAATAAAAGAAAAAGGAATGTATTTCTGAAAAATGTCGTCTTAATTTAGAATTATAATAGAAAAAAACAGTGTTTTTTATATTGAAAAGAAACCATTTTGAAATGCTGTACTTCATATTAACTAAATTAAATGCAAAACGAACACATTGTTTGATAAATTCATTTTGATTTGAAAATATAATGTTTCTTTAGGTATATCTTTTATGCAAAACAAACAGTTTTTAAATATGGTTCTTTTGATTTAAAAATAATGTAATACTTAAGTAATTCCTATATGCAAAATTGCAGTATTTCTAAATGGTGTTGTTTTCTTTTTAAAAATAATAATTATCAGACATTAATTTTGGAGATGTGGCACTTTTGCACAAAAGAAGTTCGTTTTTCGAAGCGCAACTAAAAATATGGCGGTTTTGATTATATTTTGCGCGTTTAAAACTTAAATTCAAAACTAACAGTTGCGGGGTTTTGCATCTTAGAATGCAAAATCTATGGGAGTCTTTTACAAATATGAAAATATAAGGGTTTAGGATTGTATTTTTGCAATAAAAACATTTTCGGTTTTTTTTTTATTTATGGCAGTTTTGAATTGAAGCAGCGATGTGTTATGTAGTTGATTTGAAAGTAATTAAAATACGCAAAATTGTATTGACAAATGCCTCAACTTTATTCATTGGTTGAATTCCACAAAATGTGTTTAATACCTGGATTTCATCCATCTTTCGTTTTTTGTAGGGTTATCACGTAAAATTAATGTCGACTTTTTCATGGTTTTTCGAAATACCAAGTTATTATGCATGTTCTTTTAGTGATTCTATTGAAATATGCTGCAATAGGAATTGTTAATAAATAGTTAGTATGTTAAAGGTCGATAATCATGTATATAACAGGAGATTTGTAAAACGTGAATTGTGATAACCCTAAATTGTTTTGTTTACCTCTATTCTTTATGAAGCTTGTTATAGGTATAAAGTCTAGTTTGGTTATATCGAACCAGCTTGCACCATGGCTGTCCTCACTATAATTTTTCACCCACTTAGCAACATTTAAGATTTATTGAGTTCTGACCACATTTCTGTAGTAGGTATTTGTAATTTTCTTGAGCCCGAAAGCTATGCAGATTCTATGTTCCACAGTAAACATTTAATTAAACTGAAAATGTTTCGGACCATTGAAAGCACTAATTGATACAAGTCCATATTATGTTAGTAGGTAGAGACACTTATATTTGTCATCCTCCGTGGCGCAGCAGTCAACACGCCTGCCTGCGACGTGGAGGCCCCGGGTTCGATCCCCGGCCAGGTCATAATGGAAAACGATCTTTTCCTGATTGGCCTGGGTCATGGATGTTTATCTATATATGTATCTATTATAAATATAGTATCGTTGAGTTAGTATCCCATAACACAAGTCTCGAACTTACTTTGGGGCTAGCTCAATCTGTGTGATTTGTCCGTATATATTTATTTATTATTCATCATCATCAACCTTTTACCGTCCCACTGCTGGGCACAGGTCTCCTCTCATACAGAGAAGGATTGAGCGTAATCACCACGCTTGCTCAATGCGGGTTGGCGATTTCAGAGTTATAAAGTCTAGGTTTCCTCAAGATGTTTTCCTTCACCTTCAGTCATTGGTGTCCAAGATATACTTAGAAAGTACATATAACTTTAGAAAAGTTACATTGGTACTTGCCTGACCTGGAATCGAACCCGCACACTCATACTTGAGAGGCTGGTGTTTTAACCACTAGGCCATCACGACTTATGTGACTTATATTATATTTATTATTATTATATCTTTTTGTAGCCCCTCTCTAAATAAACCCGGTGGGTTATATTATTAAACGTAAAGAGGGATACCAAAAACATCCATAAGGTCAACCGGGGCAATTGCGTCTTTGGGGCAATTGCGTCTAATCGAAATTATTTTAAATCTATTTGAAAACCTACTCTCCTGCCATCTTGTTTTGTTTACTTTGAATAAAAAACTATAACGTATAGATGGCAGGAGAGGGAGGTATTCAAATAGATTTAAAATAATTTCGATGCCCCAAAGACGCAATTGCCCCGGTTGACCTTACTAATATTATAAATGCGAAAGTAACTCTGTCTGTCTGTCGGTCTGTCTGTCTGTCTGTCTGTCTGTCTGTCTGTCTGTCTGTCTGTCTGTCTGTCTGTCTGTCTGTCTGTCTGTCTGTTACGCTTTCCCGCTTAAACCTCTCAACCGATTTTGATGAAATTTGGTACAGACAATCTTTAGACCCTGAGAAAGAACATAGGCTACCTTTTATCCCGAAAAATTTGATGTTCCCGAGGGAAATCTAAAAAGCGCGATATAACCGAACTCCACGCGGGCGAAGCCGCGGGCGGAAAGCTAGTAGTCTATAACGAAGAGAATTTTCGTATGTCATATTTATATTTTGTCGCTCATTGTGAATTAGCGCTCATCGAATTTTCAGTGGCCGCTGTTGCTAGCATAGCTAACATCGGTGAATGCCGGCGGCAGTCACGATCCGATCACGATTTGAATAAATAATGTCTTCATCAACACACGGTTTCTCCCTGACTGCGTTATTGGTGTTGTAGTGTTGAGATTGACGTCACATACTACGAATACTAAATCAAACAATGGCTCTGATTCCCTTGTACACAAACTAAACTACATTTTAGTTCAGTGTTTGTTGGGTCAGGGTTGCGGGTTGGTTAAACAAGAAACCGTGGCCCTGGCCGTCCCACAGGCAAGTGAAGAAACACGGGTGGGTTTAGTCAGTAAAAGTCTGACACGCCCTTCCGGTCCGCCCAGAGCGGGAGAAGTAATTTGATGATTTCCCATCCCAACAAAAAAAAAGTTCAGTGTTTGTGTTTATTTCTCTCCGAGACCTGTCAAATAGGAATGTATCCAAGGTATGAATAACTCGAATGTATTACGCCTGGGAGACCAAGTAGGAAATTTAATTTGTATTGAGCTCAAAAGTATGCTGCAATCTATAGTACAATTAAATATTTTGTCAAGCATAATGAAATCCATTTTTCTCCCACGACTGGTTAGTGTATCCATATAATAATGTTTCAACCTATCAGAATAACTTGTTATTTTTTTAGCCACTTATTACAATTGTATTATATGCATCGCTATTGCATATACTAAAAAGAAATAGGGATGTATCCAAGGTATGAAAAACAAAAAAACAATTAGTCCGTCTTATAGATAATAAAAAAAATTAACACCCGTATTTTTTATTTTGTCGAATTCACCAAAAACTACTGAGATATAGCGTATTAAAGTTACGGAGTGGGGGCTAATTACGCCACGCCGTGGTATATTTTGTACCACGGCGTGACGTCATGCATCATTTCAAATCTATATACTTTGTCGTCCTCCGTGGCGCAGCGGTCAGCACGCCTGCCTGCGACGTGGAGGCCCCGGGTTCGATCCCCGGCCAGGTCATGATGGAAAACGATCTTTTCCTGATTGGCCTGGGTCATGGATGTTTATATGTATCTATTATAAATATAGTATCGTTGAGTTAGTAACCCATAACACAAGTCTCGAACTTACTTTGGGGCTAGCTCAATCTGAGTGATTTGTCCGTATATATTTATTATTTTATTATACCTAAGTATTTGAATGAAAGAAGAAATAAAAAATACGTGTTCAATATTTTTTACTGATGGACATTAAATTATTTTTTAGGATATCATCCAATTATTCCGCTCCTGGCGTAAATTGACGTATTTTGGCCGATATTTATAACCGCGTTTACTGTCTATGGAGTAACTTAATTTGACAGGATTAACTAAAATGTCATATTCTATCCTTTTCTTAATGAAAAGGTGCACTTAACTTAAAATTAGTTTAGTTTGTGAACAAGAGAAGTCGTGGTGGCCTAGTGGTTAAAACACCAGTCTCTCAAGTATGAGTGTGCGGGTTCGATTCCAGGTCAGGCAAGTACCAATGTAACTTTTCTAAAGTTATATGTACTTTCTAAGTATATCTTGGACACCAATGACTGAAGGTGAAGGAAAACATCTTGAGGAAACCTGGACTTTAAGTCTGAAATCGCCAACCCGCATTGAGCAAGCGTGGTGATTACGCTCAATCCTTCTCTGTATGAGAGGAGACCTGTGCCCAGCAGTGGGACGATAAAAAGGTTGATGATGATGATGAAGAGAATCGGTGCCATTATCTTTTTGACACTAAACCGTTTCGCCCGCGTTTCTTTTTGACACTAAACCGTTTCGCCCGCGTTTCTTTTTGACACTAAACCGCTTCGCCCCCGTTTCTTTTTGACACTAAACCGTTTCGCCCGCGTTTCTTTCCCGCCTTGTCCACGTCGCTCGTCTTATTACACGCTGAGTTTTAACAAAGTAGTGGGTTACAGTGCTTTCCTTCTCAGAGTGAGGAGGCCTGTGTGTCCCTGAAGTTTGATGGGAGCAAAGACAAAAAGTCAACTGCATTTTTTGAGAATACCAGTTTGTATATAATTCATTTTTTTTTTGTAAGGCATTTTTCTTCTTGATTTTTAACATTACAATACTAAAAATTTTAGTCTCAGGTTGTCTGGTTTGTGCTACACTCAAATTATTTTTCTATTTCTTGAATTATTTATTATATGTATTTATCGCCCGTGGTAACTTTAAAACATTCTTCAGTAGTAGTAGGTTGGAAGCACTTCATTTAAGAGCTTCGGTCGGCTTATTGTTGCGCTCTCTATTGTTTTCGAGTAAGCTTTACTGTCGTATGCTCTCTTGTCTATTATTAATTAAACGGAGGTAGATTTACAAGTAGGTACAGACGACAGCACATCAAGCTACTACAATCTGTCAGATTTCTATATTAGATTTTCAACCTTATCCCTAAAGCATTAAGGCTCAAGGTTGATTGGGAATATTTGGCAGTTTGGGGTAGTTTGACTTGCTGTCGTCCGTACATACAGTTAATTTATCAAATGTCCTTAGTATTGATTATAAATTATATTGAATGGTATACGTCTATAGTATTAAACGTTATTTTTTGTTCATGCGAAACTTGAAGTTTGTTCAGAATAAGCAATTGAATCGATTCCAATCATTTCTACACCATGTTATATTTTTTCCCAAATACATTTAAAAATTGATGGAGTGTGACAATAACAAAACTGCGCACAGCTGACGCCAGTGGTCAACGCCCCGGTCGGCCACCCGAGATGAGCGTGAACCATATTTTTGTCGGGACAACAAAGTAAGCTCATAACTTTGTGGTTTCTCATGATATCTTTTTGAAATGTTGTACATAGATTCTTTACTTAAAAATACTGGACACGTATTTCGGGTTTTGGCATAAACAAAAAATAATATTGCATATATTTCTTTACGTATTTAAAGTGGCTTTTCGTGTCTATTTGTGTGATCACTTATATATTTAAAACTACACTGATGCGGCTTTCACCATAATTTAGAGAAGAGCTATTCAAAGCACGGCTTGCGGGCAGACTAAGGCCCGCATCCTATATGCCTAGCCTATATTTTTACCCGACTACGGCAAAGCAAAAGGAGGGTTATGATTTTGACAGGCTATGTATGTATGTATGTATGTATGTATGTATGTATGTATGTATGTATGTTCATCTGTTCCCTCGTAACTTCTAAACTACTTATTCGAATTCGATAAATGACATATCATTAGAAGCGTCTTAATTGTCTGCTGGTTATAGGCTATATGGAGTTTCACAAAATCTAACGTGGCGCCCTCTAGCGGACAAAATATACAGAGTAAAAAAAAAAAGTTAAGATAAATATGCCGTGTTTGGTATCATTTGAAAGGGCTTTACTTGTGCATTTTGAATATATATATATTACTAGCATTTGCTCGTGACTTTACCTGTATTCATGGGCTGATTGCATATAATTCACATCTTTTCGTTCATAGATATCTTCTTTACTACTTATCAGAATAAGACCACTGCAGAACCATTAGAAGGGCCTTGATATTCTGTTGGTTATGAGCTATAAAGCTTGTCACCAAATTTAGTATTACGCCCTCTAGCGGACAAAAAGTTCTATGTTAATATAAAATTAAAATAAATATACCGTATATGGTATCATCTGAAAGAGCTTCACGAGTACTTTATGTTTGTACATAATCCCTAGTAATGCTTCGTAGAAATTTGAATGTAAACCAGGGTTTGGTAAACGGAGCGATGGGAGTGGTGAAGGCCTTCGAATGGCCTGCTCTTCGGCGCGATCAGTTGGAACAGGAGAACAGCCAAGCGCTGTTCTCATACAATTTGACGACGCATCCATAAAAGCAAATATTAACGGACTTATCAAAATCGAGCCTTGCCTCACTGAATTTGACGGCTTGAGGGGTTCTGGGCAAATTCAGCGTAAAATGCTCCCGCTGATTCTTTCTTGTGGTTGTACTGTACATAAATTACAAGGTTGTACTCTAGATAAAAAAGTTACAGATCTAGGAAAGTCATTGTTTGCTAAAGGACAGGCCTATGTCGCTCTCAGTAGAGTTAAAACCATAGAGGGATTATTTATAAGTGCATTGGATCATAATAAATTACTTAAAAATCCACATGACAGTCGATCGTTAGCAGAATTAGATAGATTAAGAAATCTTCCCAGGTCCTCTTAATATATGTTTTTTTTAATAATTATAAACTAGCGCTTGACTGCAATCCCGCCTGATGGTAAGCAGTGACGGAATCGTTGATGGTAAAGCGCACTAGTTTATTAAGCCTATTCACTTAAAAAAACTTAGGAATAGCAAGGATGACGGCAGTTGAGCCAGGTGATGCAATGTTAAACCCAAGACCAACACGACCAACGATGCTGCGCCAGAGGGAAATTGATCTGGAGACTCTCCATGACACAACATTATTTGGCGCATCGTACTCGCCACACAATGCAACACAACTGGTCAGACGCGTCCTCCCTACAGCTTCACCAGACATCATGCTAGAACACGACGAATCGCTTAGCGGCAAGACTTCGTCTGGTGGGTGGTAACTTCTGCCGGCAGCCGATGTTTTGGCCTACCACCGTTAGAAAACCATCCAATCTATTTATACTAACGACCTCATCTACTAATTCATGACCCATTCGGTGCCATCGACGCAAATGTGCGTCGCTACTACGAAAAACCGGGAGCTTCATACGCGGAAACCGTTGCTATACGCGCTACGATCCAAAAGCTACGAAATAGTAAAATAGGACATCTCTACATATTACTATACGCCGATACATAAGTCAAAAGAGATGTCGTATGTTAACTACCTAGTTTTTAGTTCGTCAATTTAACTTTTGTTAATATTATGCGCCACAAATACACTTTAACACCAAAATAGTACAAATAATAAAAAGTAAAAAAACTAAAACCCAACTACGACAAAAAACGACGCTGAAAAAGTATAAAACAAGATTTTCAGAATACTGAACTGAACAAAGTTGCTAATGTAGTTGCAAGTAAATGGACACAGTAGACTCTACCAAAATGCCTTCGTTGTAAATTGACAATAATGTCTTACAATACTATTCTGAAGTATGCAATATTCACTATGTAGAGATAAATTTTCATGTTTGGAAAGGCGTAGTCACACGTTACATATACCTACCTACCGTAGCACTTTGATAACGTGTGACTGTGGTTTTCCAAACATGAAAATTTATCTCTACATAGTGAATATTGCAACTTCAGAATAGTATTGTAAGACATTATTGTCAATTTACAACGAAGGCATCTTAGTAGAGTCTACTGTGTCCATTTACTTGCAACTACATTAGCAACTTTGTTCAGTTCAGTATTCTGAAAATCTTGTTTTATACTTTTTCAGCGTCGTTTTTTGTCGTAGTTGGGTTTTAGTTTTTTTACTTTTTATGTAATATATCGTTACCTATGCGTTTTAATAATCGATCATTGTGATGGTTATTTATTATTATGATTGTTTTACCTTTGCGTTTTTCATGGAAGTGTAATGAGTTAAGCTTTCTATAGATTTTGAATAATTTAAAAGGATATTATTAATCCAAGTTTACCTTCATGTGTACGAAAAAATTAACCGCTCAACAAAGTATATTGAGCAATGAATTTGGTTGAACTGACAGTTATTCCAATTGTTAGTGTGTCCAATTACCATGTTGTTAAAATGGGACTCTAGTGCCGAGGAATTTGGAAAATAGGTATTTGAAGAAACTATTGCTATCGCGCTGCTTCCAACCTCTCCCGGTAAAGTGCGAAAAGGACAGTTGCAGCACAGACAGGATTTTACCTAGAAAAACGATGACCAAAAGACGTTTCGTATTCCGCTGTTTTCTTTATCAAATGACAGATCTCAGTTACTTTTATATCAAAATTTAGAGGAAAAGTATACCTATGCTTCTATTATTTTCTTTTTTGTCAAAAACTAAACTAAAGGGTTTGATCACAAAGTTGATATTTTTCAGCAAAGGCTGTGCATGGAACGCTATGCGGGCAACAAATGATCGATAGACTGTTCTCTACTGTGTTGATTCGTTAGTTGCCCGCATGGCCCACAAACTCGCAAAGTTATCGGTACATATGGTTTACAGTATGTCGGAAAAAATATAACTAAAACTGCAAAGCAAACAACGGCTGGAAATTGTTTGCTTGTCACCCAGTTTTAAGTGTTTTTTATAACTTTTGCCTTGTGTTCTTCTAGCCCACTAAGAATGGACAATGATTATATGGATTTACATATACATAGATGAACAATTATACAGTATGTTAACTAACAGAGGGCGTTCCCGTTAACCCGAAATAGTATAGCATACATACATGCTAAAAAAAATATTTCCATTCGACAACAAAATGTTTTAAAATGTTTTCCAATAAGAAAATATTCAATAAAAATTTTAAATTGACATGTAAAAGAAACAAACTGTACACGCGAACATGAAAGACGGCAACGTCGCAATTTATTTATACATGACGACTACTATTTTGATTTAAAACAGAAGGTTTCAAATTTATTTCCAATTAGAATTTTTTTTTATTCGGATTTTTTTATGCTTATTTTTCTATGCTGATATTTTTATTTTAATCTATTAATGATATATATTAACGAGTTTAAGGGAACGCCCTCTGTTATTTAACATACTGTATATCAGATGATTAGTAATGTTTATTTCTTAGCTAACTCAGAATAGTGCAGTTTTTGGGACACTCTTTCTTCTCTGCTAAAGCACTAATATGTGGTGATAATTATCTTATGTACATTTCACATTTAAACCGATTAAAAACCTACCATTGTAATTTAGATATAAATATTTACGTAAAACGCAATAAATATTCTGTGAGTATTTTGAAAATACGCTAATACTGTATAGTTTTCCCACAGATAATATAAATAATCTTATTTACGTAATGTTCACTTGACTCGTTTGGTCTACGCCCCTGTTCAAATCCCAGTTGTAACTTGTTTATTCAGGCAAGCAATTATGTAGCAGGCGGGCAGTTGAAATTCAAATACAAGCCTTCTGTTTAGATTAGACCCTAAATGCCTATACCACGGTGTAATAAGCACTCATTGGTAATGAGCCTTTATCATTTTGCTGTCATCGGCAATTCTGAAAACCGGAAATTTAAAACATGCCTTTGTTGTTTTTATTCTATCAGTCATTACATATTATAATATGTAGGTATAGCATATTAAGTAGGTACAAATCTACATAGCGTGATAATTAATGGTAAAAAGGTACAGAAATATTTAGTGAAAATTGTTTGTTTCCATTTATGTTTACATAAATAAACAGGAAGAAAAAACAAATCAGAAAAAAGTACATAATTAATACTTATTTAAGAAATCTTATCCAGTATACCATACAATATGTTTCACAAAACGTTTGAAAATTTCATCTAATATTTTTCTTATTTATAGCTTATCAATTTTATATAAAATCAAGTACCTAACGATAGGCAATTTCGCTTACTTATCGCGCACTCAAAGTGTTCTATAATGCATTGATAAAGACAAAATATATGTGATACACATTATAAAAATATGTAATAATGTGGATAGTGTTGTCTATCATATTTACAACAGATATTCCTCAATAAAACTTGTCGTCACTTTTTAAAGCTATTTTATCAAATTAAGATTTCCCAAAGCAAGCAAAACGTGGCTATCAGGACTAAAGTGCTTGTCTTAGTGAAACAGAAAAAAGAGATGCGCGCACACACACACACACACAACTTAAATTTAGTTTAGTTTGTGAACAACGTAAATAAACCGGAATCAAGTAAGTTTCAAGTAAGGTTAAGTAATGATTAACGACTGGTTCACCATACATTTTCGACGTTCATAAAGAAAGCAGAAAATATTATTTGCACAGTATTCTCAAAATAATCAACTGTCTTTACTGCAGGTGCATCAAAGCATACATGAATAGATGCTTTCATATTAGAAATATATCAAGAAAATTTGTTTCCTTTGTGCTCGCGTTAAGACACATACAGTCGGCGCACCTTAGAAAAGACCTTGCATGTAACTGTATTTTATATGAAACGACTTATGAAACCGAGGTGTATTTCGGTTCTTATTTTATCTATATGTATGTGTATAGACAAAGAGCACTTTTGTTATTGTACTATTTATAATAAAGCTAAGAGTTTTTACATAATCTCAGGACCCTGAGATCTAGGTCCTTTGAAAGACGTACGAGGAGCCGAAGCCAACTCGCAGATCCCATTAGTAAATTTTAATGAAATGTGACACAAGCCGACGTTTATCCCTGTAAGAACTATGCAATTGCATAAGCTAAGAGTTTATTTATACTTATATATTTTGAAAACCCATAGATATTGTGGAATCTCTCACAATAGTAGTCACAAAGCTAGACTAACAAGGCTACCGCTGAAAGTAGCGACGCTACTCTAGTAAAACAATATCTATGAAAACTTCATTGAAATCTTCCTTCCTTCCTTCACATTTTCCTTCGCTACCAGCTGTAGAATCGAATTCCAACTTCTCCAAATGCAATTACGGAAACTTATAACGAAGTAAATATATTATACAGGTTAGAACTTCAACTGCAAGCTGTCACAACTGTGCGCGGAAATCAACAACCACAAATGCGAAGCTTGGTGAATTGTTGACTTCATTACCAAGACATTGACAACGATAAGTTGGGAGGAGCAATCAAAGCTGCATTCAAACTAAAACTAATCGGTAAATTCACGTAAACTACCCAGTAACCGTGCTATACAAGCTTGCAAGACCAAGTCAGGTTTCTCTCTGGAGCCGAAGTTTGTCCTCGTGTTTGCTCGGCTTTAAGCTGTAGTATTAATGAGTCATCAATAAATTACGGCACAAACTAAGGTTGGAAGAGGATCGATCAATTAAGATATCGTGTCACAAGGGGGACGAGATATAAGTTTTGTGAGGACATAAAACTCAAATCTTCACAAAAACTTTAAAATATCTACTTTATCAACGGTATGTCTAATTAATTGAATGGCAAAATGAGTAGAATGCTACCAGTGATTCGGAGCGGGAGCTCGAATATCATGAAATTCGTTTGACGTAATTTGTAGATAGCCTATCATTGAGGACTCAGCTAGTAATCGGATCAAATAGAATCTGGCTGAGTGCACCGATCATAAATGCCGCAAATGTGCTGATGGATCCAATATGTTCTCTATGCGGCAAATTCCGAGCGGTTTTCTGAAAGCCGGTAGCAGTAATGTAATATTTTTGTGGCGATATTAAAACTACTTATTCAATATTTTAGTTTTCTTATGTGGTTATTCTTATGCTTGTATGGCCTTCTTGACGTTTTTCAACAAGAACTTTGTTTTCTAAAACAAAATATAATGAGTTTGGCAATTATGAATGAAAATTATATCTGGTAAATGTCCACCACGACAGTTGACAGATGTTGATCCTTTCATAAACCATTTTTTTTTTAATTTTTTTTAATAGTTATAAACTAGCGCTTGACTGCAATCCCGCCCGATGGTAAGCAGTGATGCAATCGTTGATGGTAAAGCGCACTAGCTTATTAAGCCTATTCACTCAAAAAAACTGAGTGAATAGGAAGGAAGACGGCAGTTGAGCGAGGTGATGCCATTTAATCATTTATTGTTAAAAATAGAAGGTCTGTTTTATTAATGATATCACGGATTTTGATTTTTAAGGCTGCAATCGATTCGGTTGGCTCCGCATAGAATCTGTCTTTAGCGCCACCAAAATACATATACTCCAGTGGTGTTTAATCAAACGATCGGGCTGGCCAGTTAACAGTAACAACGCGAAATTATTCAATCAGGAAATTTGGTTTGCAATAAATTGATAAATTTATTGCAGACCAAATTTTCCGATTATTTCACTGGGCGTATGAAATCTGAAACCGTATTTCGGTGATATCCACGTCATCAATTATAAGCCAAATTTAGTGGTTAATATGCGATAGGTGTGCTTAACGCGATAGCGTGACCCATTGACTGTTATCGCATTTCCATCCTCATCTTAAAAAAAAACCGGCCAAATGCGAGTCGGACTCGCACACCGAGGGTTCCGCCGTACAAACGTAGCGGTTTACAATTTATGACGTACTAGCTTTCCGCCAGCGGCTTCGCCCGCGTGGAGTTCGGTTATATCGTGCTGTTTAAATTCCCCTCGGGAACATCAAATTTTCCGGGATAAAAGGTAGCCTATGTTCTTTCTCAGGGTCTAAAGATTGTCTGTGCCAAACTTCATCAAAATCGGTTGAGAGGTTTAGGCGGGAAAGCGTAACAGACAGACAGAATTACTTTCGCATTTATAATACTAGCATTGATTTAGAATTTTTCACAGTTTAGAGGCAATTAGATTTAAGAAGTGTTTGATATGAATTTCAACTTTAATATCTCTACACGTTCATGTGAAAAAGGGTAGGTAGTAAGTTTATAATTATTAAAAAAATATTTTATGTCATGTAAGCAAAAATAATATTTTAATATTTTATGTAACTTCAAATTTATCATTTTCACAATTTTTCCTTTATCTGTTTGTACTATAATATAACGTTGCTTCGTGCCGAATTTCAAGATTCTGAGTTCACGGGAAATACCTTGTAGGTTTTGGTTCCCTAGCGTGTGACGGAAATTCGTCTAAGGTGTCGGTATAAACTGCTGTATCTTTTGATCGCTTTTTTTTTTTTTTTTTTTTATATACGGACAAATCACACAGATTGAGTTAGCCCCAAAGTAAGTTCGAGACTTGTGTTATGGGATACTAACTCAACGATACTATATTTATAATACATACATATATAGATAAACATCCAAGACCCAGTACAATCAGGAAAAGATCGTTTTCCATCATGACCTGGCCGGGGATCGAACCCGGGGCCTCCACGTCGCAGGCAGGCGTGTTGACCGCTGCGCCACGGAGGACGTCAAGACGACGCTTTAACTTAGAAGTTTGATTTTTTCACTGCTTAAAGGGACAATAGACCTAGGTATTTGGTATAAATTTCAATTTGATACCTTTATTAGTTCGTGAGAAATAAGGTAGTAAGTTTAATTTTATTAAAATATGTTTATTATATTATATAACTAAAAAAATGTGATTTTCGCAATTTTTCCTACATTTGCATTATATGACAATGCTTCATGCCAAATTTCAAGATTCTGAGTTTACGGGAAGTATCCTGTAGGTTTTGATTCCTTTGCGAGTGTCGTAAATTTGTTGAAAATATCGACATATCGGCTGTATCTTTTGATTAGCTTGGCTTAGAAGTTTGATATTTTCACAGCTTAAAGGGACAATAGACCTAGGTATTTGGTATAAATTTCAATTTGATAACTTCATTCGTTCGTGAGAAATAAGGTAGTAAGTTCCATTTTATTAAAATATGTTTATTATATTATATAACTAAAAAAATGTGATTTTCGCAATTTTTCCTATATTTGCATTATATGACAATCCTTCATGCCAAATTTCAAGATTCTGAGTTTACGGGAAGTATCCTGTAGGTTTTGATTCCTTTGCAAGTGTCGAAAATTTGTTGAAAATATCGACATATCGGCTGTATCTTTTGATTGGCTTGGCTTAGAAGTTTGATATTTTCACAGCTTAAAGGGACAATAGATCTAGGTATTTGGTATAAATTTCAATTTGATAACTTTATTTGTTCGTGAGAAATAAGGTAGTAAGTTCCATTTTATTAAAATATGTTTATTATATTATATAACTAAAAAAATGTGATTTTCGCAATTTTTCCTATATTTGCATTATATAACAATGCTTCATGCCAATTTTCAAGATTCTGAGTTTACGGGAAGTATCCTGTAGGTTTTGATTCCTTTGCGAGTGTCGAAAATTTGTTGAAAATATCGACATAATCGGCTGTATCTTTTGATTGGCTTGGATTAGAAGTTTGATATTTTCACAGCTTAAAGGGACAATAGACCCGAGTATTTCATGTGAATTTCAGCTTGATACGTCCACGCGTTCTTGAGATAAAGGGTCTTGACAGACAGACAGACAGACAGACAGACAGACAAAGTGATCCTATAAGGGTTCCGTTTTTTCCTTTTGAGGTACGGAACCCTAATAAAAATGACCCCATCACCTCTCCAGACCACGGCCACGACTACGACCGACGACGGCCGATTATGTGGTCCGAAAATATCACGAATTTTACGAAACGTAACTTTAACAGAACAACCATTTTTATAGTTTACTAGAGACCCGCCCCGACTTCGCATGGGTGCAATGCTGATACTAAATACCATTGATATAATATTAAACTAAGGTAGATAAGTCACTAGCGCATTGAACTTGAAGCGTACAAAAGATTAGAATTCTAATCTCTTGCCTTAGTCACTCTCGATACACACGTTCCATACGCGCGTGTGTGCCATTTAAGCGCAAACGACAAACTCTAGCCATCTTTTTCTTCTTTATGCTTTAGATTGCGCCCCATCTCACTCACACTGTACTAACGTGTGAAATGTACGCAAAATAAAAAATTTGCATGTGTGTGCTGTTGCTCAGATCGGCACATTTATTTCGGTTAATTTGTTAGAGCATATCATATCTGTTTAATATTATATCAATGCTAAATACAATACAGAAAAACTGTATAAGTTATATAAAAAAACGCCACCCTCGCCGGTCGGTACCACCGCAAACGCGACGCCCCGCAATTTTTAAATTTGTAATATCTTCGAAAATATTCAATTAAATAATATGCTGTAAAGAGCGATAAAAATCTATAATAAATCAATAATGTATTTAAGGAATTTAAGTAACAATTTATTAAGAATTTATTATACAATGAGTATTTTTTCTGTTTACAAAATAGTAAATTATTACAAAATAATAAACATATCGTGGTGGCCTAGTGGTTAAAACACCAGCCTCTCAAGTATGAAGCGCGGGTTCAATTCCAGGTCAGGCAAGTACCAATGTAACTTTTCTAAAGTTATATGTACTTTCTTGGACACCAATGACTGAAGGTGAAGGAAAATACATCTTGAAGAAACCTGGACTTTAATTCTGAAATCGCCAACCCGCATTGAGCAAGCGTGGTGATTACGCTCAATCCTTCTCTGTATGAGAGGAGACCTATGCCCAACAGTGGGACGATAAAAAGGTTGATGATGATGAATAAACATATTAGTTTTAACGATTTGACATAAGGTATACGGTCGAACTGCATCACATACTCGTATATTAATAAACTTTTTGCAAAATTACAACAACGTTTGCAATGTTTCGAAACTCTGTTGTTGGAATACCTAGAAACTCGCTTAAATCATAATTATAACTACAAACCCGAAACAAAATTTTACTCAAACGCATTTCCACACCAGCGCAGCGCTACAGTTTTGTGTGTTCGTATAATATTATCGAAAAACTGAAAATTTGTTGTAGTAATGCTTATCTCCTGTACAAATGTTTTTGAAGGACATTATCTAGGTACTTGTCCTTTAGGTTTTGATTTCGATACTCTTTTCCTAGTTACGTCCACTAAGCACTTATAAGTTCGTTTAGTTTGACACAACGTTTTACTTTTACAAGTTTAGTACTAAAATTATCTGTGTCCATTTTGCTTTGTGTACAAAGCTAATATTGTAAACACGGCAATAAGTTTGTTACGCTTTTAAGCTAAAACAGCTCAACATTTTTCAGTGATTTCGACGAAATTAGACACATGAACAGATCATGCCCAATTTAAGAGGCTACCTTTTATCCTGTATCGCAGAATCAGTAGCGGGTAACGATAATTAAATAAATAAATGAAATATGAAAAACTAGGTCAAATCACTGAAACATAATAATAACTATTTATTATAAATATTTGAAACTTTTAAATTAACACTGTTAATTATGTTCGTAACTAGCTTCAGCTACATTTGACGATGTTATACTGTTATGAAATGCTCGAAACATGATTTTTTTTTAAGGATTCCGTAAGTAAAAAGGAAAATGGAACCCTTATCGGATCACTACGTTGTCCGTCTGCCTGTCAAACTGTAAACCCGTTTTTCTCAGAAACGCGTAGAGGTATAAAGTTGAAATTAATACCTAATACGTAAGTGTACGTACCAAATAAATAAGCTTCTCACCATCATAATAAAAAATACGGTCATCTATGTGACATATTTTGATACACGCAAATTAATCAAATCTACGTTCCATTCGATCGGGAATCATAAAACTTTGCCTAAAAGTCTCACGGCACAGGTTAAGCAAAAAATTCCGAAAATCTTTCATTTATAGTTAGTTAATAGAAAGTATTTTTTTCAAAGTCAGTGGACTTGGATCGATGTACGAGAGAAAATTATTCAACTACAAAGTTAAGTCTGCTCTAGGGATAAATTTATCCAAACTACACAACCGTCGGACACGTAGTTGGCCGGTTATTTTATTATAAAATTGAGTGAGAGTCCACAACTAGAAGTGCATGGATATTAGATACGTGACAATATGCCAATCCAGGGAGATAGGTATTAATTTGAAACGTTGTTCAAAAATCAACACAGGATTTTTTGGTTGCAAAAAAATCTTAAGTAACAATAGATAATTTTAGGATTTGATTGAATGTATGGCAAAAAATAAGTATGGAATACCTTCATATGTATTTTTTAGCACACCTTGGCTATGGGAGAAGGCCTAAGATAGGTACTGATAAGCTTTAGCCTATTATAGGAACTAATTGCTGCATCATTATTATAATAACTATTCGGAAAATCGGTTAAGAGTTACAGGCTACTACTTTTTTCCTTCCAAGATTTCTTCAGAAGGAACAAGCAAGAAACGTACGTACCGATAGGTGGTTTGCTTGGCGAAAATCTTAGCGAGCGTACTAGCGAGTAGCGAAGTGAAACAAACACATTAGAATTTTCACAAAAAAAAACAAAAGACATTTATTCAAATGAGGCTGAGAATCAGCACTTTTCGAACGTTACACACACATAAATATGATTAGCAATTAATTTAAGAGGCAACTAATAAACGCGAGACAAAATCTCCGATAAATGCAGTGCATTTTGATATCTTTTTTCTCAAATGTGGTTGCGTATAACGGGAGAAAAAGGGACCTATACAACAAAAAACATATAAAATGTCAGAAACACTAATAAAGGGAAAACATCTATTCCAAATATTAAAATTGTGATGAACTAGTACCTAAGCGCAAATGCCTATGACCTAAGGCCAACGATAAGCCAAGAATTTAGATCCAAGAAATATTATAATGAATCAACGTATTTTCAAAGTGTGCGTTTAATGTATGTTCCAAATATGTTATCATTTAATATACAAGATAATATGCAATAATAATATGCAAGATAAACTACTACTTTTCCAAGATATACTTAGAATGTACATATAACTTAGAGAAGTTACATTGGTACTTCCCAGACCTGGAATCGAACCCTACTTCTAACTAATCGAATCATACTTGAGAGGCTGGTGTTTTTTATATTTTATATAATAACCCCATCGATCACTTAAACACTAGATACAAAGTCTCAAACAAAATTGTTATCAAAAATGGCGACAAGTATTAAGCACCCAAGTGCTGCGTTGTGTTCAGTTCAACCATTTTTTTACGCTGATTGTGAATCTAGAAAGATCTAGTGATCGATGAATAACCCCTAAAAGAAGTGTTTATTTAATTTCTTCGTATTTCGCTTGTAGCATGAAGATATAACGAAAAGAAAGAAAAAAAGGATTTATTGTGGCTCGTACAGAGAAATCATAAAAATAAACAAAATTTATCATAATATTGTGATTAAATAAATCTATACTGTTACGAATGGACCTTATGTCGATGGCATAAGGTTCAATATCGCGTGACATGCAGTGTGTCACTTTTTAAGCCCTTTTTCCCCAGATCTAGACATTTCCTAGGTACAATAATAAAACGCATTGCTAGACTTAGGACGGCCTATCGAATGGTACAGGTCTCAACAGTTTTGTCAACAAAGTGTCGACATCGAAATTTCTAGAAACCCGTTTCCGGGAATTACCGTAGGTACTTCCGAGTGACCTCGAAGTTATGTGCTATTATTATTACGTCTAGAGGAATCTGGAATGTTCGATCAGCTGGGCTATATATAGCGCCGCGACGCCGGCGCACAGTCAGTCTACACTCGACTAGCGATACGAAAACAGCGACAGTTAAGAAGCGATTTTCGAGAATACCTACTGCGACAACTGTAACGAGAACTGTGAGTACTGCGTGAAGTAACATCTGTAGAGTTATTGTGTGTTTACGACACGGACTTCGTGGACATAAGGGAAGACTTCGGTGCGACATCAGCTACGTTCTACTTGTCATTGCCTACTACCGTCTGTACCTTCGTTGCCAATAAACTTCGTAACCCTTAACCGGCATTTTAGTACCCCTAGCCCGTAACAATACTAATATATAAAGCTGAAGAGTTTGTTTGTTTGTTTGTGCGGGCTAATCTCAGAAACTACTGCTCCGATTTGAAAAATTATTTTTGTGTTGGATAGCCTATTAATCCAGGAAGGCTTTAGGCTATATAACATCACGCTGCGACCAATAGGAGCGGAGCATAACTAATTCCACGCAAACGAAGTCGCTGGCGGCCGCTAGTGATTTAATATAAGAGAATGATGCAGTATTATCTACAAACGCCACATACAAAACAACACCTCATCCTGACGTCAAAAGAATTGTACATCTCGCAAGCAGAGAACACCGTGTTACTAGCATATGAATTCCCAACATTAACCATTGGGCAAGTGCCCCTCAGACCTAGCTTTCGTCTGGTTGGAGGATCCTCCCATTTCTATTGAAGATGAGTAAAATTAACACCCTGTTCCTCATACCTGCATCTCGTCTCCATAAAATACCTCCAGCAAAATACCGCATGACATGATACTATGAAAGTAACTAAAATAAACCTCACCCGGTGTTCATGTCTGTTAATATACGGATTTTCCAAACACCGTAAGCCGCTCAGCTTAGCGACCAGGAAGCGATTTTAAGTGAGAACCCCACTGCATCTTTGAATGAAGCATGATTCTTAAGAAAACCCTATTTTCGACGAATTCATGTATCTCTCTATTCAACGTGACCATAATTCTCGTACCCTTATTCCATTTATTTTGCGGTTTGCGCAACATTTATTTTTCTTTCAAAATCCCTCTAATAGGCCTCATCTTGGTACTCAAGCTTTCTTACCAAATTAAATGATAATATGATTAGAAAGGGGATAACAGTGTCTATACAATTATATATAAATACATATATCGGCGCTAAGCACCGTCTGATAGCGATATAGTTTTAAGTTATCCGATTAATCGATTTTCTGAACGAAATGTAATGTAATCGTGTAGTGATTCCTAAACATAACACCCGACACTGGCACAAAAGAAGAAACAATGGGGACTGGTGACAGCTGGTCAACGGTTATCTAGGATGTGCGACTCGTGTCAAGTGGAACGTTATTTCTTAGGAAAATTATTGTAAAATTGAAGTAATCAAAGTGTGATTTAAAGTTTATCGTTATAATTGATTATCTCCTTGCCCGATAACCCACGCCTACAAAGGATCCCTTGCTAAATAAAGACGGAGCTTCCCCAGATGATACTTTTGTACCGCCAACTTCTTCTCATGATGGCCATCTTCCCCAGATGATGCTTTAGTAGCGCCAACTTCTTCTGATGATGGCCATGTGCCGTTACATATATATAATCTAATTATAATCAATCGTTAATGGTAAAGCGCGCTAGTTTATTAAAAGCCTAGTCACTAAAAAAACTGAATGAATAGGAAGGAAGACGGCAGTTGAGCGAGGTGATGCAATGTTAAACCCAACAACACGTCCAACGATGCTGCACCAGAGGGAGATTAATCTGGAGACCCTCCACGACCAACCTCCCGAGACAACAACATTTGGCACATCGTACTCGGTACACATATCAACACAACTGCTCAGGCTTCACCAGACATCTTACCAAACTTAAATTAGTTAGGGAATCGGGGCCATTGTATTTGGTTTACATAAAATGAAAGTGAGAGGATGTCCGAAACACATAACAAATATGCTTTAAATCTGGAAATCAAATTGCAACACTTGTTATGGTTAATTCCTGGATACAAACTACTAACTACGTAGTTAGTAATAGTGGCTCGGTCATCCCCAGCTGGTTCAGAATTATGTCCCGAATTAATCCGGACTAACTTTGACTAATTAAAGTCAGCCTTTGTTAGTTCAACGAGCTTGTTTCGGTCAATGTTGTCACAGATCTGTCCGCGTAGTTCTGTTATGACTCTCTGACTATGTTCGTAGTGTGTTATGATTTTGGGTCTTAAAGCTTTTTCAATAAGGGCAGTTCTTGTAATTAACTTTCACAACATATTCTTAATCTCGTCTAAGCGAATATCAAATTTCAAAATCATAGGGGATTGGGCAGATCAGAGGGATAATTCTTAATTAGATAAGGTAGATAAGGAATAATTCTTAGTTAGGTAAGGAAGAGAAGAGTCTTAGTAACCTAGTGATTAAAACGCCAGCCTCTGAAGTATAAGTGTGCGGGTTTGATTCCAGGTCAGGCATGTACTAATGTAACTTTATTAAGTTATATGTACTTTCTAAGTATATCTTGGACACTAATGGCTGATTAAAAGGTGAAAGAAAACACGCATTGAGCAAGTGTGGTGATTACGCTCAATCCTTCTCTGTATGAGAGTAGACATATGCCCAGCAGTGGGATGACAAAAAAGGTTCATGAAATTTGGAGAACGTTGACAGTCTGATTTTAGTCTCAATCTGTTAAAAAAATCTGATTTCCCTATGTATTGTTTTTCCCTATGTGTTGTGTTTTTGCATATGTGTCGCCGAGATAAGACTCTTGACTAGATTTCGAACATTTTCAAATTACGGCCATTGGCCTTGACCTTCAGACCGTGAAGGCTCCTAAAATCACGAGCATTGCCCCTCTGTCATAAAACCATATGAAGGTTTTTTACGATACGAATCCAATTTACTTGACATTTGAGACCGGATTTAGGTCAATACTCATTCAGACTAGAAAGTTAGCACTACAACAAGTCTAAGAGAGCCGGGTGACCTAACTCCTGACCCTCCATCGCAGACACTTGTCGCTATTTAGTAATGTTTTATTTATAAATTTAAACTAGTGCTTGACCGCAATCCGCCTGATGGTAAGCAGTGATGCAATCGTTGATGGTAAAGCGCACTAGTCTATGGACACCAATGACTGAAGTTAAAGGAAAACATCTTGAGGAAACCTGGACTTTAAGTCTGAAATCGCCAATCCGCATTGAGCAAGCGTGGTGATTACGCTCAACTCAATCCTTCTCTATATGAGAGGGGACCTGTGCCCAGTAGTGGGACGATAAAACGGTTGATGATGATGATGACTAGTCTAGCGATATGCACTATCTGTAATATAATGTTGAGTTAAATAAAAGATTCAATTATTTATAATTCACTTCGCATAAAGAGTCATCTGTTTTTTTGTTTAGGCTTTATAATTTTTAACATTAGGTAGGTACGTTGGTAAAAGACGAAGTAGTTAGAATGAACTAAAATATCCGAAAATCGGATTTGGCGACAAGTACATGAAGGTTTTTCTATGAAATCCTTTCTTTTCACTGGTTCATATATTTGGCCCCTCGCCAAGTCCTAGTTTGCTAGTGAGAACATGGAATGGAGGTCGAGTCTTCATCGTTTGACAAATAGGTTTTTTACTGTTCTCGTGCCCAATTTCGGATTTTAGATAAATTGAGCGGCGTCTGGCTTTATCGTAAAACTGTTTTATACTTTATAGAGCTTCTTGGAGTAACTTTAATGAAACTGTTTGTAGAAAAATGTTACTTGTCGGTTACCGATACACTGAACTCGACAATTCACACTGACCTCAAAACTTTGTTAACATTCCTCCACCAACTGTGACATACCTACCACATTTTGAATTAAAAATGTAGTGATCCAAATATTTGCTTTTACAGCGTTTTCATTGACCTATTCAACCACGTTGTTATAAAAATGATCAAATAAAACTTGATCACTTATACAATATGTAAAGAAAACCCTGTCCAATCCGTGAAGGTATTGTTAGGTATCGATAACTGATTCTACTAATGCCCACAAAGACAGTCTAAACTTAAAAAAAAAAATCCCCAAAAAAATTAATTATTATTTCGCAAAAAGAGGTAACTTAATACTTGTGCGATGAGCAACCCCTTCCGCGGGCGGCGGGGGGCAGGGCACGCGGCACCTGTGACGTTTGGTCGCGTCGCTATTCGCTTATAATAATACCGGCGTTGCCACTTTTTTAAAAATTACCAAATTTCGGGGAAATTGGAATTAATACCCGGGAAAAAAGGATTATTTCAAAATTCATTAGTAGGTATAGTTAATAAGATGATTATGTAAAATTTTATATTATATTTGGTCAAGTGTTTACCTAACCTTTATTATCCTTAGGGGTCGGACAGGGTTTTCTTTACATATTGTATATTTCAAATGATAACGTAGTGTCACATCGAAAGTGGATAAACATCAAATATCTTTTGAAAATCAATGTATACGTAGTTCAAACAAATCAAATACGCAGTTCCTGTATTTTTCCAGACTGCGATTTGAATGCAGAAAGCTTTCAAATCCCAATCTCATAACATATGTATCGTCGCTCTTGTGATCTCTGGAGCGAGCAAAGGTGTACTATATTATACACACACATTTTTCCAGTTATGTCTAAGTCTCATAGACTAATGAGGACAAACTATTAATGCATAGAAAAGAGGTTCTATTCACCATTGATCCTAATAATCCTAAAATCCTATCTTATTAATACGAAAGTTTTTGAGTATGGCGGAATATTTGTTATTCTTTCACGCAAAAACTGCTGAAAGGATTTGGATAAAATTTGGCACACGGATGGTTCATAGCCAGGAATAACACATAGATCCTGGGACCTTTTATCCCGGTATACTCACGGGATCGAAGCTTACACAGGTGAAACCGTGGGGCATAATACAAACAATTTGATAACAATAAAAGAAAACTTCCAATAAAAGAAGAAAATCGTGGTGGTCTAGTGGTTAAAACACCAGCCTCTCAAGTATGAGTGCGCGGGTTCGATTCCAGGTCAGGCAAGTACTAAAGTAACTTTTCTAAAGTTATATGTACTTTCTAAGTATATCTTGAATACCAGTGACTGAAGGTGAAGGAAAACATCTTGAGGAAACCTGGACTTTAAGTCTGAAATCGCCAACCCGCATTGAGCAAGCGTGGTGATTACGCTCAATCCTTCTCTGTATGAGAGGAGAGCGTGCCCAGCAGTGGGACGATAAAAAGGTTGATGATGATGATTCCAATAAGCCTTTTTTTATTTTTCACTATTTAATCGACGCGAGAATCCAGGAGCTGATGCTCAGCTTACTTAACTTAGATAAGTTACATTGGTACTTGCTTGAATCATTCATAATAGTCGTTTTATTCTGCCAACGCGATTCTAAAGAGTTCCTTCGTTAATTTTTATGAACACGCTAATCTCGGACACTAACCTATTGGATTAAAATAAATCGTTTTGCATTTAACTGCAAAAGTACAGACCAAGGCTACAGGTTATTTAATACCGTGGCCCTGGCCGTCGCACAGGCAAGTGAAGAAACACGGGTGGGTTTTAATCATTAAAAGTCTTATACGCCCTTCCGCTCCACCCAGAGCGGGGAATGATTTCCCATCGCAACAAAAAAAAAAGACCCTCGGAATTTGAACAAAATACAAAAGACAGTCAGAAATAACGTTAACTCTCATAACGTAAATGTAACGTAACGTACGTATGTAACGTTAACGGTAACTTTCATCTCCCTCATATAATTTCCTAATATTTAATAAAACGCCTCACCATACCCTGACTAGAGAAATATGCCTCAATAAATTGAACACTAGTTCCCTCGCCAGTCGATTTCCACGTAATATCGTGATTTCTGATCGAGTCAAAGGTATTCAACTCAAAGAGGAAGCTTGTTGGAATTCTACGCCATGTTTAATATCCCTTTTGCTGGCCTTTTAGATCCCATTGAAATACGTGTATCCGGTACATATATCCTCTTAAAGTCAATAGAATCAGTAGCTTGGGTAGACCGACGCAGACCACTGTTGTATAATGCTTATAGCACCTCATTTTAAGCTTAATCATTGTCCCTCAAGATACATTCTACCGCCTAGTTCGAGAGGCAGGGTTTCCCCTTATAGTTCTCGAGTTGTATAGAATTGTGTTATCGACCTACCTAAGCTTACTTAAATTGTAGTACAAACATGCCAAATCTGTTTTTTGTTTATGAAATACTAGCTTTCCGCCCGCGGTTTCGCCCGCGTGGAGTTCGGCTATATAGCGCTTTTTAGATTTCCCTCGGGAATATCAAATTTTTCAGGGATAAAACCCTATGCCTAGCCTATGTTCTTTCTCAGGGTCTAAAGATTGTCTGTGCCAAATTTCATCAAAATCGGTTGAGAGGTTTAAGCGGGAAAACGTAACAGACAGACAGACAGACAGACCGACAGAGTTACTTTCGCATTTATAATATTAGTATGGATAAGCATATTACTTTTATTATTGACTAGCTTTCCGCCCGCGGCTTCGCCCGCGTGGAGTTCGGTTATATCGCGCTTTTTAGATTTCCCTCGGGAACATCAAATTTTTCCGGGATAAAAGGTAGCCTATGTTCTTTCTCGGGGTCTAAAGATTGTCTGTGCCAAATTTATTATTCAAAATCGGTTGAGCGGTTTAAGCGGGAAAGCGTAACAGACAGACAGACAGACAGAGTTACTTTCGCATTTATAATATTAGTATGGATTATATGTTACGATCATACGACCAGGTGCCTAGGATTGATACCTAGTTGTTAGTTTATCCATGTCAGTTTTTCATAATACATACTTCTGTTGTAGAGAAGTGACACAATTGCGATCAACTCTGACAGTTAGGTATGTACATAATTTAAACATGCTATATGTATTTATATAGTCCATAACCACTTAATTAGTTACTTAGATAAAAGTAAAAACAACAAAAAATAAGATTACAACTGGCACAAGCGGAATCGCTTTGCGCATTCTTTGTAATGTTGAATGCATTTTTTTGTGGAAATACAATAAAGTTTATATAAATAATTATAATAAATTAAACCTGCACTTTAGTTGACCAATGCAAGAGTTTTTGAATTAAGACTACTTGATTGATGATGAACACTTTTTGAACTTTAAAATAACAAAAGAAAGTTTCCCAAAACACTCGCTTTTCGCCACTTGCTCGTATTTTCGCTGGGACTCCTTAGCAACACAGCTGCTGTCTGTTCAGTTAAGAAGTAAAAGCCTAACTGCATACTAAGCATTTAAATAACTAACGTTACAATACGCAAAACATTAAATTAAATTATTTATAGTGTGTAAAAAAAAAAAAAAAAATTACCATATATCAGTTAGCCACGGAAATATACCAACATAGCCATAAAAGAAAGTGTATAATTTTACTTTCGGACTCATAAGTGTAGTCCATTTGGTTGGTACAAAACAGAGTCGCTACCAAATATAGAAACACAGATATCTGTATCTTCAAATAGATAATATGATATCTTTTCTCATAATAATGTTATACTTACCGGATATACCATGTATCTTCGATAAACAATTTCTGTTCGCTTCGTGCGCTTCTTATGATATCTATTCTCATAATAATTTAATATGTACCGGATATAACATGTATCTCCGGTAAACAATTTCTGTTCGCTTCATACGCTTCGCGATATTGTCATTTTCCCGGTAACTATCATATTTGTAGTGCTTCACACACTACAATTCCTTTAGGAATACTTCGCAGAAGTCTCGCAGTCGCAGCTAATATTGATACACGAGGCACGTTAAGATTGTTCGCAGACATGAGACCTATATCTAGTTTTAGTTTAGTATATACCACGTTATTCTATGTTTATGCGAAACCTGAATACAGTTTGTTCAAAATAAACAACGGAATCGATTCCAATCATTTTTGCACCATGTTATATTTGTTCCCAAATATACTTGTAAAGTGTTGCAGTGTGGTTACCGAGGGCACAACCCAATTCTCGGGAGTTCATAACGGTCACTAATCCCGTGCGTTTGTGTGACGCCGGTTTGATTCCTTCATGGAGCATATATTTGTATAGCTTACAGGTAGTTGTTTCGGGTCTGGCTGTTTGTGTATATGAGTTTCAATATTTGTAAACACACCCATGATACAGGAGTAAATTCAAAAAAATCAAAACATTATCAGCTATCTACCAGTAAAAGTCTTGTCAAAATCGGCAAACGTTTCGGAGTTACTAATACCTATATACATACTTTCATATCCATTTAGTATATAACTGTAATGATATTTCAATTGAATAATTCTTCATAGATGGAACAGACGACGTTGATTTGATTCTAGTCTCTGATTCAAGACTCAATGAAAAGAAAAGAGAAAAAGAGTGAATTTCTGAAACCTTCGGATAAGACAAAATGACACCCAGACCCCTACCGACTTTTTTGGTTTCATCCAGTGCAACATCAGGTATTGTACCTACAAACTATACTCTCACATTACATAAAATCTCTAAACACTTGTAGCAAAACTGTTTAGTTTAGAGGTGACGTAATTATTTTGACTCTAAATCAAAACTGCTTTTAGTCACTATCACTTAGTGAAAAACATTTAGCGACGACTATGTCGTACTGTGGTGTAGTGTTCCGTCTCAATAATAAAAGATGAGAAAAATCAAGTTTTCTAAAGTTCCGCTTTTTCATAGTCAAACGGCAAATAATCCTCCCGGTGAACTAGATCGAATTCCATTTGACTTTATTGAGTTGAGATAAAATTCAAACCTGACGGAAAGCAGTTACAATTTTCACTGAATCTTGTTTGTAGTGTCAGTGAGGTGTTAAGAATTGAGTTGCACGTTAAATCGTTCGTCCAAATCGATTTCTCTCGTTTCCTGATATGTTGATACATCGATGCAATATGCAATATGTTTCGTATACAATATCGAACGTATACAGCTACACTATATCCAACGCATACAGGATATGTAAAAGGAAGCTCTTTACTAATCAAATTGAACTGTAATAATACCTACAGTATAATTTCAGTATTATAAAGACTTCTCAAGCGACACGCGTAAACAAGATTGAAAGATAAGGCAGATTTATATTGTGTGGATCGCCCTGAGGACACGGTGGTGCATACGGTGGAGGTCTGCCTGGCTTGGGTAGAGCACCGCCGTGTCCTCGTAGCGGCGATCGGCGGCGATCTCTCGCGTCCGACCTTGGTCCAGGCCATGGTCCGGAGCGAGAGTATGCACTCTCGCTCCACGCAGGCCGTTACCTCCTTCTAGCAGCAGTGATGCTGGCAAAAGAGGAGGCGGAGCGCGTGAGGCAACGGGGATCTCAGCGCTGACGCCACTAGCCGCTGCAGGAGACACCCTGGTTGGGAGACGACACCAAACTCCCAGCCACCGTAGGCGTGGGCCTGCGGGCGGTGAGCAGTGGGCAGCTCGCCGCCCGGTAAGAACCAGGCCCCAGTCGACGGCGCGTCGTGTTTCACGCGAGAGAGATGACAGCACATCGTGACGGGGTCCACGAAGACCGATGCTTCCTGGGTCAGGGTTGCGGGTTGGTTAAACAATAAACCGTGGCCCTGGCCATCGCAAAGGCAAATAAAAAAACACGGGTGGGTTTTAGTCAGTAAAAGTCTGACACGCCGTTCCGCTCCGTCCAGAGCGGGAGAAATCATTTGATGATTTACCACACCAACAAAAAAAGGCAGATTTATGTTTCAACAAAACTCACCTTAGATCCTCGACAACATCTACTATTCTTCATTCTTATCGTAATCCCTACATATTAAAAAACAAAGTCACTTTCTCTTTCTCTATGTCCCCTTGTATGATTAAATCGTTTAAACTACCCAACGGATTCTGATGCGGTGTTTTTTAATAGATAGAATGATTGAACAGGAAGGTTTATATCTATAATAATATCCATTAAATTGTGAAGAAATACTATTATTATTGAGGTTTCTAAAGTGATGTCATAAATAATTTAAAAAAAATCTGCGTTTGCAATGAAACGCAGGCTGAACCCTACGAGATTTATCAAAATCATATACTAAATATTGTAGACATTGAAAAGGTCTACAAAAAAGTCCGCTGCGGTAATATGTCTATCTCTTATGGATATCCCACAATATTTTTTTTTTGTCATTTACTTTTTACGACAAATACCTACCGGCTAATTTACGAATCGATTTTAACCAATGCAGAATTAATCCTTATCCAATTTAATACCTTAAATACATTGTTGATTTAATATAGATCTACTAGCTTTCCGCCCGCGGCTTCGCCCGCGTGGAGTTCGGTTATATCGCGCTTTTTAGATTTCCCTCGGGAACATCAATTTTTTCCGGGATAAAATGTTGCCTATGTTCTTTCTCAGGGTCTAAAGATTGTCTGTGCCAAATTTCATCAAAATCGGTTGAAAGGTTTAAGCGGGAAAGCGTAACAGACAGACAGACAGACAGACAGAGTTACTTTCGCATTTATAATATTAGTATGGATATCGCCCGTTACAGCATATGATTCAAATGAAGATATTACAGATTTAAAATTTTTCGGGGCGTCGCGTTTGGAGAGGCGCATGGCGACGCGAGGGCCGCAACGTTCGCAGTTTTTCTGTAGTGTATTTAGTATGAAAATTCCACCCGTGCTAAGCCGGGGCGGGTCGCTAGTTATAAATATAAAATATTAACTTAGAATTGAGAGCTAGCTTACGTAATTTGACAACAACATCAATTAAAAAATATTTAACTTCAAGAACATAAAAAGTATTGAAAAAGTTGTTTATACTCAATTTCACTCAACATTTGTTTAACATTTGATCTTCTGGTCAAACCTCAATACTAAAGTAATCAATAGCAAGGTTCCATCATTTTCTAATATTATAAAATATGTCAAAGTTAATATACTTATTAGTTATTAAGTTTTCTCGGTGGTAGGCCATAACACTGGCTGCAGTCAGAAGTTACCACCCACCAGACAAAGTCTTGCCGCCAAGCGTTTCGTCGTGTTTCGGCATGATGTCTGGTGAAGCCGTACGGAGGACGGGTCTGAGCAGTTGTGTTGCAATGTGTGGCGGGTACAATGCACCAAATGTTGTTGTGTCGGGAGTTTGGTCGTGGAGAGTCTCCAGATCAATCTCCCTCTAGCGCAGCTTCGTTTGGTCGTGTTGGTCTTGGGTTTAACATTGCATCACCTCGCTCAACTGCCGTCATCCTTCCTATTCCTTAGTTTTTTAAGTGAATAGGCTTAATAAACTAGTGGCTTTACCATCAACGATTGCATCACTGCTTACCATCAGGCGGGATAGCAATCAAGCACTAGTTTATAATTATTAAAAAAAAAATCTGTTCCGAAGAGAATTAGCCAAGATACACTGTTAGATTTAGATATTACTACCTACTACCAACCAGCATTTTCAGCTTCCTTCATTTTGAAACACCATATAATCTCCAAGCCATTTTCTGTTACTTAGCTACTTGTTGCCGCCTCTCGTCTCGGCTCTTTCAAGCAAGGATTTAAAAACTTTACTTAGACTGAAATTTTAATGGATTACTTTATGTTCAGCACAAGTATACATGTTTGTTTACAGAGATTCTCCTTAAAGATCCTAATTAAAATATGTTGCTTTTATGTATTTTTTTAACTAAATACATCGTAGGATTACCAAACCGACCTAATATAGAGTATTGTACTCTATACAACGTGTAACAAAAAGGGTATATACATACCAAGGGCATGGCATCTTTACATGATATCAAACGATATCGGAAGGGTTTCAACTCAAAATAAAATACTCAAAAAATTGGTACCAAATTTTCGGTTTCGTGTGTTTCTTAAAATCAAATCATAATAAACGTGGCAGCACACTACATACGTTAATAACTACTCGTTACCCGTCACGTTACTTGCCAAAATCCGACAAATGTCTTCAATATCTCTGTGCGACTAGTATGATAGTAGCCTATCACAGGCGGTGTTTTTCCTCATAACTTCCTAACATAAAGAGATAGGATTAAAAAACCCTTCCAATATCATTTGATATCATGTAAAGATGCCATGCCTTTGTTATGTATATACCCTTTATGTTACACGTTGTATATTTACTCTTCTTAACTCACACGGTGTAAGCCATATAGTTGCACTAAGGGCGATGAAGAGTTCCTAAAAACTAAGAAAGTACTCCTCACACATCTTGCTCATAACTTTGACTTGCGACCTAATAAGAGATTATAGTAAGATATTCTTAAGAATATTCTCATCTCTATATTACACTTTCGAATGACAGAGACAGCATAACACTTAATAGCGACTTACAATTGAGTTGCTTTTAGCAATGAGTGGCGTATAAGTATATTATAGTAAGGAGACGAGCATGCGAGACGATCATCTTATGAATAAATAAACGAAATTTCTCATCGGGGAGCATTACAACTTAGGGTTGAAATACAGTAAAAAGAAAATTCAACATTTCTTAGTAAAGGACAGACTTTTAAAGATGAAGTCCCGGAAAGGTCTATGAATAATGTTGCGGGGCATTATTTTATTTTTCATTATTTTTTTTATTTTAGTTTATATCACGCACTTCAGCCGCACGTAAGAGGTATAGTCGTAGCAAGTTCAAACACACACCGCTGGTATTATACGGTTTTGATTGTGAGACGAAACAATAATACTGAATAGGCCCCACACCGTTGCACCGTGTGTTATCTCTAGAAACGATATCAGTGGTTTCCTTCTCCGTGTTACGAAGAATGTCCATAAGAATATTTTGGGGTCCTTATTATAAAGAACAATAATAATAACGCCTCGACCAACATCTATTGAGGCTCTCGTTAGGCAGCTGGATCAAGAGCCTGATTTAAAAGGCTGTACTCCTCGATACGGCCCGCATCGTGAGGAGGTTCCTGTCTCTGGAGCCCTAACCACCGGTAGCTTTGACTCCGCTCCCGCCGTCGGTGGAACACTATTTTTTATATATTTAAATGTTTTTATGTTTTTTTATAAATATTTAAAAACGTAAATGATTATGTATATGTAGAAAAATCACCGGAATAATAATAATAAATTGTTATAATAATAAATTTCTCAGCTTTGTACAAAATTTTTCTAACATTTTGCTTAATTCTAAATAGTACTGATGTATAATTTGCCTGAACTAGGTAGAACCTGTGCTCCAGGCGTAAAAGTGCTTACTATAAATTTATATCACTCTTTTTTTTCATTTTTTAGATCAGTTATATTTAAAAAGAATCACGATTCGTTTTTTCGCCCGAAATGCTAATTAATGAGGAGAAGCCTTCCTTCTAAAGTAACATCTTTTTTTTATCAACTTCTTTCTTTTTTTAATGGATTCAGAAAGTAGCCCCACTAATTCTACTGGTTTCCTCGTACATGCGGGTTGGTAGATATCTTATGACTTTGACTTTTATGTTCTAGAACATTCTGGTTTCCTCAAAATGTTCTCTGACACCGGTTTAAGAGCAGTGGTGATAAAATAATAACCTACATCTCCTAAGTCAAATCCGTTACCACTTGACCATACAACACGAATTTTTTGTGAAATGTCAATTTATGCTACGCCTGAAATTTACATTCAATGTAAAATTACCCATCGAACTTTGGCCTGTTATTAGCAACTTAATCTCATTGTTACAGAGATGTGAAGCCTATTCTTCCGATAATGCCAATCACATTATATACTCGTAATTACAGCCAGGCTATCACATCTGTTCGCAGAGGCATGTAATTGTTCGCCTCGGACAGGATACGGCACCCTCCCTCGTTTATTTATATCCTCTGACATTTTAACAGATAGATCAGGGGTGGCAGGAAACTAGAGGGTGTTTTCATAGGTAGAAAAATGTAAAAATAACTTCGTCTTTTCACTAATTAAGAATTCTATATGTGGGGAAAACCGTCACAAAGGCATGGCCAAAGGTTCCGGATGATTGAGTTGTCTTCTCATCCGCATGAGCATCCATCGTGGGCGGTATTTCAAGAAAACGTTGAACAATAACTATAGTGTGATGTTCGATTCTTATTATTTTAACTGTACAGACATTTAGATCACTTTAATATTAAGGGATTACAATGATAATCTCAGATTAAAACAGAAACGAGCCAATAGGTTAGAGCGCTTGCTTTTTCGCCGGCAGCTGTCAATGATATGACAGTCGCCACCCCTTCAAATCACGCCTACTACTCTATTCGGTGTTATCCGCTCATATTTTAAATTTACTCGAATCGAGTCGACTAAAACAATATTGATTAAATCAAGTCATGATCTTTCTTATTCGTCTTAATAATCAGCGCGCCGTCATATATAATAAGTAACCATATAATACCTATGAATGTGCAGTACTGGCCATTTCATATCAAAATAATTTTTGTTTGACTAAGAATTCAAGCAATTCTTCAGGCTATGTCTAATTCGATCGCGCAGTGAAACCCCAATAGCATAGCCCTCTCCATTGCCCTTTGAGCCTTCTTATAAGGCCCTTTGTTAGCGACCACGTCTCAATTCCATAAGTCATCACTGGCAACACACACTGGTCGAAGACTTTTGTCTTGAGACACTGCGGTATTTCGGACGAGAAGATTTTACGTAGCTTCCCGAAAGCAGCCCGAGTGGCAGTGGGCTGGACACATTGCCCGTAGGACCGATGCCCGATGGAGCCGACGGGTTCTCGAGTGGCGACCACGCACCTGAAGATGTAGCGTGGATAGGCCCCCGACAAGGTGGACCGACGACCTAGTGAAGTTCGCGGGAAACCGCTGGATGCGGGAGGCGCAGGACCGGTCGTCGCCGCGTCGTGGAGAACCTTGGGGAGGCCTATGTCCAGCAGTGGACGTCTTTCGGCTGAAATGATGATGCTGATGATGAAGAATTCAAATTTCAAATTAACTTTATTTTAAAAACATGGAATTCTTTTTCCAAAAGTAGTCATTTGTTTATTGATTAGTGTAACATTTTCATCTCATTTCAATCTTTTTCGTCATCATGGATACGTTTAAAATTCGAGTAATTATGAAATATGCGTACCGTTGTGGCAACAACGTGGCACAAGCGGCACGGAACATCAACTTATTAAAAAAAAATCGTCTAATTTTCTTCATACCAAACCGCAATTTCATAGGTAAAGACCAGTATACAGTCGTTTGTGTCTCACAATTTTTTCAAGAAAGAGTAAGCTACGTGGCAGTTGAATAAAAGTTGTGGAAATATGTTCCTAGTGAAACATTTGAATGGTTTAATAAAGTCACGGTACGATTGAAAAGGTGTTGTGGAAATATAGAAAAGACTGTGCTTTGTTTGTGCAAGGTTTGTAAAAGATGTGAGTGGATACTTTGAGAGCCGCTCTAGAAGAACAAATAGTGATAACATTAAAAAGGTCAGTTACGCAGTACTTGCAACCGATGGGCAAGTTTAGCAAACGGAGTAACACGGAGAGAGAAGGGTGTAACAATGTTAGGTAGTCGTAGATGTTAGCGAACTTATCGTGAATTATTCGAAAAACAACATGAGAATATTTCAAGTAACACTAAGGCTTCACTTCATTATCATCATCAACCTTTTTATCGTCTTACTGCTGGGAACAGGTCTCCTCTCATGCATAGAAGGATTAAGCGTAATCATCACACTTGCTCAATGCGGTTTGGCGATTTCAGACTGAAAGTCCAGGTTCAAGTAAGGTTCCTTAGAACTACGTAACTCCGACTCTAAAAGTCAAATTAATTATCTGCCTTTAAAATCGAAGTTATAGGTGTACAAATAAGTTTCCGCCGTTTTTGAATATGCACGTAGGAGAATACTTTTGTCATATCTGGAGTAGTAATGGCCGCGTTTTTCCTCTTCCTACTGTCTTCCTCCAATAATGCTTCCAATTCCGTGTCTTTCTCTGATTTCGGCCCTCCACTACGTTATTTATCTTCGCGGTTTCAAAACTTAAAACCACTCACGACAACTTATCTCTCTTAAAGCAGCTTCGCCATAAGCGTCTACAAGCAATCGATGGGCCTCAGATTTCTTCAAATTAAAGAAGTAGGTAACAAAAGTTCTCGCAAATGATGCTTATTCTGCATAAAACTTGACATTTTTTCACAAAATAAATATGTGAAACTGATACAGAGTCACTAATACTGTAACACAAAAACTCCAAACTTACGATTATCACATTTTACGTCTGACAATTTCAACGAAACCTCTTAGTGAGGACATCTTTTGTTAAACGGCGGAAACTTATTTGTATACCTAATATTTTATTTTATAGGTATAAATCTATATGGGCACTTATAAAACATAAGAAGACCCCAAACCAACCCAGCACCATATAACTTTTATTAGATGACGTTTAATGTAACGTACCTACATACTCACATTTATTTTCATTTATTCCTGCATGCAGCGGTCGTGGTGGCCTAGTGGTTGAAACACCAGCCTCTCAAGTACGAGTGCGCGGGTTCGATTCCAGGTCAGGCAAGTACTAATGTAAATTTTCTAAAGTTATATGTACTTTCTAAGTATATCTTGGGCACCAATGGCTGAAGGTGAAGGAAAACATCTTGAGGAAACCTGGACTTTATAAGTCTGAAATCGCCAACCCGCATTGAGCAAGCGTGGTGATTACGCTCAATCCTTCTCTGTATGAGAGGAGACCTGTACCCAGCAGTGGGACGATAAAAAAAACGGTTGTTGATGATGATTCCTGCAGGTTAAAACTGTAGGGTATGTTATGTATGTAGGTATGTGAACAATAAAGCAATTGTCACTTGAAATCGCAATTTAACTCCACGCTTCCCGTTATTATATTTAATAAGTACAACTGTCGACGAGGATAAAAGTTACTTTCATGTAGTTTACATCGCTTAAGTGTAGCATTTCAAGATGCCTATCGGTAAAATTGAAGAATTTGACCTATCAAGTAAAAAGTGATTGGCGTACATAAGACGCGTGGAACAATTCATAACCTTAAACAAAATAAAACCAGAGTTACAAGTTGCAACGTTGGTTGGAGCCGCAACATATGACTTAATGTGTGATCTATGTACACCTAATCATCCAGAAGAGAAATCATTTCGAGAATTAGTAAAAATTGTGGGTGATCATCTTGAACCAAAACGCTCCGAAATTGCTGAACGCCATGTTTTCAGACAAAGACGTCAAAGCACCGGTGAATCTCTCAGTGAATATCTATCTACAAACACTAAAACACCTGGCCAGTACATGTAATTTCAAAACTACACTGGAGGAAAATTTACGAGATCAATTTGTTTCGGGTTTGGCTAGTGAAGATATGAGATCACGCATCTTTGCGGAACCATCGATTACATACAAAAAAGCCGTCGAGTTGGCGTTGGCATTAGAATCGGATGAGCGACACTCGCAGACCAGCGGTACAAACAGCGCCGGCGGAGTAAACGCATCGGCTGTTGGGATGCGAACCTTTGAAGCGGTGCATCGAGTGGCGACGGCAAGGCGAGCAGGCCGTCCACCCGAGCGCGGAACTGCGAGCGGCGGCAACTCGTCTACTCAGGGGAGCGCGCCAAAATCGCGCCCAACGCGCGCTTGTTGGAGGTGTGGCAGAAACCATCGTCCAGAGGGATGTCGTTTTATAAATTATTCGTGCGATATATGTGGTCAGAAAGGTCATATTAAAATAATGTGTAAATCAAACAAAAGGCCGCAGTGTCGAGTCAAGCTGTGATGTTTTAAACATACCCTACGCATGGAATCGCAGTTTAACTCCACGCTTCCCGTTATTATATTTAATAAATATAACTAAAACAAGCATTTGACACATTTTTATATGAAACTAGCTGACCCGGCGAACTTTGTTCCGCCTTAAAGGCAACAATATAAACATGATCTTATTTTTTACTTTTTAAATTAGGATAATTAGAAATTTCATTTTCTCTACTTTGAGAGGTGCAAGGTACCAGGGTAGCACAAACTGTAGGAGAAGTCGAAACAATGAAGCTCATTCATTCCCACGGGAACGGGATAAAAAGTATCCTATGTCTTTCCCCCAGTTCTTAGCTACCTCTTCCTACCATGTTTAAACAAAATCGGTTCAGCCGTTCATGAAAAATATGTTGTATAATAATTATAGATAATACATGGAAGAAGTTTTATCTTGCCTACTTTGTGGAGGTGCTAGGTACCAGGGTAGCACAAAATTGTTTGAGAAGTAGAAACAACGTTACCGAAATCACATGCTTTTTCAAGCGATCAGCGCCATCCGCCGGGCTGATTTGTGAATCTAAACCATCCAGGTCACCACTCAAACGCATACAGAAAAATTCATTTAAATCGGTCAAGCCGTTTAGGAGGAGTTCAATGACATACACACGCACAGCAGAATTATATATATAAAGATAACTGCCTGAATTTCAAAATTATTCCTTCAATAAAGTTATCAGATGATTTAAAGATCCTAACATTCCACAGTGAAGAACGAATCAGTGATATCACTACCACTACATATTATAAAACAATGTCTCTCTTTCCCTATGTCCCTTTGTATGATTAAATCTTTAAAACTACGCAACGTATTTTCAGTTTGTTTTTGTAATAGACAGAGTGATTAAAGAGGAAGGTTTATATGTATAATAACACCCATTAAATTGTGGAGAAATACTATTATTTTTAAGGTTTCTAATGTGATGCCGTATAAATTTCAATTTTTCCGCGTTTGCTGTGAAACGCAGGCGAACGAAGCCTAGGATATTTGTCAAAATAATTTACTGAATATTGTAGACTTTGAAAAGGTCTACAAAAAAGTCCAGGATGGTACATGTCTATGAATATCCCAGAATAACATTTTTTTGTCATTTACTTTTTACGACAAATACCGGCTATTAGTTACAATAACCAGTGACGCTATGTGTAACTGAATCCCTAGTTACGATTCAATTTAAAAAAGGAATTATTATTGTAAATGAGTTATTTTATACACACGTTATGCCGTAGCCGTATCAGGCATCACAGCGGCATAATTTATTGATTTATCTGTATAGCTACACACTCAAGAAAATGATTTAATTTAGTTTCGTTTTGTGTGTAACTGTATAATTGATGGACGTATTTAAGTAAACAATCACAGTAGCTGAATGAAAATAACTAGCCACAAAAATAACTCGTTTTATAACAGGTGACGCCGACCAAGAAACTGGTTACGTTACATTTTTTGAAAAAGGTGTAACGACCTACATCTATTCTGTAGTGTATTTAGTTTCAGCATTGCACCCGTGCGAAGCCGGGGCGGGTCGCTAGTTATAAATAACTTGAGGCATAAATGCAGAAAATAGGCAATGATTGTGACAAAAACTAAAAGTATAAGTAGTTCGAAACGGTCTCCAAAGCCTGGAGCACAGGCGTAGAGTAGCCAGCCTTTCGGTCTTCTATAGGTTGCATTCTGGTGAGTGTGCAAGGGAATTGCATGATTTAATTCCCCCATCACCGTTCCACCATCGGACGACCCGTCGTACGGCGAGTTTCCACCCTTACGTTGTTGATACCACTGCGACCCGGACGAAGCGTTTCGCTTCCTCTTTTATACCGCGTACATCGAGGGACTGGAACAATTTGCCAGCGACGGTGTTTCCGTCACATTACAATTTGAGTGTCTTCAAGGCTAGAGTGAATAGGTTCTTAATAAACTAGCGCGCTTTACCATCAATGATCGCATCACTGCTTACCATCAGGCGGGATTGCGGTCAAGCGCTTGTTTATGACTTATAAAAAAAAAAAAAGTTAGCTATTGAAAACGTGCCAATAAACTACCTGTAGGTAAACGCAGAACGTGTAGTAATCCACTTGTTGCGGAAACTATGCTTTGTACGAGTGCTTTAACCAGAGAATTATCCAATTTATTTTAATATTCAGTAAACATAATTGACTTATTTTCTGCTATTTCTCGTTTCCTGATTACCCATATATGATCCAGCCCTCGTGATGTTGATTACACACGAGGAGAAATCTGTTAAGAAGGTAGACATTCTGTTTTGTTCATATTAGATCAGCTGCACTTCTAGTGCTTCTCTATTCTATTTAAATTCGTAGCTAGTTAGGAATATAATAAAAAAGAAATAATGATTGCTGATTGTTGATGCTTCTAAAGTGTTCTTTTTATATTATTAAGGATTGGTTGGTTGTATATTTATGAAAAGTTGACATTATAATCTGATAAAATAGCGCGCTTTAAATCAATGATTGCATCACTGCTTACCACCAAGCGGGATTGCAGTTAAGCACTAGTTTTTAAAATAAATAAATATGATGATTGCATGGTAATAGCAATAGTTTTAATAAGAAAAAATGTGAACCTGGTAAAAATTTGCCCTTTTTTACAGGCAGAATACAATGAGGCCGCTGCCTCGAATCTAGCGGGCAGCGGGGCGGCGGCGGCGGCGGCGACGAGTGAGCGGCAGGATCGTAAAATCAAACGGACCGGTTCTCGAAAACAGCGATGACAGCGGCGCGGCAGCGGGGCGGCGGCGCGGCGGGCAGCGAGCAGTGTACTTTTCGCGCTCGAATCTTAAGGGCAGCGAGCGGTGATCGAGCGTTAGGAATAAATTTGAATCAAAAAGATGTTGCCACCATTGATCAGAAATTATTTTCGTGAATAAAAACAAATATCTCGTCGACAAAATCATGAACACAACACTACGCGGCTATAGTGACGCGTGATCTACCCGCTAGTTTCGAGAACGGGTCTTTGATGCCCGTTCGGCTCCCGCGCCGCTACCGAAGCCGCGCCGCGCCGCCCCGCTGCCCGCAAGATTCGAAGCAGCGGCCTTACACTTAGGCTATAAGATCTTTGCAAAACAATGCTTTACTATCAAATAAACGTTTGATTTAATTAAATCTCCAGCATTGACTTGCTAATTTATAAGGATAACTATACAGGCGTGACGGGTTTTGATAGTGAAATATTCATCATAAAATAATATAAAAAGATTTGATCATTGTTTTCCAATTGACCAAAAGAAAACGGATTGTTGAAACAGATATTCCAATTCATACTACCTAAGATCGTTCACTAAATTTAGTGTCAAATCATTGATTATTACTTTATCAATTAGATATCAATTTTGGGCAGGCTCTGGCTAAAATAATTGGACACTGTATAAAGCAGGTACTTATTTAAAATAAAACCTTGTCTTAAAGTAACTAACTTTGTTTCTGCTTTTAGCTAAACTAATTAATGTAACGTGTAATTTGTCGTGGCAGAGGCAGGTGTTTTAACCACTAGGCCAAGTGGTTAAAACACCTGCCTCTCAAGTATGAGTGCGCAGGTTCGATTCCAGGTCAGGCAAGTACCAATGTAACTTTTCTAAAGTTATATGTACTTTCTAAGTATATCTTGGACACTAATGACTGAAGGTGAACATCTTGAGGAAACCTGGACTTTAGTCTGAAATCGCCAACCCGCATTGAGCAAGCGTGGTGATTACGCTCAATCCTTCTCTGTATGAGAGGAGACCTGTGCCCAGCAGTGGGACGATAAAAAGGTTGATGATGATGATGAATTAATTTCATATGCAATTATTGTCACAAACACTTTGTCTCTGCTATAAGCGTTTCCACTTCTCTTGTATTGGGACACGAAATAAAATAAAAATAATGTATTCATCAAAATACCGTAGTATTTTAGAGGTGAACATGAATTTTTAATAGTGCTACTAGCGGAGTCCGTAGCGACATCTATACCGCCACCTGCAAACTACGCCAGACAGCTGACGTTTCACGGATCCTACTTAAAGTGTGAGAAAAGATGCCGCAAAAAGAATTTGCAGGGTAAGTTTGTAAAACACTATCAGTAGCAATGAGTTTCATTTTGACAATTCAACAACATTCATTGCGTTATTTACGTTGTTGAGAAGATACATTTTTCGGTGGTAGGCAACAACATCAGCCGCCGGCATAAGTTACCACCCACCAAAGTCTTGCCGCCAAGCGATTCGTCGTGTTCCGGCATGATGTCTGGTGAAGCCGTGTGGTGGATGGGTCTGAGCAGTTGTGTTGCGATGTGTGCCGGGTACGATGCGCCAAATGTTGTTGTGTCGGGAGTTTGGTCGTGGAGGGCCTCCAGATCAATCCTCTGGCGCAACATCGCTGGTAGTGTTGTTAGGTTAAACATTGCATCACCTCGCTCAACTGCCGTCTTCTTTCCTATTCACTCAGTTTTTTTGAGTGAATAGGCTTATTAAGCTAGTGCGCTTTACCTTTAACGATTGCATCACTGCTTACCATCAGGCGGGATTGCAGTCAAGCACTAGTTTAAACAGTAGCACTAGTTTAAGCACTAGTTTAGTTAGTAGTAGTTTGGTTGGTATTTCTGGTTCAAAAAATAACCTGGGTCATTTCGCCGCTGTGCCAAGACTTTGTAGGCAATACAACAAGTTAGCCAAGACAACCAACTTAGACATTTGTGAACCTCTTGCAATATACATATAATGTCTCAACGAAATAACCAATTGTTAGTTTTTGATTTGATGTTGTTCATGTAGGTATTTATTTTGTTTTTTAAATTATGTTACCGAATATGTTCTATTTTAATTTTATTATTATTATTTTAAACTTTTAATTTTGTTTGCTTAGTTGTAATTTCTATTATGCATTCTGTGGTCTCCTGCAAGTGAAGGAGTACACCTTCGTGATAATATTGTGGGCCATTTTTACTTTTTTTTTATGATTTGTGTACAATATGTAGGTAAAGAAAACCCTGTCCGATCCGTGAAGGTATTGTTAGGTATCGATAACTGATTCTACTCATCATCATATCAGCGTTCCCAGACTGGGATTACCCAGTCGCATCCTCAGCTTTTTCAGCTTTGGAGTCTGGGGTCCGCTTTACCAGTCTAACTGCTGATTTTGGCTAAACTTAGACATTTTCCGTGAAGCGACTGCCGTCTGACCTCCACCACCCGAAGGCGATATCGAAACATTGCAGTTAGACAAATTGTTAGACTTTTGAGGGCTCGAACAACCCGTAACGAAAAAGAGGTAACTTAAAACATATGCGGTAGACCACACAGTCGCGGGCGAAGAGGGGCAGAGCACGCGGCACGCCATCGCAATTCGCTCAGAATTATACCGTCAAAAATAATGTTGTCACTTTTTAAAAACTACCAAATTTTGGGGAAGTTGGAATTAATTCCCAGGAAAAAATGATTATTTCAAAATTCAATAGTATTATTACTATGATGGTTATGTAAAATTTCATATTTTATTAAGTCATGTGTTTACCTAACCTTTATTATCCTTACGGGTCGGACAGGGTTTTCTTAACATATTGTATATCCTTTGTTGGAAATCCTAAATAAATAAATATAACACTACATATTCATTTCCAGAAAATATAACATGGGTACCCATATTGCACCCACATTTTGCTACTTATGTAATTGGACGCATATAATATAACATGGGTACCCATATTGCACCCACATTTTGCTACTTATGTAATTGGACGCATATAATATAACATGGGTACCCATATTGCACCCACATTTTGCTACTTATGTAATTGGACGCATATAATATAACATGGGTTTAAACCTATACTGCACCCACATTTTGCCTGTTATGTAAAGGGACGCATGTAATTGACAAATAACGGTATTACAATATGACGTCTACGTAAGGTGGAATGACTGAAGTGAATCGACGATATGGACAAAATGACTTCTGAGTTGGCATCTAATTTGCGGCTTGGTTAAAAAGAAACCGTGGCCCTGGCCGTCGCACAGGCAAGTGAGGAAACACGGGTGGGTTTTAGTCAGTAAAAGTCTGACACGCCCTTCCGCTCCGCCCAGAGCGGGAGAAGTTATTTTAATGATATCCCATCCACCAAAAAAAAAGATGGCATCTGATGGAAGCAAAAGGCTTGCGTGTATCGGTAGTCAGCAGTCAAATCTTAGATCTGAAGTTGGCTGCGGGAAGTTTATAACGCAGAAATATATTCTAAATGAATAAAGTATAAGTAGCAGCGTTACGCGTGGAGAATATGAACTGACGCCGTTATCTTGATTTTTCAACGTCATCCTGTCAATGTTATACCTTTTATACGTTTTATACCGCGTACATTGAGGGACTGGAACAATTTGCCAGTGGCGGTGTATTTGTCGTACTACAATGTCCTATTCTATTTTAATTTTATTATTATTATTTTAAACTTTTAATTTTGTTTGCGAAGTTGTAATTTCTATTATGCATTCTGTGGTCTCCTGTAAGTGAAGGAGTACACCTTCGTGATATAATTGTGGGCCATTTTTACTTTTTTTATGATTTGTATATAATATGTAGGTTAAGAAAACCCTGTCCGATCCGTGAAGGTATTGTTAGGTGTCTTCAAGACTAGAGTGAATAGGCTCTTAATAAACTAGCATGCTTTACCATCAACGATTGCAACACTGCTTACCATCAGGCGGGATTGCGGTGAAGCTCTAGTTAATAATATCAAAAAAATGTCATTTGGTGCCAAAACATCATCCTAGCAGTTTTTTTGGAGTGGTTTATATCATACTAGCTTTCCGCCCACGGCTTCGCCTGCGTGGAATTCGGTTACATCGCGCTTTTTCGATTTCCCTCGGGAATATCATTTTTCCGGACTAAAAAAATTAGTATTATTTAATCCGGACTTCTAACTTTACGTCTGCAAAATTTAAAAGGAGTCGGTTCAGTAGTTACAGCGTGAAAGTGGAACATACTCACTTTCCGGTTCACAGTATGCTATCAATGAAGTGGACTAACCTGTGAGGGCAGAATGTTCGGCGGGGCTGTAGCACGGCGGCGCAACGCTCGCCTCTGTGGGACTGCACGGAGGAGGACCTTCGTGCCGCTGCACACCTTTCTTTACCATGTAGCAGCGCGGCATCGCGGCCAACGCTGGGAACAAAACAAAGGAAATTGAATATAAAGAAAGTTCTCATTAGGTTTGCAATACAATAATTATTAATGCGTAGTCGTGTTATACAACAACAAATGGACAAGTAAGTAGTGAAAACAGCATGAATCTGAAAAAGGTCGCTACATAAAGTAAAATCAAAAATTTCATACCTCTGAAAAAAATGTGCTGCATACTATCATTATCATCATCATCAACCTTTTTACTTTCCCACTACTGGGCACAGGTCGCCTCTTATGCAGCTCAATGTCCGTCACGAATTTTAAAGTCTTCAGGGGTATTTAACTAATGATATGAAATAATACCAATGCTTTCACAAAAAAAAAACTATTTTCAGATTAAATAAAAAATAAGAGAATGATTTGTATAAACCATGTTTTATTCATCACAAACATAAATAAAACACAAATTACAACAATTTTATCATAATAACACACATTAATATCATCAATAAATACAGTGATTTACATTTATATATTACAGTATAAGTACTAGTATAAGTACTAGTATAATTTTCAACTTACTTCAATATCACGAGATGTTACCTCTGCGAGCGTTGCAGAAAAACTGATATCGCAATTTTTTTTAAACAAATACAGATATAGCAATGATGGTGGCATGCCTTTTATACCGTAAAGGTGGGGTGACACCATCATTGCAAGTTTCACAGTTACCCTACTATAAAGTTATTTTTGCAGCTAAATTACGATTATTAAGGAATTAATTTTCGATAATATTTATGTAGAACCAAACAATGTGGTATGAACAAACATAATATGAAGAAAACGATAAGTGTTAACATATATTATAACGAGTATTTGCGTAGACGTGCTTACACTATATTCTCAGAGGTCACACAAGCATACCAAGTTCAAGTCGTACGTTAACGCACAAAAACTCACACAGGCTAACAAAATCATAGAAGTTCATAAACACAACCACCATATAAAATCATATAGGCTCCACGAATTCGCGTCGCGATAACATAACATAATATTTTTTTAAGGAAAACGGCTAAGAAATACAGCGGTAAAATGTTTTCGACGCAAGCTCGTATTACGAGTGAAAGACGACGGATCAAATGGAAAATGCGGTCACGGAATCGGTATAGTAGACGCTCTTATTATTCAAATACATATTTGAGTACGATGTACCTTTAAATGTGAGTAGGGTTGTAACGGAGCTTCGCCTCCGCTTCCGTTACTGCGGAAGTTCCGCAAGAAATCGTATCTTCGCTTCCGCCTCCGCCTCCGCATAATTTTTAGCGGAGTTATAAGGGAGGTTTATTTACGTATTTATGCAATAAATAAATAGTCCGGCCGCGTTTGAGCGCGAAATGGTCAAGAATCAACTAGTGCGAGGCGGGAATGCGGCAAGCACAATTTGTTTCTCCTTAATTTTCATTATAAGAAGGTAATATTTTTTTTACCAAGTATACTACTATTAATGTACGTATTTAAAATAAAAATTTTGTTTTAATTAACCATAAATTTCAATTTTATCTATATGTACTTTCACCTCCGCCTCCGTTAACCTCCGCATCCGCGGAGGTGAGACTCGTCGCCTCCGCATCCGCCTCCGCCTCCGCTAACAAGCCTCCGTTACAACCCTAAATGTGAGGTATTCCGTTTACAGTACTACTTAAATAAAAAAAAAAAAACATATTTAAGCTTACTAATACCTAGTATTCAGGATGGCAAGACCATCGTCGCTTAACCTGTTTATAATGGTATATTATTGTGGCCCCGGATTTCAGAAACGTCGAAATTTTTTGTGACTTATGTAAAACAAATTCAGCCCCATACATTTATTTTACTTATCCATTTATTTCAGACATCATAGCCCATATAAACATATAGAATACTATATTAACATAAAAACTTAAAATACTATAAATCGTCTTCTTCTTCTCAGCCTATGGAGGTCCACTGCTGGACAAAGGCCTCTCCCAAGGCTTTCATTCCCTTTGGGTTGCTGTTGATGGTTCATGCTGCAGGGGCTGCGGTTTATGCAACAGAAAACACTTCTCTTCTTCTTCTTCTTCAGCCTATAGATGTCCACTGATGGACAAAGGCCTCCCCCAAGGCTTTCCACGCTGACCGGTCTTGTGCTGCCCGCATCCATCGGCTTCCCGCGACCTTCACCAGGTCATCGGTCCATCTTGTTGGGGGCCTCCCTACGCTGCGTCTTCCAGTACGTGGCCGCCACTCCAGAACCTTACTGCCCCAACGGCCATCGGTTCTACGAGCAATGTGCCCTGCCCACTGCCACTTAAGTTTAGCGACTCGCAGAGCTATGTCGGTGACTTTGGTTCTTCTGCGGATCTCCTCGTTTCTGATTCGATCACGCAGAGAAACTCCTAGCATAGCTCTTTCCATTGCCCTTTGTGTGACTCTGAGCCTTCGTATGAGGCCCATTGTGAGCGACTAACACTTGTTTAAAAAAATTACGTTTATTGCAACTTTTTTCTTACAATTCAATATGGCCGATTTTGTAAATGGCATGTACTGCGGCCGGTAAGGATGTCTCATAGCGGCGTGCATTTTTGTTCTTTATGAATTGAGCTACAAATGGTGAACAATTAGCTCCAAAAATCAGAGATGTCATTACTTACGTTTTGGGCGTTGCTTCCTCTTTAGGGTTACTCCTTTAAAGAAACCTTAGAGCGTACTGATCCTCGGCGTGAATTTTAACCCTCAAGAATATGTCCTTTATGTCACCTGATATTGCAATTTTATTTTCCCTGAAGCGCAGCATTATACCAAGTAGTGGTGACAAGAGGTCAGGTCCTGTGAGCAAATAGTCAATAAGGCAGGAACCATCTGCCTTACCTGCAGCGTCAAAGACCAACCGAAGTTTAGATTTGTTTGGATTGTCGACACCGAAATGTGGTATGTATTCGGTGTGAAGTCATTTTTCACCAGCTCCCGCGCATAGTCATTATCTAACAAATGACGGACGCGTTCTTCATACCTGTTAGCGAAACCTACATCCCTTCCCATTTTCCGTTCGATACTTTTCAACCTTCGTAGGGCATTGAGGTACGAATCTGGCATCATGCGTCGTGTCTCTTTCCAAGGTAAGCTAACATACCAACGTCCGTCAACGAGTACCGCTGATCGCTCCAGCTGATCGATGGTGCGCGAATCGTCAACATTCTGACGTGGCTTACCTGACACACCTATGCCATCCAGTGGGAACCAACGTCGAACCTCATCATGGATATCCCGAAGTAGACTATCTTGTGATGAAACGTCACTTACCACTTCGGTCTCTGCGATGATCAGAGCGGCCTCAGCGCAGGCGGAGTGAGTGCCATGTACACACCAACCTAGGGGGGTGTACATGGCACTCACTCTGGCAATGTACGTTATAGTTTCCGATGGCGTGTCTGACTGGGCTCGTTGCTCGCTGACTGGCGACGTAGTACTCGCGGTCGACGCCGTGTTGTTGTCAGCGCTAGTGGTCTCACGTTGTTTACTTGTAGAATAATGCAGGAGACGATAATGTTCTTCCTTACAGCCGTCCTAGTCGCACACAGGGGCTGAACACTTTGTGCTATCATGTTTCGATATTAAACACTTGTATCACAAGCCGTGTTTTTTCACATGTTGCCACAGTACTTTACGCAGTGCTTTCTTAAATTGTTTGCAGTCGCTGAGATTATGTACCGATGCCCGGCAAAACAAACAATTAGCGTTGCGTTCTTCGTCTTGAACTAGCACGGTCTGTGAGCGTGTGCATATACTTGTCTTGCTTTTAGGATGCTGGTCATTTTGGAAATTAGTAAAAATACTTCCAGTGGTGGAAATCTTTACAGCTTCTTCATTTAAAAAATCGGATAAAATCACTAACCTTGGTTTCTTTTTCTCGGTGATCAATTTAAAGCTATAGTCAGACCACTTGGAGATGAGCACTGCGGGGAACTTGGACAAAATCATCGAGACGATATTGATACCGTGTAGGTACTCCTCGCGACCCACTGCTCGTACTGCTTCCACTACATTTTGAACTTTCACAGAAAATCCGACGATTTCTTTATGATATTCCGGTTGTAGGGACTGAAGTTTCTTTATGTCTTGGAGTATTCTGGCAATTATGCAGTCGGGATTGCCAAACCGTAGCTCCAATGTCGATATCACTTTTTCAGGCGACATGGCGCTTATGAACAATGCGGCGTCTGCATCTTTCGCTTGCCCTTGTAGGCATTTTCGAAGGCTCCAGAGGTTTGCTTTTGGCGTGCATTTACACAACGCTGTCGACTCGACGTAGGCTTGTTTGAATTGAAGCTAAACCAACTGGTCACCTGAGAATTCAGGTAAATCTCTTGAAGTGTTCATGCGGCTCAGCAAACTGGCTTAAGGCACGTTGTTAGCGCATTTGTTTGAGAGGTCCCTCAAAGCACTAGCCAATAAATGAACCGCGTCGTTCAGCACTGTTATGGAGTCGCCGGGTGGTGGCGGCGACGCGGCCACGTGCTCGGTGCGTGGCGACTGTGCTGGCTCCTGCAACTCGCCGGTTTTCAATACTTTTTCGGGGGCTTGTTGCTCCAATAGGGGTTTTTTATGGTTGCTCTGATGAGCCACCCAATTTTCCAAGTCACGGTGAGGAAGTTCCTTCCCAATTTGTGAACTGTATTCCAAGTTGTCTTCCTCATCGTCGAGTACTGCCAGTTGTGCGTTCAGGTTTCGATCAATGAGAGCCATTTGGATAGCGGCTTTTTGTCTGGCGGCTTCCAGCTGCAACATGTTTTTCTTGCTTTCCCGCGTGGATTTACGTGACGACGCCATAGATCGTACTGGCGTTTTTACGACGGGAGGCAGCGTTTCTGATTTTATACTGCTTTCGCCATCAGAAAATAAACGTTGTGGTATTATAACGTACTCGATTGACTCTGCTTGAGTATTTTCCGTTCCTTTGTTCTGTTACACACGTTGCTCCTGCAGCATCTTTGTTCGTCGTGTTTTGACGCCTTGGGTTTGGATCATTGTTGATCTGGCTCGAAGACCACTTTTTTGATGGTTGATGCTGCACTGCGGCTGGGGTTTGTGCAACAGAAAACACTTGTTTGGAAAAATTACGTTTATTGAAATTTTTTTCTTATAATTCAATATGGCCCATTTTTGCGATTGAAAAGTCACTGTGTCCCAACCCTCAGTACTAAACTAGTGATGCCACTTAGTTTAGTAGTTTATATTATAAAAATAATATCATTAAAAACACAGTATTGTACGCGGCGCCAACAGTTGCCATAATCCCCACGCTTGGCAGGCGGATTGAGGATCGCAATAATTTGATATTCCACAGTAGAAGCTGCCCACTTACCCGGTGAGAGTCCCCTTAGTCGCCTCTTACGACACCCACGGGAAGATATTGGTTGGTACTATTCTAAGCCCGGTACCATTACATGTACATTTCTGGCCGAAAGATGTTCCTTTTCGCCAGAAATGTACAAAATAAATGATTCAGATACATATATAAAAACAATGGTTTCATAAAGCGCCTACATGTACATATAGGTATGTAGGCACTTTATAAAACCATTGTTTTTTATATATATATAAAAGTTGTATGCCGATTGATGCGGGCAGCACAAGATCGGTCATTGTGGAAAGCCTTAGGAGAGGCCTTTGTCCAGCAGTGAACCTCTATAGTCTGATAAAAATAAGGGGGTAAGGATTAAACGCTCGAATTCAAATCAAATCTAAAGTCATTTATTTAAATTTGATTATCAGATTTGGATTTGATTTGATTATCATATTTGGATTGAGATAATCAGCCCTTTTCGAAAGTACCATAATCTACCTCGCGGGTTCAATGCGGCAGGGTAATTGTGTAACACAATGGGTTTCATTTTGACAGTTCAACAACATTCATTGCGTTATTTACGTCGTTTAGCAGAAATATTTTCGAACACATGAACCAATGGAATGGCAATATGCTTCGAAATGATTCTAAATGATAGTAATAGTGACGTAATTATTAGGGTGCAGGTTGAAGAATGTCGCGTGTTTCTGATTTTTTGGTTTTAGGTCATGCCTCTTTCCTCACCGTTTTGAGAGCACTGGTGCTGAAATAATTCACGCAAAGGACCTGTCTGGGTTCGAAACCCACAGGTCAAACGTCGCGGCCGTTACAACTGAGTCCCCACTACTCTTTTTTTATGAATTATAAACTAGCGCGTGACCGCAATCCCGCCTGATGGTAAGCAGTGATGCAATCGTTGATGGTAAAGCGCACTAGTTTATTAAGAGCCTATTCACTCTAGCCTTGAAGACACTCAAATTGTAGTCCGACGGAAACACCGCTGCTGGTGAATTGTTCCAGTTCCTCGATGTACGCGGTATAAAGGAGGAGGCGAAACGCTTCGTTCGGATCGTAGTGGTGTTAACAACGTAAGGAAAACTCGCCGTACGACGGGTCGTCCGAAGGTGGAACGGAGATGGGGGAATTAAATCATGCAATTCCCTAACTACTCTCTCAAATTTAGGTATTGGTTATTAAACCAATACATAAATACGACGTGAACAATAAATTTGTCTGTGTGTGTGATTTTAAATGTCTGTAAACACATCCACGATACAGAAGAAATACCTAGAGTTGGGCAACGCTTAAAAAAAATCTGGTCAAGAGTAGGCCTACAAAGGACACCTGTAAGAAACGTGGATGCGAGCCCAAGGCGAGTTAGACTAAGGAATACAAGGCTTATTGACAGGTCTGATACGAATATTCATGGGGTAAACTCGAACACCCAGATTGCGTAACAAACATTATCATTTTGACTATTGCTAATCCATTGCGTCATTGTTCCAAAAAAGCGTCTGCTCAACAACGTTAATAACGTAATGAATGTTGTTGAGCTGTCAAACCTACCTACCTACTGATAGTGTGTTATGCAAAAACCCCAGTGAAAGCATTAAACATAAGTCTTGCCAATTAGGAAAACAAATAAAGCAAGTAAAGCAGAAACTGAAATGTCGACTTCCAAAGTTAAATACCTTAACATGGAAACGTTAGATTTGCAAAGCGTTGTTAAATGAGAAATAAAATATCTCACATAAAATTATCGAACAATTGAACTGTTGTTCACCGCCTCCCTGGCCAGGTCACAGGTCTGACAAATTGTTTGCACATAATAAACATGGCCTCTTATAATTCATTTCAGATTCATGCCATGTATATTCTGTCCCTTAATTGGTATCGATTTCGATGTGACAGTGCAGCATAACAACAGTTTTGGTTGCAATTACAGGTCAAGTGGCTATAAACTTTAATATTATAAAAATAATATCATTAAAAACACAGTATTGTACGCGGCGCTAACAGTTGCCATAATCCCCACGCTTGGCAGGCGGATTGAGGATCGCAATAATTTGATATTCCACAGGAGAAGCTGCCCACTTACCTGGTGAGAGTTCCCTTAGTCGCCTCTTACGACACCCACGGGAAGATATTGGTTGGTACTGTTCTAAGCCCGGTACCATTACATGTACATTTCTGGCCGAAAGTTGTTCCTTTTCGCCAGAAATGTACAAAATAAATGATTCAGATACATATATAAAAACAATGGTTTCATAAAGCGCCTACATGTACATATAGGTATGTAGGCACTTTATAAAATCATTGTTTTTTATATATATATAAAAGTTGTATGCCGATTGATGCGAGCAGCACAAGATCGGTCATTGTGGAAAGCCTTAGGAGAGGCCTTTGTCCAGCAGTGAACCTCTATAGTCTGATATAAATAAGGGGGTAAGGTTAAACGCTCGAATTCAAATCAAATCTAAAGTCATTTATTTAAATTTGATTATCAGATTTGGATTTGATTTGATTATCATATTTGGATTGAGATAATCAGCCCTTTTCGAAAATACCATAATCTACCTCGCGGGTTCAATGCGGCAGGGTAATTGTGTAACACAATGGGTTTCATTTTGACAGTTCAACAACATTCATTGCGTTATTTACGTCGTTTAGCAGAAATATTTTCGAACACATGAACCAATGGAATGGCAATATGCTTCGAAATGATTCTAAATGATAGTAATAGTGACGTAATTATTAGGGTGCAGGTTGAAGAATGTCGCGTGTTTCTGATTTTTTGGTTTTAGGTCATACCTCTTTCCTCACCGTTTTGAGAGCACTAGTGCTGAAATAATTCACGCAAAGGACCTGTCTGGGTTCGAAACCCACAGGTCAAACGTCGCGGCCGTTACAACTGAGTCCCCACTACACTTTTTTTTTAAGAATTATAAACTAGCGCTTGACCGCAATCCCGCCTGATGGTAAGCAGTGACGCAAACGTTGATGGTAAAGCGCACTAGTTTATTAAGAGCCTATTCACTCTAGCCTTGAAGACACTCAAGTTGTAGTCCGACGGAAACACCGCTGCTGGCAAATTGTTCCAGTCCCTCGATGTACGCGGTATAAAGGAGGAGGCGAAACGCTTCGTTCGGATCGTAGTGGTGTTAACAACGTAAGGGTGGAAACTCGCCGTACGACGGGTCGTCCGAAGGTGGAACGGAGATGGGGGAATTAAATCATGCAATTCCCTAACTACTCTCTCAAATTTAGGTATTGGGTATTAAACCAATACATAAATACGACGTGAACAATGAATTTGTCTGTGTGTGTGATTTTAAATGTTTGTAAACACATCCACGATACAGAAGAAATTCCTAGAGGTGGGCAACGTTTAAAAAATAACTGGTCAAGAGTAGGCCTACAAAGGACACCTGTAAGAAACGTAGATGCGAGCCCAAGGCGAGTTGGACTAAGAAATACAAGGCTTATTGACAGGTCTGATACGAATATTCATGGGGTAAACTCGAACACCCAGATTACGCAACAAACATTATCATTTTGACTATTGCTAATCCATTGCGTCATTGTTCCAAAAATGCGTCTGCTCAACAACGTTAATAACGTAATGAATGTTGTTGAGCTGTCAAACCTACCTACCTACTGATAGTGTGTTACGCAATAACCCCATTGAAGGCATTAAAGATAAGTCTTTCCAAGTAGGAAAACAAATATCACAGAGTAAAGCAGAAACTGAAATGTCGACTTCCAAAGTTAAATATCTTAACATGGAAACGTTAGATTTGCAAAGCGTTGTTAAATGCGAAATAAAATATTTCACATAATATTATCGAACAATTGAACCGTTGTTCACCGCCACCCTGGCCAGTCACAGGTCTGACAAATTGTTTGCACATAATAAACATGGCCTCCTAGAGTTCATTTCAGAGTCATGCCATGTATATTCTGTCCCTTAATTGGTATCGATGTCGATGTGACAATGCTGCATAATAACAGTCTTGGTTGCAATTACAGGTCAAGTGGCTATAAACTTTAATACTTTACAAATAAACATGTTTTTGCCAGGTTTATAATGTAATAAGTGAACAAGTGAGGAAAGATACTTGGCTCGTATAGCGCTTGAAGCGGATTTAATGTGACAAGATACGTCAGCATATTTTTTTTAAAGTATTATAAACTAGTGCTTGACTGCAATCCCGCCTGATGGTAAGCAGTGATGCAATCGTTGATGGTAGAGCGCACTAGTTCACCATTGCACCATTTCATGCGACACGTGTGGGTAGTTGACACGTGGGCCGACCGCACTCGACCACGACCGCGGCCTGCGCCAGCCTTGCTTAATTATGCAACGGTATTTCATAGAAATGCTTTTCAACCACAGATACCGGGACAGTTATTTTTGCGTTCAAGTTTTCTAATAACACGGAATGAAATTCTATTTCTATCTTCCTAGATATTTTCCTGCTTGCAATGCCTCGACTCCACGTGTTGAGTTTTATTTTTCAAACATGATATCAATTGATTTAAAGATCTGAGAACAGACTCTAATGAATGCTTTTAAAATTTCTAACGTGAGGATATCTTAGTGGACGTCTACGTCCATATATGAAGACCTTTCTTAAATTTAGCCCACGATATAACTTTATATTGTGTACCTATTTCCATATTTTTATGTAAGTGCACGTAGACGTCCACGTCAGTATTATAACGTTAGAAATTATTAAAGCGCAAATCTCCCTCTGGTGCAACATCGTTGGTCGTGTTGTTGGGTTTAACATTGCATCACCTCGCTCAACTGCCGTATTCCTTCCTATTTACTCAGTTTTTTTGAGTGAATAGGCTTAAAATAGCGCGCTTTACCAGCAACGATTGCATCATTACATCCTCTAGTAACCAACAAGCTCTAGTTTATAATTATAAACCAAAAATACACCGTTAAGTCATCCAGTCTGTATTTTGACCATGGTAGCCAAGCAGTGAATAACCTTTGACGAGGGAGATATAATTAAGTACAAAAATGCCCTCTCTCTTCGTCTGTCACGGACAATGAAACGACAAGTTGACAAGCCTGGCAAGGGATTAGCCGGTCGATTCTGCAAAAAGCTCATTGTGTAAGGTCTAGTGAAGTGAGATTAGACAGAGATGTCATTAGTCCATCACAAACATTAATTGGAATGACAACTCACTCCGCGGCCGCTGCGAAAGGAGGCGTGGTTTCGATCCCCGCACAGTGCAAATTTTTGTATGCATGAATATGATATCATATTTGCACTGGTCTGGTCGGGCCTTGGAAAGCACGTTAGGCCGTTGGTCCCGGTTGCCATACGAACATCTAGTGGCAGTCGTTAAGGATTGTTGGAGACCTCAAAAGTCCAACAATTGGTCTAACTGTAATGCTTCGCTATCGCGTTTGGGTTTTGGAGGTCAGACGGCAGTCGCTTCACGGAATGTCAAAGTTTAGCCAAAATTAGCAGTAAGGGCGGGTTGTTTCACGTTCACTTAACGCATGCGTAAAAGTTAAAAATGGTGCTAACCATCGTCAAGTCAAAAAATGAGTTGTTTCACAATACGTAAACGTTAACGCACGCAAAAAAAGATACGATTACGATAAACTGACGGGTTGTTTCACGTTCACTTAACGCATGCGTAAAAGTTAAAAATGGTGCTAACCATCGTCAAGTCAAAAAATGAGTTGTTTCACAATACGTAAACGTCAACGCACGCAAAAAAATACGATTACTTTAACCGATGCTCTGAGCACTGGTTAACGTAACTTATGTCAAGTTGTGTTTAGTCCGCCGTGGTGTCAATTAGTGAAAACAACATAAACTCCCTTTTGTATTCGCGAGTTTGGTCTCTAATTGACGATAGTAGGTAGTTCATCTGATGATGATACAAGTACCGTAAAAAGCAAAAGAAAGGTGTTTAGCAGCCCAAGTTGTTTGTTTTTTTTTTTATATTACTGTTGTTGTCTGTTTCTTTACAGAACAACACATCTTTATATTTTTCAAGCGAAGATTGAAAGCGATCTTTCTCATTTTTTGTGAAGTTAGTGAAATGAAATGAAATCGTTTATTAAGCAAGTAGGATCACTGATATCACACTTTTACACGTCATGTTTTATTTTTTTTCCGTTCTCTAAAAAAAAATATGTTTACATTATAGAATACTAGCTTTCCGCCCGCGGCTTCGCCCGCGTAAATTTCGGTTATATCGCGCTTTTTAGATTTCCCTCGGAAACATCAAATTTTTCCGGGATAAAAGGTAGTCTATGTCCTTTCTCAGGGTCTAAAGATTGTATGCTTTCCGCCCGTGTCTTCGTCCGCGTGGAGTTCGGTTATATCGCGCTTTTTAGTTTTCCCTCGGGAACATCATATTTTTCCGGGATAAAAGGTAGCCTATGTTCTTTCTCAGGGTCCAAAGATTGTCTGTGCCAAATTTCATCAAAATCAGTTGAGAGGTTTAAGCGGGAAAGCGTAACAGACAGACAGACAGACAGACAGACAGACAGACAGACAGACCGACAGACAGACAGACAGAGTTACTTTCGCATTTATAATATTAGTATGGATACGTGTTTTGTTAGATTGCAATGTTTAACATATACCTACTTATTAAGGCCTTAAACATAGTAACTATGTTTAAGTGTATGTAGTAGTACGAGTGAGTGTAGTAATTTACTTACTTTGGTGTGTATGGTGGGGGATATATAAATAATAAATAAATATATACGGACAAATCACACAGATTGAGCTAGTCCCAAAGTAAGATTGAGACTTGTGTTATGGGATACTAACTCAACGATACTATATTTATAATAGATACATATATAGATAAACATCCAAGGCCCAGGCCAATCAGGAAATGATCGTTTTCCATCATGACCTGGCCGGGGTTCGAACCCGGGGCCTCCACGTCGCAAGCAGGCGTGTTGACCGCTGCGCCACGGAGGACGACAATGTTTATGTTTGGTTACTATGTATTATACCTTAGCCGGCTATTAATATTGTAACATATAACTGTTTTTTGTCCCAAATATATAAAATAAAAATAAAATGTATCCATTTTTCGTCAAAGTATAGCTTTTCTATAGGTACACAGTTTTCTAGTATAAACGGACTTAATTTATAAAATGGCACGAAGTTATTTCCCACAACAATAAACAATAATACCAAGAAAGTTAGATAAACTACAGCACGTGACAGTCGCCTAGATAAAATTTGCTGGGGCGATGTATGTGGCCGGGTACATCGTTCCAACGCAATGTATTCGTGCGCAGACGATGTAGCATCGGGGCGCTGTCGGTAAAGTGGCGCGCTTCAAAATCAAAGTACTTGTCGCTACAATATTCTCTGGAGTAGTCACACCTATAAGCCCCGCACGATGATATTGCGATTGGCGGCCATCTTGGTGACGTAGTCGAACTCGCACCGTCGGTACCGTTCGCAAATTCAGTCCGCGCTTACCCACTTACGCACATCGAATATTTTTGTTAGCTTTTTGTTTTTGTTATCCTGTTTTATTGTTGTTCTTGAGTTTTGTTGTTTAGTTTTGTTAACTGTTACTCGTTAAAATGAGTAAGAAATTAATTAATAGTCGTACTCGTGAAATTATAATTAAAGTGGACAATTATTTTGTTAAAGAGAAAGAGGATTGTAAGTTAGTTCTTGAAAGTATAAACCGTGCTTTAAAAAGTGCTTCGGACATTTTAATACCGAAGCAACTGCTTACAGTTATTAAAAATATTTTGCAAAATTCTATCAAAGTCACGGAGTGTGTGGCATGTGCCACAGGCGTTGCAAAAAATACTGTGACGAAATTGAGACGAGAGCATGAGTCAGCAACAGCCAGTGGCAGCAAAATGAGAACTCCTACTAAAGGAAAAAGACAAAAGAAAAAATATTTCGACGGGTTTTCCATAACAGCTTTAAGAAATATTATAGATTCAATGTGTACGGTGAGGAGAGAAATACCCACAATGCGCAAAATCTTGGCGGCTTCAAAAGTAGACCTTAATTATACTGGTAGTGAAACTACATTAAGAAAAATAATTAAATGTGATTTAGGCTACTAATTTAAACGATGATACCAAAAAAGACGCCCTAATTCAAAGACCCCAAATTCAAGCGTGGAGGGCTAAATATTTACGACGTATGAAAGAAAATGACTCGCTTGGTAATAACAAAAGACCCGTTATTTATCTCGACGAAACGTGGATACATGCACACTACACGGTAGAAAAATGTTGGCAAACAACAACCGATGGAGTGAGACGGAACGACAGTCCCGGCCGCCGATGGATAATAGTTCACGCGGGAAGTTAAAGCGGTTTTGTTGACAATGCCCTTTTAATGTTTAAAGCAGACACCAAAACGGGGGATTACTATGATCAAATGAATGCTGAGAATTTCACCAAGTGGCTTACAGAAAAAATAGTACCCAACATATCACGCAACTCTAAAATTGTGATGGACAACGCCCCTTATCACAGTAGGGATGAGAATAGGCCACCAAGTATGAACAATAAAAAACAGTTGATTGTTGAGACTTTCCCAACGACACTACAAAACCTGAACTGTATTTATTAATTAAACGGCACAGACCGCCGAAAAATTATAAAATTGACAATTTATTTGCTGGCAATGGCCATGAAGTCGTTAGATTACCACCTTACAACTGCGACCTCAACCCCATTGAGTACATCTGGAACCTGGTAAAGATAAGGGTGTCAGAAAAGAATGTGGAGCAGTTGGAAAGTCGCATTGAAGCTCTGACGTTGGAGTCGTTGGCGTCAATAACTCCAGATGACTGGCGAAAGGAAGTCAATCATGTTAAACGGCTTGAAGAGGAATAAATACTGGAATAAAGATCGAATAACTGACGAGTTATTTGTCATAAATATGGCGACGATAGTGAATCGGAAACGACAGACACAGAAAGCAGTTATGATTCGGAAGACTATATACATTTTTTTACATATTATCCTGGTTTTATTTATAAGCTGATAGATGTAGGTAGTAATTAAAACATGACTACTACACAGTGGACTCTGGTTCAATTCCCGCTCGCAAATTAACAGAAATGTAGTTAGAAAAAAATTGTATACATGTAAGAAAGATATACGAATAAGTATATTTTTCTTACGTCTACAAAAATTATTTCCTTGAAATTCTTAATAATGAAAGTTTATTTGTCAGAATATGGGTGAGTAGGTATACCTACGAAAGAATGTTAAATGCAAAATTGATATTAATTTTATTATACAAACACTCTTTATAGAGAGTGTAATAAAATTATAAAATACAAATAAACCCTTAACCCTAATATTAATTTATACATACACTCTTTATAAAGAGTGTAATAAAATTATAAAATACAAATAAACCCTTAACCCTAATATTAATTTTGCATTTAACATTCTTTTGCTAGCTGTCCTTTTGTGTGACAGATGACGTCACAACGCTGTTATTGTGACAAGGTTCCATCGCAATATCATCGTGCGGGGCTAGTACGTCACTTCAGTGTCGTCCAGACTTTGAAGTAGGACTGACGTTCTTTTTGCAAATTTTTTACATTGTTTTTGTTTTATTTGTTGTGTAAACATGTAATAAATAATAATTTATTGACATATAATGCAAAGCCACTGCTTCCTCCATCGTCTCGGCCGCACAACTAAACAACGAATATTCGCCGTAGGCCGATTTCTGAATCTTCGCCCGCCAATGAGAAGAACATCGTGTATGTCTGACAAGGACAACAGATATTTTGCGCGCCAAAGCGACACGAATCTCCGCCTGCTAATGTAGCCCCGGCATTTAACGAACGTTAAACATCATCAAAGTTAAGTTAACGGACGTAACTTTTTGACGTACGTATGTTACGATTACCAACCGTTTGAAACAACCCGCCCTAAGACTGGTATAGCGGACCCCAGACTCCAAAGCTGAAAAAGTTTCGGATGCAACTGGGATTAACGTTGATATGATGATGATGATGATGATGATGCCAACTCCATCCACGCTCATTTCACCTTTGTTTTCACAGTGAGATAGTTACCGAATCGCACAATAGGTGTGCCGGTGGTTACCACACCGCCATCTTCCAAACTCCGGACTATTACTAAAAAAATCCTAATAGAAAACAATAATAACACTTTGTCAGACTAAATAAATAAAATCTATATAAAACTTTATATAAAATCTATTCAACGTGTAATGTAATTAACGCACACCCTCAAACACCAGAATTACTTTATTAAAATCGTAATACATACACAGAATTTTTAATTTAACAGGTATTTGCATTGTTATTTATTAAATTAGTTATACCAATTCTTGGATAACGAACACCTTAAAGTTCTTGGAATAAGGCTTTTTTCTGGTATTGAATGATTAAATTTGATTTTAAAAGTCTGTACAAACAACGGGGTTAATACGACAATAATTTCCGTAGTTTTAATTATATTTGAGAAAAAAATTAGCTACATAAAAAAAATATTAACCGTTTCAGTAAATGATTCTGAACAAACTATTTTCAGGAAGTGCATTAATTAATTTACATCCATACTAATATTATAAATACGAAAGTAACTCTGTCTGTCTGTTACGCTTTCCCGCTTAAACCTCTCAACCGATTTTGGTGAAATTTGGCATAGACAATCTTTAGACTCTGAAAAAGAACATAGGCTACCTTTTATCCTGGAAAAATTTGATGTTCCCGAGGGAAATCTAAAAAGCGCGATATAACCGAACTCCACGCGGGCGAAGCCGCGGGCGGAAAGCTAGTGTTGTATAAAAGTTTATCGTGTGTATGGATTTGAAAATACAAAGCATAGTACGATTTACTTTCTACTTTCTCTTTTAATAGCATCGAGATTATGAAACAAACAGTCGTTAGTATTTCTCCATGGCAGGTAGTATTTGGCAAGAACCCAATCCGCCTACTAGTGAGAGCGTTCGTTGTTCGCAGCCGCGTATTCAATGCAACTCGAGCAGTGAATGCGAAATTTCTCAGCTCAGCATTTTATATTTTTATAGAAACATAAACAATTGTATAGGTTTTTGGTTTATTTCAGCGTATAGACTATATAAGGATTCGATACTCTCAAAACGGTCAAGGAAAATATTGTGAGAAAACATGTTCTAGAAGTTAAATATCGAAGATATGTTGTGTTTTCCTTCAACCCGCACTGGGTCTGCGTGGTGTATTACGGCCCACTGACGCTCTGGCTAGTGCGCGTGCCCTGGTTTCACGCTCCACTACACTACATCTCACGACAATAAGCAGACTGGGGTGATAAATAGGCCATCTATATTTTCCGTAGAGGGGGACCGTTGGGGTAGATGTGTTCTCAGGGGAAGACCGCGTATCTGCAAACGTAAGGACAGGAGGACCGACGATCTTCCTAAGATAGCTGGATGGGAATCACCACTAAAAGAGAGGAATCATCCAACAATAGCGGCCTGTGTCCGGCAAAGGATTGGTGTAGAATCCTATATATCACTAAAAACTGGCCTAAATCAATCAATAAACCAATTATTGTTTTATATAAGGATATAAATAAATAAGTACTAAAAGTACGTGTTTTTATTAATTAACTAGCTTTCCGCCCGCGGCTTCGCCCGCGTGGAGTTCGGTTATATCGCGCTTTTTAGATTTCCCTCGGGAACATAAAATTTTTCCGGGATAAAAGGCAGCCTATGTTTTTTCTCAGGGTCTAAAGATTGTCTGTGCCAAATTTCATCAAAATCGGTTGAGGGGTTTAGGCGGGAAAGCGTAACAGACAGACAGACAGACAGACAGACAGATAGACAGACAAACAGACAGAGTTACTTTCGCATTTATAATATTAGTATGGATAAAGCTTGGGATTTTTTAATTGATTGTATATTTCTTTTTTTTTTATAGTTTTAAATTAGTGCTTGACTGCAATCCCGCCCGATGGTAAGCAGTGATGCAATCTTTGAGTGTAAAGCGCACTAGTTTATTAAGCCTATTCACTTAAAAAACTTAGGAATAGGAAGGATGAATAGGCAGTTGAGCGAGGTGATGCAATGTTAAACCCAAGACCAACACGACCAAACGATGCTGCGCTAGAGGGAGATTGATCTGGAGACTCTCCACGACCAAATTCCCAAGACAACAACATTTGGCGCATCGTACCCGCCACACATCGCAACACAATCGCTCAGACCCGTCCTCCGTACGGCTTCACCAGACATCATGCCGGAACACGACGAATCGCTTGGCGGCAAGACTTTGTCTGGTGGGTGGTAACTTCCGCCGGCAGCCGATGTTATGGCCTACCACCGAGAAAAATAGATCCATTTTACTTTTATAAACGGCGAAACAAGTTGATGCGTGTTTTTTTATATAATTAAAAGTAGTGCTTCATCGCAATCCCGCCTAATGATAAGCAGTGCTGCAATTGTTGATGGTAAAGCGCGCTAGGTTATTATGAGCCTAATCACTCAAAAAAACTAAGTGAATAGGAAGGAAGACGGCAGTTGAGAGAGGTGATGCAATGTTAAACCCAACAACACAACCAATGATGCTGCGCCAGAGGGAGATTAATCTGGATACCCTAGACCAAACTCCCGAAACAACACCATTTAACGAATTCTTTCAGATTTTGGCACAGTCGAGTACTTACAATTATTTGGCTACTTATACAATATATAAAGAAAACCCTGTCCGATCCATAAGGATAATAAAAGTTTGGTAAACACATGACCAAATATAATATAAAATTTTACGTAATTATCATAGTAACAATACTAATGAATTTTGAAATAATCTTTTTATCCCCCGAATTAATTCCAACTTCCCCGAAACTTGGTATTTTTTTAAAAAAAACCCTGCCCCTTGCCCCCGTCGCCCGCGCATGGATTGCCTACCGCAAATGTAGGGATTTTTTTAACTTTAGATCGGCTTTTTGGGTTTAGTAGAATCATTTATCGATACCTAACAATACCTTCACGGATCGGACAGGGTTTTCGTTAGATATTGTATATTTTTTTATATTCGAATGTATAGCACGATCCAACCAGCCAGCAGTATGTACCTTGGAATCTTAGCTAAAGTGAGCGTGCAGTGAGATTTCATTCTACGCGTGCCTCAAAGATATGTCAGCACTTCGTGACGGGATCCACGAAGGCTGCTCTGCTCCAGAATTGACTGCTGCGCAGCATGTTGCGGGTTCGATTCCCGCACGGAACAAATATTTGTAAGACATACATACAGTTGATGCGTGATCAAATCAGGAATGAGGAGATCCGCAGAAGAACGAGAGTAACCGTCATAGCCCGAAGAATTGCAACACTAAAGTGGCAGTGAGCCGGGCACATTGTCCGTAGGTCCAATGCCTGATAGAGCCTATGGGTTCTCGAGTGGCAACCACGCACCGCAAGACGCAGCGTGGGTAGGCTCCCGACAAGATGTACCGACGACTTGGTGAACGTCGCGGGAAACCGCTGGTTGCGGTAGGCGCAGGACAGGTCGTCGTGGAGATCTATGAGGGAGGCCTATGTCCAGCAGTGGACGCCTTTCGGCTGAAATTATGATGACGTACAGACAGCAGCTGTTCCGGGGTCTGGATGTTTGTGTATGTGAGTTTATATGTTTGTAAACGCACCCACGATACAGAAGAAACTCCTAGTGTGGGACAACATTTTCTTTCTTTTTTAAATAAAAACATAAGCCAGTACCTAATCAACCCTTCACTGCTATTCATCCTTCTACTTACTACCCCAATAACTAACTGCACAATTTCAAAGCCCCATTCACTAAGCTACGTCCACTTGAAATTCCGAACTAAGTTGCATAGCAACCACGAAGCGCCACGGTTTGCTAAGAAAATAAAAGTATTTTAGAATTATTATGACAAAGTTGGCAATGTCAAGGGAAGGGGGTGCAACAAGTCCGCCTAGAGTCGCTAACTTTAGGCTGGTGGTACACGATTATCGCGGAAGGACTCGGAAAGCAAACAGACACTTACGAAAGTGGCCCAGTTAAACTTTACGCAGGATTATGAATGGAGGTGTCTCATTGAAAATTAAAGTTTGTTACTGGACTTAGTTTAACTAAAAAGGAATTTGAGCAATGTGCTTATCGAAATGAAGGGAAATTTAAGGACTTGAATGATTTATTTCCCCTATCTCCATTCCACTATCGGACGACCGTCGTACGGCGAGTTTCCACCCTTACGGTTTTAACTCCACTACGATCCGGACGAAGCGTTTCGCCTCCTCCTTTATACCGCGTACATCGAAGGACTGGAACAATTTGCCAGCGGCGGTGTTTCCGTCGGACTATAATTTGAGTGTCTTCAAGGCTAGAGTGATTAGGATCATAATAAACTAGTAGGCTTTACTATCAACGATTGCGTCACTGCTTACCATTAGGCGGGATTGCGGTCAATTGGTAGTTTATTCATCATCAACCTTTTTATCGTCCCACTGCTGGGCACAGGTCTCCTCTCATACTAAGAAGGATCGAGCGTAATCAGCACGCTTGCTCAATGCGGGTTTGCGATTTCAGACTTATTCCTCAAGATGTTTTCCTTCACATTGTAATTAGTCATTGTTGTCCAAGATATACTTAGAAAGTACACATAACTTAGAAATGTTACATTGGTAACGGCTGACCTGGAATCGAACCCGCACCCTCATGCTTGAGAGGCTGGTGTTTTAACCACTAGGCCACCACGACTTTCAAGTAGGTATAATATGTATTTATAAAATATGTAAAAACCATATTTGTAACTAGCGGCCGCCAGCGACTTCGTTCGCGTGGAGTTAGTTATGCTCCGCTCCTATTGGTCGCAGCGTGATCTTATATAGCCCTAAGCCTTCCTGGATTAATGGGCTATCCAACGCAAAACGAATTTTTCAACTCGGACCAGTAGTTCCTGAGATTAGCGCGTTCAAACAAACAAACAAACTCTTCAGCTTTATATGTTAGTATAGATTAATAGCAAAATCAACCAACAGTCAGTAATACAATTGCAAAAAAGTATTTAACGAAATCTCGTAATATATAATCCATTTCCGACTAAGCCAGGCAATGCATATGCTATAAGAGCAATTTTTTAAAAGAAACTTAATCCATATTTTTAATTTGTCCTGTATTAGGTATGAATGTGTTTACAAATATCTAAACCCTCATACACAAACAGCCAGACTCGAAACAACTATTTGTAGGTCTTAAAAATATTAGTTCCGTGCGGGAATCGAATCCGCGATACTCCTACCGCACCAACCGTGCCGGTATTGCGCCATTGAGTGCTCAAGTGCCACTTACTCGAGTAACACTCGTCTGAAGAGCTTGGTCTGGCCGAGCAGAGGTATTCATCGTCTGTTTTTTACGTTATTAATTTATTTAAACTCACATAGCTACCTAGAGCAAGAACAAGCGTTTTTACACCATAAAAATATATAACATACCTAATAAAGAATGTGTGCGCGTATGTATGTGTTGTATTACACATATACACACGCGCGCACACACACACACACACACACACACACACACACACACACCCACACACACACACACACACACACACACACACACACACACACACACACACACACACACACACACACACACACACTACAACACATACACAAAACAACTGCCAAAGTCGACTTAGCGATAAGACCTCCCATTGTGTCACCCCTTCTAAAATATTTTTATTTATGTTCTGTTATCTATATGGTGTACAAAATAAAGTGTATTCTATTCTATTCTACTTTTTTTTAAATTACGCTATGATTCTTAAAAAGTCCATCAAAGAAAATCAAGTCGGAAAGAACACTAAAAAAGGAGTAAACGAGGAGGAAAGGATCGATCGGCTAAAAAACATTAATATCATCATTTGTATTTACCAAATACCACCATTCACTAGCGACCGCACAATTCACGCAAATATTCTGTGAAACACAATTCATTCAATTCGCCATTTGCAAGTTTCCCGGAAACCAAACTTCCAAGGTCTGAGTTGTTTTTTACACAAAAGTGTATTCATTAAACAAACCGTGACTAAACAAAAACTATAACAAAACAGTCCGATAACGTTTGAATGTTAATTTTATTTTGAATTGTAACAAATTGTACGGAGAGAATGTTAATAAATATGAGCTAAGAGCTTTCTGTTAATGAATTATGCAAAGACATTAAGTATTCGTGCTTACGGTACATTAACACATAAAAACCATAATGCCTGTAGATTTATTAAATATAGAATATTTTTTTTATAATAATAACAGAAGTATTTTTATTCAAACCATATTGTTTAAGAAATTTATTTTTTACTAAGAATTTATTCATATATATTTTTTAAAGACGTCGCTAAAACTCAAATTACAATAATGATTAGAAAGATATTAAAAAACAGTAAACATCAACTAATCACCAACCAGAAAACAGGGATTTAAGGTAAAATTTGATTTATTACTAGATGCGCCCTTCAAACTGACAATTATCTGTTTAGTTTGTATGTCTTATGTACTTTGGAGCTAGTTGTCATACAACATTGCACCACCTCGCTCAACAGCCGTCTTCTTTCCTATTCAGTCAGTTTTTTTGACTGAATAGGCTCTTAATAAATTAGCGGGCTTTACCATCAACGATTGCATCACTGCTTACCATCAGGCGGATTGCAGTCAAGCACTAGTTTGTAATTTGAAAAAAAGATACTATTTTTATAATATGCATTATTGACAATATGAACATAAGTTAAAACTAATCACTATTCCAGTAACAGCAGAATCCGAAATAAATATGATAGTACTATCCATGTCTCATCGAAATCGGAAACTAAATTGCTCACTCAGTTCACGCTTAAATGGAAGAGCGTTTCACAAAGTGTTTCATTACAGTCCACTGACAGGAATGTCCGAATGAAATACGAATGCTTTAGTAGGTATTTGTGCAAATGAGCTTTTGGGAAACTGACATTCATTATTACTGCAGTAATGATGTACGTATTTACATGCGAACGATGAAGCATCATTATTTACGGCATGTAAACAGACCCATCAAAGAGCCGTCAAACACATTCTACACATCGAAATAGCTTTACTCATTGGCATGAAAATTGGCTATTTGCGATTCTGGACAAAATTACACGCGCAGAAGCTGCAACAGTCCAGTGGTCGTGCGTGTTAAAAGTTGTGTTATGACACGAAAAGAGTTCAGCAAAAGTTTAAATCTTGACGGTATGGTAAAATAAAATATTTTACTATCCGGATACCTCTAAACGGTTTATTTAAAAATGAAACAATCCATGAAAATTTCCTTTACAAAATGAGTAATATATGGAATTCGGAATATATAAAAAAAAAACAAGTATTATTTATTTTAAAATTCCATGAAAAGTAAGCAAAATATTTATTTATTTATATTATATATTTTTTTAGCTAGCTTTCTATAACCTAGTTAGGAGAGCAGTGCTAACCCACATGATCCTAGAAATTCTACTTATTTTGTAAAACTGTATTTATTTACTATATAAATGCATGGGCGTACGCAAGGGAATTGCGTGATTTAATTCCCCCATCTCCGTTCCACCATCGGACGACCCGTCGTACGGCGACTTTCCACCATCACGTTGTTAACACCGCTACGATCCGGAAGAAACGCTTCGCTTCCCCTTTTATTCCGCGTACATCGAGAGATTGGAACAATTTGCCGGCGGCGGTGTTTCCGTCACACTACAATTTGAGTGTCTTCAAGGCTAGAGTGAATAGACTCTTAATAAACTAGCGCGCTTTACCAGCAACGATCGCATAACTGCTTACCATCAGGCGGGATTGCGGTCAAGCGCTAGTTTATAAATTATAAAAATTGGGGGGGGGGGGGCAACTACCCCCCGTAGAAATCTCCCAGAACATCATCTATTTGCCCTACACACTACACTACAAATACCTACCTAATGTTTCTATTTGCCCTACACACTACACTACAAATACCTAATGTTTCATGTAGATGTAGAGTGCTTGTGTAGTTTGTAATACAATATAACCGAGGATGATTCGATCCTAAAAATTTGACTTGCTGAAGTTATTTATTCGTGACGCCTAATAATAAACGAATATTTACGGCTGGTCGCAAACTGTGGTTTCGAAACGAATAGGTATAGGTAGGTTCTGTGTTTGATTGGAGTACAATAAAGAATATATAAATAAATAAATAATACATCTAAATACGTGTAATGAATACAATTGCCGAATATAACATTTTAAATACAACGAAATTCCCAGTTCACCAAAATATTGTTGAATCGCGAAAAAAGTCCCTTGTAACTTTCGCGTAAACAATCACAGTCTCACCATTTAGCCCACGTTAGTTTTGTAATTTTATTATGAAATTCACCGAGTAAATTTTCAGAAAAAAACTCTCGCGTACTCTCCGGTGGAAACTGTAATTGTACTTTTTGTTCCATAAAAGTTGAGCAACCAATTTCGGTAACCTTCGCGAATTTCAACATGCTGAGTTTGAACGTCAAACTTTCCCCGCATTGAAAAGAGTTATGGAAGGGAATAACTTAAAAGCGTATTTAAGTTCTTTCTGTAGTTTGGTACTGCAAAACGTTTTATTAATAGTTTTTAGGTCCAAAGTCGACCGTTATTATTGACACTGAAGCATTGTTTTGATCTTCTTTTAAGCCTACATACAGACTATGATATTTGGTAAAACTCTCAAGACTAGGTATGCTCTGGCATGTGGCTTACTTAGCGCCTAAAGCCTAATGATTTGAAATCCTTTAATACCTTTTAGGCGACAGAACAGCGCAGTGCGACCGGTAGCGGAAAATTCAAAGGCATTTTTTTTCACCCGTCATATTGCCTAAGTTTGTATAATAGACAAAAATAAAGATGTTTATTTAACAATACAATTTTGTGAAAGAAAATAAACAAAAGGTTATTTGAAAGCGCAGTAATTTAGCAATAAAATATATAAATAGGAAATGCAATGTGTGAGGTGTGCGTGATTTAGGGGTTTGTGTATTGTAGGGTTTTTATTTATCCTTATTATTCAAACATCATTGCTGAAAAGCAGAACATCCCAGACAATATTAGCTCCATACAAATATGCAATATTGAATATTTCATTAAAGCTCCGTTCAAACTCAATGCAAACAATCGACTCATGTATGTACTTAATTAATCAGCAGATAACTATTTGCAAATAATTATAAAAACAAATATAATTAATGAAGTTCCATTTTCTCGTTATATCTTTTTAATCTTTCACAAAACAAATAATATTTACGCAACCAATGCTTTCAGTTGAACAAAGCTATTGTTCGTTCCTTTCTAACAATTCAGTATCGCGTTGTTTTACACGAAGTATATTTTTCCTATAGATTATGCAGTATCTTAAAGAAAATGGTACGTTTTCTTAAGGGATTATATGTACCTATATCATTACAAAAACGTAGTTTTTTTAACGAGTATACTTACTGGGAGAAGTCGGCGCGTTACAAAAATCTTTATGCGACTTTTTAATACATAATATAGTATAATAGAGATAGACAGAGTGAGAGACAGATTATTTTCATGGTACATATTCAAGGGTCTACATGTCGAAAGTGAGATCAAAAAGTAAATTCAAGATGGCTGCTGCGAATATTTTCAAATCTTTGCAAAAAATTGAGCATTCAATTTTCATTATGAAATTCTTTTAGATGGTCGCCCGACACACGTTTTTTTTCTATTTGCGTTCATTTGAACGCACTCGACGTTTGCCTTTTACATTGTTCTTTGTTCTGAATACGATTATAAATTCTACATTAATTACTTTCTGATCGATAAATTTCTGTTTAACATCTTAATTTTTTCTATTCCGATGATCAAACTATTTTTGTTCATTCCGAATCGTTAATTTGAATAGATTGTCTACAGCGCAATAGATTAAAACACAAAATACTAGATTTTATTCAGCAGTAATAGAGTATATTTAGAAGTCGCATGATGCCGTGTCTACACCGGTGTCATCTTGATATACTACTTACTACGATTTTAATGAGGCTACGCCGTAACCGCATAGTCTGCTATGCCATCGAAATACCAATGAATGCCGTACTAATTAGTAATAATTATGAGTAGGAACACTGTAATATGACTCGTCGTACGGCGAGTTTCCACCCTTACGTTGTTAACACTACTACGATCCGGACGAAGCGTTTCGCCTCCTCCTTTATACCGCGTACATCAAGGGACTGGAACAATTTGCCGGTGGCGGTGTTTCCGTCGGACTACAATTTGGGTGTCTTCAAGGCTAGAGTGAATAAGCTTTTAATAAACTAGTGCGCATTACCATCAACGATTGCGTCACTACTTACCATCAGGCGGGATTGCGGTCAAGCGCTAGTTTATAATTTAATTAAAAAGAAAAAAACTGTAATATGATACTTTTAGTAATTATAATAATTTTGTAATTTTTACTTGTGTTATAGTAATATTATTAATTATTACTTTTTAAATGGTGACAGTCTCTTAGAACAAGATGTAAGTTGACAATATAATAATGCGATGTAATACTAAACAATGTTTTCCTCTTTTTTGAATGTTGGATGTAACAAGAGGGTAGAATTGAAGAAAGTAGAATTCAGGCTGTGAGAATGCTTTCCTTAAGATGCTTATGTATTGTATTGTTTATCAGTAATAGGCTAAGGAATGGTGTGATAATGCCGAAGTGAGATTTAAAAGAGATACCCTTACAATATTGGAAAGGGTTTTAAATTTTGTCACAATATTTCTTTCTTTAAGTTTAAGTTACCACCCACCAGACAGTCTTGCCGCCAAGCGATTCGTCTTGTTCCGGCATGATGTCTGGTGAAGCCGCACAAAGGACGGGTCTGAGCAGTTGGGTTGCGATGTGTGGCAGGCACGATGCCCCAAATGTTGTTGTGTCGGTCGTGGAGGGTTTCCAGATCAATCTCCCTCAGACGTAGCATCGTTAGTCGTGTTGTTGGGTTTAACATTGCATCACCTCACTCAACTGCCGTCTTCCTTCCTATTCACTCAGTTTTTTGAGTGAATAGGCTTTAATAAACTAGCGCGCTTTACCATCAACGATTGTATCACTGCTTGGTGGGTTTGCGGTCAAGCGCTAATTTATAGTTATTAAAAAAAAAGATAGCCTTTCACTCATTCTCTCACCTAAACCATCTAAACATAGATATGTTAATTAGATGTATACATTTATTTAAACTAGTATGACACACTTAACGTATATATTTATTGTATAATATATGTAAATGTAAATAGTGACAGCCTCCGTGGCGTAGCGGTAGCGAACGCAACCATTGCGCAAGGAGGCGCGGGTTCGATCCCCGCACAGTGCCAATATTTGTATGCATGAATATGAATATTTGCACTGGTCTGGTCATGCCTCGGAAAGCACGTTAAGCCGTTGGTCCCGGTTGCCATATGAACATCTAGTGGTAGTCGTTACGGGTTGTTGGAGCCTTCAAAAGTCCAACAATTGGTCTAACTGCAATGCTTCGATGTCGCCTTCGGGTTGTGGAGGTCAGACGGCAGTCGCTTCACGGAAAATGTCGAAGTTTAGCCATATCAGCAGTTGGACTGGTAAAGCGGACCCCAGACTCCAAAGCTGAAAAGGCTTCGGATGCGACTGGAATTAACGCTGGGATGATGATGATATGTAAATGTAAATAGTACACTGTAGACTACCTAAATTATTATTTCTCTCTCCTTCCCCTTAGTATTCCATCCAAAGGTTGTCTGTAAAAGATCGCTCTTAGCGATAAGACCGCACATTGTGTCATCCTTAGTGAAATATTTTTATTTGTGATCTGTAATCTATATGGTGTACATAATAAAGAGTATCCTATTGTATTGTATTCTATTCCATGTTAAGATGGTTTAGTCATGTTCCACCATCCACATCTAGTCGAAAAGCGGAACGAAAACACTTGTTGTTGGTCGCAAAGATAGATGTGAATTAAAATGCCTCGCAGGAAATATAGAAGTCATACCTCATGGGAAATATTCTTTATAAACATTGATATAATATTAAACAGATATGATATGCTCTAACAAATTAACCAAAATAAATGTGCCGATCGGAGCAGCAGCACACACATGCAATTTTTTTATTCTGCGTACATTTCACACGTTGGCACAGTGTGAGTGAGATGCGGCGCAATCTAAAGCATAGAGGAGAAAAAAATGGCTAGTGTTTGTCGTTTGCGCTTAAATAGAATCGACGAAAACTAAAGCGACTTGCTGGACTTACCTCCTTTTGTACGCTTCATTTTCAGTGCGCTATGACGTATCTACCTTAGTTTAATATTATATCAATGTTTAGAAAGGACAAGAGCGTAATATTCACAGCCGCCGTAAGTGTATGATGAATGACCATGTGCTAAACGTAAACGAACCATGAAATACATAGATTCGTAGTAAGTTGCGTTCTGTAGCTACCCATAGAAACCCATCCCCATGTAAAACGTGTAAGCGTGACTTTAGGTTTGTATGTAAATCTACTATAATCTATAATGAATGATAATAATGAACTGTAATGACGGCCCCCGCCGCATAGCAGTGGCGAACGCGGCCGCTGCGCACGGAGACGCGGTACAAATATTTGTATGCAAGAATATGAATATTTGCACTGGTCTGGTCGTGCCTCGGAAAGCACGTTAAGCCGTTGGTCCCGGTTGCCATACGAACATCTAATGGCAGTCGTTATGGGTTGTTGGAGCCCTCAAAAAGTCCAACAATTACTCTAACTTCAATGCTTAGATATCGCCTTCGGGTTATGGAGGGCAGACGGCAGTCGCTTCACGGAAAATATCGATGTTTAGCCAAAATCAGCAGTTAGACTACTAAGCGGACCCCAGGCTCTAAAGCAGAAAAAAAAGCTTCGGATGCCACTGGGACTATTTTTTTTTTTTTTTTTTTACAAATTATAAACCAGCGCTTGACCGCAATTCTGCCTGATGGTAAGCAGTGACGCAATCGTTGATGGTAAAGCGCACTAGTTTATTAAGAGCCTATTCACTCTAGCCTTGAAGACACTCAAATTGTAGTCCGACGGAAACACCGCCGCGGGCAAATTGACGTTGCGATGATGATGATGATTGTATTGTTGAATGTAGAAATGTCAATACGGTGATCCAAAAATAAGATTAAGGCTCTATAAGTGAAAACTATTGTACATGCTAATTTAAATCTAAACAGGTATTAAATAAAGTATTCATTAATAATATATTGAATACTTTATTTCTTTAGTGTTCCGGTATGGACGTACACTTGATTGTTTTACGAATAATAAGAGGTTTGAAAATAATGCTTTACTTTCACGTCATATGGACGATGTCTTCAAATACACAGTATAAAAAACGTTCAGAAAGCACTATTTACGAAAAAAACGGTGCCAGCGCCAGCTTTTTACCGGTGAATGACGTCACTGAAATGTAGTTTATACGAACATACCGTAGTTGAGTTGTTCTCCTAGAGAGTGTTTTTGACACCGCTATATTTTCCCTCACCGTACTTAATCACGCAAAAAAGTGTTCATTCTGGGAAAAGTGAGCTCACATAATATTATTATACAGCGTTTCCATGACATTCAAGTCAAGTCACTGTCTCATTGTGTGTCACAACGAAACGAGTCGTGACTATCTTTTGACAAGAATACCAATTCTCGTAATTAAAAACATTCAAAATCTAGTTGCAACCAATGTTTAAAATATATGATAAACTAGCTGTTGCCCGCGACTCCGTCCGTGTATTGACGGGAGCAATATGTAAGGCCGCGTTTGCCCCCGCTTTCGCAACCTTTTTTGTTACTGCTCTGTTATTGGTCATATATAGCCTATGTCCTTTCCAAAGCTCTAGACTATCTGTGTATCAAATTTTATTACAATCGGTTTAGTAGTTTTGGCGTGAAAGCCGGACAGACAGACAGACATTTTTTTTACAATAAACGTCCTCACTCTGTACATTTCTGGAAGCAGCTGTCTGAATTGTGCCGAGCCGCATCGAACATATAGTGATGGTGCCGATATCTATTAAATTTCTTCAGGTCGGACAAATAAATTAATCATTTTCACTACAAATTGAAACCCTGTCATGTGCACGAATATTGTAATTTAGACGGACATATTAATTATATTGAGGCGTGCAAAGTTCTAGCTGCAATATGTGAACCTAAGGAAATTAATTCGCTGACGATATATTTACTAAATTCAGCGCTGTGATGGTAAACAGACACTGCATAATATTGAGCACACGAAATAGGTAAGTTATCTGTTCAGTGATTGAGCCATGTGTTTGTAAAGTGCTTCCATTTTAAGTAGTTATGGTGCATGGAAGTGTATATCTTTGCGACGTATCTGAGCAAATAAACGTGTCTTTTTTTCTGTTGTTCTGTCTGTGACTACTTAATTTAATATAATCCATAAATAGGGTAGTTGACAAAAAAAAACTAATTAGTCCGTCAGTCAGATTTCCAAAAAACTACAAGACACATATTTTTTTTTCATATAAACAAAAAATAAAGACAACACAGTGTGTTGAAAACTCATGTGACGTCACTGCATGCTATACTTTTTAGCGAGGAGTGACGTCACCAGCCACCACTCCTAATTTTTGATGCCTTTTATATTTGTAAATTTTTATTGATTTGATAAAACAAAACATACGTATCCAACATTTTTCTATAATCTGAATGACGGACTAAAAAGAATATTTTTTTTTTTACCCAAGAAGCATCCCTTTCCAATCCATAACTGCCTTTCTTTGGCAGTTGTATAATATCTATATCTAACACGATAAATTGTCTCTGTTGTCTCAATCAGACTGCAGGATATAATTAATGTCTGTAAAAACATACTCAGCTTTGCTAAAGCAAAGCTGCTTAAAAATGCATCGTAACTGAATAAAGCTTGTCAAGGGTGCTCAGAATGTAATCCCCTTGTAGTGAACATACCGAACATTGAAAATGTATTTTCGAGGTTCGTCGTTAAACCGGCAGATATTTCGATATGTTTCTTTGTTGCGTTAACTTTACTCAAACACAAATAAGGGCTTTTATTGCTTGTGTAAAATGTTTTAGTTCAAATATTTAAAGAGCTGGTACCATAATTATGAAAAAAAATATTGAATGTATACATATAAATTTGCACAGATTCTTACAACGGCTCGTACTCAAATACTACTCACTAATACCAACGCACACATCTACACAAAGGTACTTACACAAAATCCATCCCATCACATCTCAAAATACGTGAAACTCTTGCAAACATCCTAAAAACTCACCTCACTGAGTTTCGCTCTTCATCATTCTATTAAAAGAAAAAAATGGCTTTACTTAGCGTATCTCATGACCTAGATTAAACCTTTGATATAGGATGCCACACAGTAGAATCTCTTGAAAACTGGAAGAGCATCTATCTTAAGTGCTTCCAAAGAAGGTTCTTACATACAACTTTAGAAGCTATCAGACTTTGATGACTTTGAAATAGATAATCACCAAAGCAGGTCGCTACCACGTTTGGAGTTCTGCAGGGTCTTGTTCGTCCCCATCCTGTTTGTAAGTTCCCTTGGCCCGCCGTTGTTTACGATTTACACTAATGACGTAGTAAATCTCCCTCTTAGAAACGCTAAAGTGAGATCACTTTAGCGTCTAAATGATAGTCGTGTCGTCAGTCATGGGACCAAGTTTATCGAATAACGAAATAAGGCTTCTGTCAGATAACGCAAACCTTAGACTCTAACTTATTGACACTTAACGGTTATATTGCTTTCTCCAAAACTATGACCTTAAAAATATATAACTGTCCACAGAAACTCATCACAACTCATCACTTCATCACTGTGAAGTCCTTGACAATCAAATATCTCAGTCTAACCTTAGATAACAAGTAACAATGCTCAAAAATTTGCCCTTTCCTCTAGAGTACGATATTTAAATAAACGTCTTGAAAAAACTGTTATTTTCTTCATATTGTAAAATTGCACTCTGGTGAAGAAAAGTCATCAAAGTCTGATAGCTTCTAAAGTTGTATGTAAGCACCTTCTTTGGAAGCACTTAAGATGCTCTTCCAGTTTTCAAGCCATGCATAGTTTGTAGCTCATTAAATCTATCATATTGTATTTTTACTTTACCATTAATAAATTTAAATCATTACTTATTTTTATGTTTTAAAGTATCTCGGTCCCGATCCTTTTTAAGGCGTACGAGGCCGAAGCTAGGTCACAGAAGCCCCTTCGGAAATTCTATTGAAATTGTTATTATTGAAATACGAGGCGAATAACATATTAAATTACACAAAGAAGTTGGGAATATTTGGGAGCGGAGCATTGTTGGCGCACTTAAGCGTTTATTTAGCAAAAGGGTTCTGATCACTGGTTTATTATTTGTGTCGATGGCCAATATCATTCTTTCGCGTTTTTTCTTTGTTTGTTTAACCAATTATATATGTAGGTACACACATACTACGCCATATGATGACGAAACATGAAGATCTTCTTTGTTCGATTACTTTAGCTGCTACATGCGCCTATATTTATTACAGTACCTACCTGTTCATAGTGTTGTACTACCCGTGCGCGATAAGTTGGGACCTGAGTGCACACTATTTGAATAAAATAGGACCGTATATAATTATGTATCACCGAAAGTGTTGACTATGGTTTTGTAATGAATAAAAATACAATGTTTAATTTTATACATTTATTTTATCTATTATGTACATTATCTCATCTCTCAACGTCACCGCACTCAGGTCCCAACTTATCGCGCACGGGTAGTACTTATGCCGCTGTACCTACTTATTACAGTACCAGTTCATAGTGTTGTACTTAAGCTGCTGTACTTATTGCAGTATCAGTTCATAGTGTTGTACGTATGCTGCTGTACTTATTACAGTACCAGTTAATAGTGTTGTACTTATGCTGCTATACTTATTACAGTATCAGTTCATAGTGTTGTGCTTATGCTGTTATACTTATTACAGTACCAGTTCATAGTGTTGTACTTATGCTGCTGTACATATTACAGTACCAGTTCATAGTGTTGTACTTATGCTGCTGTATATATTACAGTATCAGTTCATAGTGTTGTGTTATGCTGCTGTACATATTACAGTATCAGTTCATAGTGTTGTGCTTATGCTGCTACACTTATTACAGTATCAGTTCATAGTGTTGTGCTTATGCTGTTATACTTATTACAGTACCAGTTCATAGTGTTGTACTTATGCTGCTGTACATATTACAGTACCAGTTCATAGTGTTGTACTTATGCTGCTGTACATATTACAGTATCAGTTCATAGTGTTGTGTTATGCTGCTGTACATATTACAGTATCAGTTCATAGTGTTGTGCTTATGCTGCTACACTTATTACAGTATCAGTTCATAGTGTTGTGCTTATGCTGTTATACTTATTACAGTACCAGTTCATAGTGTTGTACTTATGCTGCTGCACATATTACCGTATCAGTTCATAGTGTTGTACTTATGCTGCTGTACTTATTACAATATCAGTTCATAATGTTGTACTTATGCTGCTATACTTATTACAGTATCAGTTCATAGTGTTGTGCTTATGCTGGTATACTTATTACAGTACCAGTTCATAGTGTTGTACTTATGCTGCTGTACATATTACAGTATCAGTTCATAGTGTTGTGCTTATGCTGCTATGCTTATTACAGTACCAGTTCATAGTGTTGTAGTTATGCTGCTATACTTATTACAGTACCAGTTCATAGTGTTGTGCTTATGCTGCTGTACATATTACAGTCTCAGTTCATAGTGTTGTGCTTATGCTGGTATACTTATTACAGTACCAGTTCATAGTGTTGTACTTATGCTGCTGTACATATTACAGTATCAGTTCATAGTGTTGTGCTTATGCTGCTATGCTTATTACAGTACCAGTTCATAGTGTTGTAGTTATGCTGCTATACTTATTACAGTACCAGTTCATAGTGTTGTGCTTATGCTGCTGTACATATTACAGTCTCAGTTCATAGTGTTGTACTTATGCTGCTGTACATATTACAGTATCAGTTCATAGTGTTGTGCTTATGCTGCTACACTTATTACAGTATCAGTTCATAGTGTTGTACTTATGCTGCTGTACTTATTACATTACCAGTTCATAGTGTCGTACTTATGCTGCTATACTTATTACAGTACCAGTTTATAGTAGTCTATTAATTATATAACGTTATCTAAGTAAAAATCTCATTGAAAATAATATTTCTTATACATCAATTTTATTCTACAGATTTTTTTTAATATAAGGTAAAGTATAAACAAAGTTGGCAACAGACTTCATTTCCCAAGAATTGTGTTTTTGGCAGGTAATGTGATATTGTTCATTTTCCTGCTCCCTACCGTTGTGGTTTGAAGTTTATTTCGAACAGGATATGATGTTTAAGATAACGTTATTGTGTATGATGGGCAGCAGACGCGTATAAAAACAAATTGTAGAAAAAAATTTAATAAATAAAATACAAAATTCCGACACTTTCCCTGATACAGCGCAGGCTGTTGCGTAAGAGAATATTTGATATCTATGTCTGATATAATTGGTAGATGAAATGGCTGATAAAATATCTACGTTGTTTTTTACCCACCAACCTCAAATCTGCAATTCAAGGCAGGCTAAAGGTGTGTAGACACACGTCCAAGCACGTTATGTATCATAATCAGCCTATAAGTATGTATTGTTCCCAGTTGGGACTCAGACCTGTTCTCGGTGTGAGAGAGTGGTCCGTAATCTACCACGCGGGCCCAGTGCGGGTTGGTAGATGTCACATGTCTTAGATATACAATATGTAAAGAAAACCCCGTCCAACCCAAAAGGATAATAAATGTTATGTATAGGTACACATGACCAAATAAAATATAAAATTTTTACTTAATCATCATAGTGACAACACTAATGAATTTTGAAATAAACTTTTTTCCGCGAATTAATTCCAACTTCCCCAAAATTTGGTGTTTTTTAAAAAGTGACAACACTATTTGTGACGGAGCGATGCGAGCACGTGCCGCCTACTTTGCCTCCCTTCGCCCGCGCATGTATGCCTAACGTGTTGCCTACCGCACATGCATTAAGTTACCTCGCTTTTTCAAAATGATATTTATTTTTTAAAGGGTTTTTTTTAAGTTTATCCCGGCTTTGTAGGCATTATTAGAATCAGTCAACGATACCTAACAATACCTTCACGGATCGGACAGGGTTTTCTTTACTTATTTTATATTCTTATTTTAGCTTTAGGATGTGCTGGTTACCTCACGATATTTTCCTCCGCCATTTTGAGAGATGATGAAATAATTTACATAAAGTAAAGCACCTGATAGGGTTCGCAACTATGAACTACAACTTCTAAGTCGCGGCCGATACTACTAGGCCGCCGCTGCCCTCACGTTATGTATAACTCACATACATATAATAGAAACAAGCCTACTGCCACCACACGGGCACAAATCCAGATCACTGAGCTGTTGCTGAAAATGTCTACTGGATAAACTATCGCTGGATAAATTCTATCGCGAATGGACCGTGAAAACACACACACACCACACACTCACACAAACCACACACACACACACTGACCACACAAGCACTCGCTACATACACACACACTACATATTATTACTCGTACACTGCTACGACTAGACATATGCATTCTTCACGGATCTAGAATTGCTTAATTATTTTTGATATTATTTTTCATGTTCCTTTCCTTTTCTTTTTGCTCTTATTTTCTTTTCTGTAATTATTAGCTTCATCACTTCCTTTGTTAAGATAGCACATAAGGGAAGAGCGAGACAGCTCCGACACATAATAATATATGTGTATATATACAATAATTGTACATATATCAAAAACACAAGTTAATTAAGGCAGTATATATTGCTACAATTAAGAGGAAGCTGAATTTATTACAATTAATCAACTTATATACCAACTTACATTTGCATTTATGTCATGTGAATTCATAAAGCTTTAAATTAAATAAATTATTTAGTTTTTACGTAAACTAGTAATAATAAATAATAATAATAAATTTTATTGTTCAGATAAATGTTACAATATTTACATAGCACTAGCCTCCACACTAGGATTCCCTGTGTCGTGGAGACTAGTCTCCTTCGTCTAGGCACATTATTAGATCGGTTCATACATAGCATCAGTCATTAATTATTGATGTGACAAAGACAAGTTGTTACTCCAAACAAATTTTACTAAAAATATGTATTAACTTATTTAGTATGTGTTAATTAGAATTTTGAAACTTTGTGGTGTACCGTGTATTGTGTAGATGTGTGATGAATGAGTGAGTTAAGGTGGGCTTAGATCAATCGAACGAAGCCTCATAGCACTCCCAAGCCTGCCATTTATATTATTCCTGTGATATAGTCCATTAGAAAAAGAACAGTGTGGGAGAACACTGTTCGAATTGCGGAAATCTGTCAAAGTGGGGACAGAGAGTACTAGTTCGTATGTCTATGTTGTAAACCTAAAAAAATTATACCTACAGGTCTACAGGTCAGGTCCTGGTCAGTACCTGGAACGCTTTACATTTCAGTATAAGTCTACCAACTCTGAAATGTTTCCCAATCCGATCATCCGGATTATTATAAAAATCCGGCATGATACGGGCTGTGGTGCTTCTGAGCGCTACTGTTTTTTTTTAATTTTTTTTCCCCGCTTGTAATAGCATTCGCCAATAACGTAACTGTATTTCATTATCATTCAGTTGTTGTTTATTCCAAATGCGCTATCTTACCAGGTTTTTACCGATATTCGTTATTTAGTTGTTACGGGTTACTGTTTTATTTTTATTTTGTTATCGTTATTAACATTACCTTTCACGTTGAAAAATTTTATTTAAAAAAAAGTATCCATGTCGAACTTTAAATGTTGTGCATATCTGTTTCTATGAACCTTTTTTCTAAAGCTAATGCTCTAAAGGAACATAGGTTTTTACGCTCAGTAGTCGCGCATTCTATGATTATAATACACCCACGGCTCGTAGGCCTTCTTTTTTCACTTTTAAATAACCGCTTTGTAAAATGTTATCAACATTTACGCAAACTTCCTTACATGCAATGTATGTCGGAGTAACCCAGTGAGTGCGGCGCCACTAAGCATTAAATCCATCCACAAACTCTGCTCACTAACAATACAACGACAACGTTTGCAAGGAATTGTTCTGGTTTTATTTAGTGGGCGGTTTGCATGCTTTTGTCATTTTAATCTACGGATGAATGGAATGTCGTATTTCAGCCAAATTAAATCCCTTGTATAATTTTCCTAAAATTGCATAGAACATAATGACATTACAAATATTATTATATTATATTAGGTTTGAGATCAAATTGGTGGATTGATCAATTGGTCTGGCCGGCGGAATTTCAATGTTTGCGATTAATTGAACACAAACATTGGAATTCCACCGCACCGGACACCCGGTAATAGGCTAAATTGATGGTACTAGTTCACTTTGTGTAAAAAAATTATTAGCACCGCACTCAAAATATTGCGAGGAAACCGCCAAATGATCTAGAACCAAAAAATTTAATACCTGTGACATCTGTCACAAACCGCCAAATGACCTAGAACTGAAAATTTTTATACCTAGGTTATTTGCCGGTTTCCTCGCAATATTTTGAGTGCAGTTCTAATCATTTTTTTTGACATTGGCAGATGTCACAGGTATTTGTGTGTATATGCCAGTGTGTATACTCGTAGTACATCACAACCCACTGCCTCTAAAAGAGTACCCTGTGCCCCAGCATTAGACTGATTGTGGATTTCATTTTCTCGATGGTAGGCAACAACATCAGCCGCCGGCATAAGTTACCACCCACCAGACAAAGTCTTGCCGCCAAGCGATTCGTCGTGTTCCGACATGATGTCTGGTGAAGCCGTACGGTGGACGGGTCTGAGCAGTTGTGTTGCGATGTGTGCCGGGTACGAAGTGCCTAATGTTGTTGTGTCAGGAGTTTGGTCGTGGAGGGTCTCCAGATCATCCTCTGGCGCAGCATCGTTGGTCGTGTTATTGGGTTAAACATTGCATCACCTCGCTCAACTGCCGTCTTCCTTCCTATCTACTCAGTTTTTTTGAGTGAATAGGCTTAATGAGCTAGTGGGCTTTACCATCAAAGATTGCATCACTGCTTACCATCAGGCGGGATTGCAGTCAAGCACTAGTTTATAACTATTAAAAAAGAAATATTTTGTAACCAAGTGATAATGATAGATCATGATTATACACCGTCATGTATCAGCCATCTATAATGATTCATCATCTTACGCTGACATCTCTAAGACACATACCGCACATACTTTATTAAATTTTATTTAAGTCGTCCTCTGTGGCGCAGCGGTCAACACGTCTGCCTGCGACGTGGAGGCCCCGGGTTCGTTCCCCGGCCAGGTCATAATGGAAATCGATCTTTTCCTGATTGGCCTGGGTCTTGGATGTTTATCTGTATTATGTATCTATTATAAATATAGTATCGTTGAATTAGTATCTCATAACACAAGTCTCGAACTTACTTTGGGGCTAGCTCAATCTGTGTGATTTGTCCGTATATATTTATTTATTATTTACTTTATTTTCGTCCGAAGTTACGGTTGATAGTAACTGCCTTTCGTCTACAGATATAAGATTAGTTTGAAGCTCGAATTAAGAATGAATGGCACTAGTATTTGGCTGTTGACCCTACTCCCGAAGTTTCCTGCCCTTCCACACTGTATAGGATTCTTTTCGAAATTTCAAACTACTTTCGAACAGACCCTTATCCCAGCCGATGAACTTAGAGAGTAGGCCCCTTTTGAGTTCGGCTCCACCTGTTCATCAGTAATGCGGGGCCAGTTGACATCACTAATGCGGCTATTGACAAAGCTCGGAGCGCTTGGGAAACTATTTAAGCCCGGGTCTAGTTTTGTTTGCGAATCAATTGAAGCTCATATTGTCCTAGTATGCACGTGTGGGAATTTTGAATATTCCAGCGAAGTAACGTGGGAGCCACATTTAAACATACCTACTTGTTGAAGTGTTTACTAATTAATAAACATAGTTTCAAATTTAAATTCCGCAGCTTGCACAACTTTATTACCGTTTCGCACCGGTACTATTAAGTTTTAACGAGCAACCGAAAATATGGTTTTAAACATATACCGATACTAGTGGCCGCCAGCGACTTCGTTCGCGTGAAGTTAGTTATACTCCGCTCCTATTGGTCGCAGCGTGATGTTATATAGCCTAAAGCCTTCCTGGATTAATGGGCTATCCAACGCAAAAAGAATTATTCAAATCGGACCAGTAGTTCCCGAGATTAGCGCGAACAAACAAACAAACAAACTCTTCAGCTTTATATATTAGTATAGATTTGGTGAGAAACGTTAAAATGAGCACACATTTTGTTTATGCGGTGAATAAAATAAATGTTTGCAAATCGGCTTTAATTAGATTTTGATTACACTGAAAAGTGTAATTAAAACCGATTTGCTTTGTGTATAACAAAGAAAAATATGAATTAATATGAAGCAAACATTTAAATATGAATGAAAATAATAAATATTTATTTATGAAAATAAAAAACAACAATTTATGAAAATAACAATTATTTATTTAGATATAAGTTACAAAGGTTATTTTTGGAGTACATTTTGTAATAAAAGTACATATATTGTGCTTTGTTACAGTTAATATCGATACCGAATTTATTATAACCAACTTATATAACACAGGTCCGCTCGTGTGTGGAGTACTGCAGTCGCCTTTGGGCTGGTGCTGCGAAATGTCACCTGGCTACTTTGGAATCAGTGGAGAGGCGTGCGAAGAGGCTGATTGGCGACCCAAATTTAACTCGAAACTGTCTCTAAAGCCTGGAGCACAGGCGTAGAGTAGCCTGCCTTTCGGTCTTCTATAAGATGTATTCTGGTGAGTGTGCAAGGGAATTGCATGATTTAATTCCCCATCTCCGTTCCACCATCGGACGACCCGTCGTACGGCGACTTTCCCCTTACGTTGTTGACACCACTACGATCCGGACGAAGCGTTTCGCTTCTTCTTTTATACCGCGTACATCGAGGGACTGGAACAATTTGCCGGCGGCGGTGTTTCCGTCACACTACAATTTGAGTGTATTCAAGGCTAGAGTGAATAGGCTCTTAATAAACTAGCGCGATTTACCATCAACGGTCGCATCACTGCTTGCCATCAGGCGGGATTGCGGTCAAGCGCTAGTTTATAATTTATTTAAAAAACTGTTATGCTTAAACTTTCGTAAAGTATATAACACATCACATAGTGTCCACATTATAAACGTAAAAATCCAGGGGTGGTCACAATCAATAAGTATGAAAAAAAAAATCCTACTAAAATTGAAAAAAAAAAATAAAATAAAATTAAAAAAAAAAATATTTTTGTTCCACGCGTATACACACTGGAATATACACGCAAATACCTGTGACGTCTGTCACAGGTATTAAAATTTTCGGTTCTACGTCATTTGGCGTTTCCTCGCAATTTTTTTTTGCTTTATATTTTACTATAAGTGTACCGAATCTAAAATGGTTCCTAATCTGTTCATAAGTTATAGCATCATGATTATTTTTAAATTTTGCCGGGTTATAAAGGCTTCTGCCAAAATACGATCCAACAAAATAATAATGCTGATAAAATATGATCTGTGTTTGATTGTTATTCAATTGTCGATTCTTTGAATAGAATCTTATTAATTTTTGACGTTTTTCCTTATTTAGTTTTTATTTTGTTATCGTTATTAACATTATCTTTAGAGTTGTTACTTTGTTGCGTTACTAAAATTAAATGTTTTGCACCTCTGCTTCTATGAACCTCTTTTATCTAAAACTTTCTCTAATGAATCTTGTCATCATTTCTACATATTTTTTTCTCGTATATTTAAGAACGTTCACCATCTGCTCTCAGCCTCAATCTGTGAGAAATACGTAAGTAATTTCCCTAAGTTCTAGACATTGATTGAGGAAATTGACCTTCTGGTGGCCCTGGGTGTAAAGGGTTAAGATCGCTATTCGCTACGACTGGCTACGGCGTAGCACGCGTAGCGGTGATGGACACTTACTATTTCGTACATGAAATTCCATTCTACACCAGCAAAGCAGGGTAACAGCATAACACATTATCAGTAGTAATAGGTTTCATTTTGACAGTTTAACAACATTCATTGCGTTATTTACGTTGTTGAGCAGACATATTTTTATAACATAATTGTTGTAAAAATTAGTCTGCTCAACAACGTAGCATTAGAGCAATGGATTAGCAGTAAGCTTCGAAAGAATTCCAATTGATAGTAACAGTGTATATCGCAATTAAGGTGCTGGCCCCAATTTCAATAATATTGTTATCATCATCAACCTTTTTATCGTCCCACTGCTGGGCATAGGCCTCATCTCATATAGAGAAGGATTCAGCGTAATCACCACGCTTGCTCAATGCGGGTTGGCGATTTCAGACTTACAAGTCCAGGTTTCAACAAGATATTTTCCTTTACCTTGTAATCAGTCATTGGGGTCCAAGATATACTTGGAATATAATAATATTGTACATATTGAATTGTGGGCATAAAAATAATATACTATCATACTAGATGTCTGAACATGTCACATATCCGAACTTTTTTTTTTAATAATTATAAACTAGTGCTTGAATGCAATCCCGCCTGATGGTAAGCAGTGATGCAATCGTTGATGGTAAAGTGCACTAGTTTATTATGCCTATTTACTTAAAAAACTTAGGAATAGGAAGGATTACGGCAGTTGAGCGAGGTGATGCATTGTTAAACATTGCCTATACTGCTGGACAAAGGCCTCCCCCAAGGCCGACCGGTCTTGTGTTGCCCACATCCATCGGCTTCCCGCGACCTTCACCAGGTCATCGGTCCACCTTGTTGGGGGCCTCCCTACGCTGCGTCTTCCAGTACGTGGCCGCCACTCCAGAACCGGCTACAACGGCAAACTAGTGTGCTTTACCATCAACGATTGCGTCACTGCTTACCATCAGGCGGGATTGCAGTCAAGCGCTAGTTTATAATTTAATTAACAGACTTTGATGTTATGTCATAAGAATCCTAGCATGATATTAAATTTAGCCGAGAATTTTGCTATCAAATGCAACAAATAATTTACAAAACCGACCGGTAGTGCCGACCGAACCGTTCAAACAAGTTGTGCCAAACGAGTATTTCACATGATAATATTGGTGGAATTTGAAACCCTGCTACGGTATAATGGTTACCCATTAAATTACTACACGTAAATTAGGATACTTTATTAAGAACTAGCTTTTCGCCCGCGGCTTCGCCCGCGTGGAATTTGGTTATATCGCGCTTTTTAGATTCTTTATTTTCGGGGATTAATTATCGTATCATTTAGCTTTATTTTAAACGACACACATTGCTATCTATCACCGAACTGGTATAAAGCTAACAATTTTTTGGTTTTCCCCTCGGGAATATCAATTTTTTTCGGGATAAAAAGTACCCTATTATTTAATCCGCACTTCTAACTTTACGTCTGTAAAATTTCAAAGCAATCAATTTAGTAGTTACGGCGTGAAAGCGGAACAAACAAACAAACTCACTTTCCGATTTTAAATATTAGTAAAGATATATTTGGACGCAGAATTTGCAATATCGGCTTATATTAGAGAAGTGTGTCGTTGAGTCATTCATGGACTTTGCTAAAGAAACCATAATGTTTTTAAATTTTGCTATACATAATCTAATACTAATAAAACTGAAGAGTTTGTTCCCGGTAAAACTTTTAGTCTTGTAAGGAAGGCTATTTAATATCATGTTAAGATTCCTTAGGAGTCCAGCAAATGAAAGAAGCCGAATGCTAAGCGAAGACGAATTAGAAGCGGATTTAGGCGCAACTATGAGTGGTGTGACAAAGGATTTCAAAAGCCAGTTCTATCACAAAATACATCAAGTTAAAAATGATATTCACATGATACGCACAACTTAGTCTCGTTCTAGTTACAAGTTTATACAGCAAGAATGGAGAGTAGTTTCAAGATCGGAAATTATTTCAATAAAAAAAAATTAACTCTGTTTCGAGAGAACACATATGTGAAACTTCTACAAAACTCAAAAACTCTTGAAATTATATTACCTAAGTCTGATGGTCAAAATCGACGACTCTCTTAGCTTATTGTGACATTATTTTACCTCCGTGGCGTAGCGGTAGCAACCGTGGCCACTACGCAAGGAGACGCGGGTTCGATCCCCGCGCAGTGCAAATATTTGTATGCATGAATATGAATATTTGCATTGGTCTGCTCGTGCTTCGGAAAACACATTAAGCCGTTGGTCCCGGTTGCCATACGAACATCTAATGGCAGTCGTTACAGGTTATTGGAGTCCTCAAAAGTCCAACAATTGGTCTAGCTGCAATGCTTCATCGTCTTCTAGTTGTGCAGGTCAGACGGCAGTCGCTGCACAGAAAATATCGAAGTATAGCCAAAAATCAGCAGTTAGACTGGTAAAGCGGACCCCAGACTCCAAAGCTGAAAAGCTTCGGATGGGAATGGGATTAACGCTGAGATGATGATGATTATTTTACTTTAAAGGCGGAAATAGGTACACCAAAAAATTCGCATTACATAATCGTAAAATCTCGTAATATTTATACCTATCGTATATCGTAAAATCTTTTTAATTAATCGTATATCGTAAAATCTTTCTCACTAATCGTATATCGTATAATTTTTCTCAATAATCGTATATTGTAAAATCTTTCTCCTGCCCTTTCTTTTAGGTTCGGCGCAACTTGTCTTCCAATTATATCATAAACAAAATTACACAAAATAATTTAGTAAAGCGAAACATTCACTTCACAACTCTCCCATGTAATTCAATTTTGTCCGTCCACTGACTGAACACAGATTCCATTAATGAAATGATTGAATAGTTCAATCTGTGGCATCATACCCGATACCTATGTGCTCAGTTCTGAATACTATTTGTATACTACATACTAACACGAACGGGAATAATCAATCAGTTGGTTATCTATCTTCACCGTATCGATAATTCTGAATTGTATTCGTACCAACAAAATTTTAACCAGCGATAGCGTTTGTACTGACCTCAAAAAGGTCATTTAGAAGAGGCCCAGTAAACATATTTAATAACAAGATTTATGAAATAACTAGCTTAACGTAAAATTACTTGAGTATATTTCGTTCACGGCGGACCAGCAAAATGTTTTACCGTAATTGCAAATGTTATCAAAAGGAAATGCTTATTGCTAGTTAAAAAGTGGCTAGACTTATTTTGTAGCAAAGAACTGTAACATAAATACGAACTCAAAGTACATCGAGAATGTAAAGTAAAGTATAAAAAGAAACATTAAACCTACGTATGTTAAAATATTGAGGAAAATTACATTGCTTTGAAAAACCGAGCAGTGCGTTCATTTTTGCAGCAGTGCATTTCATATTTGGTATTTTTATTCTGCTGATGATTGCATCGATTGCAAAAAAGAAATATTAAGAACTTTAATTAACGACCTCAAATGTTAATAACGTTTATGGTTCGCAAAGTGTAGGTCGCGGTACGTTCCAATCTCTTGCAACTTGGCAATTCGAGCGCCCGTGACGGGCAAAATAAAATCTAAACAAGGTAAGGTTAGGTAATGGCTTCTCGCTCAACACTCAAAATTCACAAAAGAGAGTCAGTAGAGGCGTAACTTCCCCCGGGAAATGTTAATCTCCTTTATCTCTTTAGCGGATGTTAAAACAACCAAACAAAAAACTACAAAGCTCTCTCGGAATTCACTGTTGTGAAGTGCAAAATAAAACTCGAGGAACATAGCCTTTGCAATACCTACTTTAAACGAAAATCAATATTTCTTATTACTTCCCCTCGTTCGCAAATAGCAATTTCTACTTCATTGTGGATAATTGAAGCTAGATAAAGTTGGATATACTCAGAACAACACAATTTGATAAATTGTACGTTTAATAAACGTTAGCATCGCTTGTATACCTGCACTATAGTCAAGCGTTTACTTACCAGTGTTTTAACTCTGAGAAACGTCTATTATCATTTTTAAAGAGGTGGAAGGGAACACGTATTGTTTTAATGAATCATTTCTTATATCACCTAATTCCTTAAGAGTAGGTTTTTTTGACGGGAAGCTAATATGAATGTCACACTCATTTTTCATTGCACTTTTAAATTATTCATAGTGTCGTTTACTAAATAAAAGCGCGTGATTTATGTAGTAAAAAGTGCATTCAGTGAATAATTCATAACGATCATTGAAATATCGCAGCATAGTGACAACATCATGGCTTAACATCAAATCTCCTAGTAGTCGGCTCACGCGGCCGTTATTTCAACTGTCATTGGCGATATCCGCCATTACTGTGAACAAATTTTTTAAAGAATTTTTATAATTCGTTACACGTGGTATAATTCGTTACACGTGGTATTGGCAAAGTTGAAGTAGTATTCACTCTCCTTAAGAGTATAATAATAATTTATTTTATATGTATTTGGTTTGAATCACATGTCAAGGAATCTCCATTTAGGCATTTAAATGCCTGTAGTTTAAGGCTCCGCTCTTCCCGTAATACATAACAAAATGCGATTCCTTAATTGTATGAGTGCGTGCATGTTGGTGTGTGTGTGAGTGTTTGTGGATGTGTCTGAATAAATAAACGAAATATTATTTGTTTTATTTAATGACACTCTATTGGGTCACACGTTGCTAAAGTCCCTTTGTATTATTATAATTTAAATTACGTAGCCAGATTGTTAATTATTTTTTGCATTGCATATTTTTTTTTCGTAGGTATATATATAACTTTATTAATTTTATTATATAAAACGAATGAGCGTTATTTGTGTTGTCTGCCGGCAAATTCCGTTTTAGTTTTAGGAAAGTTTATTATGACGTGTTTATTTCTTTTTTCCAGTATCTTAGTATCGTAGGTGTTTGTGCATTTAGAACATGATATGTAGAATGCATAATTTTCTCACTGATAGTCAATTACATAATTCGTAAAGTTTTTAAGTGGAAAATATTCTATAGTATCATATTATAAATGTCCCGTTTTAGCACAAAAGTTTTTAAAAAGTCCAGGGACATCTAGACAGATCCTGAAAAGATGCTGGCGTAGATGAGAAGATCAGCTTGATGACAACAGATACGATTGATTGCACACTAGCTCAAGATAGGGAGAAGTGGAAAGAAGAAAGGGATTCTTTTTCCCTGCAGTGGAGCAATACAGGTCAAAAATAAATAATAAAAAGCGAGCTAACCCTTTTCACTAAAAACTCTCCGTAGGAGTCAATAAACACGGTAACTAAAGCCTTTTTGGGTTTTTACTGGGAGTTGTCAATGACATAATATTCCACAATAAACTAAATAATTAATAATAATAAATTTATTTAGGACCCCAGACTTACTCCAAAGTTGAAAAAACTACGGATTCGAATGGGATTAACACTGAGATGATGATGATGAATAAATTTATTTAGACACATTTTGATGACAAGTTAAGCACAAGAAACCAAAAAAAAATTAAACATAAATTAAAATAAATATAAAAGATGTAAGGTTGTCGTATACCCCACACTAGACTTCTTGTCTAGATCTACTTATTTCGGCGTTAAAGACACATTATATTTTCAATAGTGGACAATTGACTGATTGGTTACTTGATCTAATAATTAAAGTACTAACTACAGGTATATGCCCGACCCAGTTCTCGAAAATGGCCATATTACATTGTACTGGGATCGATCCATCATCACTGACAGGACTATTGTTGCCAATAAGCCTGATATAGTGCTGGTGGATCGATCAGAGCGGCGTGCAATGATTGTTGACATAACCATCCCACATGATGAGAACCTCGTGAAAGCTGAGAAAGATAAACAAATCAAGTATCTTGACTTGGCTCACGAGGTTGTCGACATGTGGGAAGTGGATTCAGCAATCATTGTACCGATAGTCGTGACTGCCAATGGCTTAATAGCCAAGAGCCTCGACCAACACCTCAGGAGGCTCTCGTTAGGCAGCTGGATCAAGGGCTTGATTCAGAAAGCGGTACTGCTGGACACGGCTCGCATCGTCAGGAAGTTCCTCTCCCTGGAGCCCTGACCGCCGGTAGCTTGGACCCTGTTCCCGATACCGGTGGGCTACTATTTTGTATATTTTTAAATGTTTTTATGTGTTTATATAAATATTTAAAAATATAAATTATATGTATGTTAAATGAATAAACGAAAGTACTAATAAAAGTACTTACTAAAGAAAACATGCAAATTACTTATAAGGTTTGTGTGGAGTGTAATTTAGTACAGTTTAAATGTACATGTTTTTGTTTGTGTTAGGGGGATGTGTTACGCCTGGTTGAATATTTCGGAGGGACTTAATGTATGAGAGTAATGAGAGATTCATCCGTGCATAGTCTTGAGCTGAGAGTCTCTTAGTAACTGTAATTCTACAAGTACCCTTTGGCAACCCGCTATGTCCACGAGTTAATTCGTGTCTTGGTAAATAAATGGACTCGTGTATCATGAAGCTCTTTGAGCGAATTTAGTGATTAAATATAGAAACAGACCACAGTCGAGATAAATTAACAACGTACCAAAATGAAACATCTCAGAACAAAACATTTTTGAATTCTGCAATCATCTGAGACTACAGTAACCTCAAAACCTTAGTTATATTCTCTGAACCGTTTTACATACATTCAATATCATGACAGGATGATGCCTCCCAATCTGAAGACTATTAGCTAATGCGGGTTGAAACAAATATAAGTAGGTACATATACATTCTTCCTCATTATAAATTGTCCCGTCCTCATGTAAATTTAATATTATTTATATACAGTACGATACTGTAACCATCTCACCGTGAACTTGGGTGATAAACGTGGAGTGAGAGGTCATTCCAACTACAGCTGGGGATTGACATTATTGGCATCTCACTATAAGCTCTTATTGCCTAACTTTTCACGATAAGATCTATACAAAATCGTTCGGCTGTATTTCGGACCTCGAATTTCTATGTACAAAAACAATAACTACATGTAGTTTCTGGTTATTTTTATCACACGTTATTACTACATAATACGGTTTGCAAAAACAAGTATAATTTTATTTATATTTTTAAACGTAATTGAAATAAAAAATATATTACAATATTCACCAAAATTTAATGAATTAATGAAATAATAAGATTAATATCTACATAATAAAATTCAGGTTATGTTACAAGTTCAATCTGTTTTTATCTTATCAATAGGGCTAGTAACTCCGAAACGAACTTAATTGTAATTTTACTTAATTTGATATATATTTAACTTGCTATATGGTGGTGATTTGCAGTACTGCGCACTCTTGATGTAATCTCCATTTATACTTGCATTTAAATTATTATAAGTACTGTATAAATTTCAACACGATTGACGCAATGACTGCGCCATTGACTGCTGAGCTGCATGTCGCGGTTTCAATTCCCGCATAAAATACATAATTATATGTATGGCCTACAATTAGTTGTTCCTGGTCTGTCTGTTTGTATATGTGACTTTATTTACATGTTAGTAAACGCTCATTATATGTACTTTCTAAGTATATCTTGGACACCAATGACTGAAGGTTAAGGAAAACATCTTGAGGAAACCTGGACTTTTAAGTCTGAAATGGCAAACCCGCCTTGAGCAAGCGTGGTGATTACGCTCAATCCTTCTCTGTATGAGAGGAGACCTGTGCGCAGCAGTGGGTCGATAAAAAGGTTGTTGAAGATGAAATGCACTCACGATACAGGAGAAACTTCTAGTGTGGGCAACGATTTATTTTTTATATATAAAAATAATTATATAATTACTTTTTGCAAGGGGCGACTAAAATCAATTCTATTTCATTGCAAATTGTGACGTTCAAAAGTGCTTTTTATTTTCCGATTTGAAAACAAATGCTTTATTAACTCAAGAGGACAATGATTACTACAGTCTTACCTATAATTAAATTTTCAAAAATAATTAATAACTAAAGATATAAATGGTTCTTTATCTCTAAAGTAAATTAGTCAAAACAGCTATCGGTAACTCATAGAACTTCTCGACTGGCTAATAAGCAACTATGATCTGTTTTAGTCCCAACTCATTATAACATTTCTGGTACGCGCAGGTCAACAAAATATTCATTCAGCATAAAATTCCATTCAAACTGAACTACTAACGATGTGACTTGTTTTGCTTTGCCAGAAAAACACATGTGAACGCCTCGGGCGAGTATCGGGGGCTCGCTATCAATTCCACCATCCAGCATGCACCGTAGATTGAAAACAATGTTAATTAGTTAATTATTACGGGTTCTTGCATTAGCCCGCAGCCAAATACTAATGCAATTAAAAACGAGGATTTATGTAAATAACAATCATAAACCAGGTAATACTTTTTAATTAGAACGTACGTACTGCAGCAAAACTACTTGGACATGGCCTGTTTGGTTTACATCATAAAATTAGGTTCGAAATTAAAAAAAAAATTGCTTCCACCAAAACAAAGGATTTTTTCTCTGTCATGAGATAACACTTTCAAGCAGCTTGAGAAACGGCGGTCTTCTGAGACGTTTAGTTTCGAGGAATTTCTTTACGTCTGAGATTCCATGAGTCTTTTCAAATTTTATTACTGATTTCACCTCGCCGAGTTCCCGGAGTATATTTATTTTAAATCCATTGACTATTTAATATTAATGGTAATAATTCTACATGTGAAATTGTTCAAATCTAAAGTAATCTATAAAGTTGCAACTTATTAGATGAAAAATTAGCAGGTAAAAATTCTGTATATCTCCCAAACCTTTTGTTACAAATCCGATAAGTAAATGAACTAATTTGCCTGGTTTTAAATTTAATTATTTAGATTCAAAAATCTAAAGTATACGTGAAGTTGTACTATCAGCGTTCTTTTATTTCCGTGCTATATGTATATACGTTTTAATTAAATAGTCATATGTTTCCACTAATCTTTTCGGAAACTGTGGTTAATGACCAATTGTAAGATAGTAAAAACAGATCTATGCAGCTGTTTTTAAAGAGTAAATCTTTGCAATACGGGCATCAATCATTTCGGGATCAAAGCACAAAATAATTAATATCGCTGTCCCACAGCTTTCATACAAACTTGTGTGACATACCTATTGGCAATTGCACAACACACAAATGCACTCAATGTCGCCGCCGCCACACCGCGCGCCGCCGCGCCGCCCGTCTGTAGTGGGTGGACGCTGCACAAAGCCTAACCACCCCTTTGTGATCCCTTTTAGCTTTTTGTTCGTTTTTAATTTTGCTGAGAGGATAAATTTTTGAGCTACGTACCCTGATTCATTAGAAGCAATCAATAAATGGTGGATTATCCATCCGTTGTATTAACATTCTGAATAAAAGTAGACTTTTGTTAAGAATTTGTTATTTTTATATCCAACCAAAACGCGTAAAAAATAAAAACAATTCCATAACATTTATAAAAGTCGTAGAACATACATAGTTACACCGTGCTCTAACATGCCGAAATTAATTTAATACGCGTAGGGTTAATGGCCAGCAATCATATAAATTATAACTACATAAGATATATTTTTTTAATTTGACAACTAAACTCTGCGACATTGGGCTCTCTTTTCATCAATTATTGATCCACTCTTCGCACCTTATGGGTTATAAGGTCATTAATTACACTACAGTCAAGTAAGTATAGTACAGGCTGCTAGCAGATGCTATTTTACAAAATTAGAAATAAATAACTACTCTTGATCATCATCTCAGCGTTAACTGCCGTCTGAGCTCCGAAGCAATGCAGTTAGACCAACGTAAATAATTACGCTTAATAAAATTAAAACATGTTTATAAAACCATATCGACAGCCTTCGTGGCGTAGCAGTAGCGAACGCGGCCGCTGCGCAAGGAGCCGCGGGTTCAATCCCCGCGCAGTGCAAATATTTCTATGCATGCATATGAATATTTGCACTGGTCTGGTAGTGCCTCGGAGAGCAGGTTAAGCCATTGGTCCTAGTTGCCATACGAACATCTAGTGGCAGTCGTTATCGCCCTGGGATCTCGAGGCCAGAGCCCTCGCGTCGCTTTACAAGTGGCGCGGGGAGGCCCGAGAGCGGGGCGAAAGATCGCTTCTGCCGAGAGTTATCGAGGCGAAGCGATCTGAGCTCCGCCAAGTCCTGGTGGCGGAGTGGTGTGCGAGACTTGCGCAACCCAGTGCGGGGCACGCCGTCATAGCGGCGGTAAGACCCTGCATGGAGAAGTGGATCGACCCGAAGAGGCATGGGACGCTCACCTTCCGTGCGACGCAGGTGCTGACCGGACACGGGTGTTTCGGCAGTTACCTGTGTCGTATCGGTCGGGAGCCGACACCGGCGTGCCATCACTGCCGTGGCGGGGCAGAGGACACGGCGCTGCACACCCTCGAGGAGTGTCCCGCATGGGACGAGCAGCGCCGTGCGACCGCAGCGATCGGCGGGCGCGACCTCTCGCTGCCGGCCGTGTTCAGAGCCATGGTCGACAGCGGGGAGTCATGGGACGCGGTCGTCTCCTTCTGCGAGGAGGTAATCTCCGCGAAGGAGACGGCCGAACGGGAGAGGGAAGCTCTGAGCACTCTCCCGTCCCGCCGACGGCGCGCTGGCCGGAGGAGGAGGGAAGCCGAGGTCGATCCGCTTCCTCCATAAGGAGAGGCCGACGGGCCGAGGACCGGGGGAGTCCGACGTCCGTCACTAGGGCCGGAGTAGGCGTGAAGTGGCTGTTCCTACACGCCTACCTGATGGAAGGAGAGGAGGAAGAGGGACCCGCCGAACTCGCGCGCGGCGGGTCAAGGCCTGCCGGGGACGCGGTGAATGCAAACTAGGCCCCGTACCCCCGGCAATAGGCAAGAAGAGGAACGCTCCAGTGGGTTTAGCCGGTGAGAGCCCGGCACACCCTCCGTCGACCCTCAGACGGAGGACGGTCTGGTAGAGATTCCCACTGGGTGAACAAAAAAAAAAAAAGTGGCAGTCGTTATGGATTGTTGGACCCCTCAAAAGTTCAACAATTGGTCTAACTGCAATGCTTCGATATCGCATTCGGGTTGTAGAAGTCAGACGGCAGTCGCTTTACGGAAAATATCGAAGTTTAGCCAAAATCAGCAGTTAGACTGGTAAAACGGACCCCGGACTCCAAAGCTGAGAAAAGTTTCGGAAAAGCTCGGCTCAATTACACCCTCGCCTTCGGCTCGGGCTGAAATTCCGCCTCGCATGTTATAACCATCATTACGCACTAATATCGTAATGTACTATAACAGCAATACAATGTTTCACGATCAACAGTATGGTTTCACCAGAGGACGTTATACGACTGACGCTGGTGTCACTTTATTAAAACATATATTTGCAGCGTGGGAAGAAGCCCAAGATGTGATAGGGATTTTTTGTGACAATTTTGATTTGATTTGATTGAATCTGAAATAGCATGTGTTGCTTTGTACACATACAAATGTGTTATTGTTATTTTCATTAAATTGATATTGTGCAACAATTGATTTATCAACTGAGTAAATTTTACAAAAGACCATACCTAAGTTTGGCCATGACAAATGCCTACGCAAAGTAAATTAAACGATTTCTAATATTCATTAAAAATCGTAATTGTTATTGAAGGCTAAATAAGGCCCCTAGTTATTCAAAACACACACACTCACGTTATTCGCTTAATGAATGACTAAACCGCACACTAGATATTTAAAGGAGAACTCTAAGTTTAAAGTCTCTCTTAAATAGACTTCACACAATTCTTAAGTCAACTAGCTAACATGAGCGGTTATGTGCAACATTGCCAACCAATCAAGTGTTTTTGCCTTTTGAATAAAGATCTTGATAGATCATATTAATTACAAATTAATCGTTTTATTCTCCAAAATACAAGTGCTCTTTTGTACTGTATCTGTGTGATTTGTTGTACTAATAACTACCAAACTAAACTTTGCCACTTAGGTATGTGAGCGTGGTAAGTCCCCTCTTTGAGGAGTGGCTAGAGAGGCGCCACGGCGCCCTCACCTTCCGCCTGACGCAAGTCCTCAGCGGACACGGTTGTTTCGAGAGGTTCCTGTTCCGTATAAGGCTGGAGGAAACGCCATGGTGTAACCACCGTGTGGATAACCCTGACGTTACGGTGGAGGTCTGTCCAGCTTAGGTAGAGCACCGACATATCCTCGTGGCGGTGATCGGCAGCGATCTCTCGCGTCCGACTCTGGTCCAGGCCATAGTCCGGGACGAGAGTGCATGGCAGGCCGTCACCTGCATCTGCGAAGCAGTGATACTAGCAAAGGAGGAGGCAGAGCGCATGAGGGAGTGGAAATCCCAGCGCCCTCATGCCTCAAACCGCCGCAGGAGACGCCCTGGTCGGAAGACAACATCGAACTCCCGGCCACCGTAGCTCGCCGCGTACCGCCCGGTAAGGACCAGGCCCGGGTCGACGGGGCGTTATGTTTCACGTGCGCCTCAAAGAGGTCAGCACATTGTGACGGGATCCAGGAGGACCGATGCCTCCTGGAACAGGGTTGCGGGTTGGTTAAAAAAGTAACCGTGGCCCTGGCGCACAGACAAGTGAAGGAACACGGGTGGGTTTTAGTCAGTAAAAGTCTGACACGCCCTTCCTCCGACAAGTTAGTTGATGATTTTCTATACAAAACTAAAAACGGGTATGTTTGCAACAAAAAGGCAAACAAAACATCTAGTGGGAACAAAAAGGCGCCAATAAATATTAGCACACAACGTTCCCGCGGACCCATTAAGTTACGCCAACAGCTTAATGTGCCACCTGTGCATTCAATTGTAAAATGGATACCCAGACCTCCAGTTTCAATAACAATTGTAGCCGCCAATCCTCCAATTAGGTCACGTTCTACATTTTCATGTTTAAAGAGTCTTACTTTGCTAAAGCAACAACGCTCAGTAAGCACAACTTAATGCGTACGTAGCCCAGTTCAGTTTATCTTGTTAACTTATTCACTAGGAAACTAGCGTCGAGTAGTTGTACTATTTGTTATATGAATTACTTCCAAAGACTTAGCCAGCAGACCGGCCATCTATATTCTGTAGTGCTATTCTGCAATATTTTACCGTGAAAACATAGGTAATCCGAGTTACAAGTGAACTAGCAATACTACACATAGAATCAGTTATGATGTCAGTACACTTTAAGCTCAGTACACTTAACTTTACGTTATAAACGTTTATATTTAGCAGGTCAGTTCTACTAAACCCAAGGCAAATATAAAAGGAAAAAAATCTCAAAGGAATAAAATGGATCCAATCATAGTTGTGAATGACAATATAGACGCTAACAAATTGCTTTAAAGGGTCTAACGTTCCCTGACGTTTAACGTCCGACATGCAATCCAATATTGTATACTGTGGCGTCAGGCAATGACTTTGTGAACTGTGTACAGAGTTATTCAATATTCCGCTTAATACCACAAAGGAAAATTGAGCAAATAAGCCTCTGGCGTAATTGAATGGAACTCTTCGTGTATAATAGTTATAAACTACCTTTCCAAACTACAAAGGTATCTACGTATGCAGATATATTTGTGTCGACTCTTTAAATAACTGAAATAATAGTTTCCGTATTTAGTACAAATCGCCAACCCGCATTGAACAAGCGTGGTGATTACGCTCAATCCTTCTCTGTATGAGAGGAGGCCTGTGCCCAGCAGTAGGACGATAAAAAGGTTAATGATGATGATGATTTAGTAGGTACAGCGAACCGCCTAGTGAGTGATTTATTTAAAAAAAACCATTATGTCTGATGATCTAGAAAATGCTCTAGAAGAAAAAAATCTACAATAGTTTTAGAAACTAAACAAAAAAGCTTAGAGAAATAAACATCATAACTCACATTATTATTGACACGCTACGAAGAACATATACAGCAAGTCGGTAAAACGAATGATTATATTTCACCGGCTTGCTTTATTTGTTTTGGAAGATATTTTCAACGTTAACAATTGAGTTTCAAACATGATTGTAGTATATATATTTATATATACATATGTATAGGCTTACTATTACTTATGGCATCTCTATCTATTTTCTCTACTTAGTTTTTGATAATTGTTAGATGAAGTGTAAGCAGATTGAGATAACAAAGCGTATATTCCCAATCAAAATTTATTTTGAAACAAAACTGTAAAGCAATCCAATAAAACAACGTGAATATCTAAACAGTGAATTTCCTTCGTAAACGAAATTGTTGTCGACTCCCGCTCCCGGCTGAAACTCGTTCGGGAATTTAACAACGGCGTCCAAACGCGCTTTGTTGTGGAAAACTGTTGACATTCCCCTTTCCATTTTTAATAATTGAGATCGTTAAAACACCTGCAAAATTATGCGGGAACAAAGGGGAACAGAAAATTGGGAGTTTTAGCGTTAGCTGTTGTTGTGAAAATCTACGTGATTATTTTTAAGGGTGTTTTTGATCGTTTCGATGAACTACTTAAGCAAATAACAGTGTTGGTTGTGGAAATTATTGTTATATGTGTGTACTTACTCAAACCTACATTATAAGATTGACAAGTTAAAGCCAAAGCACCAGTTTCAGCACTTTGTATATCTAGGTGAAGTCTACCGCCAGTCAGTGGTAAAACTTTGACCGTGCTCTAGATCTGACTGGGCGTGTAACCAGTGTAACCACATGCGGCCTACCGTACTTATATAATATTCCCCCTTATTCATAAACGTTGTTTAAAGTTATAACTAGTGATTAGCGATTCTTTAACCATACATTTTTGACCTTTTAAGCGTCACTTAACTTTAATCATCGTTTATGAATAAACACCACAGTGAATAAGGAGTTTATGCATTAACGATTATTAAAGTTAAATGACGTGCAAACGTATAAAATGTATGGTTATCAATCGCTAATCACTAGTTAAATTTAAGCAACGGTTATGAATATCTCTACAGCTATAACACTTTTTTACATTATGTAAATTGCTTTTTTTTCTTTGTCTCTGCTTACCAGACTTCTTTTTTGAATGCACATTGTAGAACTGTCTGTATTATTGGTGGTTTTCTTACCTGAAAAGAAGAAAAATATATTAGGAAAAATGTTTTAAAAACTGTTTTTAATAACAAGTGCATTTTAACGTTCACATTCTGATCTTAGTTTCAATCTATCAAAAATATGATTAATTTTCCTACATTTTAGCATTTTATTTATCGCCGAGATATAACTGGGAATAGGTTTGGATAGTTTTAAATTACGAGAATTGGCCTTTTTTTTAATAATTATAAACTAGTGTTAGACTGCAATCCCGCCTGATGATAAGCAGTGATGCAATCGTTGATGGTAAAACGCACTAGTTTATTAAGCCTATTCAATTAAAAACTTAGGAATAGGAAGGATGACGGCAGGCGGGCGACTTCTTATAAATCGACGCTTTCAGTTGCGTTTAACTAAACTTAGCCTAAATGTCTGTGCCACAATAATGTATTTTGTACGCTTCTCATTCCACGCTAGTGTCGGAGGCAAACCCGAAAATATTTTATCAAATAATTTGCCACACAATATCCGAAATTGGCTCAGGTGCTGTGTTTATGCACTTGTTGGAAATGGTTATTAATGACAGAGCTAAAATACCAGTGCAGTGTACCTGTAGTAATAGTGTTTGTATTTCTAATCAGAGTGATAAAACAGGTAAGCAAACATGGTGGTATGCCATAACATTGGTGGCCGGCAGAAGTTACCACCCACCAGACAAAGTCTTGCCGTGTTCCGGCATGATGTCTGGTGAAGCCGTACGGGGGACGGGTCTGAGCAGTTGAGTTGCTATGTGTGCCTGGTACAATGCGCCAAATGTTGTTGTGTCGGGAGTTTGGTCATGGAGGGTCTCGAGATCAATCTCCTTCTGGCGCAACATCGTTGGTCGTGTTGTTTGGTTTACCATTGCATCACCTCGCTCAACTGGCAGCTGTCTTCCTTCCTATTTACTCAGTTTTTTTGAGTGAATAGGCTTAATAAACCAGCGCACTTTACCATCAACGATTGCATCTCTGCTTACCATCAGGCGGGAATGCGGTCAAGCACTAGTTTATAATTATTAAAGGAATTAAAAAAGGTAATGAGCATTAATGAAATATTTTTAAGGATGCCATTGCTACGTTCTTAATTCCGGTACTTTTTAGTAGACCGGTGCCCAGGTACCTAAATGGCAGGAACCGGTAAGTATTGGTTCAGGACCTATACTTTTAGTACCAGTTCCAAACCCAGAACCCAAAAATATTATATTATGCCCTAAAATTTTATATTCTTTAATAGAATAAATATTCATTATATTTTTTTATTATTTTATATCAAACAGAACTTAAGACGCTATTACACTATTTAAAACTCAAACATTCTGACAGTACCATCTTTCATTCATTCGCAAACATATCGACACCTGTATTGGAGTTCAGGAGATCTGTACAGTGGCTAATGTTCGAGGAATATGTGACTTAGAGTATGCAACAGTACGGATTATAGGAACAGCCAGGCGGTATTCTCTGCCATGACAATAATTGTCCGGCATAAATGAATTGCACATTCAATAAATACAAGGCATTAATAAAAACCATTAATACACAAAGAAAGAAATGATGATTGTTGAATGAAATACAGATACCCATACTACAATAAATTCTTAATATATTTTTTTTTATAAGTCGAATATAATAATGCCTGACAATACATTACTTAAATAACCTTCAATTTATACAATATGTAAAGAAAACCCTGTCTGACCCGTAAGGGTAATAAAGGTTAGGTAAACACTTGACCAAATATAATATAAAATTTTACATAATCATCATAGAACCAATACTAATGAATCTTGAAATAATCCTTTTTTCCCGGGAATTAATTCCAATTTCCCCGAAATTTGGTAATTTTTAAAAAAGTGACAACACCGGTATAAGCAAATAGCGACGCGACCACGTCACAGGTGCCGCGTGCCCTGCCCCCCGCCGCCCGCGGAAGGGGTTGCTTATCGCACATGTATTAAGTTACCTCTTTTTGCGAAATAATATTTATTTTTTACGGGGATTTTTTTTAAAGTTTAGCCTGTCTTTGTGGGCATTAGTAGAATCAGTTATCGATACCTAACAATACCGTCACGGATCGGACAGGGTTTTCTTTACATATTGTATATGCTTCACCCCTAAATTGACAGAGACCTTAAATATATTAATACGATATTCAACGATACACAACGTATATATATATATATATCTCAACTGTATTTCAGTTGTCAGCCAATTCAAAGGTTCTAACTTTAAAATTGCAATAGATGTCGCTTATGTTATCCTGTATGACACAAGCGACATCTATTGCAATTCTAAAGTAACATATTTCAAGTTAGCGTGTCTGTGATGCCAGCCAGTGTACAATATACATAATATGCTGTAGTGCTGTTTGGTTATCTACACTATGTATTAAAATTAATCTCACTAATTAATCTCATGTCACAATATTAGTTGCCATGCCCCTCCGTAACGGCTTGTGCGATTTGTATAAAATTTTACATGCATATTTAGAAATAGTCAATCTGAGAATCAGCTACTATCTATTTTTATACCCCTAAGTGATAAAGGTTGTCCACCCTTAACACGTTTTCTTTAGTTTTTGGTAGTTTTTTTTTATAATGTGTTATTAAAAAATACATACAATCCAAAGTCCTTTCATCACCAACCCCTATTTTTTAATCACGATTCTAAAAATATGTTTTCTAGAAATAGTGTTCAAAGCAAAACAACGTTTACTATTTAATAATATTATAAACCAGTCCCTCAAGTATGAGTGTGCGGGTTGTATGTTATAGTTGAATTGTATTTTCTATGGGCCCTAGTTGCTTGAATTAAAGGAATAAATAAATAAACAAATAATTATAGGTCAGGGCCTGTAGCCAATGTAACATCGCTTCATAGCGAAGCGAAATCGAATACTAAACCAACCAATGGCGGGAACAATTGACCACGTGATTTATCGCGTCGCGTGGTCAATCGTTCCCGCCATTGGTTGGTTTTGTATTCGATTTCGCTTCGCTAGGAAGCGATGTTACATTGGCTACAGGCCCAGGCAAGTATCAATGTAACTTTTACAAGTTATATGTAATTTCTAAGTAGGTATATCGTGGACACCAATGACATTCTTTTTTTAAACTACAAGGTGAAGGAAAGCATCTTGAGGAAACCTGGACTTAAAGTCTGAAATCGCCAACCAGCATTGAGCAAGCGTGGTTTTATTTTTGTGTGATTACGCTCAATCCTTCTCTGTATGAGAGGAGACCTGGGCCCAGCAGTGGGATGATAAAATGGTTGATGATTATGATAATGAAATACAGACTGATGGATATCTCGGGCTAAGTTTTACAACTTTTGATTCTCATTGAACAGCGCTGGGCCAGTCTTTCCTACGTGTTTTCTATGCTCTAGTAAGTAATTGCTCATCAATTTTAATTTTGTGCCGATGATGTTAAAGAGGAAAATTATATATTTATATGTAACAAAAAATCTCTAGTCTGCTGGACCTATTTCAAAAATTATTTTGCCATTAGGAAGGTATATTATCAGTGAGTTACATAGGCTATATTTATTACAGAGACAAAAAGTCTCAGTCAGATCCATAAAAATCTCGATTAAACTCAGGGTATAAAAATTAGTCATTAAGTGTCTTTAATTGCTTGCGCTGCGGAGAGTTATGATAATATAATAGAACAAAAACATACGAAAAAAAATTCACCAGTCATGAGACTGATAGACACGAGTGAAAAGTTAAATCATTAAAAAACACAGAATACAAAAAAGAAAGGAAAAAAACGATCACGGTGTCGGGTTGGTCACGCTCACGCAAATTTTAGCAGCGGCTAGTGGCGTGATGGCGCTGGCATCCCCACTGCCTCATGCGCTCCACCTCCTCCTTTGCTAGCATCACTGCTTCGCTTAAAGAGGTGACGGTCTGCCATGCACTCTCGCTCCGGACCATGGCCTGGACCAGGTTCGGACGCGAGAGATCGCCGCCGATCGCCGCTACGAAGACACGGCAGTGCTCTACCCAAGTCGGACAGACCTCCACCATGCTCCACCGTGTCCTCAAGGCAATCAACACAGTGATGACACCCTGGCGTTTCCTCCCGCCTTATCAACCAGGAACCTCCCAAAACAGCCGAGTCCGTTGAGGACATGCGTCAAGCGGAAGGTGCGGGCGCCATGACGCCTCTCTAGCCACTTCTTAAAGAGGGGAATTACTACGCTCATGTGAGCGTGGTAATTCCCCTCTTACTCAACTAGCCTAAGTGGCAAAGTTTAGTTTGGCAGTTATTAGTACAACAGATCACACAGATACAGTACAATAGAGCACTTGTATTTTAGAGGATAAAACGTTTGATTTCTAATTAGTATGATTTATCAAGATTTTTATTCAAAAGGCAAGGGACTTACCTCCGCTATTGTGGCGTGCCAAGACTATGTTACCCTTACCTTTGTATTAATTTTTATCCAAATGAATTTCCTATTCAAGATAACAGTAATTCAAATAGTAATCAATGGGTATTGAAACATCAATACCGGAGTGAAACAGGCCATTTCATTTAAAAGATATGATAAAACTAGCTTTCCGCCCGCGGCTTCACCCGCGTGGAGTTCGGTTATATCGCGCTTTTTAGATTTCCCTCGGGAACATCAAATTTTTCCGGGATAAAAGGTAGCCTATGTTCTTTCTCAGGGTCTAAAGATTGTCTGTGCCAAATTTCATCAAAATCAGTTGAGAGGTTTAAGCGGGAAAGCGTAACAGACAGACAGACAGACAGAGTTACTTTCGCATCTATAATATTAGTATGGATTAAAAAGCCAATATACTCATAAACAAAGAATACTCCGGTATGTTAATGAGGCTCCACGCAGCGCAGTGAATAACGCGAAGTGGGGGAGAGAGCCGACTCATCTATGAAAGGAGTCCCTACGCTACTAAGTAGTACGGTAGGTTCTGAAAAGAAAATTATAACCGGAATATACTTATGTTCCGGTTACAATTTTCTTTTCAGAACTTCGCTACTACTGATATTGTTACTGGTACTGTTACTACTGTTACTGGTACTATTAGGATTAGGTTAATTATAACCGGATCATACTTATGTTCCGGTTATAATTTTCTTTTCAGAAAATCATATATATAAATTATTTTATTCGATTCTTCCTTTGTATTGTTTTAAGCTGATTTAAAAAAAACACCTTCCAAACAATATGCCTAAAAAAGTAAGGTCGCAACTATCTAAACAGTAGCCAAGCGAAAATTCAGAACATCTCGCTAGTATAAGATCGCGTTGCAATCGCGGGCCAGAGAATCTAGCGCTGAATGTTCTGTTTGTCTTGCAGCCCAAAAAGCGAGAACGTCCTAGCTACACGGTTGCATCTTGCTGAAATTAGAGCGAGAAACTCGAGAATGAATACACGACACTTGTGCGTACCCAGCTTCTGGCCTAGGGGGGGGACAAGTCAGGGCAAGAGGGGGGGGGGGGGAGGCAAGTCAGATTTTTAGGGTAGAATCATCCCGACTATTGTGTCTTACAAATTACACAAGCACATCTACATATTGGAATCAACTGTAACAACAAATACCTACTTAGGACCCATTAATCAAATTTTATTCCGTGGTGCTTGGCAATCTATGCTTCTCCCAGTTGCAATAATGTCCCTTTGTGCCGATTGGCCTAGTTCTGTTCTATCTCCTGCTTGTTATGGAGCGAAGTAGAAAAAATACCTTTTTTCTTACTCCTCCGCTATTCTTTTCTGATTAATTTCGTTGCGGGACCCAAGACAGTTGAATCGTTTCTCCGGGACTCGTCGAACTTCATTGCTCGGCGTTTTTCTGGCGGTTTCCACTGTTGATTCTGGCTTTCATGAGTTGCAGTGGGTGGGAAATGTGTGGCGGGTTTTGTCCCAAAAAAAAATAAAAGGACATCTACATGAAACATTACGTATTTGTAGTGTAGTGTGTAAAGCAAATAGATGCAACTGCTACTGTATAAGGCCCCGTTTATACTTTGATTCGTAATTAAGGGAGTTCATAATATTCCGCGAGATTTCCAGGGGGGGGAGGGGGGGGGGCAGCTTCTGCTCGGCACTGCGTCTACGTTTTTTTTTTTTTATCTCCGACTTCCCCCCGCTCGTATGGTATTACTTATCCACGGTATTATCGCGTTTCGCTTAACCCTCTCTCTCATTTCTTTATTTTTGCTCGGCGTCAAGGCTGGCTCGATGTTAAGTAGCATATTGCCTCTGCCAGAATTTAGCTATCGATTACAAATACGGTGTTTCAAATCCTACGGGTATTTCTAGAGCGTGTCTTTATTAGTGCATTCAACAAACTCTTTATTTTTAGTTAGTTTCATCATCAACCTTTTTATCGTCCCACTGCTGGGCACAGGTCTCCTCTCATACAGAGAAGGATTGAGCGTAATCACCACGCTTGCTCAATGCGGGTTGGCGATTTCAGATTTAAAGTCCAGGTTTCCTCAAGATGTTTTCCTTTACCTTTTAATCAGTCATACTTGCCTGAACTGGAATCGAACCTGCGCACTCATACTTGAGAGGCTGATGTTTTAACCACTAGGCCACCACGACTTATTAGTTTGTTTATAGATTGGTTAATTATCGTGTTACCCTGATGTAACCCAAATGGGTTGTGGAGATCAGATAGGTATCGCCCATACCCCAACGTTTGAAGACAAAAATCTTCAACCAGTGCGTCCTACCCGTCATGACTTACGGAGCCGAGACGTGGACACTAACGGTCAGACTAGTCCATAAGTTTAAAGTCGCTCAGCGAGCTATGGAGCGGGCTATGTTGGGCGTCTCTCTGAAGGACCGCATCAGAAATGAGGTGATCCGACAGAGGACCAGAGTCACCGACATAGCTGAGAGGATTAGCAAGCTGAAGTGGCAATGGCCGACAACCGTTGGGGTAAACCAGTCCTCGAGTGGAGACCGCGTCTCGGCAAACGTAGTGTGGGACGCCCTTGAGCGAGATGGAGCGACGACATCAAAAAGGTGGCTGGTAGTGGCTGGCGGAGAGCTGCTCAGAATCGAGATTGTTGGCGTGCCATGAAGGAGGCCTATGTCCAGCAGTGGACGAGTAGGGACTGATGATGATGATGATGTGAAAATACTGGTGACCAGCTAATCCAGTTAGATTAGAAATTGACCCCTGCATAGTCAGGAAAAAGCTGAGCAGATTATAAATATAAATAGTTTTATTCATCAAGCTCATCAAAACAAAATTATCATGGTATACAGAATGGCGACAAAAATTTAAAAATTACTGGAGAAATACGAAGTAGCGACTACTGTTACTTTTGCAAAGATAATAAACCTGTTACATTAATTAGAGTCCGTCAGCTACTCAAGAAAATTACAATTTTTATAAAAGTGTCCAGGCTGCTGTTAATTAGTCTGCAGTAGGGTTAAATATCACAAATGTTTTAAAGAGAACTTTTTGTAGACTAAAAGTCACTGTAGGATTAAATTGTTGTAAAATAAATAATTTCTCGGTGGTAGGCCATAACATCGGCTGCCGGCGGAAGTTACCACCCACCAGACAAAGTCTTGCCGCCAAGCGATTCGTCGTGTTCCGGCATGATGTCTGGTGAAGCCGTACCGAGGACGGGTCTGAGCAGTTGTGTTGCGATGTGTGGCGGGTACGATGCGCCAAATGTTGTTGTCTCGGGAATTTGGTCGTGGAGAGTCTCCAGATCAATCTCCCTCTAGCGCAGCATCGTTTGGTCGTGTTGGTCTTGGGTTTAACATTGCATCACCTCGTTCAACTGCCGTCATCCTTCCTATTCCTAAGTTTTTTAAGTGAATAGGTTAATAAACTAGTGCGCTTTACACTCAACGATTGCATCACTGCTTACCATCAGGCGGGATTGCAGTCAAGCACTAGTTTATAATTATTAAAAAAAAAAAAAAATGCTACGATTTAAAAAAAAAACGGTTGATGATGATGAACTGCTTCGATTTTACATGCTCAAGGACGTGAAACGGTGATGGAAAACATAGTGTAGACACCAAAATGTCGATGACATGTGACTGTTCCTTAATTTTTTACTGACAAGATGCCAGTTTCCCAGCTGTGCTATATAACTGTGAACCGGTCGACAAAATATTTGCTATTTCTTATACCTATTAACATGAAGCATTTAACATGAAGCATTTTTCTGAATACATGCAATAGCTTCATTCACATCCACTCCATTAAGATAAAATATGTGAGCACATATTTTCGTGTTAAATTAATTAAGTTAAAAATACAAAAGCAGAAAGCAAACAGACCTCCGTCTAAAGAACGAAGTAAATCTACGTTTATGAATTGAAAAACAGAACGAACAACAATTCATTATTTTCTCCAAGCGAATTGTAAATGTCTACAATGAGAAGCGGTTATTTTCTTTGCGGCAGACTCTCTAGTTTATACTTTAAAGTTATTTGGAGAAAATGTCTGCAAGCTAAATTACAATCATGCCATTTAAAAAGAGTACGGTTTTAATTTTTATTTCAACAATACGCACTGCTGGCCGTGTTTGAAGAAAAATGTAAAAGCACTCTCTTTTGTACGATCGGTGCGTCCCACGGATAAGTTTAGTTGTAAAATTTTCATCGGCGGCAGAAAGTTTAGAGGAAAAATTTACGATGAAATGACAATAGGTTGAGAAGCAAACAAAGGAACCAACCAACCGGCCAACTGGACGAAATGTAATTATAGTATTACGTTTTTAATGTGGATTTAACGTTGTTATTTTGACTTGGTTCTTTTTTTGACGTGGTTGCTTTTTATTCGAAGAGGTGTTGCCAGTTGTTAAAACTTGTAATTGAATGTGCATAATTACGCTGTTTCCATACAAATTAAAATTTCATTATACCTTTTTCTTTTATTTTTAAATAGCGATGGCCCAAACTAGAAATATCTCTTGTATCGTGGGTGCGTTTACAGACATTTAAACTCACATACAAATACGGCCCTAACCTAATACATTCTCATTCTAATAAAATGAACAGTATAGGTAATATAATAACATACCTACATTCTAATATTTTTTAAACTATGTTAAATATGTTACAATACCTTGAAGTCAGTTACAATAACTGAAAGCGTCTACGAGAAACTTTTGTCTTAACAACTAATTTGTCTCTCACATCAAGGGTATAAATTTGTATGAAATCTAAGCCTAGGTCGCGTCGCTATATGCTCGCATTTTCAGATAACCCCTCTGTAAATTAATGTACGAGACTAATTAGTTACCGAGACTCCGTTAGCTCGTCGGCGGCTTCCATCACTACGACTTTGTCGGTTCCTAACTAATAATTAAATTAGACCTGTCAATGCCAATATAACTACTCTTCGCCAAATAGTTCAGTGTCAAGTTCTTCAAGGGTGCACATTGATGCATCGTTTATTTAGAAGGTAGAAACATCGTCTACAACAAAGTGAGTTAACTTAATCTATGCGATTAGATCACTAAGGGGAAGAACTAAGTTTCCATCAAATTAGAAATATGTACTTTACCTTGGTCGGGGTTCAGGCTAAGATACGATAAAACATCAAGTCAAAATTTTCACAAAATAGAAACTGATAAGCAATTACTTACTAGAGCATAGAAATCACGTGGGAAAGACTGGTCCAACGCTGTTCAACGAAAATCAAAAGTTGTAAAACTTAGCCCGAGATATCTATCAGTCTTTATTTCATTAACATCATCTTCAACCTTTTTATCATCCCACTGTTGGGCACAGGTCTCCTCTCATACAGAGAAGGATTGAGCTTAATCACCACGCTTGCTCAATACGGGTTGGCGATTTCAGACTTTAAGGTCAGGTTTCCTCAAGATGTTTTCTCTTCACCTTCAGTCATTGGTGTCCAAGATATACTTAGAAAGTACATATAACTTTGTAAAAGTAACATTGGTACTTGCCTGACCTTGACACTTGCACACTCATACTTGAGAAAACCGTATGTAGTGTTAACTTATTTAAAAACAAATTGAGAACTAGGAAGCCTATTACAGTATCAATGCCCTAGATGACACTTGAAATTGAATTGTATCATGTGATCGATTTTATTACTTTTGTTATTATTTGTGTTCTGAATTGAAGTACAATTCAACTATTGATTGAACATTTATCAACACATGGTGCCTATATAATTTTTCAACACAATGTGTACCTATTGATAAGAAATAAATTACATATTGCGCAAAACTATTTCTTGCTTAAAATTTTGTAAATAAATATAACCCGTGTAAATCAAAAAGCATAATTTTATTTTATAAATTTATAATTCAATATTAATTTGTTATTGAATTTAGCATATAAAAATATGAAGGAATGTAGCTTATTCTTTTCTGTCAATAAAGTAGCAAATTGAATCATTGATTTAGATATTTTTTTTAGAAAAATATTTTCCTGCAATGGTGCGGGAAAGCATTTCTACGGGTATAGCACGAGTCGACGGCGCGTCGTTTTCACGCGTGCCTCAAAGAGATGTCAGCACATCGACGGGGTCCACGAAGACCGATGCCTCCTGGGTCAGGGTTGCAGGTTGGTTAAAAAAGAAACCGTGGTCCTGGCGTCGCACCGCAAGTAAAGTAACACGGATGGGTTTTAATCAGTAAAAGTCTGACACGTACTTCCGCTCAGCCCAGAGCGGGAGAAGTCATTTGATGGTTTTTCACCCAAAACAAAAAAAAGGGTATATTTTGGGCCTATGCTAGGAACGCAAGTCTAACAGAAAATTAGGTAAAATAAATAATTTGTAAAACACAGGATGTTTTACAAATAGGTAAATATTATTATTATATATTAATGATTGTGTGTTGTGTTTCGGCCTTTGATTTGACTAACTTCGTCCGAAGTTGGTTAAACAATAGTCAACCCTCGCACGATTGGATTTCAAAAGCTCGTTAAGACTCGGGGAAGTCCGGCCGGGTCGAAGGGGCTCAACTTTTTCTGAGATTGTCGGTAAATCCGTCCAACAGTAAAGGTTTGTTGGTCGACGGATGCCAAGAAAATCTGATTTCAACACGTGTTCCAATGACCTATCGTCATCATGTCGTCCTTTCACATCAGCCACCATACAGGACGCATATTTTTTTTATAGGAAAGCGTGTTTCTGATATTTTCTCGGAGCAGTTATGAATTAATGAGTAGTCACTCTCTAATATCATTATCATGTATAATTTATTTATTTATTAAGTTTCCAACTACTGAGAAAGTTCCTGCTGGCAATCCAGACTAAGTTTTAATCACTTAATTGTAAGACAACTTGCGGCCTTTCAATTCGACAAACCACAAGCCACGCCATGGGGATTGCTTAAGCTCGACATTCAGCAGGCTAATACAAGCCACTACTGGCAACACCAGACCACAAGTCTGTGCGGATGCTCGTTTCAACAATACATTACACAACATTAGATTAAAGGGACAGCACGGTTAGTGCAGTTAAGCTATTGACAGCTACACAAAGGAAAAACTATTTTTTTTTTTATTAGCTATAAACTAGTGCTTGACTGCAATCCCGCCTAATGGTAAGCAGTGATGCAATCGTTTAAAAAAATACCCTCCTGTATCGTAAATATTTGTACAACCTACATGTAGTTGTTCCATGTCTGGATGTTTGTGTGTGTGAGTTTATATATTTGTAAACGCACTCACGATACAGGAGAAATTCCTAGTGTGAGACAACTTTTTTTTAATAAAAGAAAAATGCCCAGCCATATTACACTTTTAAATTAATATCTAAGTTCCTCTTCTATGTAGCTAAATAATTTTTTCTGACAATGAAAACTTTGTTGAAGCGAGCGTAACATAAGCTACGTAAAGTGTGCAGTGACAATTCCTAGTATTAGTTGGAATGACATTCCAAGTAACGCTTTTGACAGTACACTTTAAACTTTACTTAACTTTTCACTGACTGAGGTTTTTACAGAAAGGACCGGCAGGAATACTTCATTTTATGAAAAAGAGTCCATTTTACTTACATTTCACGTCATCGCGGTTATTACTTAATTGAATAAAAAATATAAAGCAACCTTCGAAAATATCAAAGGATATTTATTCTCTGAGTAATTATTTGGTTTGGCAAAAGTACATTTACAGAAGGCAAATTCTCGTAATTAAAAACCGCTCAAGAGCGTGTCGGGCCACGCTTTGTATGGGGTTCCGTAGTTTTCCGTCTGTCACAATTAGTAGTAAATAGGGACCACTTAAAAAAATGGGCTGTTTGTTACATTGAGTTGACATACTAAGTACGGAAACCTAAAAATGGGCCTACGAAGTACGGTGATAACTAAACTATGCAATAAAATAGAAGGAATTATAGATTTTATCATTAAAAATTGAAAAAATGTTGTCATTCGAGTCTCACTATAAGAAGGAGTTGTAAAATGAAGTGATACCCAGGCAAGGCATCATCAAGTTTCTACGGCTGAATAAATGTCGCATGTGCACATTGTCTGTGGATCAGTTACTATGTATATCCTGCAAGTGATTAAGTAGATATTGTACGTTATGGACAATGAACAAATTGACAATGACCAACCGAACAATTAGACAATTATTGAAGGTAGACGGGTATATAAGTATGTTGGAATTTTTATGGTAATTTTGGATTGCATAAACCGATTTTTATCATTCTTTTTTATTTGAAAGAATATACGTTCAGGATGATAAAATATGCAAACTAAGGTAGCAAATATACGTGCATATATGGTTAAATTACATATTTAGGTTCAGTAAATAATTTTTAAAATTTTTCAAACGTTATGTAACCTATCAAATTCAAAATATTTTTTATTATAAGTTTTGTGTTTTTTTATATTTTTTAAACTTGTGGTTCAAAAGTTAGAGAGAGGTCGCATTTTTTTAAACAAAATTTAAATACCTATTTTAAATACACACGTTACGATAGGGTGGAAATGAAAAAAACAAATCCTTCCTCATTTTACGCGTATTGACCCCCCATACACGTAAAGTGGGGAAGGTTTTTCTACCCTAATAAAACTATGTTTTCCAGGTTTTATTTTTGCACTTTGTCAGCGTGATTAATATGTAACTAAATTTCAGCACTCTAGTGCTTACGGTTACTGAGATTATCTGCGGACGGACAGACAGACTTAACGAAACTATAAGCTGCAGAGTTTGTTCTCAAACAAACTCTAGCCAGCTAGCTAGGTCGCAGCGTAGTTCCTGAGAATAGCTTCTCAGGAACTACGCTGCGACCAATAGGAGCGGAGCATAGCTAACTCCACGCGAACGAAGTTGCTGGCGGCCGCTAGTTGCCAATAAATTGTCAACTTCAACTCTTGATCAATGGCCCCTATGGAATAGATACCCACTACAATTTTGCCAATAACACGTGTAACAAATTATAGAAATTCTTTGAAAATTTTCACAATAATAGCGGAAATCGCCAATGACAGTCGGAAAAGACGTCCGCGTGAACCGTCTACGAGGGAGGTTTGAGGCAAAGTCATGATGTGGCCACTATGCTGCGATATTTCAATGTTCTTTATGAATTATTTAATGAATGCACTTTTTACTACATAAATCACGCGCTTTTATTAGTATTGTAATTCAAGGATTTTTTGACACATTGAGACTGAAATCAGACTGTAAACTTTATTACAATTACGAGAACTGCCCTCTGGTAAATAAATAGGTGCAAGTCTAGCATGTTGTGGAATATATATTCCAAGTAAAATAGCTAGGCCGGGAAAAAAACCGGTCGAGAGCGTGTCTAAGCGAGCCTTGCATGCCAAATTCTTGCATGACCACAATCTGTTATTTATGATATTACCTGCTTACGTACTCGTGATGTGGTAGGTAATGCTCCACGACTCTACCTCTGAATAAATGAAACTTCATCAACAGGTCGCTTGTAAAATGTGATGCGTGTTACGTCACCGTATCACACATATGCATTTGCATTACTATATGTATACAATATGTAAAGAAAACCCTGTCCGATCCGTGAAGGTATTGTTAGGTAGCGATAACTGATTGTACTAATGCCCACAAAGACAGGCTAAACTTAAAAAAAGTCCCCCTAAAAACATAAATATTATTTCGTAAAAAGAGGTAACTTAATACATGTGCGGTAAGCAACCCCATTCCGCGGGCGGCGGGGGGCAGGGCACGCAGCACCTGTGACGTGGTCGCGTCGTTATTCGCTTATAATAATACCGGTGTTGTCACTTGTTTTAAAAATTACCAAATTTCAGGGAAATTGGAATTAATTCCCGGGAAAAAAGGATTATTTCAAAATTCATTAGTTTTTTTACTATGATGATTATGTAAAATTTAATATTATATTTGGTCAAGTGTTTACCTAACCTTTATTATCCTTATGGGTCGGACAGGGTTTTCTTTACATATTGTATACATAAATGTATTTGTACAAATTAATCACTGATCATTCAATAACAGTACCTGGTGGCCTAGTGGTTAAAACACCAGCCTCTCAATTATGAGTGCGCAGGTTCGATTCCAGGTCAGGAAGTACCAATGTAACTTTTCTAATTTATATGTACTCTCGAATATATCTTGGACACCAATGATTATAAGGTGAAGGAAAACATCTTGAGGAAACCTAGACTTTAAGTCTGCATTGAGAAAGCGTGGTGATTACGCTCAATTCTTCTCTGTATGAAAGAAGGCCTGTGCCCAGCAGTGGGACAATAAAAAGGTTAATGACTATGATGATGTCTTTCTACCTAAGTAATGAAAAGAACACATACCGAGTTATATAAGCCCGATTTTATAGAAGACTAACTTTTTCCCGCGGCTTCGCCTATTTGGGTATAGATAAATATTGCAAGGGGTGGTTCTTCTGGGATTATACGTGTTACAAGTGTTAATTATGGTTATTAACGAAGTATCTGTGCTGAATTTTAAACAAATATGTTTCGGCATTTTTGCGCTTAATCCGCAATATATAAACGTCCAAAAAAAATTAATATTTATCTAAACATACCTAATTGTAATATTATAAACTGTATCACAGTCGTCAGAATAATGTCAGCTATACTTATCTTATCCGTAGGCCTTGTCTCTTACAAATATCTATACAGTATGTTAAATAACAGAGGGCGTTCCCTTAAACTCGTTAATATATATCATTAATAGATTAAAATAAAAATATCAGCATAGAAAAATAAGCATAAAAAAATCCGAATAAAAAAAAATTCTAATTGGAAATAAATTTGAAACCTCCTGTTTTAAATCAAAATAGTAGTCGTCATGTATAAATAAATTGCGATGTTGCCGTCTTTCATGTTCGCGTGTACAGTGTGTTTCTTTTACATGTCAATTTAAATTTTTTATTGAATATTTTCATATTGGAAAAAATTTTAAAACATTTTGTTTTCGAATGGAAATATTTTTTTAGCATGTATGTATGCTATACTATTTCGGGTTAACGGGAACGCCCTCTGTTAGTTAACATACTGTATATTCTTTGCCATAATTTTGAACACAGAATAAGAGAAAGGAGATGTTTCAGAAATGTATGGAGCCTGGGCCAGCACATTGTACACTTAATGCTAGGTATAGTTACGCTATAGTTAACTGTTTTTAATGTTAATTTCCTATATTTTGGCTTAGTTTTTATACAGATTCAATTTAACTCGGCCAAGGAGTGCAACACAACTAGGTACTAATAAATATGGTGGTCAGCAATAAGCGAAATAAGATTTTGACAGTGACATTTGATTGACGTGTCATGTATCTAAGGCTATCGTATCTATATTATCTACCATATGACTGCGAAAAAAACAAAACATGAATGCCTAACAAACGGCTCAATAAATAAACACAATTAACTCAAATCAACACTCGACACGAACACAACGGGAAAATAGAACTGTCAAAGTCGCCAATTAAACGTCATAACCAGTGTCATGGGTACCTTAAAAAATGGTGAACTCCCAAAAAAACGTTTCAAATAATTAATTATATATACTTGTATTTTTATTCAAATTAATTTATTAGTATTTTTTATGAAAATCTTCTATTTTTCCCCCTTTTTATCTATATAGCGTACATAGTGATGGCCCAAAATGAAACATCTCCTTTCAGATCTTAGAAGTGATAAATAAGTCATTATTATTCTATCATTACCTATAATTTGGCATAACAATAAGCATAGTAAAAAAAAGCTGGTACGAAATATTGCACAGAAACATAGTCCAGAACCAAAGCTTGCAAACAGGGATACGAACACTAACTCACCGACTACTAACTAGTCTCACCGACGCAAGTCACGCCTACTGACGCAACTTTTGTCCTAATACATCGCATACTGGGTCCACGTGACGGCCCCTCCGACGATCCAATATAAATAACCTTCACTCACGCAAATATGTATACACACGCCGTTATCACAGCAGGTAATAGACGTACGCTGCCATTCTTTCCACGTTTAATAGTGTTTATATCTCTTTTGTTGTATTTTAAACTAATGTTTCCCCACAGCAGGAATTTCTCCTGTATCGTTGGTGCGTTTACCAACATTCAAACTCAGACACACAAGCAGCTAGACCCGGAAAAACTACTTATAGATCATATAAATTTGTTCCGTGAAATTGAACCCCCGACACGCAGCATAGCAGTTAATCTTAATAAAATCAAATATCGGATGACATAACTATACAATATGTAAAGAAAACCCTGTCCGATCCGTGAAGGTATTGTTGGGTAACGTTAACTGATTCTAATAATGCAGATTCACCGGGCTAAACTTAAAAAAATCCCCTAAAAAAATAAATATTATTTCGAAAAGCGAGGTAACTTAATGCATGTGCGGTAGGCAACACGTTAGGTATACATGCACGGGTGAAGGGAGGCAGGGCAGGCGGCACGTGATCACATCGCTATTCGCTCCGTCAAAAACGGTGCTGTCACTTTTAAAAAAAATACGATATTTTGGGGAAGTTGGAATTAATTCGCGGAAAAGAGATTATTTCAAAATTCATTAGTATTGTCACTATGATGATTATGTAAAATTTCATATTTTATTTGGTCATGTGTATACCTAACATTTATTATCGTTTTGGGTAGGACGGGGTTTTCTTTTCATATTGTATAGCTTTATAACTGAAAGTAAAGTCGGTTGTATGGATTACTCAGATAAAAGAATAAAAACAGAACTATGTCTATGCCTTCTTTGTATGAGAGGAGAACTGTACCCAGCAGTGGGGCGATAAAAAGTTTGATGATGATGATGATGTCTAAAAAATCCTGTACAAATTCTGCACTAACAGATCTAACTGCAACCCTCAAACGAGAACTAGAAGACTAATCTAATTTATTTAACCTTCAAGAAACCTTATAAACTAAACGTGTGCAAAGCCCCCTACAGGTAGTCCCCTGCTCGGATGAGAAAATTCTTGAATAAATAAAATCTCATCAACAGGTTGGCAGTAAAATGTTCCTTGTGTCTGTTGCCGCACTCAAGGTTAACTGTCGTGAGAGGGGTCTTCGCTAACACCCGCGGGGTAATTGCGTAACGCACTAACAGTAGTAATAGTCTTCATTTTGACAGTTCAACAACATTCATGCCTTGGTAATGTTGTTGAATAGAAATTATTCGAAAACGTGAAGCAATGGATTTGTGATAGTCTTTAAATTTAATAAGTTTGTGATTGTAGGATATTTGGAACGGAAATCAGCGACGTTCAAGGTGTGTGAGCAGTGGCGGCTCAGTGATAATATCCGCGACTTACGACTAGTAGGTCATCGCAACGAAACCAGAAAGGCGCTATCATCATCATCAATCTTTTTATCGTCCCGCTGCTGTGCACAGGTCTCCTCTCATACAGAGAAGGATTGAGCATAATCAACACGCTTGCTCAATGCGGGTTGGCGATTTCAGCTTTAAGTCCAGGTTTCCTCAAGATGTTTTCCTTCGCCTTTTAATCAGTTATCGGTGTCCAACATTTACTTAAAAAGTACATATAACTTTAGAAAAGTTACATTGGTACTTGCCTGACGTGGAATCGAACCCGCACTCTCATACTTGAGAGAGTGGTGTTTTAACCACTAGACCACTAGGGAAAGGCGCTATACTTTGTGTAAGCTATTATTAACTTAATATAGCTGATTCGTTGGTCATACAACGTGGCAATGCTGCCAGCCCTTTGGGAAAATTTCCTATTGACAGCGATGCGAATGAATTTTTATATGCCCTCTGATTATTTCCCTTTTTTAAAGGACAACGTTTTAAGTCGGTTGGTACTAAATGTTTTATAATATTGTTTGAAGCCGCCCTAAGAGATTGTTACCTTGTTTGACGCATTTCACTCTACGAAGTATCTTCTTGTTCAGGAAACTCCAAAGTTCTATAACCTCGTACGTTCCAATTTAATTCAGAGATTAAGAGGGAAAGTTGTTGAATAAATGAAACTTAATCAACAGGTTGGCTGTAAATTGTAACTTATGTCTGAGCCTCGTGAGGTAACCGGCGAAAGCCCACGTTCACACGGACGTAAAAATATCGCGACGAGACTTTATCGCGCACTAGGTTTTCAGCTCTCGGCAGTGCGCCGAGTGGTGAGAATTTGTCACACACATTCATGTGTGACACCTCACTAAAATGTGGTCACATTAAAATTTGGTATTTTTTGGTGTTCTTGGTAACTTTTTTTAATCCAAGTGTTTCAAAGAAACACTTGGATTTTGAACTATCGGCACATATTGCGTTGAAAATCCTGTACATGTACAAAAATACATCCTCCTGTATGTCTTAGTGAACTGCGGTTACCTCTTTTCTTGTGTTCTATGACGTGGTGTTGTCAGATACGTCTTAATTCGATGTTATTGAATTATTGGTAGGTATACTTACTGTAAAAAGTCAGAAATCCCAGTTCGAGTTTCTTTTTTGCGGTTAACTGTTAGGCGGTCGCTAGGCGTTAGGTGACAAACACATGTACAGAAGAATTTATTGCATAACCCCCATACCCCGGTCATGTCATCGCATTATATTATATCGGAGAAGGGTTCTTGATATATACCTTAATGATGACCCTTGCATGATTCTAAGGTAACACGTCTTTCGATGTTCGGCGACCACTCTCACTATTTAATCGACTTTCGTTTCATTGTCATATGTTATATTACCTAAATACCTATTTGACCACAGTACTCTTTATTCGACGCTTGTACTGCAGCCGCTTAGTGCACGCTGCCCGGTAATTATTTATTTATTTTTACATTTTTACAAAATAATTACCTGGCAGCGTGACAGCGCCATTTATCACATCCATTTTATAATGTAAGGTTGCTAACGAAAATATCTTATATTTTAATTTACGCTAGCATTCTCTTTTTAACTGCAACCAAAAAAGATTTTCCACTCAAAATTCCCTTCGTACATTTTCCTCACCGCCAAGTGACATGGAACGATCCGAAGCCATACAAAAGCCTTCAGGGTGACTTTCGTTGAACAACGCAACATTATTAAGTCAATGAACTGTGAAAGTCTATATCGTTGTATTCATCATGGACTTGAATAAACGAAGGGCGATGCGCTAGAAATACCACAACTGTTTAATATAGAGTACCGTTTCTATTTCTGTTCAACGTAACGTAGTATTTCTCGTAACGGACAAGGTCGAGAGGTCGACAGCAATGAATGAAATGCGCTATTATAGTACCGCCAGTGAAAGTATAAATCTATGTTACCATTTGGTTTTCCGATAGCCTGGTTTACGTTGCATTTACTATTGAAAATATGGGTAAGTATTCGCAAAAGTAAGTTTGTTTTTTTGTCACGACTTAACAGCTGACTAGATTTCTATGTCAGGCACACTTTCTTGGTAATAGGCCATATCATCGGCTGCCGGTAGAAGTTACCACCCACCAGACAAAGTCTTGCTGCCACGTGATTCGTCGTGTTCCGGCATGATGTCTGGTGAAGCCGTACGGAGGACGGTTCTGAGCAGTTGTGTTGCGACGTGTGCCGGGTACGATGCGCCAAATATTGTTGTGTCGGGAGTTTGGTCGTGGAGGGTCTCCACATCAATTTCCCTCTTGCACAGCATCGTTGGTCATGTTGTTGGGGTTAACATTGCGTCACCTTTGCTCAACTGCCGTCGTCCTTCCTATTCATTTAGTTTTTTTGACTGAATAGGCCCTTAATAAACTAGCGCGCTTTACCATCAATGATTGCATCACTGCTTACCATCAGATGGGATTGCAGTCAAGCACTAGTTTATAATAATAATAAAAAATGGTGGACCTGTTTCACAAAGCATAGAACTTTATCCCGATATTGCTACACCGATATACCTCCAAACGTACTGTTCGGTTCCGGTATTTATTACCTTTTACTACGTAGGCGAAATTGCAGGCAAAAGCGAATGAAGTTCTAATTGGTAAACGCATGTAAATAGTCCACTTATTTACATGCATTTATTTGTGGTTCTGCCGGTAGCTACATCGAATTTCATACGGACTCGTAAACATGTCTATTTATGGTGAAAGCGAGCATGAGCGTACAGAGATGAGCATACACAGGCAAATGCCTGTTTAAAAAAAACAGCGACGGTAAATACAGTAGTTACATGTAGGTATACAGCTTGTAATAAGGTATAGGTTATTATGCGATCGGTACATCAAACTAAGGCCTTATGCTTCCATTGCCCGAATTTAATTTATTCTTTTTAAACTTGTATACTAAAAACCTTAAAATGTAAAAATAAAATAAATAAATAAAAACAGCGATGTGTACAATGTTAACACCAGAAACAAGGTCAAACTACGAGCCTCCCTTCACTGATTTCATAAGGTTCTTATGATATTTGTAAGGCTTGGCATTACCCTTTAAGTATCATCCAGCATGTATTCAGAATTATTTATTTACTAGCGGCCGCCAGCGACTTCGATCGCGTGGTTTAGTTATGCTCCGCTCCTATTGGTCCCAGCGTGATGTTATATAGCCTAAAGCCTTCCTGGATTAATGGGCTATCCAACGCAAAAAGAATTTTTCAAATCTGACCAGTAGTTCCAGTGATTACCGCAAACAAACAAACAACCAAACAAACATACAAACAAACTCTTCAGCTTTATATATTAGTATAGATATTTAACTGATGTGCGTCAATCCAGTTTAATTTTAATTTATTCTGTTAGTGACATAAGCTACTCATTTGAATGTGCATTACATTTAAGTGAGTAATCTATACTAATATTATAAATGCGAAAGTAACTCTGTCTGTCTGTCTGTCTGTCTGTCTGTCTGTCTGTCTGTTACGCTTTCCCGCCTAAACCGCTCAACCGATTTTGATGAAATTTGGCATATACAATCTTTAGACCCTGAGAAAGAACATAGGCTACCTTTTATCCCGGAAAAATATGATGTTCCCGAGGGAAAACTAAAAAGCGCGATATAACCGAACTCCACGCGGGCGAAGCCGCGGGCGGAAAGCTAGTAATTAATAAACGCAATGAATCGATTGCAATATGTGGTTAGCTAGTGTCCTAGATGATGCATCATGTCATTTTAACCTGAGCAATCGGCAACAAGTTCATCATGCTCCCTTAGATGTCTAGCTCTCCCTTTCCATCACATACGGCGGGTAATGGCTGACTTTGCATTACGTTAACGGCTGCTGCTTGTGGTAATTGCTTGTCTTACTAACCAAGGTTTTAATGTTATAATTAGTACTTTCTTTTCTAATAATTATAAACTAGTGCTTGACTGCAATCCCGCCTGATGGTAGGGAAGCAGTGATGCAATCATTGATGGTAAAGCGCACTAGTTTATTAAGCCTATTCACTTAAAAAACTTAGGAATAGGAAGGATGACGGCAGTTGAGCGAGGTGATGCAATGTTAAATCCAAGGCCAACACGACCAAACGATGCTGCGCTAGAGGGAGATTGATATGGAGACTCTCCACGACCAAACTCCCGACACAACAACACATGGCGTATCGTACCCGCCACACATCGCAACACAACTGCGCAGACCCGTCCTCCGTACGGCTTCACCAGACATCATGCCGGAACACGACGAATCGCTTGGCGGCAAGACTTTGTCTGGTGGGTGGTAACTTCTGCCGGCAGCCGATGTTATGGCCTACCACCGAGAAAAATATAGTATAAACTTGTTGTTTATTTTACTTCGACGGTCCTTGTATTAGCATTTGTGACTTCTACTAACAGCTATGGGAACAGAACGCAATGCATAAACATGTAAGCTGTCACGCCTTCTATGCCTGGAGGCTTTTATTCCGGTAGTTAGTAAGTTGTATTTTTTTTAATTTAGCACTTACTAGCTATCCGCCCGCGCCTTCGCCCGCGTGGAGTTCGGTTATATTGCGTTTTTTAGATTTCTCTCGGGAACATCAATTTTTTTTTCGGGATAAAAGGTAGCCTATGTTCTTTCTCAGGGTCTAAAGATTGTCTGTGCCAAATTTCATCAAAATCGGTTGAGAGGTTTAAGCGGGAAAGCGTAACAGACAGACAGACAGAGTTACTTTCGCATTTAATTAGTACTAGCTTTCCGCCCGCGGCTTCGCCCGCGTGGAGTTCGGTTATATCGCGCTTTTTAGATTTCCCTCGGGAACATCAAATTTTTCCGGGATAAAAGGTAGCCTATGTTCTTTCTCAGGGTCTAAGGATTGTCTGTGCCAAATTTCATTAAAATCGGTTGAGAGGTTTAGGCGGGAAAGCGTAACAGACAGACAGAGTTACTTTCGCATTTATAATATTAGTATGGATGGATTATAGTTTTTATTGTCTTTGTTATTATGTTGACGTACCTAGCTGGCATATGGCAATTTACCTAAAGCTTTATGTCTTATAATGTTAATTACTTCACATACACACTTACTTCACATATACAATCCAGTGTTTTCTTAGTGAACAGATACCAGTTGGAGAGCCTGTACTCTTCGTAACATTTCAACTACCCAGCGTAAGAACTACAAATTAGTGAAGGTGGAAGCGGGAGTTTTATGGTACTGTATTTAGTAATTTTGGCATTCAAAGAGTGCTCTTTAATGGATCAGATTGGAGGTTACACCTCATATTATACACTGCTGCAACCCAACAATTTCAGAAACCCACCCTCAAGACGCTCGATCTCCTTTAGTTGAACTCTGCAATAACATTTTTTTTTAATAATTATAAACTAGCGCTTGACTGCAATCCCGCCTGATAGTAAGCAATGATGATTTCTCTAAGTAATATTTTCCGTGGGGTCGTTACTGCCCTATTGTTTGCCACAGCATGTGGCATACATAGTGGCAATACCTTGCAGGTATTTGTATCTCACTTGGTCTGGATATCTCCCTGTAGGCTGAGGTGCTGGAAAAACTTTACTTTGTTGGAACAGGTACACCTTTAAGCAATCTCGACCGGCAAAGGCTTAGAGTTCGAAAGGTTATGTACAGGACTGCGAAACCTAGCAACTATCAAAAGTATGTAAAAAAGATCCTACTAAGAGAATATCACCAATAGGTGATTATGTCACTGGCTGTCATGACTATCGGTACAATGATCATTGAATCTACAATCTCGTGAGTCAAGTCAAGATACAACTTTTATGATTAGGAAAATATTATGTATAATATTATGTAATATCATTATGGACTATAATGTCATTTGTCTAGCCAAAAAATAACTTTCGGTGCCCCAACACGCGCGACGCATTCGGACAGATCCGAAGAAAGAATTTCGCTTAGTAATTAGGGAGGTCCCGTCTGACGAAACTAAGAACTGCGGAGCCCAGTATTGTGACTTCAAAGTACGAGATATTTGAGGAAGTCTAGGTTTTTTTTAAGAAAAACGACTCATATGAGGCTTAAGGGATAATGACAGAGCTCCTTAAAGCGGGCGGACCTCCAGTTCTAAAAGACCTAGCGAGTTTCTTTAACTCCGTCATCCAAGAGGCTACAACGCCAGATGCGACCAACAGAGATGGGCTGGTTTTGTTTAAAAAAATTGACAAATTGCAAGCAATGCCAGCGACATTGTTTCCGTCTGACTACAATGTAAGTGTCTTCTAGGCTAGTGTGAATAGACACTTAATAAACCAGCGCGCTTTACTATCAACGATTGCATCACAAAAATAACAAATTACCGCCATCCCCAACCGGCCTGCCTTTGTCCAGCAGTGATTATATACGCTGAGAAGAAGAATCGCGAGTACTACCCAATTATATGTTGCCTTAAGTTCTATATATGCCCATGATTACTTCTATTACATTATATACATAGTTATACTCTTTGTCCATTACGCTAAAACCTGTCCAAGCTAAGTGCCGGCGACCATACTACATAAATTAGCTACTTTTATCTGCTTTGTGATTCGATTTTTGTTGAAGTGTGTTTCTTTCAGTGGTAGATCACTTTGTTTGATTCGAAATCGGTCGGTATTACGTACGATTGGCTACATCGTATTAATTGTTGGATTAGACCAAGTCGAAATCATGATCGAATCTATTTAATATACGTGATATGCTACCAGTTTACAATAGGATAGTGTTTAGCAAAAGTATTTAGCAATTTTAATGAGCAAAGAATGTGTATTCTACAAGTAACTAGGTTAATTCCTTAAATTTACTTAACTAACCTAGCAATCATAAAATGACTCGTTACTAGCTTTGTTTCATTTCAGATTGCGTTTACCAAGGCAGATTTTATAAACATTCGATTTTAAATAATTGTATATAACCATTTCAATCAAACATTTTAACTATATTCTAATTTGATTATATTGTAGACAATACCTACCAAAATAAGTAATCATTAGAAAATTTCATACAACTCCTTAATTTTAAATCATTTTCACACAGAACACAGAGAAGTGTTTAAGCACATTATGTTATCACAATTGCAATTGAATTATAATTCGCCAAACAATTCGCAAAACAAATACAGAAAGAAGAATAAAACATAAGAAAACATCGAGGTTAAGGCAAGCGTGTATGAAGATTGCTGATATCAGTTTTACATAACTGTGTATTTGTGCCGGGAACTCATTGATTGTATTTGAAACTGCAGTTGCTTATTGTTTATAGTATAAGGAACGATTAAATTACCCCTGTATCTCTTTAAAGCAACTTTTAAACCATAAAGCATAATATTTTAATACTTCAGGTTTCGCTGTAATAAACTCCATTAGGCCAATTAAATTTTCCAATAATCGTATTACAGTTTCCAATGAGCGCGTTTAACCGCATTCCACCGGCGGGAAACTGATATGTATAGAATACAAAATGGTTGGGTCAGTTGCGAAAGCGCGGGACTTTCAAACTTTTGTTTGCGAGTGCAGTTTTGTCAAACTTTCGGGAATACTCCAAATTTTTCGCTGTGGCCTCAAGCGGAGGAGAGTGTTCTTGATGAACTTACCTGAATTTCACGGTACCCCCATGAGTTAACAGGTGGCGTTTGCAACAAGTTCGAGTCCACAGGTCGCGAGCGTGCGACAACGGCGACGGTCCACAGTCGACACGCGCGCGGTCGTACGTGCGACGCAAGCGCGAAGGTAGCCCTCCCCCTATCGATCGCTGATGTACACGGCCTAAGGCGCGGTATTTTCTAATGCAGACAACTGCCGACTGGAGCTCCCCTTCATAACACTTTTCCCTAATTCACAGAAACCAGTGTCCCATACGCCAGAACGCACCGAGAGCGCAAGCCGGAGGGCGCGGCCCGCCGCACGCACTGCGCACACTGGGGAAGCACAGAGCTGCGCGACCTGCGCAGACTTTAATAATAAAAACCAAACGATCCAGAGTATCATCATGACACGATGATACTTCGCTTACGGCCGCTTCGTTTTTGACGCACTAGTTGTTTAATAAAATAAAACCATATGCAATGTGTTCCGGAAACAGAATCTTTGTTTGTAAACATTGGTAGAGTTATACCCGCCACCAGCCACTGTGAAAATGTATAATGTATTTCTAGTATTGTTTGGGCATGCCAGAGACGGTTAACCGGCGGCATCCCTCGAATAGCTATAGGTAGGTAGGTACGCGTCATGTGCGCCAGATCGATATTGTAGATACATCGGCACATTTCTCTTAGAAAACATAAATAAATCAATGTTTACTTTATTTATTTTGTTAACTGTTACGGTATAAGATCGAGTATTTATATCCTCTACTTAAAAAAAAAACTGAATCCAGCAGATCATTGGAACCTATAGAATTTTTTATTATTAAAATTTTTTCTGTTTTTTTTTTTATACTTTATTTCGATTAATACACCACTTATAAAATGCTAGCCAGTAATAAAAATTCGTGCAAAGTCAGTATTTAAATAAATATAAATATAAAACTAACTTGGTTCCTCAGTACAAAAGACATCTCAACACGGCGACGGCACTCGTTTCCCGCCAACTGCCACTATTGTGTAGGGCGACATCTTACGGAATTCTCTTATATCACAGTATCTTACTAGCGGGACTGTCCACCTGTAGAATATTTTGCTAAGATCCCGAACTATGGGCCCGAAATTGAACGGAATTCAATAAGTTTTTTTTTTTACAGCGTTAGATTAAATTTTTATTTTAGTTAAATTCGCGGATTGTTTTAAAACGAAAATATGCCTTGATAAGCAATTATCTTGAGTTCAAAGTCAGGTGACCGACGTTATTCCTTATGCAGAATTAACAATTAAGACACTCAATCAATCTGCTTAAATCAGCGGCGGCAGAAAATTCTTGTAGCGGCAAATTTGGGACCCGCTTTCTTTTTGCTACGCACCTCATAGAAATGAAAAAGATTTCTGTATGACGTATTTCTGTTTTTATAGATAGAAGTCTGCAACAAATTTTGGCGCTGACTTTCCAATCACTATTCATTTACGGTTCATGAATCAGAACGCCAACAATCAGTAATCAGTTGGTCACGAACCATCCATCCATCCATTTCAGCCGAAAGCCGTCCACTGCTGGACATAGACCTTCCTCAAGTATCTCCATGACGACCGGTCCTGCGCCTCTCGCAACCAGCGGTGTCCCGCGACTTTCCCAAGGTCAAGAACATTTTACACATATTAACTGAATCGATTACATTTAACAGTTTGTAAACGAAATATAGGTGGCTATATAAAAGCCAAATTGGATAAAAAATAGAGGTAAACAAACCGTTTCTAGGTAACGAGTTGTTTTCTAGATAGATGATTTTCATAAAAGTAATAACCCTACTTCCTACTAATGTAAACAGTTTATTTACGTTTAGATATTTATGATTTGCATAGAACGCATAACCGATTCGAATGAAATATGACACACATGTAACCTAATTTCTTAATAGGTGAATTTTTTTATTCATAAACATATATTATACTTAGTCCATACTTGAAAGTATTACAATGCGCATGCATTGAACTGCATAGTTATGCAGTTGATTTGAAAATAATCAAAATACGCTAAATTGTATTGACAAATGTCTCAACTTTATTCATTGGCTGAATTCCACAAAATGTGTTTAATACCTGGATTTCATACATATTTTTTTTTAGGGCTATCACGTAAAATTATAGTCGACTTTTTAATGGCTGTTCGAAATACCAAGTTAATGTTATGCGTGTTATTTTAGTGATTCTATTGAAATATGCCGCAATAGGAATTGTTAATAAATATAAAAGGCAATAATCATGTAAATAATAGGAGATTTGAATAACGTGAGTTGTGATAACCCTAAATTAGTTTATTTACCTCTATTCTTTATCGAACTTGGCCTTGGTATAGGTGGAGCAACGATCTTCGCAGGATATCTGGTAGTAACTGGGTGAGAGTTGCCGAAAATCGAATTGAATGGCGTGAGGCTTATATCCATCAGTGGACTGCTATAGGCTGATGATGATGATGATGAAACAAAGTAAAAATGATTTTTTCACGTTAACCAAATGTACGTTATTGTGTATGCAGCATGCAGTCGATGCTCAACTCAACTCTTGATCAATGGCCCCTGTGGAATAGATTCCACAATTTTGCCAATAACACGTCTAACAAATTATAGAAATTCTTTGAAAATTCCACTCCACAATAATGGCAGATATCGCCAATGGCAGTCGAAGAAGACGCCCGCATGAACCGTCTATAAGAGAGGTTTGAGGCAAAGTTATTATGGGGCCACTATGCTGCGATACTTCAATGTTCTTTATGAATTATTTACTGAATGCACTTTTGATTACATAAATCACGCGCTTTTATTTAGTAAACGACACTACGAATAATTCAAAAGTCCAATGAAAAATGAGCGTGACACTCATCTTAGCTTTCCCGCCAAACACTCCCAGTCGAAGCTCAACCATGTACGATTGGCATCGAGCATATATCCAATGGTAGTAATTAGAGCCGTCAAATTCCAAAACTTATCTGTGATTTGTCACATATAAATAATAATTCATTATTCACGATTGCACTAAAACAGTACCGCACCAACTAGTAACCTGTGCGTACGTCTCCCGATATTATTGAAAATATTTTAAGTTTGGTATTGTACCCCATAATGTCGTGTTGTTCTATTCGGTGGTGTGGAAAAACAGCAAGACATCGAATTATAAAACAAATGGAATCTCGTTTTATCTTTAAGTATCAAAAAACTATGATTTAATTCACTTTGCATCCATTTATTAACCGATTTCAAAAAGGAGGAAGTTACTCAATTCGACCGTATATAAGTTTTTTTTTTTCTATGTTTGTTCGCGCATAACTTCGTCGTTTATGAACCGATTTTGATAATTCTTTTTCTGTTAGAAAGAAGACGTTCCCAAGGTGGTCCCATGATAAGGATATCAGGGTTTGATGGTGGAAGACCAGAGAAAACAAAGGGAACTTTCAAAAATTGCAGGGGCGACTAGTGCATTTCTTAGCATTTTCATTAATTATTTTAAAGCACTACAATTTAATAAAGGTCTGGAGTAGATCTGATGATGGAGCCAGGAGACAGTCGAAGGAACTCCTCAACAATTCCCAGCAGCTACCTTGTGTTTGGCCTCGATTAATTTGTATTGATAAGAACTTTACACATAGATGGGTTGTGACTGTCATAATAGCTCTGATGATGAAGACAAAGGCCAGTTCCGAGAACTCCTCAACGGTTTACAGTAGCTACTTTGTGGTTGGACTTCATTCATTTATATTGATGAGACCTTTGCACCCATTGGGTTAAAATAATGGTCTACAGTAAATTTGATGATGATGACCATAGGCAGTTGAGGGAATACTTACGGGTAAAAATTAAAGTAAACAAAATTACGTCGTTTCCCAACTATATTTGCGTCAGCTTCCAGTCTGACCGGATACTACTCTATACATAGAAGTACTATGTATAGAGTAGTATCCGGTCACAGTAACAACTAGAAAGTGTAAAATAAAAACTTTTTTACAAAAAACAACCGACTTCCAAAAACCACTACAAAGTGAAAAATAACTAATTTCGGAAGTCGGTGTCAGAAAACGAATATACAAAACCAAAGACACCGAATTCCGAAATTAATTATTTTTCACTTTATAGTGGTTTTTGGAAGTCGGTTGTTTTTTTGTAAAAAAGTTTTTTCATGGCTCAAGTTAAACTATTTTTAACAATTCGTTGGGTTTAACGATGGATTAAAAGACCGGCCCTAAGTGTTTACGAAGATTTGGAAAATCTAGTTAAGTCTTTGCTATATTAAGAGCCTGAAATACATCAAATTGAGATAAATGCTTTAGCATTAACAGCTGTCGTTTCAATATTACTGCAGTATTTGCTTTGTGTTTAATCCTACTAAATCCTATTAATATCATAAATGCTATGCTATGTAGTGAGAATGAATCTTTGTTTACTCTTTTACGCAAAAATCACGTTAAAATTTTTAATGTGTTATTTGAAGTATCGTATCGCTTTTATTAATTAAGTTTCGGAAAAAATCAAATGATAGGGTCACGTATAATCACGATGTTAAATTAAAAAAAAAAATTGCTCTAAAAGAATTATCCACGAAGAAAACAGCGAAGTACGTTTGTATAGAGAAAGCACTACTAGAGTTCCCTCTTAATATGGAACAAAAAACGGGAAAAAATCACGTTTGTTATTTGGGAGCCCCCTTAACTGTTTTTCTTTTCAATTTTTAGTATTTGTTGTTATAGCTGCACCAAAAATACATAATCTCTGAAAAGTTCAACTATCTAGCTAGCTATTACGGTTCATGAGATACCGCCTGGTGACAGACGGACTGACAGACGGACAGAGGGACAGCGAAGTCTCATGAGTAGGGTTCCGTTTTACCTTTTGTGTACGGAACCCTAAAAAAGCCTAGGTATAAGTTGTACTTTTAGTATAGTAGGTATAAGTAACACACATACCTAGACTTTTTGTCAAACAATTTTGGTTTGACTTCCAGACTAATAGGATACAACCAAATATTATTATTTGTGGAGTATTGCAAGCAGCATTTTAGGGACCATTCAACAGGCTGTGAACGAACAACAAAGAACGCAGCGGGAGCCCTAAAATGTGAACAAGAAAAAAGCTATGTGCTGTGTGTGTGTGTTAACTAGATTGTTAGTTATCACAATCATTAAAAATAGAAAGAAAGAGAGCAAGTTTGAATTTAATACGCGTTCTTACATAACATATATGTACATACATAATCAGCCTATAATGTCCTGGGACACATGCCTACATTGAGCCGTAATCTACCACGCGATCCCATGCGGGTTGGTTGAGCGGTTCTTAACACGGAGCTATCTTGTAGATGTTTTTAGAAGCTCCCATAATGTTGTCTTCACCTTGTTTTTTTTTCTCTTTTTGACATCGTTCATAGGTTTAGCGCCCCCGACAACTATTAAAACGAAAATAGCATACATTAAGTATCTATAAATGTAAAAAATATATATATATGAATAAAGATTTTGGCTCCCCGCTTATTGAGTACACCCGAAGAAATAAATAGACATAAGAACCAGAGATAGATAGCTACATAGGAATATTAGCTGGGCAACCCACCTAGAAAAGATGTGAATGGGGGCATGGAATGAAAGAAAGATCACGTATGAAGGATGAAAGTGCGAGAAGAATCAATGTGAGAACTAGAACGAATGAGTACTGATGAGAATAGGCTCCAATATTGTTTATTGTTGGAGGTAGAAAGAAGTAAGAAAAAATACAATTAAATCGACACCCATGACGAAAGATTTGAAAGGTTTTCTAGCCATTATGGAATTTTGGTGATCTCACTATGGGCTAGGCTTTAGCGCTCTAGAAAACCAACACAAACATCTCTCTAAAGTCGCATGAACTCTAATGCTTTTTCGTCAAGTGACGATTTTTACCAAGTCTTGCCGCAAACCAGGTTAAGGAACGTCGATTCAAAAATATAATATGTTTATTAATGTCGAGAAAGGCCAACACCGTTCCATCCTGGAACGATCCGTCGTACGGCAAGTATTTGACACCGCTATGATCCAGACAAAGCGTTTCGCCTCGTCTGTTATACCGCGGGCTTCCCTTCCAATTACGATTTAGGTGTCTTTAAGACTAGAGTAAATAGGATCTAATTAAATAGTACGCTTTACTCTCAACGACTGCATCACTGCTGCGACACCATCAGGCGGGATCACGTCAAGCACTATAATTTATAACGTTAAAAAAATCAATTGTGGACGTGAGCGTACCGTGGGGGGCGGACAGTGGCAGGCAGCTCTTGTACATCTCGCAGAACATGTATAAAATCCGCTCATTACAAAACAAAGTATAAACGAAGACTGAAATGAAATCGTTTATTAAGCAAGTAGGATCACTGATCACTTTTACACGTCATATTTTTTTAAACTAGATGAAGCCGGCATTTCCTTCCGAAATAAACTCAGGGATCACTGTCTTTTTTCAAGTCGTGTTTTTTCATGTACGTGATTTAAAAAAAAAACAGTGTTTAAAATGTCATAATTGTATCATAATTACGCATATTGCTTAATAACAATGCTTAGCAGAGCGAGCAACTCAGTCCCAAGTTTTATTGTCTTCTAAATAATCTGTGATTTTATAATACCCCTTTTGCAAAGTTTGGCCTTAATAAATCGTTTAATGGGTAAGTTTCGAATGTCTCTAATTTTTAAATAAACCACGCAGTAGATGCTAGCAAAATGTACGGTGTAATTGCTAAAAAACCGCGTGCGACAACAGCGAACACAGATTACCCACTCTAAAAATTTGACTAAATTTGAATTTAGCTTTGTGTCCAGATGGTGGTAATGCTCACGTCCTATATCATAAAAATTATACATGACTGGTGAGTGTTATCAGTGTGGACGTATGGGGAGCAGCGTGTAAAGCTCACTCATCCTTCATAGAAAAGGGAGGATCCTCCGACCAGACTGGGATTGTCTGGCGGGCCACTTGCCCGCCGGTTGCTGTCACGAACTTGTATGCGTAGTTGCACAGAAAACTCTGATGGTGGGATGCAGGATTCGCGTGAAGTCTGTATGACGCGTTGTTCGCATGTAGCGTTGTAGGCACCGCTACATCATCAACAAAATCGTGGCCAAGTCGTCAATGGCCGTGATAAAATAAAGTAGAATGTGACGCGGTAATGTTAATTGTCCGAAAATGGTGGCATTCTTCTTCGGATAGCAAATCATCAAATAACCTCTCCCGCTCTGAGTGGAGCGAAAGGGCTTGTCAGACTTTTACTGACTAAAACGCACCAGTGTTATGTACGTTTTTCACACACGCGGGTTGACATTTTGCCTTATTTGCTTCAACAAAAGAAAGCTGCGGTGCTTGGAAAACATTTATTTAAACACTTTTTAAATATTTATTATATTATATCAATTAGCCCCATTTCAAAGAAAACTTTTAACAACTGCAGACTACGGTTTCTCAAAGTTTTCTTTCGAAACTGTTTCTGCCGGCGGTCTCCGTTTTTCATAGCAAAAGATATCAACGGGCGCGCATCCTGTGACGTTTATTTTCTTATTACATTCCTGACCTCCGTTAGAAAAACAATAATCAATTAATAATTAGTAAAAGATAAAGATATAATACGCAATATGTAAAGAAAACCCAGTCCGATCCGTGAAGGTATTGTAGGTATCGATAAATGATTCTACTAATGCCTACAAAGCCGGGCTTACCTTAAAAAAAATCACCCTAAAAAATAAATATTATTTCTCAAAAAGAGACAACTTAATTCATGTGTGGTAGGCAATACATAGTCGGGCGTAGGGGGCAGGGCAAGCGGCACGCGGTCGCATCGCTATTCGCTCGTAATAATACCGTCAAAAATGGAGTTGTAATTTTTGTTTAAAATACCAAATTTTGGGGAAGTTGGAATTAATTTGAGGAAAAAAAAAAGTAAATCAAAATTAATTTTTAATTAATTGATTTTTTTCTAGGTGGTAGGCCATAACATCGGCTGCCGGCAGAAGTTACCACCCACCAGACAAAGTCTTGCCGCCAAGCGATTCGTCGTGTTCCGGCATGATGTCTGGTGAAGCCGTACGCAGGACGGGTCTGAGCAGTTGTGTTGCGATGTGTGGCGGGTATGATGCGCCAAATGTTGTTGTGTCGGGAGTTTGGTCGTGGAGAGTCTCCAGATCAATCTTCCTCTAGCGCAGCATCGTTTGGTCGTGTTGGTCTTGGGTTTAACATTGCATCACCTCGCTCAACTGCCGTCATCCTTCCTATTCCTTAGTTTTTTAAGCGAATAGGCTTAATAAACTAGTGCGCTTTACCATCAACGATTGCATCGCTGCTTACCATCAGGCGGGATTGCAGTCAAACACTAGTTTCATCATCATAACCTTTTTATCGTCCCACTGCTGGGCACAGGTCTCCTCTCATACAGAGAAGGATTGAGCGTAATCACCACGCTTGCTCAATGCGGGTTGGCGATTTCAGACTTAAAAGTCCAGGTTTCCTTAAGATGTTTTCCTTCACCTTCAGTCATTGGTGTCCAAGATATACTTAGAAAGTACATATAACTTTAGAAAAGTTACATTGGTACTTGCCTGACCTGGAATCGAACCCGCGCACTCATACTTGAGAGGCTGGTGTTTTAACCACTAGGCCACCACGACATTAGTTTATAACTATTTAAAAAAAAATAGTTTTGTTACTACGATGATTATGTAAAATTTCATATTATTTGATTTGGTCATGTGTTTAGCTAACCTTTATCATACTTATGGGTATACTAATATTATAAAGCTAAAGAGTTTGTTTGTTTAAACGCGCTAATATCAGGAACTCCTGGTTCGAATTGAAAAAATATTTTTGTGTTTTTTTTTTTAATTCAAGCATTAGGTACTTGATTTTTGTATGAGAGGAGACCTGAGCCCAACAGTGGGACAATAAAAAAGGTTGATGATGACGATGATATATGCATCAAGGAAGGTTTTATAACATCACTCTGCGAACAATAGAAAAATCAATGAAAAATATTCACGTTTGATTTTCAAATGCGTGCGCTGCGTAAACGGTTCAAGTTACTCAAAAAATATGTATGAAATAATTATTCCTTCTTATGGTCTAAAATATATAACAGAAATTTTCGTCTGTGAAGTCGCCAGCAACAGTTAGTATGGTATATATACACGTATACGCTTTGTAATAGAACATTGTCTACGTCGTAGCAAAGGCCTACGACGTAGCGAGGGCCTACGGCGTAGCATGGCAGGATTACTTGTTATTTCATGACTATTATTCAGCTGAACTGTATTGTTTAAGCCTGTTACGTTATCCATGCCTGAGTATTCAACCGACTGATTTAGTTGAATACTAGAAGCAGAATCATCTATCAGCTACATTCGAATTCATGTTAATCTGGCCGATCTGTTCCTTGTATATCTTACCTATAAATACCGTAAGATATTCAATTCTGTAGCTGGGCCCCAGCTACAGGGGGAATAACAGCTAGTAGTAGGAGATAGATATTTAAAATCGTAGTTTAATAATAAATAGACCAATAAATAAATACAATACATCATAAATTAATATTATTTCGCAAAAGGAGGTAACTTAATATATGTGCAGTAGGCAATAAATGCGTGGGCGAAGGGGGGCACAGCACGCGGTCGCATCGCTCATAATAATACCGTCGAAATTGGTCACTTTTTTTAAAATTACCAAATTCCGAGGAAGTTGAAATTAATCCGCGGAAAAAAAAGATCATTTCAAAATTCATTAGTATAGTTACTATGATGATTATGTAAAATTTCATATTTTATTTGGTCATGTGTACTCGTATACCTAACCTTATTATCCTCACGGGTCGGACGGGTTTTCTTTACATATTGTATATGTGCGGATGATGAAATCGTACATAATTTGTTCGTGGTAGATAATAATCTATACATTGTGGTATAATGCACGGTTCCCTATGACCCAGTCTCTGGGTTGCGGAGGTCAGCAAGCGATTGATTGACAGATAAGCGTTTTCTGTATACTGCCGAACTTGGTTTTGGTCTGAGGAACTTTACAAAGTTAAGAAAAGGTCAGACGGGATAGTTTCCTTTTTCCTTTAAAACTAATTTATATATTTATGGTTTTCTCAGTGGGCCCGGCACATTGCCCATAGGACTGATGCCCGATAGGGCCGACGGGTTCTCGAGTGGCGACCACGCACCGGAAAACGCAGAGTGGGTAGGCCCCTGACAAGGTGGAACGACGACCTGATGAAGGTCGCGGGAAACCGCTGGATGCGGGAGGCGCAAGACCGGTCGTAGTGGACCTTAGGGGAGGACTATGTCCAGCAGTGGACGTCTTTCGGCTGAAATGATGATGATGATAGTTTTCACAGCTGTGTAGGATAAATATGGTTTTTAAAGTAGATCCTTCAGAAATCTGAAGGTGGTACCGGTAACTGGAAAATTGTGTGAAGAGTTTTGTATATGAATGCGTGTTTAAGAAGGGGGTGACTAAGAAGATGTCATCAAATAGAGAGGTAAGGAAGAAAAAAACATAAATTGCACTGAGCCCAAATGAATGAAATAAGGGCAGGAGAATAACCTGTGAATGATTTAGTTTGCGACACTTGAGGAAGACAATTTAAAAACTAATAAGAAAACAATTTCATACCACGGGATGCCAGAGATAATGCGAAATGGAGGCGAATATGTAGGAAAGCGGACACCGGACTCCAATTCGAAAGCCGCGGGTGCAACCGGAATTATACGCTGAGAATCATCTCCGCCAGCATCATCATCACATGATAATGATGACTTCGACTAGTACTGGATGTTGACATGGGCATCACCCCAGTATGTACAAAAGTACATACACAAGTCGCAGTCAACAAGAAAAAATGTAATCGGATTACAGAATACCTAAACAGGTCTAAAGATGCCATTCACGATACGATATAAACGATCAACTATATTTTCATACATTTATTTTTTATTCCGTCATATCTTAAATATGATGTAAATGCAGTCTTTACACGATACCTATTCGCCATTCAGTTTAGCATCGGATCAGCGCCTCCTACAGCATCATGACATATTTGCTAATACAAAATGTATGTTAAATTTTGTTGGATAGCGTATATGTTAGATAATTTCGTATAAAAATGTCAACTTTTTTTTAATTCTTATATTATTCTCCTAAAATCTTTATTTGATTTATCGAATTAAATTTCATTCGTAAAGCTCCATTTTTCTTACTAAACTTCAAATACATCCGACGGCCTCTGTTACTTATTTCTTTTATTAACTATACTTCTACACATTGAGAATAGAAAGCAATACCTATGTGAAAATTAGAATAGAATAGAAAACTCTTTATTATGTACACCATACAAATTACAGATTATAAATATGAATATTTTACAAAGGGTGACTCTCGTCTTATCGCTAAGAGTGATCTTTTACAGACAACTTTGTGTGAATATTAAGGAGAAGAAGAGACAAATAATGTAGGAAGTCAAATAGATTATAAAATAAATATGTACATAAATTTTATCGTAGTAATATAAATAAACAAATAAATTATAATGATATATTTAAATTAAAAATAAAGGAAGTGATTACTTTTCATAGTTTTAAAAGCATTAGACAGAATTTGAGCAGGCCTTTCCAACACGGGCAAGTTATTCTATTACATACTACTTCAACAGTATAGGATTTATCGTAGAAAGTAGTGAAATGCATCCCTAATATCAGGTTCTCCGATGACCTCAGATATCTATTATGTGTGTCATGAAGGATGAAGGAACTAGAAACGTTCTTTAAGATAAGAGGGAGTTTTATAATTAACCAAAAATGCTGTAGAGCTGTTAATTAATTAATCTTATGAAAAAGTTGTCAACTCGCTCAGGTTTATCTAGTTGTGCCTCAGTAAGATCTGGATAACAAAAATCGACGTAGTCAAAGAGAATTCGCGGTGAACCGTAGGAACTGTTAAAAAAATATATTCACAAGCATAAACAAACCCTTTTTTCTGTAGGATTAGTAGAACTGCAAAACGCGGTGCCTGGGAAGACCCATATGAATATATAACCGACTCGTTTAAATAATAAAAACACTCAATATTCGCCTACTTACCTGATATAATGATATTTTATTTTACAGATGGCTTACAGACTAACAATCGCATGACATAAAGAACATAATATTTAAAAATAGCTTATAACATATAAGTAGGAAGAAAAAGTCGATAATTAAAGTACATACAAGTAATTAATGGACACCAATGACTGAAGGTGAAGGAAAACATCTTGAGGAAACCTGGACTCTATAAGTCTAAAATCGCCAACCCGCATTGAGCAAGCGTGGTGATTACGCTCAATCCTTCTCAGTATGAGAGGAGACCTGTGCCCAGCAGTGGGACGATAAAAAGGTTGATGATGATGATGAAGTAATTAATTAGTTAAGAACAGATAAGTTCTTCTGCACAGTCTTTTCTCTTCCCAAGAAAAAAGATTGTGGCAAAAGCCGTCTTGGGTTCGATACAATGGTGCAAAATAAGTCGATAAGCCTATTGAAAATAAGTACACTTCTTATTGAGAAAACATTTCGCCTATAAATTGGTCATAGTGATAGGTACATTTCATATTACTATATATATATATATATACATATATACAGAAAAACTACATATTATCTATAACTTACATACGAGTATATTAATCTATATAGCTGTAACAATCCTAAGCACAACCCTCCTTCGGGAATTATGTCACATAATGAATGCCTTCACCTATGAGAAGAGGCCTTTCGTGGGGTCAATTAGGCACAGGCTTAATTATTTTATGATTACAAAGTGAGAATAAAAGTACTAGGTATTATTTTTAATTTATAATCGTTCTTCACAAATCACTCAGCCGTTCAAAAACTTTCGCCAAAAGTTGAAATAAAAGAAAATATTTCGCTTTGTAATAAAATAGAAAAATAGGAGCACATACCTGAATTAAGCCTGACTTAGACTGAAGTGTTGGACAAAGCCTTCTCCTGCTGTAATCTTAATCACTAAAATATTTTTTTTAATTACAGTTAGAAGTTAATTTTAAACTTACTACATACTATCCTATATTATTTTAACAGTATTTTAATCAAAGCTACTAAAGAAGTGATTAAAAGTGCACTACAGAACAGTTATCGTCCTATTGCTTAACCTAGTGTCTATAACACTATCACCAGAAGCCAAAAAGTTAGTTAGCAACTGGTGTCAGACACAGCAGCTCTAAAGCTGATAATACGACGACCGAAAAAAGTTAAACGATGGGAGAAACGCAGAGGTACATTTTCGCACTACGCGGTACAGGCGCAAAAACCGATCACGCAAACAGATTTGAAAGTTCCATGAGGTGACGGTTGCACATGGCACTGCGATCGTGCTGTAACGCAACTGAGTACGGCCTTATGCTTTGCATCACCTTGGAAGCGAAGCCGCGCGCCTGCGCTGTAGGACGCTGCGAGAACACAATGCATACTCTCTCTAATATATTCACCAGAAGTTTCAAAGTTTTACACATAGTTTTACCTGTATAATTTATTATAAAATGTGTTCAAAAATTCTTTACCTAGATACGACGAGAGAAATGGGTACAGGATTAATTCTCCCTATGAGTTGAAATATATGTGTAGCATGAATGTGAATTTTGCATTTGCAAAATTCTTCTTTAACTAGATAAAAAATTGTTCTTTAACTAGATACAACGAGAGAAATGGGTACAGGATTAATTCTCCCTATGAATTGAAATATATGTGTAGCATGAATGTGAATTTTGCATTTGCGAAATTCCTCCTTCCAATTTTTGGAAGCCTAATCTGCACGGGCTAATTCTGATCAATTCACGAAACGTTGCGAAACGATGACGAAAACATTGACGTAGTGTGTAGAATATACACATTAACAAGACACTGTGTAAGAACCGCCAGAACTTCACCACTGCGTGTAAGTTCCTTTAAAGAAAATAGCTCATTTTCATCACTTCGCAGTAAAATAGTTTCACCAAGTCTGTCTATGTATGTTTGTTTATCTGTCCGTCGGTCCACGGATAATCTAAGCGACCGTAAGCACTAGAAGGTGAAAGGAGATGTTTCAGACATGTATGGAGCCTGGGCCAGCACATTGTACACTTAATGCTAGGAATAATTATGCGATAGTTAACTGTTTTTAATGTTAATTTCCTATATTTTGCCTAAGTTTTGATACAGATTCAATTTAATTCGGCCAAGGAGTGCAACACAACTACTAATAAATATGGTGGTCAGCAATAAGCGAAATAATATTTTGACAGTGACATTTGATTGACTTGTCATGTATCTAAGGCTATCGTATCTATATTATTTAACAAATGACTGCGAAACAAACAGAACATGAATTCCGAACATACGGCCCATTAAATAAACACAATCAACTCAAATCAACACTCGACACGAACACAAAGGGAAAATAGAACTGTCAAAGTCGCCAATCAAACGTCATAACCACTGTCATAGCTACCTTAATAAAGGGTTATCTCACTAAAACACGTTTCAAATAATTAATTATATATACTTGCATTGCTATTCAAATTAATTTAGTAGTATTTTTATGAAAATCTTTAATTTTTTTGCTTTTTATCTATATAGCGTACATAGTGGTGGCCCAAAATGAAACATCTCCTTTGGTACAAATAAGTAAAACTATCACGCCGACAAAGTGGTAAAATAAAATGTGGAGAAAAAATTTGGTAGAGGGAGCTTTTCTTTTCAACCTTAACGTGTGTTATATTGTTAGATAGGTACTTAAAAATTACGGATTTACTAAAATCTTTTTTGATAATGTTGGTAATAATCGCTCTAGAACATCGATCACTTTTACACTATGTAGTGTATGTGAGTGAAAGAGAGGGAAGCATTATGTCATCTCTGGCGCGCGTGCGATCGTACACAGCTCAGTCAGCTGTGAGCGGTGTAAGTGAGAGGGCGCGTGCGGCTAAGAGCCGACAATATTGAAAGATAGTACATTTTGGCGACGAGGATCAATTATTGTGAGTAAGAATTATAATAAAATATGTTATTTTAAATAAATATAAAAAAAGAAAAAAAAAAAAACTGTGTGGGTGGCAGTGTGGTGTTATTATAAGTAATAAAATGCAGTAGACAAAGTTATCAGTACGAATTACTGCAGATAGAAGCAAGTATTTATTTTATTTTCATTACATCTAAGTAGGTAGTTACCATGCGGGACGAGGCAACCGCTCCTTATTTTTCGTCAGCGCTTTCGGAAGGTATCAGTTACTACCTTAGATAGTGGGTCAAAAGCGACGTTCAAAGTTTGTTTACATTTGTTACTTTTGTACTGACATACTTAAGAGATCGTTTATATGCATGGTCTATTATTATTAAATTACAAACGCTTTTGTTCCTTGGCGCATATATTCATTTGATTAGGCTGGTTTTAGAAACTACCGGTACGAATTATGTACATTGCTTTTCTATCATGGAAAAAGTTTTATGTGAGTTTTAAATAGTACATTCCCCAAACATACACACCTGCACACGCACACGCAAATTTTAGCTTTTGATTAATTAATACCATATTATAATAAAGAGTGTCGTCGGTTATCTATAATTTAATATCTACGCTGTGATGTTACCAGATGATGCCTGGTAATCCATAAACAGGTGATGCCTGTGAGGACTTCGTAACTTAATTAAATACCTTGGTCTATTATTATTAGATTACAAACGCTTTTGTTCCTTGGCGCATATATTCATTTGATTAGGCTGGTTTTAGAAACTACCGGTACGAATTATGTACATTGCTTTTCTATCATGAAAAAAGTTTTATGTGTGTTTTAAATAGTACATTCCCCAAACATACACACCTGCACACGCACACGCAAATTTTAGCTTTTGATTAATTAATACCATATTATAATAAAGAGTGTCGTCGGTTATCTATAATTTAATATCTACGCTGTGATGTTACCAGATGATGCCTGGTAGTCCATAAACAGGTGATGCCTGTGAGGACTTCGTAACTTAATTAAATACCTATGGGTGATGCCTGTAGGTGTGGTATGATGTAATGGAGGTATGTTAGAGTGTTAGATACCTATGGAAGTTACACAGGTGATGCCTTTACGGGTTACCTGTAACGTAATGTTGGTACGGGTGATGCCCGTAATGAAAAGTTGATACGGGTGATGCCCGTAACGCGAGGTTGATGCGGGTGACGCCCGTAATGCGAAGTTGATGCGGGTGATGCCCGTAACGCGAGGTTGATGCGGGTGACGCCCGTAATGCGAAGTTGATGCGGATGATGCCCGTAATGCGAAGTTGATGCGGGTGACGCCCGTAATGCGAAGTTGATGCGGGTGATGCCCGTAATGCGAAGTTGATGCGGGTGATGCCCGTAATACGAATTTGATACGGGTGGCGCCCGTTTACTGAATATTAACAACAATTTTTATGGTTTTGGAAGGACAGGTTGTTAGGAATAAATAATGAATGTACCGGGTTGTTGAAAGGATAATGCCCATTTGATAGCCTAAATGGGGCATTCCTTATTTGTTTCCTTGTTCACGGATTAAATAATGTCAAGTCTTACATTGGAAAAATTTGAGTGCGATGGTGAAGCAGGTTCTGTAGGAGCAAGATGTGAGCGTTGGAAGAGGGGTTTAAGTATCTACCTGGAAGCTGCAGATATTAATGCTAGCTCTAAAAAACGCGCAGGTCGGTTGCGTCTGAGCGCCTCTAAGGATTCTTCATCACTGGAGGGAGGGCATCTTCTCTGTCAAAAATGCTGTCTATATCTATAATTACGGGCTGCGACACACAATCCACAACCGGAATCCGGTAGGATTCTGTGTTGCTGAGACCGACGATGAGGTGGATGCCGCTGACGAGTTACTGACTGAAGGTGGGACACCTTCTTTCGACTCATAAATATTTAGATCATCTTCTGATTCATTTCCGTCAAGGACATTCACTAATTCAATAATTTTCTCAATTCTTGGTGGTGTTTGACGTAGGATTAAAATATTGTTGCACAAGGACATTATTACTGGGACTTTGTGGCGGCATCTAAAAGAAGGAAACAAATTCGAGCATTGGCAATTATGTATCCATAACAAATAATTTATCGAGCATAGGCAGCTATTTTGCCGAATATTTAGGGCAGAGGCAGTGTCAAGTTTCTGTTGTCGTGAAAGGTATTATAAGTGCATAATATTTCAAAATATAACGACTTGTTCAGCTCAAGAGCTAAGGAAAAGCATGTCGTTACTTACTTTTTGCACGGTTGTTTTCTTGATAATGATGGATCATGGCCAACGTGTCAAATATTTCTTCCGTCAATTTAATTGGTGAATTTCGGATTATTGTATCAAAGTTCTGCCAGATGCCGTTAGCTGTCTAAAGTTGCACAATATCAATATACTTCATACATTTCGGCGTAGCTTTTAAAAAGTAGTTTAGCAATTATTTTGCCGATGCTCGCGAAAGGGTTAAAATATAACTAATACAAAAGACAAACAAATAAGGAGACCAAAACAATAGCTTCTAAATACAAAGAGTAGGTAAATATTGTTGTATGGTTAGCTCTAACCTTGAGCCAACTTACTGAAATTAAAACAAAGAGAATGCACCCTTCTGCAACCTTCTGTCCGAGAAATGGGCAAATATTTTTCATTGTAATATATTGCAATAATAAGGGTTCGAAGTAGGTACCTAAAGCTGACTCACTAAAATTTAACTAATTTGAACCTTCTGGCATTCTATCAGTACGTGCTTAATGATCTTAAATGACTTGCTCGAGATAGGCAAATATTATAAAACAGTTATGCAAATTTAATCTTTAACGCGTAACCAGTATGATCTTTAACGCGCGTAAAGAGTATGAAAGTTTTGTATAAATGTTTTGTTATATGAAGGACTTGTTAATTTCAACATTATTCCTTAAACAAATATAATTTACTTACAAAAATAACTACTGTTAATATTTGTATAATTAAAACATATAAAATAGTTAGAATGGTACTACTTGAACTAGTCAAGATCCAAGTCCGGCCCATATATTTTCATACAAGCCCCTCCCTCCGTCTGATATTCTGAGAATTACAAGCAATAGCTTGAAGTTCAAAAGGCTCATATTGCCAAAGGCATTATAGGTCGATGTGAGAGTCCTTTCTGCTCTTCCTTGAGCATACAGAGGTCAAACTCTCATAGGATCGGAAAGTATTCTGGCATTCGTTTCGATCGTCGACGATCCTTATTAGGATATCATATATATATATATATATCCTTATTAGGTACCTATTGGTACCTATACGAAAAATGTCATCGATGAAGAACGTGGATTCGGCGGAACAGTTACGTCATCGAATAATAAATGCGTTTGAGAAGTTGAGGAAAGTAACTATAAGTGACAATATATTTTCAAATCAGAGAATCAGACCGATCACGAGTAAGTACATACATAGGTAGGTACAACACGCGATGCGCAGTTGCCGGGGCGATAAGCTACACATTGCCGTTCCGTGTAATGATTTCTTGAATGAGTTTTGGAAGGATGATCTCAATGTTGGTTACTTTTTAGGGTTCCGTAAATCAAGGGGAGGGAGCGGAGCCCTTATGGGATCACTTTGTTGTCTGTCTGTCTGTCTGTCAAGACCCTTTGTCTCGGGAACGCGTGGACGTATCAAGCTGGGATTCGCATGGGGTGCCTGGACCTGTTGTCCCTTTAAGCAGTGAAGGAATCGAACTTCTAAGTTAGGGCGATCAAAAGATATAGCAGTTTATACCGACACCTTAGACGAATTTCCGTCAACGCTAGGGAATCAAGGCCTGAAGGGTGCTTCCCGTGAACTCATCTTGAAATAAGTAATTTGATTTAATACGTCATAAATTGTAAACCGCTACGTTTGTACGGCGGAACCCTCGGTGTGCGAGTCCGACTCGCACTTGGCCGGTTTTCTATGATGTAGTTTGTTTAAACTTTAGTTTTGTTTCTAATCCATAGATAGCGTCTGAGGTTAATTATAATGTTTTAGTAGCCCTTATGTTGAACGCGTCTAAACTGTTTATGGAGTATCTGAAATGTTTGTTATATTTGACAGAACCAAACTTATATTTATCTTCCCTCTTTTATTTAGTAAAATGGAAAGTAACAGATGCATTGAACTGACATTAATTTTGTGTATGAATAAGGGAATGCGCTTTATTATTAATACCATATGATCGTATTAATATAATGTTATACCCTGAGTATTCAGCTTCAACATGTAATAGAGTTAATTTCAAACGTTGAAATTATAGTCATATAAAAGTATAAATAATCAAGGAGAACAAACTAAAAGCTAGTAAGTACAAAAGTACATAAATTATTATTTTATGGTAGGCTATAACCACGAGCTTCATTGAACGAAGAACGAAACGGATACGGCTTACCTACTTTTCCGAGCACTAAGAAAAAGGGAAAATGACGAAGTATTATTATAAAAATAACCATTAAATTAGCTACATATAGGTAGTTCCCATTCCAATTCATATTGCTTTAACTTTATGAGGAGTTTCATGGTCGGTAAATGTTTCATCTACTGATGAATGGAAAGCATCAGGGTCCTATATTGTCTAAAAATATAAGAATACATTGTCACCATCGATATGGACATAAATAATTTAAAAATTTATTATTTATTTGTTTTATGTTAACATATCATTAGACTTCATAAGACTCGTCATCATCATCGTTATCATGGTCAGAAACATTACGGTCAATCGTATCCAATAGCTGTGAAGTTGATCTGATTTGTTCTTTCAACCATTTTATATTCTGATGAAGTTGAGGGACAGACATCTTCACTTTCTGCATTATAGGAAGCTGGTAGTTTCCTCGTTTTGTGTTCCTAAATCAAGTATGCTGAAGCGCTGTCTAGAAAGCTGTTGCCGATTAATGAGGCAGGTGAAACCGAGGCTGCCTGGGGATCTTTGTCATCTCATACCTCGATTACCGCTTCATCTGTACTTGACAAAACACGCCGTCACAATGAAGATTGGTTTGATAAAAATGATGATGCTCTACAGGCGGCTTTCGATAAACACCGGGATCTCTTGAGGCAGCATGGAGGCGACAAAGAAGCATTGAATTGGTCAAAGTTAGTGACTAGTAATTACGCAAGCTGTCTCGTCAGACTAAGGACAAGTGGTGGAATGACAAAGCCATTCACATGCAATGGCTTTTTGACACTAACCAACTCGGGGAGTTCCACAGTGGGGTACGTGGGCTGACTGGTACATCCTACTATGCAAAGGTGCCTTTAAGGTCTCTAGACGGTAGACACCTGTTGACTAGCAGGGAGGATGTAATAAAGCGCTGGGCGGAGCTCTTCAATACTCTGCTGAATGTGGGTCGTTCAACTGATCTTCAAGCCATCAGCTTAATGCCTCAACTCCGTTGGACGCGTTGGACGAGCACTGTTGCTTGATGAGGTTGTTACTGTCATCAGACAGCAGCAAAACCAAAAGGCGACTGGCTTTGACCTTATACCGAGAGATTGATTTTCAATAATGTAATCAATAGTTATGAGTATAATGAAACGATGAATCATTTCTTTGATTAATTGTTTTAATTGTTTCTTTCTTGTTTGAAAATAAAACAAGGGAGGGATGTAGTGTATGTGAGTGAAAGAGAGGGAAGCATTATGTCATCTCTGGCGCGCGTGCGATCGTACACAGCTCAGTCAGCTGTGAGCGGTGTAAGTGAGAGGGCGCGTGCGGCTAAGAGCCGACAATATTGAAAGATAGTACACACTAGATTCACAATCAGCGTAAAAAAATGGTTGAACTGAACAAGCGCACAATGCAGCCCTTGGGTGCTTCTTTCATTTAGTACTTACTTTATAATTCTGACTTTAATGCATGCGTGTAAGGTTGAATTTGGTTTGATGTTAAACTCGGTCGTAAAAAATAATGGCTGTATGTACTGCTTTGTGATAAGAACTTTATACACTGCGCTTAAAGCTGATTTTAAATTAATGTATATTTATTTTGACTACTTTAGATTGTTTTGATAAGGGTTTTGTTCGAAACTGTGTATCTAGTGTATAAGTGATCGATGTTCTAGAAGTACAAAAATATGCATCTACCCCTAATTTTGAACCATAACTTTAAATAATATGAAAACAAGCTCAAAAGACGACGAAAACTGTAAGGTGGCGTGTTATGGAGAGCAAATGAAACGAGAGAGCTACGTGAATACACTGACTGTATTGATTAATAGGAACCTAATATACAATATGTAAAGAAAACCCCGTCCGACCCATAAGGGTAATAAAGGTTGGGTAAACACATAACCAAATAAAATATGAAATTTTACATAATCATCATAGTAACAATACTAATTAATTTTGAAATAATCTTTTTTTCCGCGAATGAACTCCAACTTCCCCAAAATTTGGTATTTTTTTAATAAGTGACAATACCTTTTTGGACGGTATTGTCCGTGCCCTGCCGTTTTTCGCCCGCGCATTTATTGCCTACCACACATTTATTAATTAATTTACCTCCTTTTGCGAAATAAGTAAATTTTTTTCGGTTTTTTTTTTTATATTTAGTCCGGCTTTGTTGGCATTAGTAGAATCAGTTATCGATACCTAACAATAACTTCATGGATCGGACAGGGTTTTCTTTACATATTGCATAGCTTACAGGTGCTACATCACACCTTCCCCTTTAATAAAAAAAAAAAATCAGAATACAAGATTTATTTTTTATTAATGGAAATATAGTCTACAATTATACTAGACTATAAACCTAGCTTATATGCCTTAATTATATACCTAGATTATATACCTTAATTATATACTTTTATTATACCTTGATTATATACCTGCGCAGAGTATATCTAGGTAATCGATTATTCATTATATAATTGTTTACAATGAATACAACTTAAACATTGGTTAAATATAATAACAACAAGAATGCACAATCTCTTCTTCTACCCATCCTCGACTATGCTGATGTCAGCTATCTTGATATTACCCAAGACCAACTAGATAAGCTTGAGCGACTTCAAAATTTTTGTATAAGGTTCATATTTGGTCTGCGCAAATATGACCATGTATCCGAATTTCGTGTAAAGCTCAAGTGGTTACCAATTCGCCTTCGTCGGAATGCTCACATTCTTCCCCTTCTATATAATGTGCTTTTTTCTCCTTTCACCCCTCTCTATCTCAAGAATCGCTTTCAATTTCTGTGCAACTCTCATTCTAAAACGTTAAGGTCATCAGATAACTTAAAGCTCAAAATGCCTATGCATTCCACAACGTTCCTTGATAAATCTTTCACTGTTCAGGCCCCTCGTGTGTGGAATGCATTGCCAATTGAAATTAAACGCGCGCAATCGTTGCAGGAACTCAAGAAACTCGTGAGGGAACACTACTTGTCGTTATGATCTTGTTCAACAAATACTTTTTGGCTAATTTACTTGCTTACCTGTTATGTTCAGTTTCTATGGATTAATTTTTGTATATGTATGTATTTGTGTATCTACTTTAGTATATTGTAATAATGATGTTTGCACCAATGACAGTCCCATTTGTGGTTCCGGAATATCTGTCCATCCTTTGGTTGCCTGGAAGAGATCGCATTAGCGATAAGGCCGCCCATTGTATGTTTTTTTGTGATGAATGTTTTTTGTTCCATGTTTGATTGGTGTACAATAAAGAATATATAAATAAATAAATAATTAATGTACTGTAAAGAATAAAAATACTTAGAACTTTAGCATAATTATAATGAGTAGATATATAAAGGATCTACGACGTGACCTTTTAATTTGTAGGTAATAAACAGCGTTTTCCAAATACTAACTCATGATGTGATGATGTTCCCGACTGATTTCGGCCACGGCGACCATTTCGACTCCTAGCCGATGATTTGGCGCTCATGCGCCCGAAGATGGCTTATGTAACCTACCTTGGCGGCGAAACTTCGTGCACACTGAGGGCACGTAAGCACGCCGTAGACGTAGTTGTATGTGATGGCAGCAGGTGGGCGGGCCTTTAATTGGTCGCGTTTGGCATCGAGGTCTCATGTAGTGTATATCTACTTTGTGTACTGTATTATTACAACTGAAACACCAATAAGGCAACCAAGTACTCCACACACTTGGCTGATTCTCACAATGAATTCTTAAACACGCTCCCATTAACCCTATAAGTTATTATTCACGATAGTGCACGGAGGATTCACCTTTTAAGTATTCAATTGTAAAATTAAATTATTCTAATTGCAGACTAAATTTTAATCGCCTACTAGAACCCTCAAAAAAGCAAATATATTAGAGGTCGAGTCGGTCTGTATCTTAAACCGCTTTCCGTATATAAGGTCGAAAATATTTAACGCTCCACGTTATTGCTAACAGTTCCTTTTTCAATAGTGGGGTAATTAATTTCGACTTTATTTAACCCACAACTGGTATAAGCCACGGGCCGTCCATCTCCATTGCATAAGGCCGATCCTATTGCTTTGCCTGATGCGTCGGTCTGTAATATAAATTCATAGCTATCTGAAAAATTTGAATACTGTAGAACAAGCGGGCTTATTAAAGTTGATTTTAGTGCTTGAAAGGAATGCTCACATTCTTTCGTGTAGTCATATTTAACATTTTTGCAAAATAATTTATTTAACGGAATGCAAACGCCGTGAAATTTTTAATAAATTTTCTTTAGTAATATGCAAATGCATTCCTTTAATGAAATTTGAAAAAACGCTTTATATAAATCTAAATGAATGTAGTATGCTAACAAAGAGTCTGGTATCTTGGTGGTGTTCGGCAAAGGGAATTTATCATCCTGTATGTAAAAGTCTGACTTTTACGTACAGGATTACAAAGACTGGTGTTTTAACCACTGGGTTAAAACACCAGTCTCTCAAGTATGAGTGCGCGGGTTCGATTCCAGGTCAGGCAAGTACCAATGTAACTTTTCTAACGTTATATGTACTTTCTAAGTATATCTTGGACACCAATGACTGAAGGTGAAGGAAAACCTGAACTTTTAAGTCTGAAATCGTCAACCCGCATTGAGCAAGCGTGGTGATTACCCTCAATCCTTCTCTGTATGAGAGGAGATCTGTACCGAGCGGTGAGACAATTAAAAAGGTTGATGATGATGTTGTCATTTAGCTTACGATAATCAATCGCGACACGCGTTTTTATTACCAGGCGCATCGCACTTTTTGGTAACTAACAGCAATGGGCTTGTACATACACTCCGAGAAGGTTCAATTACAACATCATCTAATGTCCCGTCTACACGCTCTGCCTTGCCTGCGCAATCCAGGCCTGTGCAGTCATAACTGTCCGAAAAGACGGAATATTCGTGTCTGCGCGCGCTACCGTCTTGCCGTCCACAAACACGCGCTTACCTGCGCAAACTGGTTTGCACAGGCATGCTCGCAGGTAAGACGGAGCGTATAGACGGGGCATAAGCATAACATACTTTTAATTTGTTTCTCTAATTCTGGTTTTTGAGCATAAGGCAGTCGATATGATTTTGTGTAAATGAGACTTGTATGCGTATATATGTAGTATCTCTATAAACATATACGTGCCAACATTATATAGCACTTAACATTAAACATTCTCTTTTACCTACTTACTAGGACTTTTCTAACATAGGGCCACACACATCACTGCACTAAGATTTTTTCACACCGTCTAATAATACGCCGTCGTGAAGCTACCATCTACTATACGTGCTACGTAGTGCCATCGCCTCAAGTCAAACTCCTTACCCTTGTCACTTGTGGTGCAGCACCCAAATATGCCTGCTGTCTGCGCAAGATGCTAGAGTATGGCTTAAGCGTCATTTTATTTACACAACGCTATATATTTAATATATACTTAATGTAGTCGGCGAGTTCTTCCTACAGCAAATATTAAAGAGAAAATGCACTGAACGATTTACCATGTTTCGCTCTTACTTGTATCTAGTGTCGACATATAAATTTTAGAGAGTGTATTTTATAAAAGCGGTATATATAATACGGTAACGGATTCCTCAGCTTCTGTAGTATCCTAATTAAACACTTAATTTATAAGTAAGTACGTATTTACTTCTTCAATTTTAATTTAAGTTTTCTTACATAAGCTTTTTTTTTATTTTGTAACCGAATTCAAAAAGGAAAAGGTTACCCAATTCGACCGTGTACAGGTTTTTTTTTCTATTATTGTTCGCGGATCACTACATATTATAAAACAAAGTCACTTTTTCTTTCCCTATGTCCCTTTATATGAATAAATCTTTAAAGCTTCGCAACGGATTTTGATGCGGTTTTTTTTTAATAGATAGAGTGATTAAAGAGGAAGGTGTATATCTATAATAACATCCATTAAATTGCAGAGAAATACTATTATTTTTGAGGTTTCTAATGTGAGGTCGTAAATACTGTACATTTTTACCGCGTTTGCAGTAAAACGCAGGCTGAACCCTACGAGATTTTATCAAAATATTGTACTAAATATTGTACACATTGAAAAGGTCTAGAAAAAAGTCCGCGATGGTATATATCTACTGCATCTAATCTTCTATATCTTACGCATATCCCACAATATATTTTTTTTGTCATTTACGTTTTACGACAAATACCGGCTAATTTTGGAAGCGATTTTAACGAACAGCATTAATACTTAGTTAATTTAATACCTTAAATATATTGTTGATTTAATATAGATCTATATCGCCCTTTACGCCATATGATTTAAATGAATATTTTCGAAGATATTGGGCCCCGATTCCCTTGTTCACAAACTAAATTAAATTTAAATTCCGTGCATATTTTTCTTTCTTTTTCATTACGAAAAGGACAGAAGATAAAATGTCAGTTTAGACCTGTCAAATTAGTGCGCTTTTGACGTAAACTGGCGTATTTTTAGTCTATAGAGTATCTTAATTTGACAGGACTAAGCTGACATTTTATCTTCTGTCCTTTTCCTAACGAAATGGAACGAAAAAGATGCACTTAACTTAAAATTAGTTTAGTTTGTGAACATCGGAATCGGCGCCATTACAGATTTCAAAACTGCGGGGTGTCGCGTTGGGGGCGGAACTAGGGTTGCCAGACCGCCGGGAAATCCGGGATTGTCCCGGAATCTTGCCTCTTGTCCCGGAATGAGCGGTAATTGTCCCGGATTTTAAAAAAAGAAGTTATCAATCTTGTATGGAACATAGTAAGAAAGATGATAGTCTCTGTCGACGACTGTCCCGGATTTGTAACTTCCTATCTGGCAACCCTAGGCGGAACACGGCGCGGCGTTCGCGCCTTTTTTTATACAACGCACAGTTTTTCTGTAGTGTACTTAGCGTCAGCATTGCATCCGTATGAAACCGGGGCGAGTCGCTAATAAATTTATAAACCGATTTCGGTCATTCATTTTTTGTTCGAAAGAATATTAAAAAAAAAAAAATTTTTAGGTGGTCCCAAGGAAATCAGGATTTAATGATGGAAGACCAAAGAAATCAAAGGGAACTTTAAAATATTATAGGGGCGACTGGTGCATTTGTAAGATTTTTAAAGGTTCTGGAGTAGATCTGGTGATAAAGCCGAGTGACAGGCGAGGGAACTCCTCAATTATTCACAGGAGCTACCATGTGTTTGTGCTTGATTAATTTGAATTGATAAGAACTTTACACCTAGATGGGTTGAGTCTGTCATTAGGGTTCTGATGATGAAAACAAAGAACAGTTCAGGGAACTCCTCAAAGGCTGACAGTAGTTACCTTGCGTTTTAATTTAATTCGTTTATATTGATGAGAACTTTGCACCCATATGTGATAAAATGAAGGTCTGCAGTAGACCTGATGATGGAGCCGAGACACAGTCAAGACAAGTCCTCAATGATTCTCAGCAGCAGCCTTGTGTTTATGCTTGATTAATTTGTATTGATGAGAACATTATACCTAGATGGATTGTGATAGTCATTAGGATCTTATGATAAAGACGAAAGACAGTTCAGGGAACTCCTCAACGGTTTACAGTAACGACGTTGCATTTGGACTTAATTCATTTATATTGATGAGAACTGTGCACCCGAATGGGTTATTATGAAAGAGGCAACAGATCTGAAGATGAAGGCCATAGACAGTCGAGGGAATCCCTCAACGATTTACAGCATTGAAGTTTAACGTAGGACAACCGCTACCTACTCGTCATACTGATGCGACAATCAATGAAAATCAAGAGACTAATTTAAGTTGCTTAATAGGATCATATCTCTAGATTGCCAGAGATGAAAGAGCATTGGCAGAGCTCTTACATTCAGTTTGGTCCCAGAGGAATTTTATATAAAGTGGTCCAGTAGTTTGGCATTTAAATAGTTATTTATGCCACTGTCAATCAATGACAGCTATTGTAATACGAGTGATAGTTTGTGCCACGAAGCGAAGCTGAGGAGTGGCACAATAGATCAGCATGAGTATTACAATAGCTGTTTGCGATAGTGGCATACAACACTTTTTCTACGACCTTGAAATTAATAAATACAGAAAACCGCCATGTTGAACTTTAATAGGAATTATATTAACTTACGTTTCCTTGATTTATGTGGTAGCAATTCTTTTGTGTTCTCCATAGCTATTTCTCTCATTTCAGAAGGAGTTAAGATATTGTATTATAACTGATATCACTCATTTTCAAAACAATTTTATAAATGCAGATAAATGGCGCGCTCAATGTTATTTTGTTGTTATAATCCCACAAATGACAGGCAAAGGTATTTCATTCATACAGCCTAATAGTAATTATTATTTATTTCAGGTAAAATACCCATAATTTCACATAAATACAAATACACAGCAGACATGAAACATAAACCTTATAATATTATATATATACTAAAAACTTTCATTAAATCATTATCATAACATGCGATGTTTAGTCGTGACGCAAATACGCGTGCTTTTTGGCATGACCATTTATGTTCATTTTTTGATAAAAAAAAATTAAAATGTTTCATTGTAGTACGGTTTACCCGTGTGGAAATGGTCATTGTAACACAACTTGGCAGGAATGAGTACTATTGAGATATGACTTAAGGTTATGTATTATGCACATTACCAAATGGTCGTAGAAAAACAAAATTTCGTCGTTTGCTTGCTAGGCTATTCCCAACTATGCTAGTGTCAGCGTCCAGTCTGACCGGATGCAGCTGAACAGTACTTTTCACACTTTAAGTTACTAAAAGTTGTTTGCTTTTGCTTTCCTTACATTTACCAATAAATATATACAATATTTGAAAGAAAGTGTATCTTTTATTCCTTGCAGAACTTTAAAAATATTTATTTAAGTATTACAGTTACAATTAAGTATTGTAGATAGTTTACGCATTAGCGATAAGGCCGCCCATTGTATCTTTTTTTGTGTTGAATGTATTTTGTTCTGTGTTTGATTGGTGTACAATAAAGAATATATAAATAAATAATAAATAAATCGTTTCTTTGTGGGTATTATTATTTGGTATGTACTAATTCTAACGTCAGTTCCTACTACAAAATGAATATAATTTTGCCTTGTAATCACATGGAAGAGACTGAGTTAACGTGTGGCATACTTCCTTCTCTTCGGGATGGCAGAGATGAGCTTATTTGCACTTGAAATGATTAATACACGTACTATCATAGTACATAATATAGCCGTGTTTTCATCAGGTTTCATCAGGAAAGAAGATTTTGCTAGCTAATGCAGTTTCCTCAGATCAGTGTCTCCTGTTCCATTTATGGAGCAATTCTATTTTCCAGGCACAGTTAGCGCAGTAGTTAACTACGCTGCGTGGCTCGGGTTCGATTCCCGCACGGTACAAACTGTTGTATGACCTACAAGTAGTTGTTCCGGGTCTAGCTGTATGTGTGTGTGAGTTTATACAAACATATAAAACATATACACAATCGTACCCACGATACAAAAGAAATTCCTAGCATCGTTTTTTTTTTTTAATTAAATAACTGAAACCCTCACTAATCCGTAATGAGCTGCTTCTTCTAGTACTTAAATAATAGCTGATAACATAATAGCCATATCCATCACAATGGCGTCTATATGCAGTCTGTTCAAAGTATCGACTGGTTTTTCATAGGTTCGACAAAGAAACTTCGGAAACCTCGGTTTTAGTCAAACCAAAACGTTCGAAACTTTTCAGACAAAGGTCCAAAGTAAAATAATCTGTTTCGGGCTTTGCGTAGTCTATCCTAGAAGTGGTCAAACATCGACTGTACTTGTAACATGATTAAACAAGTATAGACGACACGGTTGGCGCAGTGGCGGAGCTATCGCCTGCTGCGCTGAGTGCCACGGATTCAATTCCCTAACGGAACAAATATTTGTAAGGCCTGGATACAGGTATTTGATCTGGGTCTGGTTGTCTTTGTATGTGAGTTCATCAGCTCCTAGTATGGGGCAACGTTTTTTAAAGAAAAAGAAAAATATTTTTCATGATTTAAAAAGTTTCTCCTACCAATTCACATTAAACGGAACAGGACTCAAAAAGTTCCTGAATTAAAAATATGTTAATTTTATAATTTGTCGTAGGTAAGTACTTACTTGTACCTATACTCGTATGCACTTCGCGAATAGTTTTTTTATTTATTTACTAGCTTTCCGACCGCGGCTTCGCCCGCGTGGAGTTCGGTTATATCGCGCTTTTTAGATTTCCCTCAGGAACATCAAATTTTTCCGAGATAAAAGGTAGCCTATGTTCTTTCTCAGGGTCTAAAGATTGTATATGCCAAATTTCATCAAAATCGGTTGAGCAGTTTAGGCGGGAAAGCGTAACAGACAGACAGACAGAGTTACTTTAGCATTTATAATATTAAGTACTAGCTTTCCGCCCGCGGCTTCGCCAGCGTGGAGTTCGGTTATATCGCGCTTTTTAGATTTCCCTCGGGAACATCATATTTTTCCGGGATAAAAGGTAGCCTATGTTCTTTCTCAGGGTCCAAAGATTGTCCGTGCCAAATTTCATCAAAATTGGTTGAGAGGTTTAAGCGGGAAAGCGTAACAGACAGACAGACAGACAGACAGACAGAGTTACTTTCGCATTTATAATATTAGTATGGATGGATTAGGTTAGCCAACGGTTATGTACACCATTACATTTATGGAGTACAATTTTACAAAAAAATACATTTGTAAGTGTAATAACTACTTACTGACTAACACAACATGCACAAAAAACGGTTAACATTCAATATTAAATGATTTTAAATTAAAACATTAAAACAAAAAGTATTAAATAAAAAATATTAAAAACAGGATTATATTAATTAAACACCCGCGTAGCTTTCGATATGTTTTTATATATGCTTTGCTCCTATTGGTCGCAGCGTGATGTTGTATAGCCTAAAGCCTTCCTGGATTAATGGGCTATCCAACGCAAAAAGAATTTCGAAACAAATCGGACCAGTAGTTCCCAAGATTAGCGCGAGCAAACAAACAAACATACAAACTCTCAGTATTAGTATAGATAGATTATAACCGCTATAAAAAGGTTGGGTGTTAACTAGAAACACACTGCGCTGATTCGTCGGGTGGCGTGTCCCCCCCTCTCCCGACAACACGTTGATCCAAATCGGTTGGATGTTGCGGCGTGTGGTCACATAGCGTGTTGTCTATGCGCTTCTGACCATATTAAATATAAGGAATGGATACGTACTAACATGCTTCGGGTGGCGTGGCGTCGTGTAACGTTTTGATAGTATGTTTCGACCTTTACTTTGTAATAAAATTAGATCCTTTCCGTGAGATACCTCACTGGTTACCAAAAAGTATGAGACAGTATTACCTACTTTGGTTTTCAATCATATAAAGTAAAACGTCATTGTATCGCGTCAGTCATATATTGTTATACTCTTTGGTCGTTCCACATTACAGAAGCATCAAGCCATAATTATAAAGTTGGACACTTATTAGTGTTTTTTAAATCATTTCAAAGCAGCAGAATTTAGAGATAAAGTATTTCAAATCTGTATGTACCTAATTATGACATAAAGTGTTACAAAAATGGTTACGAATAAACTCAACCATAAACCCTTCAACTCCACGCTTCCAAGGTTCGGTAAATTCACTGCACATCCCAAGTTGGATCCTACCGGGCTCCACATTACAAGACCCCAAGGTTGTGACCCATGTCTATACAAACCTCAATCCGTACAAAGGTTATGTGATGCCACCCACAAGAAAAAGATTGATAAAGATCCGTGGAAGTACAAAAATGATTTAGAAGAATGGTCGAAAAACTTGGGTTACAGGAACCAAAAAATTCTAGAAAATCGAAAATGGCTTCGGTCTTTGTTGGGTCCTGCCTGGCACGAAGTTAATGAGCCAGCCAAATATCAACCGGCTTGCATGAACATTGGATTTGGAAGAACACCTTTATCGAAACCATCAAAACAAAGGGCACCAGACCCTGGAACGTATTACAAAGCTGTACCTTTCAAGGCCCCGTACGGACCGCACTCAGCCCGACCAACTTTCGATAGAGAAGAGCCTTGCAGATTCAAAGACACCTCACCGAAGTGGTCACTCGCTCCTAATCGCTACTCAATCCTCGACAAACAACAAATCGATCAAAAATCTAAGAAGGTTGTGTCGATTCGAGGCCCTTACGATTTGTTTACTGGCAATCGAGATGAAACTACCATCAAAAACCATTTTAGCAGTTCTATGAAATGCTCGGCGGCCACGTGGCCGATTACCTTAAAGGGCAGTTTAGAGAAATACAAGACATCCCACTTTGGCAAGTTGAATAAGACCAACAGGAGTAAGCCATACAGAGGTCGAACTGCACTCGTGGACTTAGCGATGTGTCCGCGAAAACCGGAAGACCCTGGTCCTGGACATTACGAAGTTTGTAAACCGAGAACTTTCGTACAGTATAAGTATGGGTTTAATAGTTCTTATGACAAACCTCCGGGCTACCAACGAGTGATTGTATGGCCAGGCGTGGGCAGGTACAAGGCGGAGACCGGACGCCCTGAAGGATGCCCTGGAATACCAGGAAACGGTCATAGACACGTATTCCTGAGCACACAAGAAAGGACGATTGGCGCCATCATACCGCCACCGATGAACACATTCTAGTCACTCTGGTACGTTTTAAATTTTAGTTTTGAAAATGTTATTAGTAGGCATTTTCCAGATGTATAAAAACATTGTACCAATGTACCATTTAATATCATTTATAAGCCATTTTATTATCCATGCAAAAGGCAAATAAAACACATAAAAATATAATATTAGCAGCAATAATTCATGAATTTGGGACTTCAGGAAACGACCCCATCCAACTGACTCTATGTACTGGCTGTATCTCTCGTCCTGAACCGTGATAGCTACAGTTGAAATTTTCACTGAAGATGTGGTTCTGTTTCCACTATAACAAAAAACAACCGGCCAAGATCGGGTCGTATTACGCTTAGTGTAGGGTAAGAACCGCCTGGAGGTGGCCCTTGACAAGTCGGAGGCCATGGTTTTCCATGGCCCCCGGCGTGCGCCGGCGCCGGGATCACATATCGTAGTCAGTGGTGCCCGGATAGCTGTCGAGTCCACCATGAAGTATCTGGGATTGGTGCTCGACAGCCGATAAGAATTCGGACCCCACTTCCGGCGGCTGGCGCCCAAGCTGATGGGTGCAGCAGGCGCGCTGTCAACGTTGCTTCCCAACATGGGGGGCCCGAGCGCTACCTGTAGGCGGTTATACGTGGGAATCGTGCGGTCCATGGCCCTGTGTGGGGCCCCTGTGTGGGCGATGGACCTGACGGCCGGAACACTGGCCATTATGCGCAAGCCGCAGAGGGCGATGGCCGTCAGGGTCGTCCGCGGGTATCGCACGATTTCCTACGAGGCGGCTTGCGTCCTGGCCGGATCCCCGCCCTGGGACCTAGAGGCGAAAGTACTCGCGTCATTATACCGATGGCGCGAGGAAGAGCGGATACGGGGCTCCAGTCCGGCGCAGCGGCAGATCGAGCTGCGCTGAGAGGAGCTCCGTCAGGTCCTGGTGGCGGACTGGCGGCAGAGGCTTATGCGCCCTACGCCCTCGCTACCGTCGAGGCGATCCGGCCAGTACTCGACGACTGGCTCGGGAGAAGGCACGGCTCCCTGTCGTTCAGGGTAACGCAGGTACTGTCGGGGCACGGCTGCTTCGGCAAGTACCTTTGTCGCTTAGGCAGGGAACCGGACGCTCGGTGCCACCACTGCGTCCAATGCGGGGAGGACATGGCGCAGCACACGCTCTCCGAGTGTGTAGCTTGGGAGGAGCAGCGCCGTGTCCTCACAAATGAAGTAGGAGGCGATCTGACGCTGCCGGCAGTAGTGCGGAGGATGGCCGGCAGCGCAGAGTCGTGAGACGCGGTGGTGTCCTTCTGCGAGGACGTGATGTCGCAGAAGGAAGCTGCGGAACGGGAGAGGGAAATCTCAACTCCTTTCCCCGCCGCAGAAGACGCACCGGGCGCCGAGGAAGGGCGGACGACGCCCTCTTCCGCCCTCCATGAATGGGTAAAGGGGTGAGGGACATGGGGAAGTCCTCGCCTCCTATTCGATGGACCCCGAGGCGAAGGCGCTTGCGAGTGTCAGCGCGCGCCTCTGAGGCGATGCACGGGGTAGCTTAACACCCCACTACCCCGTGCAGGAGACGAGGCCCGGACATACCGGGCCAGCACGAGAGTGTGGGGCTGCGGAAGAATTTAGACTCCCGCGGCCCCACGCGCGCTAGTGATAGAAGAGACACCGGGGGTGGTTTTAGCCAGTAAAAGTCTGACAGACCCCGTCGCCCACCCTAGGGCGGCGGACATCCTATGAGGATTTCCAACCCGAAAAAAAAAAGGGTAGGAACCGTAGTTTCCCGTCCGGTATTTATACACAAGTGTTCGAGTTTGGTATTTATACTCAAGTTGTTACTTTATACTGTATATTATACATGATTGTCGTCCTCCGTGGTGCAGCGGTCAACACGCGTGCCTGCGACGTGGAGGCCTCGGGTTCGATCCCCGGCCAGGTCATGATGGAAAACGATATTTTCCTGATTGGCATGGGTCTTGGATGTTTATCTATATAGGTATCTATTATAAATACAGTATCATTGAGTTAGTATCCCGTAACACAAGTCTCGAACTTACTTTGGGGCTAGCTCAATCGGTGTGATTTATCCGTATATATAAATTTATTTACACAATATAGTGCTGCTTAAATACTATCTATTCTTACAGACTTGACAGTTAGCAGGTACTTGTACGTATTGTTACGGGCTAGGGCCTATGGTATTAAAATGCCGGGTTAAGGGTTGCGAAATTTATTGACAACGATGGTACAGTCGATAGTAGGCGATAACATGTAGAACGTAGCTGAAGTTATACCTAAGTCTTCCCTTATGTCCAGGAAGTCCATGTCGTACACACACAACACTACAAAACTTACTTCATGTAGTCCTTGAAGTGCTGTACTGCTTGTTTCGCTTCGGTAGTCAAATGCAGACTGACTCACGCGCTTTTTTTTTGATATGGCATCTCGTAGTTGACCTAGAGAGGTCGTGACTACTTAACCGGACTATCCTGTGGCTGCCTTAAATGAATTTAAAGCCTCCAGCCAGGGCATTAACTAAAAACTAAGCGACTACACGCTAAGGGCACCCCCTGTGGGGTACGAACCTCAGCTTAGGGCGTTGCTGGTGAGAACAGCAAGGGACGGCTGGATCAAATTTTTATTTTGATTCGGTTTGATGACGGCGGCGTTTTCTAGTACTAGCTCTGAGAAGAAACGTCCGAAACAAACTCAGAGGTCATAGTTGGGAATTTATATTTACTGGCTCAGCTGCGGCGCGGGCTGGCCTTCATTGGATAAGGTGACTCACGCGCTGAGTCACGCCACTTTATATATGCCAGCTAATCGAACATTCCAGATCTGTGTAGAAGTAATAATAATAGCACTTCATTCTTGTTTACAATCCAGCAGGTACTACTACAGGTACTACAGGTAGGTACTTCACAGGAGACGAGTTTCTAGTAATTTCGATGTCGTCCCTTCATTGTCAATTTTGATGAAACCTGTACTGCTCGATAGGCCTTTACAAAGCCTAGGTCTCAAGATATATATAGGTCTTAAAAATGAGGTAAAAAAAATGTCACGCAATGTTCAACCTTATGCCAATGACATAAGGTGCATTCGTAACAGTATCGCGTAACTGCGTACATAAAAATTAATATGAACCAAGAAGAAGAAAAAGTCTCAAGAAGTTAAATTTTACCTACAAAATAATTTAATTAAACCCAATTTCTCACAATAAATAAATAGACAAATCACACAGATTGAGCTAGCCCCAAAGTAAGTTCGAGACTTGTGTTATGGGATACTAACTCAACGATATTATATTTATAATAGATACATATGTCGAGAATGAGGTGTCTCGGCGAATCCAGCTCGGCTGGGCAGCGTTCGGGAAGCTACGCTACATCTTCTCGTCGTCCAAGATACCACAGTGTCTCAAGACTAAAGTCTTTGACCAGTGTGTGTTGCCAGTGATGACTTACGGAACTGAAACGTAGTCACTCACAATGGGCCTCATACGAAGGCTCAGAGTTACACAAAGGGCAATGGAAAGAGCTATGCTCGGAGTTTCTCTGCGTGATCGAATCAGAAATGAGGAGATCCGCAGAAGAACCATAGTCACCGACATAGCTCTGCGAGTCGCTAAACTTAAGTGGCAGTGGGCAGCGCACATAGCTCGTAGAACCGATGGCCGATGGGGCAGTAAGGTTCTGGAGTGGCGGCCACGTACTGGAAGATGCAGCGTAGGGAGGCCCCAACAAGGTGGACCGATGACCTGGTGAAGGTCGCGGGAAGCCGATGGATGCGGGCAGCACAAGACCGGTCAACGTGGCAAGCCTTGGGGAGGCCTTTGTCCAGCAGTGGACATCTATAGGCTGAAGAAGAAGAAGAAGAAGATACATAAATAGATAAACATCCAAGACCCAGGCCAATCAGGAAAAAATCGTTTTCCATCATGACCTGACCGGTGATCGAACCCGGGGCCTCCACGTCGCAGGCAGGCGTGTTGACCGCTGCGCCACGGAGGACGACAATGTAACAGAACCCTTAAACTACGACGACTGTCAACCATTTTTTTACCTGCATAAGTTTAAAAAAAAGTTAAACCTAAAATATTATTTATATAATACTAGCTTTCCGCCCGCGGCTTCGCCCGCGTGGAGTTCGGTTATATCGCGCTTTTTAGATTTTCCTCGGGAACATCATATTTTTCCGGGATAAAAGGTAGCCTATGTTCTTTCTCAGGGTCCAAAGATAGTCTGTGCCAAATTTCATCAAAATCGGTTGAGAGGTTTAAGCGGGAAAGCGTAACAGACAGACAGACAGACAGACAGAGTTACTTTCGCATTTATAATATTATTATGGATAAACTCTTCGTGCGCATCCGGACGAAGCGTTTCTCCTCGTCTTTAATACCACATACATCGAGTGACTGGAACAATTTGCCAGTGGCGGTGTTTCCGTCTGATTATAATTTAAGTGTCTTCAAGGCTAGAGTGAATAGGCTCTTAATAAACTAGCGCGCTTTACAGTCAACGATTGCATCACTGCGTACCATGAGGCGGGATTGCAGTCAAGCACTAGTTGTTGAGAACAACATAAAAGGATCGTCTTACCAAGTCAGATATAAAATTAAAAAGTATAAAAAAGTATAAAAAATGGCTTGCGTTGCCGTCTCGTCCCATTTGACATTGCAACATTTCACTCTCTTACTGCGGACCTTCAACCGAAACGCACGCGTCCATTCGATTAGTGCTGTAAGTGATTATAATAAACTGTCTTGTGATAACAATAAACGGTGTGCACAACAACATACAACGACTATCATTCCCAACTCCTGGCAGTCTCTCCGGCACCGCACCTAAAATCTACAGTCCACTAAGAAAACCTATGCGCGGCCATCTTGTCCCGCACACTAGTTAATAATTATAAAAAGAAAACTTATATTTTATTATTTTTGTACGGACGACGGCAGGTCTATCTACACGAAATTATCAAAAATTCTCAATCGACCTTGAGCTTTAATGTATACTAATCTATATCTATACTAATATATAAAGCTGAAGAGTTTGTTTGTATGTTTGTTTGTTCGCACTAATCTCGGGAACTACTCCGATTTGATCAGTCCGATTTGAAAAATTCTTTTTGCGTTGGATAGCCCATTAATCCAGGAAGGCTTTAGGCTATATAGCATCACGCTGCGACCAATAGGAGCGGAGCAGAACTAAACCACGCGAACGAAGTCGCTGGCGGCCGCTAGTACTAATATAATAGCTGAAGAGTTTGTTTGTATGTATGTTTGTTTGTTTGTTCGCGCTAATCTCGGGAACTACCGGTCCGATTTGAAAAATTCTTTTTGCGTTGGATAGCCCATTAATCCAGGAAGGCTTTAGGCTATATAACATCACGCTGCCACCAATAGGAGCGGAGAAGAACTAAACGCCATCTCTTGGAAAAGTGGGTTACCAATTTATGCATACTAGACGGGTTATGTATGTTTTATTTTCGGTGGGAATTTTGGAATGCGTGACCAGATTTTAATCATTCTTTTTTTATTCGAAAGAAAATAAGTTCAGGTTTTTTTTTTCACAGTTCAAGATTTGTGCTCTAGATGGTGGGATTTGGTATAAGTGATTTTCAGTCATCATCATCATCATCTCAGCGTTATTGCCAGTCGCATCTGAAGCTTTTCAGCTTTGGAATCTGGGGTCCGCTTTACCAGTCTTACTGCTGATTTTGGCTAAACTTCGATATTTTACGTGATGCGACTGCCGTCTGACCTCCACAACCCGAAGGCGACATCGAAGCACTGCAGTTAGACCAATTGTTGGACTTTTGAGGGCTCCAACAACCCGTAACGACTGCCATTAGATGTTCGTATGGTAACCGGGACCAACGGCTTAACATGCTTTCCGAGGCATGACCAGACCAGTGAAAATATTCATATTCATACACACAAATATTTGCACTGCGCGGCTTTGTGCCTATGTAGGCACAAAGGAAAATAGATAGGGGTAAACGCTAAGATGATGATGATGATGACAAAGATGATGATGATGATGACATCATCATCATCATCATCTTAGCGTTTATCCCGGTTCCATCCGCGGCTTTCGCGTTGGAGCCCCGGGTCCGCGCTTTTGTGCCTATGTGTATTATACAGTATTTTAACTAACAGAGGGCGTTCCCGTTAACCCGAAATAGTATAGCATACATACGTCATACATGCTAAAAAAAATATTTCCATTCGAAAACAAAATGTTTTAAAATTTTTTCCAATATGAAAATATTCAATAAAAATTTTAAATTGACATGTAAAAGAAACACACTGTACACGCGAACATGAAAGACGGAAACGTCGCAATTTATTTATACATGACGACTACTATTTTGATTTAAAACAGGTTTCAAATTTATTTCCAATTAGAATTTTTTTTTTATTCGGATTTTTTTATGCTTATTTTTCTATGCTGATATTTTTATTTTAATCTATTAATGATATATATTAACGAGTTTAAGGGAACGCCCTCTGTTATTTAACATACTGTATAAAACGACTCATAATATGATTAAAAATTGCAGTTTAGCCACAAAAAAAAACAACCTTTTGATTTTGTCAGTGTATACCTAGCTATTTATCAACTTAAACTACAGTCTTGGTCAGGACAAAGATAAAAGAAAAAGAGTAGTAATAGATATAGGTTGGGATAACTTAACTCACTTGGCCACTGCAGTTGCCACGTCCAGCCGACTAAGGATTTAATTTTCAGATATGGATTTTTAAGATTTTTTTTAAGTTGCGTGTGCGTAGAAAGTCGGTTTCTGTGGCCTACCGATTTATAGTTGGGGGCCAAGCCACCCCCTGGGAAGAAAATCCTTAACGCCAATAGTGGTGACACCTTAGTACTCGAATGCCGCTAGACCTTTGATTGTCATGCGACTATTAGGCCACATCCGCAGACTCACCGAATATGACATAATATCTATTTGCGCGACAATCGTATTCTAGTGTGCAATTACAGTGGGGCGGGGCGGCCAGCTGGAACAGGTGGCGTGTCACGCGGAAAACGCACATTTCTATGGATGAACACAGTAGCAGCGGAGCGAATAAGCGGTCCCGGAACCTACCTCGTGCGATATGTCAGATTATTTGGAAGCTACTGCTTATACAAAGTGCGGCATTTTTTTTCCTAAAAGCAATCGCCAATTGCCCGTGCGAATAATTTGTGTTGAACCTTCATGGTTACAAAAAGTAATAAGAATATCCTGGCTATTTATATATACGATTATTTTTTAATCATTTTTTTTCGGCTTGTGTCACTTTATCACCAAATATATATACTGCGTACAACTGCGTATTCTATTTTAATTATAATATTTAACAGGTTATGGTGCTCTACGTATTATTCTAAAGTACAGAAAAGCATTTTTACTAGTTCGCGCTTCATTAGTATCTATTAATATATATACATAATGTAATGGAAGGAGACCATCATGTTAGTGACTGCAATCAACCCTCGGGTTTAGGTCAACGAGCCATTAAGCAGCCGGTCGTAGTGGTTTCATCTACAGCCTTTCGAAAACTAGAAGGTAGCTTTAACTATATACTTCTTGGAGTTTTGCCATGAAAATGTTTCTCATTGACAACGAATTATGGGACTGCGTTGAGCGTCCTGACGAATACAAGCTAGAAGTTTCAGACTTTAGCCGTCAAGATGCAAAAGTTAGGTCTAAAATATGCTTGTCTGTCAAAGAACACATTTATCCTGTCATAATGTCAGCGAAGACTGCGGCAGAAACATGGGGAAGGCTTCAAAATACGTATGCAGATATTATGAGATGATTAATCTCGATTTAAACAATATCAGATAGAAGAAAACGCGATCTCATGTTCAATATATTTTATATTTTCTGACAAGACAAGATAACAGCTTTGTTTCTATGGTGACACACATTGCACTACAAAAAGTTTCTATACATAAACTTTAACACCTTCTCTCAATGTAGTCCCATAATATCCACAAGCTTACGAAGCCTAGCCCTGGGCAATGGCTTAGTTAGAAGATCCGCTAATTGAAGCTCGCTTGTTACCTTCTTTATTAGCAGCTCTCCATTAGTCACAAGCTCTCTTACGAAGAAGTGACGTGTACGGATGTGTTTGGTGCGTCGGTGAAACTCTGGATTCTCAGCTAATTTTATTGCTGTTTCGTTATCCACTTGTAACACAGGAAGACTTTTCAGTTGTACAAGACTTCCTAAGAGCCGAGTCAACCATACGCATTCTCTCGCAGCTTCACTTGCAGCGATCACTTCAGCTTCCGTCGTCGAAATAGCGACACTCTGCTGTCTCTGACTCATCCAGGAGATTGGTCCTCCGGCATATAGGCAAAGTACTCCAGAAGTCGATCTTCCAGTTTCCATATCGCCTGCGTGGTCAGCATCACTGTATGATTCTATAATTCCAGTTTTATAGTTCCTTTTATACATAATGCCGAGATCAATTGTGTACTGAAGGTATCTTATGATACGTTTTACTCTGACACAATCCGCTTGAGTCGGTTTCTCCAGCCTCCTTGACACTACACTTACTGCATATGCAATATCAGGTCTTGTTCCGACCATTAAATATGCAAGTGCTCCAACTATTTGCCTATAGTTTTTCAGAACGTACTCATCGTTCTCGTTTTTAGAGACTATGTCCTCCTTGGTAATTGGTGTAGTCACAGGTTTGCAGTCCTGCATTCCAAACCTGTTCAAAACTTTCTTAACATAAGATGTTTGATGTATTACTGTTCCAATACCTTCTCTGGTTGAAATCTCTATACCTAGAAAATAGGTAGCTGGTTTAGTTGTTATCTTGAACCTTTCCTTGAGCTCTTCAATAAATTCATCAATGAGTTCTTGATCTGTTCCAGCTACTAGCCCGTCATCAACGTAGAGAACCACAATCAATTTCCGGTGGTCCTTCTCTCTTACAAATAAACAAGTGTCCCCTTCACTGATTTTAAAGTCAGCTTCCTTGAAGAAACTAAGAATTCTCTGATTCCAACATCTCGGGGCTTGTTTCAACCCATAGAGACTTTTCTTCAGTAAGCATACTCTTCCAGAACCATCATCGTAGCCTTCGGGTTGCTTAATATAAATTTCTTCTTCTGAAAGTGTTCCGTATAGAAATGCCGTCGACACATCAAACTGACACATCTTCATACCTTCGCTTGCTGCGACGCTAATCACAGTCCGCACCGTGGTCATTTTCGCAACAGGACTAAAAGTTTGATCATAGTCCTCTCCTTTTTTCTGGCGAAAACCCTTAGCAACTAGTCTTGCTTTGAACTTGTCGACTGATCCATCAGCATTCAGCTTTACGCGAAAAACCCATTTACATGGTATCGCTTTTCTATTTTTTGGCAACTTTTTTAAAACCCACGTGTCATTCTCGTTAAGAGAATTTATCTCGTTTTCCATGGCTTTCTTCCAAAGTTCACTTTCGTTACAGGATATTGCTTCTCTGTAACATGTTGGTTCGACAAATCCGTTTGTAACCATAACATAATCTTTGAACCTGACCGGATGTCTGATCAATGATCGGTCTCGCAGAATTCGATCACTCTGTGCGTTAATTAGTTGCTCAAGATTATCTTCATCTTCATTAACGTCATCATTTCCAACCATCTGCTCCAGATCATCATTATCAACATCATTTCCTCCCCTTGGTTCAAAAGATTCTTCAACAGTCGATAAAGCATCATCAAAATTGTCTTCTTCTATAACCGGACTATTAGTCTCATTATCGATCGTTACAACTTGATTGTTGATCCTATTGGGTGTCATTACATACTCCCTTCTTACTGGAACGGGAATTTCCACTTCTGTGACCTCCTCATTTAGTTCTTGGAATTTCGTTTCCAATGGCTTTTCGTCAAATATGATATCCCTTGACCTGACTATGTATTTGGATTCCTTGTTCCATAGTCTATACCCGTCGTCATTATCATATCCAACCAGTACGCATTTCGTAGCTTTTTTATGCATCTTTTTTCGTTTTTGCTTAGGAATATGTGCATAGCAAACTGAGCCAATTATTCTCAGGTGCTTTATCCGAGGTTTCTTCCTAAACCAAAGCTCGAACGGAGTCTTGTGTTCCACGGAAGTTGGTCCCGTCCTGTTCAAAACATAAACAGCTGTCTGTACCAACTCCGCCCACAATTGTTGAGGCAACTCTTCATGAGCATGCATCATAGCTCTTGCTGACTCTACGATCGTACGGTTTTCTCTTTCGCTACACCCATTCTGTTCAGGCGTATACGGCATTATTAGTCTTTGGTGTATTCCGTATTTCGCTAATTCCTTTCTAACTTGTTCATTGTCAAACTCTCCACCGTTATCACTCAGGAATTCTCTAATTGTGTGTCCTGCTACTCTAGCTTCTGCCAGCATTTGCTTCAGCTTTTCAGGTACTTCAGATTTTGTTTTCATGAAGTAGACGTAGCGAAAACGAGTGTGTTCATCTTTGAAAAGGACGAAATATCGATACTTCGAGACTGAAAACGGAAAAGGACCGCAAACATCTGAATGTATGCGTTCTCCAGGCATTTTAGCTTTTTCTCTACTCCCAAACTTCTGTCTGTGAGCTTTTCCAAAAATACATCCTTCGCACAATATGCCATTATCCTTTGTCTTTATATTCAATTCTCGTTCTATAAGACTTTTCACATGCCTTTTATCTTGGTGGCCCATGCGTTCATGGTACAGCTGCAAGGCATCTACTGCATTAATCGATGCAGCTACCTTCGGTTTAATTGCTTTGCAATTCAGCTTATATAGCCCACCATACCTAGTTCTGGTTCCTGTCACAGTAACTATTCCATTCACTTTAATACAGCATATAGTTACTCGTGACTCAAATACACTGTTTGTATTCTTGTCCTGTGCCGCTAGCACTGAAAAAAGATTCTTGCTAATACTAGGAACAAACCAGACATCACTAAGGTAAAATTCTTTTCCAACATTAGATTTTATTCTAATTTTTCCTTTTCCTATGGCTTCTATTACGTTTCCATCAGCCGTAGTAACAGTGTGAGGTATACTGAAGGGCTCAAAACTTTCAAATAAATCTCTTCTCATCGTAACGTGGTGAGTTGCTCCGTTATCAACAAACCATGCTTCACGATCTTGGATATTATTTTCAGACAGATTTAGTAGTACCATCATATTGGTGCTATCACTACTATTCCTTCTATCTTCCTTAATAGTTTTATTTGGACAATCTTTCCTAAAGTGACCAACCTCTTTACAGATATGACATCTGAACTTGGTAACTTTTTTATTTCCTGATGTCTCTTCCTTCTTTTTCTCAACACCTTTCTTCCTTGTTTTCATGAGAAGCGCTTCTCTAGACGTGCCTTCCGTGCTTCCTATTAGAGCTTTTTCATGCGCACAAAGTTGGCTGGTAATATTCTCTACAGTTCTGTCTTTCTTGGACATCAACATCCAACTCGATTTAAATGAAAAATAACTTTCTGGCAGTGTATCTAAAATCTTGCAGATTAAAAGTATTTCTGGTAATTGCTTACCTTCTTCAGTTTTTAATAATTCCTGATTCAGTTTATGCCACATATTTTTCAACCTTGATACATGAGTTGACATGTCATCAGCAGTATCCTTTTGAAATTTGAAGAACTCCATGCATACTTCGTATAACTTGTCTTCATTGACACCGTCATAGAGTCTATGCAGTTCATCCCATACGTCCTTAGGGTGAGAGAATCGAATCACCTTGTCTAAAATTTCATCTGATATATTGTTTGTAATTAGTAGTAACGCAATACTTTCCAGCTTAACATACTCTGACAACTCTTTGTTGTAGTTCATCAAAGCCACTGCGGACGTAGAATCAGCATCACCGCCCTCAGCTACAGGCTTCTTCGGTTTATGAGTATTTCCCTGAACAATGTCCAAAAGTCCGTCCATGCCCCGTAACAGAGCAGACATGCGGTACTTCCATTGTATCCAGTTATTTCCATCAAGCTTACGTATTTGCATTTTACTTAGCTCCATGCTTAGTTTCCAACAAATATTTAAGTGAAAGCAAAGGGGCCCATAACCTATTATGAGATGATTAATCTCGATTTAAACAATATCAGATAGAAGAAAACGCGATCTCATGTTCAATATATTTTATATTTTCTGACAAGACAAGATAACAGCTTTGTTTCTATGGTGACACACATTGCACTACAAAAAGTATATATACATAAACTTTAACAGCAGATAGTGGATTACTACGTCGCCTTAGCTTTTTGAAAAAGCTTTTTAATACAAAGCTTTCGTCGCACCAGAGTATTGAAGCTTACATCAATGACATACGGAATACACAACAAAAACTTGTAGAGACTGTACTTGTGCAGCTGTGGATGACGAATTTGTTGGTGTGATAATGCTCGCTGGTCTATCCGAAGACTATACGCCTATGGCCTTTGAGCACTCCGGAGCAACAATCTCTACTGACTCTGTAGCCGCAGTTCTCCTGAAGGAAGATCTGCGTAAAGGATCGACTACCAGTCATAATAGCGCGTTAATATCTAATGATAAAAATTCTATTTTTTGTGTATATTGTAAAAAATCAGGTCATGTAATTATACAATGCAGGAAACGCAAAAACAAATGCAAGTAAGTTACGAAGAATGTACTTAAGGTTGACAACACCACAAATTACACTTCAGACATTACACTTTCATCTTGTTTTAATATTTCTCCCTCAGGTGCAAGTACGAATTGGTTCATTGATTCTGGAGCAACTGCTCATATGTGTAACAGAAGGGAATGTTTCCAGGACGTGTCCAGATTATTCAAGCCTGTTACTATTGCCAATAATGACCAAATCCTTAGTGAAGGTAAAGGTACTGTAAATCTAAATGTAAATAGTTGTTTAACGAAAGTGTCAGATGTATTATATGTCCCGAAATTAGGTGCAAATTTATTATCCGTAAGTAATTTAGTTCATAAAGGTTTTGTAGTTTTCTTTTCCCAAAAAGGCGCAACAATTCTCCTAAAGGATAATTAATTGTAGTCTCAGGTACAGTTGCCGCCACAGCATCAAATTATAATGGCATGTACAGACTAGACGTATGTGAAACCAATATGCAAGCTCTATGTTCAAATTTCAAAGAGTCTTCATTATTATGGCACAGACGTCTTGGGCATTTAAGCTTCAAAACTATGAATGTATTAAAAAATAAAAATTCGGGCTATAAGTTAAACGGCCTCTTTGATAACTTACTTAAGTTATCAAAGAGGCCGTTTAAAACTTCTACAAGTAGGTCTAACAGTAAGTTAGAATTAATCCATTCGGATTTATGTGGACCAATGAGTACACTTTCATGGGACGGTGCCCTGTATTTGCTTACTTTTACCGACGACTTTACGCGTAAGACGTTTGGGTATTTATTAAAGACCAAAAGCGAGGTGTACTTACTCCAAATTTGTAGAATTCAAACAATTCGAAGAGAATCAAACGGGCTTAAAAATAAATAATACTTCGATCCAATAATGGTCGCGAGTATGTAAATAGGGAAATGATCAAGTTTTTGAAAGAAAACTGAATTCTTCATCAAACGTCAATTCCGTATAATTCCCAACAAAATGGAATTACCAAAAAACTGTAATTGAAAAAGCGAGAGCTATGCTTCATGACGCCAAGCTTCCTAAAGCGTACCTATTGGGGTGAAGCTGTCAATACAGCGATATATTTAAAAAATCGAACACCCACGCAAGCCTTAAATAATAAAATCCCAGAGGAGTTGTGGACTGGTAAACGGGTAATTTTAACTCACTTAAGAGTTATTGGTTCCGAGCCTCATGTGCTCATTTCGAAGGAAAAGTGCACGAAAATAGAATCTAAAACTCAAAAATGTACTTTTGTGGGTTATTCTACCGAATTGAAGGGTTACCGTTTGATCAAACCAGACAATCCAAGGGCAATTATTATCGCAAGAGACGTCGCCTTCATTCAAGACACACCACAGATTGCGGAATGCCAAATTAAATTTACAAATAGACCGCTTAGACATTGAAACTGCATTCCTTAATGGTGACTTAGTGGAAGAATTGTTTATGGAACAACCAGAAGGATTTGTTGTTGACAAGCTACGTGACGAAGTATGTTTATTAAGGAAATCCTTATATGGCTAAAGCAAGCACCACGGCAGTGGAAGAAAAAAGCCTCCGATGCAATGTCTCGTCTGTCTCTTAAGCAAGCATCGACAGAACATTGTCTTTACTATAAAAGAAATAGCAATGACATAACTATTACTTACTGATGTTCTGGTTGAAACGCCAGCTTTACGTTGTATCCTTTTTGTTGGTTTTCTTACTTGAAATAAATGTTTTGAAATTATTAGTAATTTAGCCTATTTTCTGTATTTTTTGTAGTAATTGTTCCATCTTTTTTAATATCTTATTTTTGTAACAATTATAATGCAAACAAACTAATATTTAAAATCAATTACAGTAAAACCCGCTTAAGACGGTTTCTCAGGGACCCCATCAAAAACGCGTCTTAAGCGAGAAAGCGTATTATGCGGGATAGGGAAAATAAAACGAACGTATGGTACCTACTACATATTCTTTTGTTATTATTATTTTAAATTATGTACATTCAATACATTATTTAAAATAATCACTTATTTTGGTTTGACAGAAAAATTTTGATGCATTAGCAATTAAAAGATTTTCAACATAACAGAATCTTGTCATGATGGTACCTAAGTAAGTAAAGAGAGACTAACTGGATCAAAGTGAAGACGCACTGCAAAAGTTGAATTTTGCAGTGCGTCTTCACCTTGGCTGAGGCCGCACTACTGTTAAACCGTGGCGGTTTTTAATCGCGTGAATTTGTGCCCCTAGAAGACTAATGCAAGCGGCCGCACCTGCGTTTTTTTCCCGCGAGCATTTTGTAGCAAAAAAAAATCAGTCGCGGGAAAGAACCACAGCGGTTTAACCGTAGTGCGGCCTAGGTCTTAGACCCAAAGAAGCAACATATCGTCTTAAATCATTAACAGCTGATAATGCCTGGGCGTTTGACAAAACCGGATTTGACTCATCTTAATAATAGAATTATGCTTCTGCATTTACTCTGAAAGTAATCCTCTAAAGCTTTTAACCAGTCAATGAACCGAATGCCGGTCATCCAAGCTCGAGATTATGCGTCATATGTTACGGGGAGCGATCTTACATTTTTGAAACAACGCGGATTTTTTTGCTTTGCCAGTCACTAGCCAACGTAACTTTTCTGACCAGTGTGGCTACCATGATTTTTCATTACGAGACTCGATCATCGATATCGACCGCGTTTGACTCAGCGATTGGCCCGCTTCAAGGTTGTAGGAACTCTCAACCAATGAGAGCGTCAAACGGGCTCGTTATCGACGATCGAGTCTCGTAATGAAAACTCATGGTAGGTCCACTGGCCAGGACAGTCAGTCTCTCTTTATTTTACCACCATGACAAGATTCTCCCTTGAAAACGTAGGATTTATCTGGCGTCAATGGCCTGAGCGCGGGCGTATTAAACGGGATGACGAATCGTATTAAGCGTTAAGAAATGTATGAAAATATGTCTCAAGTTGCTGGGACTGGCGTAAAGTGGCGTATTAAGGAGAAATCGTATTAAGCGTGATCGTATTAAACGGGTCATACTGTGGTTATAATTTTCCTTCTATAAATTTCTAGAAATTGCTATTTATACACAGCTGTTTAGAGCGACTGTTAATAAAATAATTACATTTTCGGATATTTTAAAAAACCAAAAAAATATTTCTTCATAACTACAACTCTTATCGAAGTCGGGTTTGTACTACAGTGCTTAGAATGATGTAAACTAACAGTTGCACGAATAAAAAGTACATTACACAAAAGTTTTAAGCAGAACGGACGAAGCTCATTACAAAAATAAAAAAGCCGGCCAAGTGCGAGTCGGTCTCGCACACCGAGGGTTCCGCCGTACAAACGTAGCGACGCAAGAAGTGTCGGTATAAACTGCTGTATCTTTTGATCGCGTTAACTTAAAAGTTTGATTTTTTCACTGCTTAAAGGGACAATAGACCTAGGTATTCGGTATAAATTTCAATTTGATACCTTTATTCGTTCGTGAGAAATAAGTTAGTAAGTTTCATTTTATTAAAATATTTTTATTATATTATATAACTAAAAAAATGAGATTTTCGCAATTTTTCCTATATTTGCATTATATGACAATGCTTCATGCCAAATTTCAAGATTCTGAGTTTGCGGGAAATATCCTGTAGGTTTTGATTCCTTTGCGAGTGTCGAAAATTTGTTGAAAATATCGACATAATCGGCTGTATCTTTTGATTGGCTTGGCTTAGAAGTTTGATATTTTCACAGCTTAAAGGGACAGTAGACCTGAGTACTTCATGTGAATTTCAGCTTCATACGTCCACGCGTTCTTGAGATAAAAGGTCTTGACAGACAGACAGACAGACGGACAACAAAGTCATCCTATAAGGGTTCCGTTTTTTCCTTTTGAGGTACGGAACCCTAAAAAGAAAACAAAAGTAAAAATAAAAAAATGTAAATATGCAAAAAGTACACATTTTCGAAAATCGCGACGTGGATTCGATCCTGTGATCGCCGCGGATGTTTGACGCGAACCCGGACAGTAACGCGCAGAGCCAATCATGCTTAGAAAGAAAGAAAGAAAGAAAGAAAGAAATATATTTATTCCGCACAAACAAACGCACGTTACAATTAGATACTATAAAATATGCTTCACGTATGGATCCTGAAATTACGCTTCTAAATATAAATATAATTAGCTGGCCTGGTATAGATTTAATAGAACGCGCGAATTTCTCGATGCACGCAGCACGACGTGGACGCATCGATGTATTTGCGGGGTGCGCCCCGCAGTAGGCGGGTTAATCGTCTCCCACTTCATCTGCTTCACCCCCTCAAATATCTAAAAGTTATCTGTTCACCGCATCTTAAGCCAGGTGTCAAGCTCACTATTCCTGAGAAGGAAGATGAGAGACCAGAGTTGCCTTACCAGCAGCTTATCGGATCTCTAATGTAGGTATATTGCATTAGGCACGAGACCAGATATTTCCTATACTGTCTCTTATCTCAGCCAATACAATACACATTACGGGGAGGCACACTGGAAAGCTGCGAAAAGAGTTTTAAGGTATCTGAAGGCAACTAAACTCCTTAAACTCACCTTCAAAAAGGATGAAGCAGATCCCATAGGATACGCTGATGCCGATTATGGCAGTAATATAATTGATAGGCAGTCCTATACGGGGTATGTATTTAAATTGAGCAATGCTTCTATTTCGTGGGTGGCTCGGAAACAACGTACTCTAGCGCTCTCCACAACAGAGGCTGAGTATATGGCTCTAGGAGAAGCCTGTAAGGAAGCCATATATCTGAAGGCACTTATAAAAGAAGTCTTCGACATCGATCGCTCTATCACCATTTATACAGACAATCAAAGTTCAATAAAGCTTACTCTCAATGACACATACCACGCACGCACTAAACACATTGACATAAGACATCATTTCATACGAGACTTGCTATCACATGATAAACTCAACCTTGACTACATTTCAACTAATAATATGGTAGCAGACATCTTAACAAAACCATTACCTAAGATTAAACATTATAAAATTTGCAAACCTTTTAGGATTATCTTAGGAATGTTTTGTATTGTTTTAATTGTTACTATTATTTTTCAGGTTGTTATGTGTATACTTAGTGATAGGTATGTGTATATACAGGTTGGTGTTTTTCTGTGTACAGTGTAGGTTTTGTGTAACTTTGATATGTCCTTACTTGTATACATATAATGTATATATACAGAATGAGGTATGTGTATATACAGGTTGATGTTTTCTGTGTACAGTGTTGGTGTTGTGTAACTTTGATGTCTTTACTTGTATATAATGTATATATACAAGATGTTTCTATTACGGGGAGGCGTTAAACCTTCATGGTTACAAAAAGTAATAAGAACATCCTGGCTTTTTATGTACGTTTATATCACTTTTTTTTCGAATTGTGTGACTTTATCACCAAATATATTTACTGCATACAACTGCGTATTCTAATTATATTATTTAACAATTTGAATCTGTACAATTCCATAAAGATGGCAGAGCCGATATGGCACTTAATAAATATTCTGTCGTCAGCGGTATACCTGAACAAAAGGAGCGGGAAACGCAGCACCTGCCCAGGTCGCTGTGCCGCTGCGTTTTCCGCTCACCTGCCTCGCTCTTCATGCACCTTAGTTTAAAACTATGTGTTTGGGATACCCACCAGCGGATTCCGCTGCACGCGCCGCTGCCACTGTAATTGCACACCTGGGACTCGCATACAAACGACCACGCCGGACCGAGTACTAACGCAACGACAGTGTTTGGGAGTTGGATGAGGGAAGTCAATTTACACTTGTTTGCATAACACTATTATGGACTATTATCTCCTAGGTACTCATATTTATAATCTTATTGAAGATTGGTTACTGTGACCGACATTCGGCCAGGATTTCTTTTTTATGGTGACGAGAGAAATAAAATAATTAATAGTTTTTTTTTAATGGTATATTTCATTGAGGAACAAATCTAAAGATATTTTTTAAATATCAAATTATTTTTATATCCAATCATTATTACATAATATTCAATACATGTCGATTATACAGTTAGTTTTGCTCCCCAATCATCCATTAAATATTTATTTTAATGTCAATTGAAAGTGATGGTGTGAAAGTGATGGTTATACATCAAAAATGAAAATGACTAGTAGTAGGCATTTGGAAAAAAAAAAAACATTTTTAATTTCAGTGCTAAAAAAATAAATCCTAGTTATATAATTCCAAATGCGACTACACATCATATTGATATAATTAACTATAGATACAGCGATGAACTAAAATCCAAAGGAAAAGATCGTAACCGTCACCTCTGAATATTTTCTTCCATTAAAAGTTTAAAGTCAATTTAAAATCCTCAATAAAAATCTGTATCAATTCTCAATCCCTTCCTGGTTCAATTTTTTCCTTAAGCTTTTGTTACTTGAAGACGTACAACTAATCTTATATTAACAAATTATAAAAAAAAACTATTTAAATGATTATACTGCAACATCAAGTAGTAACTATCCTGCTATAATCACATTAAAGTCATTTGCGGACATGAGTGTAACTTTTATCATTACTTGAATGGTGTTCAAAATTTAAGCTATGGACGAGTTTAAGTATCGCGTTTTGAGTTAAACAATATTTTAAATAATCACTACGTACATTAAACATAAAATTAATACTACAAAATAAACGACAATGAGTCGTTTTAAGAAATTTTGGCTTACGTTTCATAAAGACCAGCAAACATAACATAACTTAAAACTAAAAGCTTTACATTTCGCTTATATATAAATAGAATGAAGTTGGCACTTAAAAATACATCCAAATAACAAATAATTTTCCATTTATTCCCTAGACATAAGTTTGTACATAATCAAATGCGATACTAAACACGTATATGTCCGTTTTACGAAGGTTTATCTTATGTTTTTTAGAAGCTACATGAGTAATCGTAATCATAGAGTCAGTGTCTAGAGCTATCAGGCCCGTACGACTAATACAGGCAATGACACGTTGTGCTAATCCCTGTGACAGACTTTATCAAATTCATAACTTAAGTGAAGCTTATCACTAGCCCTTCGTTCTCAACCCAAGCTCTATTTATTACAAACTTTAATATCACTAGCTTAACACATTGTGTCAGTGCCTTTACATCAAGTAATTCCATTTAAAAACTACATTATTATAATAAATTCTATGGTCACCATTGGTCACCATAAGTACTACACTAATTATAATTATAACCTTTTATCAATTTTGATGGTCAAATTGGTAATAGAAAGTCCAGCTTCCTTCTTAGATCGGTTCAAAGTATTACATGTTGTTATTAATTACTATGATGCCTGGAAATTATTATACAACAGAGAAGAAATATTTTATTTTCTTTTTTACTTTTAATGCATTCTAACTTTATGAAGGAAGCACAATTACATAGGCTTCCTCGTTTGAAATTTTACATAAATAATACATATAATAAGACATAGTATGTGTGTCTATTATAGTTATGTGCTTGCTACAGAATATTATTAGGAATATTTGACAATGGTTGGATACCCCCATTATCAAATAGTCCTTCGTCTATTTACTAGCCTATACCTTTATGAATAAAATGTTTATATTGTTTTTTTTTTTATGAGACAATATAGGTTAGGACTGTATCGATATATATTCGAATAATTGTAAAATGAGGCATCATACATAAGTCAACTATACATAATTTCTAACATCTTGATTGTTGTTTAACATTTAAACGGTCTAGCCAACATTAAATGCAAGCTAGTAATTTATTTAATCTAATCTGGGCCCAGCGCGGTCTGGTTATAATGTATACATTATAACCTGACCGCGTAGTAGATTACAGCACACTCCTTTGAAGAGCAAAGGCCTTGTGTCCCTACAGTGAGAAAACTAAAGGCCATTTATACTATGCTGATATATATTACAAATTAAACTCTGTGTGACCACACGGTTCTGCTTAACTAGGCAACTGATTTTGATGCGGCTATCAACATCATTTAGAATATTGTTTTCGGAAGGTTTGTGTATAACTAATACAAATTTTATGTCAATCTCGATGTTCTATTTAATCACAAAAACTGTGCGAAGCAGAAGTGAGGTGCAAACTTGCAATAGTTATCAGAGTGGCCGGCTAACTGATATTGCCGAATTTTATGTTATTAACATACATTCTAATATTATACAAGGTGTAACGTAAAGGGTATATACATACCAAAGGCATGGCATCTATAGATGATATCAAACGATATCGGAAGGGTTTCAACTCAAAATAAAATACTCAAAAAATTGGTACCAAATTTTCGGTTTCATGTGTTTCTTAAAATCAAATCATAACAAACGTGTTACCACACTACATACGTTAAAAACTTCTTGTTACCCGTCACGTTACTTGCCAAAATCCGATAAATGTCTTCAATAACTCTGTGCGACTAGTATGGTAGTAGCCTATCACAGGCGGTGTTTTTACCCATAACTTCCTAACATAAAGTTTCGAATTCATTTTTATATTTTAATTAATTTTACATTGTGCTCACATGATAGAAGCAACATAAATATGTAACGAAGAAATGTAACCCATATATTATGATTTTAAAAGAGTGTCCATGGAGTTTCTTGCACGTTCTTCTCCATAGAGATCTACGCTTTGGAACGTGCAATTTAGCTTCACTTTTCTTGAACTGACCGACATTGACTATTCAAAAGTACCAAGTGATGGTTAATTTGAAATAAACGATTTTGATTTTGATAAAGAAATAGGATTAAAAAACCCTTCCAATATCGTTAGATATTATGTAAAGATGCCATACCCTTGTTATGTATATACCCTTTATGTTACACGTTGTATACACAACAACACAAACTTCAATTCAATTCTTCATTAATGGCCTTTGTGGGAGAGACGCCACATTTACGAGACGACACGTCCGAACGATTAATAAACCATCAAACGCGGAGAGTATTTAGCGGGAATTAAAATAATAATAATTTATTTCTTGTTAAGTTTCTTTTTTCTTGATTAATGGCCTTTGTGGAAGAGACGCCACAATTTTTGCCAAGAGCACGTGCGAACGATTAATAAACCATCAAACGCTGGAGAGTATTTAGCGCGAATTAAAATAATAATAATATATTTCTAGCTAAGTTAAAATAAAATATTTCTTCACAGATTGACAGATAGGTCTTAAAACGTTTATTTAACGCGTGTCTAGTGTTGGTATTACGTCTTTCATTAAAATGGTGTCGTGTTTAAAAGGTGTTTTGTCTAAAGATGAGTATAGAATATAATACTCTTTATTATGTACACCATATAGATTACAGACGTGTGTATATGCATATATATTTACATATGTTATTAACAAAATATCCAGCAATTTTTTTGACCATATCTCATAATCAGCCTTCCCACTGTTGGGACACAAGCTTTCACTCTGTGAGAGGAAACGGAGCACAATTTACCGCACAAAGCAGTGGCAAAGTGTGGGTTATTGTATGCCACATGTTTACGAATTTATGGTTCTAGAACATGCCGGTTTCTTCAAGATGTTTTCCTTCACCGTTTTGAAAGCAGTGATAGTGAGATAATGAACACAAAATAAAGTTCCTGTCAGAGTTGAAACTCACGACCTAGGCCCAGCGCACACCGCTGGAGGCGCGGCGGAGCGCAATTAAAGGCAACATTTTAATATAAACCTTATGACAAGGTTTTTAAGGTTTATATTAAATTGTTGTTGTTCAACTGCTCTTCGCCGCGCCGCTGGGCCCTAGTCGTAAGTCGAGTCCGTTACCACTGCACAACCACTGATCACGCACCTATGTATGTATTAATAGAACAACAAACACAACACAAAATATAAATTTTCTCATGTCCAAACTAACTTAACTAACATACCATACGAACGGACATACATCAAGCTAAATATAACCAGCATAAGCGGACTTCTCGTTGTACGAAAAAGCTAAACAAAGCAAGGGCAGCTAAAACTAGAAAGCCTAGCTTGATGTGTAGCCGTGTATCTCTAAATATATTTTACTAGCGGCCGCCAGCGACTTCGTTCGCGTGGTTTAGTTATGCTCCGCTCCTATTGGTCGCAGCGTGATGTTATATAGCCTAAAGCCTTCCTGGATTAATGGGGTATCCAACGCAAAAATAATTTTTCAAATCGGATCAGTAGTTTCCGAGATTAGCGCGGACAAACAAACAAACATACAAACTAACTCTTCAGCTTTATATATTAATAAAGATTTTCATGATAGTCTGTTACAATATCTGTGAAAGAATGCAGACGAACGAGCTTTATATCGACACCAAAACACCCATATTGTACGTATGTAAGTATTATGTATACAGTTTTTTATATATATATAAAAAAGATATATAAAAAAAACTTTTTTATATTTCGGTTGTCACGTTTATTGTGTGTGAAATGTGATCAGACTCCTCATAAAGTGAATACACGTTTTAAAACTGCTTTATTTCACTTAGAAACATTAAATCTATCTTTACTAATATATAAAGCTGAAGTTCGTTTGTTTGAACGCCCTAATCTTAGGAACTAATGGTCCGATTTGAAAAATTTTTTCGCGTTGGATAGCCCATTAACCCAGGAAGGCTTTAGTCTATATAACATCACGCCGCGACCAATAGGAGCGGGGCATTTAAAAAAAACGCGGACGAAACCACGTGGCGCAGCTAGTAGAAAATAAAAAACTATTGAAGGCATGACATGAGCAAATACGACATGCTAGAACCTGTCTGTGCTATGGCATACATTTTTTTTTTTATATATATATTTTCAAAATTTGATGAAAAACGCTCCTAATCCTAAATCTATTGCTTAGTTTAGCAGGTCGTAGCGGTCATTCAGAGCTAGACACGAAAAGCAGCTTTTTTTCTGCATATCATATTCATAAATTGTATTAGTCTGCCTTACAGTTGCATAGTCGATTAAAAAAACGTTAATTTGTATAGTAAGTAATAGAATTTTGTCCTTAATATTAATTGAAATAAGTTTTTTTTTTTTTTTATTTCGTCATAGAAGAAGCAGTGTTTCCCAATATCCCATTGGCAAAAGTAACAAATTTCGATACTACATGTACACCCTTTTATTTCCATTATCATGTTTTCTTTTGTTGCGCAATATTTCATGGTTGACTGAACAAGACCTGCCCCCGAATCGGCGAACACATTTTTGTCAAATGATTGCGACTAGTTGGGATCAGTTGGGATCGTTCGGACCGCCCATTGGTCCGTTCGGTCCAAACGATCCGAACTAGTCGCAATCATTTGACAAAAATGTGTACGCCGATTAGGGGGCAGGTGTGCAATGATTGAAGGATTTTATTATACAGATGTCGCGCTTTTCTTCGTAAGTTAGGTCAGTATTGATTTACAAATATTTTAGTAGATTATAATGCAAATTGATTTTGATTTGGCGTCGGCCGTTTTAAACCGTTGATCATACCATTGTTAAAGTAACTTCTAGGACATCATAGTTACATACATTGATAAATATCCTTGAATTGAAAACCAATATATTTTATCGTTATTATATACCACACATTTGCAATATATATTACATGTTTACAAGCATCTGCATACATTGATTAATTGTTTGTATGACCATGAATTATTAAATAAAAACAATGTTATTATAAAAAATTACAATAGTAAATTACTTATTAATGTACCTACTTAAACAAAATAATTTAAAAAAAGTAAATAAAATTTTTACTGCTTAAATCACAAAGAAAAAATTTCACAATCAGAGCTCTGGTGTAAACAATCACAAAGTGTAATGGTATGGTTAACATTGTGCATTATAATAATGACATCGCAGTAAGATACCTCAGGGTTAATTAACTTATGGAAAGATTCTAACACCTTTAATTTCTCTAAAACGCAAATAGAAAAAAAAATTGTTTTAGTAATTTTATATACAGTTATGATGCCAATGGCAAAATTGTATTATCTTAGTAAAACTGTCACATAAATTCTTCTATGACTTGTGACTATAATTAAGACTGTTTAAGAAGACCCGTTTTATTATTGAAGACCCGATATACTTCCTCACTGTCGCTACACCTAACTAAAATGGTCAAGTTTTTATTATCAGCCAATGTTTAAAATTAGCCATTCGTCATGTCACTAATGCAAAAGAAGTCAAAATCGGTTGAACGGGCTATATAAAAAAGGATTGGATGAAGTAAAGCGCTGTGACCGCAAGGAAGTGTTTCACTAAATAAACCAAATACAACTTCATTGCATCTTTGTGTTCCATTTTTATTAAGAAAATCTTTAATAAATATTTTCTGTCAAATTTAGCTTTTAATCACGATTAAACTGTCTACCTTCTGTCATTTTATAATAAATAATAACATGCACTGAAGTTCGATTCAGGTTAGTTTGTGAACAAAAGAAATCGGTGCAAAAAGCCAACCAACCAATCTATTACAAATTTATACATCTAACAAAAATTTGTTAAAGCTACCTTAAAAATTAGGTCAACTATTAGGGAGACACCATGACACCTCGTGGCTTTCACACGCATAAATTTGACTTGTCAACACTCACTGGATCTTGTCCGTATCGTACTACAGTCGGTGCAAATCTCATCGCTGCGGATTTCTACGAACCGCTTTACGAACGCGTCGGACGGCGGGATTGGCGCCACTGCCCATGCTGAACTGAACTTGTGGTGCGCCGGCGGGAGCCCCACCGAAACTGTAGACGCCTGTCTGCTGCGGAGTCGCTTGATGCGGCTGTAACTGTTGCTGTTGCTGCTGTTGCTGAATGTGTTGATGTTGCATCTGCTGCTGCTGAACTTGTTGCTGCAAATTTATACACAAAATATTTGACACATGGACAAATGAACAAACGATTATCAGTACGCGGGCAAAGCTGCGCGCTTGAATCAAAGAGTTCTACATAAACACTGCGTATGTCACTGATAATTCAACCCGTGTAACTACAAGCATCGCACGTAGAGATTGATTTTACTTTTGCGTGATATACGGCCTTCTGGCTGGCCAGTCCATAACTGTGATGTTCACATCCCGAAGATATTCCCTATATGGCCTCTTGCATCATCATGCATAAAAATAAAATTTAGGCCCACATAGTCCGTGTATGGTAGCACGTGAGGTTCTAAGCATTCACGAATGTACCTTTCAGCATTTAATGTTGGCAGCCGTGGTCCTGTAACAACCTCAAGTTGAGTTTTGCCGCTCGCGGATATACCGCCCCAGACAGTCCATGAGCCACCGCCATAAGCAACCCTCTCTTCAAAGCAAGATTGTGTGAAACGCTCTCCCTTACGTCGGTAGACCTTCTTCAATCCATCATTGCAATTTTAGACTCATCAGAAAAGAGGTGTACTCTTTTCTGATGAGTCTAAAATTGTGTTAAATCAGGCTCCAATCTTGCTGTGTCCAATTTAAATGAGTGCTCGCGTTATTTTGGGCCCATTAGCTGGCTTGTGTGGTACCATATCGCGTTCTTTTAACCTTCTTCGAACAATTCGAGCGCTCATAGATACTCCGTGGAAGTCGCGAAGTTGGTTTTGTACCCCAATGGAGGTAAAGTGACGATTTCTCAAGCTGTTCGTCACGATGAATCGATCCTGCCTTTCAGTTGTGACCCGAGATCGTGGCCTTCCTTGGCGACGAACAAAGCCGCCAGTCTCTAGGTACTTCCGATAAACATTTCGGACCGCAGATCGACTTTAATTAAGTTGAGCACTCACATTTCTTTGGCTGTGTCCGGCCTGAATAAGTGCCACAGCTTGGGCGGCGACTTCAGGTGAAGTATCCATAGATTATTGATAGAACCTCACCTTAATATTAAGAATAAGTAATGTTTGTTGCAAAACCAAAGATATCAATCACTTTTCAACAAGGAATTTCTATCTAAACTGGAATGTGAACTTGCATAAGTCTCTTATTTAAAAGAAGACTCTATCGCAAGAGCAATAAGGTCGATCGGAAATAAAACTTTATTTGAAGAGAACACGGTCCGAGGGACTGGGAAAGCGTCCCAGTAGCCTTCTGTCTCTTTCTAAGTGTTACCCATATTTATTTTTTGTAATTTTGTTTGAAACCATCAATTTCGATTAGAAAAAAGATGGTGAAAAAGGGTTCCATTAATGTCTGTAATAGTGAGTCATACTCTGGATGTGGAATATCATTCTTTAAGTAAGGTTTTTGCGGTAATCATATGCAAGTTATTTTGTTTGTATGTAGAGTGACCATAAATTTCCGAATAATTAATAAATGTGCACTTAGTCATTGTGTGCATAATAAAGTGACTTTTATTGGGTATTTACAATGACATTAAATTCTGCTTTCTTGTAGATATTTTATTTATCTAAAGGTACAGTTACCGATAGATTGACCTGCTGTCGTCCGTACATCATCAATTTAGGTATTCATCCATTTTTAAAATTCAATAATGAATTTAAAAAGATCGCATCCATGTCGAATTGTTCATTAAAACTCAGGTAATATAAGTGAAAAAAAAATATTTTACGTACATTCCTTATTTATTCCATTATAATAGTCACCCTACACAACAAGGACAGAGGGCTACTGTGAAGCTATCTCCCTCGGACCGCGTTTTGATCGATAGTTCACATTCCAGTTTAGATAGAAATTCCTTGCTTTTTAAGAATTAAATTCAAGTAAACCAATAAAATCAAGTTTTCTTAGTATTCGATTGTTTGATAACAACAAACAGGCTCCAAATTGTCTTTAAATTCTGTGTTCGAAATTCAAAAAGACTATTGAATGAAATTGTGAATGTGCCAGGTTCAAAACTGAATAAAAACTTTTTGGTTGACCTAATATAAAATTTTAGCTAGGACCAAACGAAACTGAAAATGCAAGGTGGGCCAATAGATGTGTCTAGTAGTGTATATTATAGTACATATACTTGTAGGATGAAAATACTTAGATAATGTATATAAAATTGTAATATATATGTATATATGATAGCATCAATTAAAACATAAGGCGAATTGCACAAGTTAAATGTTAAACGCCAAAGCAAATTAACGAAGTACATTTCACATTAAGTTTGTTCTAATATTCTGCTAATTTCAGCCATAGCGTTCTGAATGCCTACGACGTTCAACCCAGGAATCCAAATTTATTTCTTTCTTCATAAACCATCTAATTGTGTATTTCACCACCTGTTTTCACCTCTACTCGAGATTCACACAGCCACACCTCACTAGCTTTCGTCATAGTTCTATTCTTGAATTTCTTTCTAATAATGAACCTACTGCCAGTAACCAATAAAGATATAAACAGGCTATTAATGAATGAATCATAAACAAGTTTAGTTTAACTAGAACAAAATTATTATAGAATACATTTCCATTTGGATTCCAAGATTTTTATATCATAGACATTAACTACATCTAACTAATCTTTTAATAAGCGATGCAATGAGCAATCCGTCTTAGATACAAAATAAATTTATTCTCATTCAAAATAGTCTACGTGGCTTCATACGTGGGATTTACGAGAACGCATAAACAAAAGTAAAGAAATCTAAAATCACGGAGACATGCAAGATTTAATACTTAGATGCAGATTCACTTTGCATGGCATCGCGCTTTTTAGGCGGAAACACAAGATGGATAATTAAGGCTACCTTAACCTTTCCACAAACGGAATGTTCTTGGAAAACCATCAATTTTCATGCTATTATAGTCGCAAAAAAACTTTATTTTTATTTTATTTTTTATGTTTGAGCAACAGTACGATCCAACATCCGATGAGGATCTATATGCATCAACAATTTTTTTTTTAAACATCCTTATTTTTTATGGCTTCGCCCCAAATTACCCTTCGGCCATTGTTTAGGAGCTGTTTGCAGACTCATACAGCTCAAAATTCGAAGGAAGCTAAGTATGTGCCCTTTCTTCGACAAAAGTAAGTTACTTCAAATATTAGGTATGCACGAATTAAAAAATAGAATCTAGTATCCCGTAGCCTCACGGTAAAGGAAATTGCCCTAATGACTACCAACGCCTGCATTCACAATCACTAAACACTCCCAATCTGTTTCTAAAAAGATATAACAAACAGATCATCCACTCAACAAGATAATAATTGCTCATCATCATCTTAGCGTTAATCCCAATCGCTACCGTAGCTTTTCAGCTTTTGAGTCTGGGGTCCGCTTTACCAGTCTAACTGCTGATTTTGGCTAAACTTCCGATATTTAAACTATTATTCGATATTTATAACTTAGATAATAATTGCTTATTTTTAAAAATCAGCAATTATTCAAAACAGTAACTAGTACATAAATTTAAAAAAAATGCTTTAATCAAACATTAGAATGTATCTGGTGATTGGGAGACAAACTAATTTTTCATTCTACTTCATTAAAAGAATAAGACAGAGACTTCAAAACACAGAACATAAATATTAGCTTAATCCTGTCAAAATGTGTCATTCCTGGTTATAAACTTTTTTTTTTTTGTTAAATTCTTTCCGTTCTTCTGAACGGAAAAGGCAAAGGCATAGTACGCCATACAGCCTAGTCTTCAGTAAATATATTCTTGAGTAATCTTCTATCCTAACTTATCCTAATTAATCCTAACTTATCCTAGCTTATCCTAAACTTATCCTAACTAATCTAACTCCTTTCGTTTCTCGCGTTTGGACGATAAGGAGCGGTTTAGCGTAAAGACATGATGCGGCCACTATGCTACAATATTTCACTGTTCTTTTTGAATTATTCACTGAATGCACTTTTTACTACATAAATCACGCGTTTTTATTTAGTAAACGACACTATAAATAATTTTAAAAGTCCAATGAAAAATGAGCGTGACACTCATCTTGACATTCCCGCCAAAACCTCGGTTATAAACTATCTGTGTGCCAATTTATTTTTTATTTTTAAGAGATTCTAGTAGAATCCTTGCTCATAAACTTTCGCATTTAATATTAGTAAGATCTTTTTTTTTATATTTTTACTGTGAGGATTTTGTAGGGCTTGTGGGCTTTAGATATGTAGACCATTTCCATATCCTACTTGTGGACAGGGCTTATCTTCCCATATTCAATGTGATTTGAAAAAAATGTAAAAGCCAATTATTTTTAAAAGAGCTCCTGTGATGTTTCTTTCTGGCTCCTTTCCATATAAAATGACCATTTGTACTATGCACCTAGCTCCTGACGTTTATGCCGATATTGGATTATGCGAAATAATATAATAATTTCAGTATATCAATAGACAAATATTCGCCTTATTCCGGTGGAGCTGTTGTTAGGCTATTATCTGATAGATTTTATTGTATCGTCAAATGAGAGATAGTAATTACGAATATTAACCAATAAGGGTGCTGGTTCATTTACAGGTCTTTAATGGAATTAGGGTTTTAAAATCTATTCTTTTTTTTTTATTTATTCCTCAAAATAGAAGAAAGGTTACAATAATTCCCATAGAGCTAAAAATTTGTAGGAATGTTCAGAATACTATTATCAGGCGGGATTGCAGTCAAGCACTAGTTTATTACTATTAAAAAAAAAAAATGATCTGTGAAAAGTCCCCATCAATCCCTCTTGTGCAAAAAAATTTATTGATGGTGAAAGTATGCAAAAATGGGTTTTCGCGTTTTACAGTTAAACGGTAAGTACAGCAAAAATAGTTCAAACAAAAATTGTAGATCATCCGATTCTCTACAAAAAGTGTATCTACACTTTTTCATAAGTATTGCCATTTCCATCATTAAGTGGTTAAAAGAATTGGATAAAATATTTTATTCGTAATATGCACGTTAATGTACTTTTATATACATTTTTGAAGCGTTATACGAGTAAAAATGAGTCCTTCAAAGTCTTATTAGACTGGACTAATTGTCTTTCGAGCAAACTATACGATAATTGTATCTTCAGTGCTTTTATCTTAGGCACTTGTTATCAACGACGTTTCAAATCGCATTTTACAAAATTAATATATGTTGCGACTTTCTAAATGTATATGCATCTTAATTTGAAAATTCACCTTTCTTCGTTGCGTTCCCGTAAGCCTCTCCCGTAAATTCTCAGTGCAGTTAGTTAAAGAAAAAGAAACATATTTACCTGCTGCCCAAACCCGAAAATGCCTGTTGACTGCGGAGCACCGAAGTTGAAGGCTGGTGCTGGTGCCGGAGCCTCAAACGAAGGTATAGATGGATTCGCCGAGCCGAACGTAGGTGTTGCACCAATGGTTGACGCGCCGAACATGGGCATCTGAGGCGTGGGGTTACTTGCTGGTTGCGGCGACCCAAACAAGTTCCCTGTGGGCTGAGTTGGAACAGTATTTGCGAACAGAGACGATTGTGTGTTGTTGGTCTGGTTATTCATCCCAAACACATTTTGAGGAGTTGCGGAGGTCCCGAATGTCGGCGTGCTGCTAGCAGCGTTGAACGGTGCAGACGAGCCAAATGTGAATGTGGGCTTCTGCAGAGTACTCGATGCAGAGTTGGACACAAATGGGTTCGGAGTCGATGTGCTACTGCTTGCTGACCACACATTATCCTTCTGCCCTGTATTATTGAATAAGCTCGGTGCAGGAGCTGTTAAACTGTTTGCAGGCTGCATGCTGCTAGCTGTTGGCAGCGGGTTTGTAGATAAACCATTGGTACCTCCTAGAGTACCGATATTCCCGATTGTTATAGTACTTGATGATAGTGAGCTTCCAGCCATAGAGCCAAGTGAGTTTACTGCCATAGCATTTCCTGTGAGTCCATTAGAAACAACCAATCCATTGCTACCTCCTAAAGTGGTGGGCAAGTTGTTGTTGGCACCTAATGTGGTCCCTGTAGATAGACTGAAGGTGCTTGTATTAGTGCTACTACTTTCGGTCACTCCGAAAGGAGACTGGAACAAAGCAGGCGAATCTTTCGTCGTGGTTGAATTGGTGCCAAATGTAAACGGAAACTTGGGCTTTTCAGGAGCAGCAGGCATTGTCAAAGCCGCTGATGGTGGTGTAGGGTTACTCGGTCCATTATTTCCAAAACTAAACAGCGGCGCCGACGTCGCATTGTTGTTCGACTCACTGGTTTGGAACATTGGCGCGGATGTTGTAGTTCCAATAGGCTGCTGGAATAACGTCGCCGTAGCTGTGCTGGTCTCAGGCGACTTAAACATGGAGAAACTGGGCGCACTAGTCGTCGGTAGAGCGGTACTTTGCGACTGTTGTGTAAATAGGTTCATCGAAGGGCTTGTGTTCGCCTTAGTTTCAAACAACTTAGTATTCGACGACATACCAAATGTGAAAGTTGGTGTTGTTTTTGGTTTTTCTGCAGATGACGCTGGTGAATCCACAGAGTTGACTGGCGTATCCTTCTTCACATCAGTTGCAGGTTGAGGATTAAATAAAGTTCCAGATGTTAATGTCTTATTTTCACTGTTTACCTGAGATGGTGGAGCCATAATAAGTGGTTTGCTCTGAGTGGGTGCATTCAAATCAACTGATGGAACTTCCTGTACTTTTTCTTCTTCCAAGTCCTTATTGGAATCTAATTTGTTTGTGACCACTGTACTTGTAGAGGTCTGTTTTGGAATACCAAACGTAAAATTCATTTTTGGAGCCTCAACTGATTTTCCTTTGGAATCATCAGATTTATTTTCTACCGTTTTCTTAGGTAAAGCAAATGTAAATGTTGGTGTCTCAGCTAATATATTGTTATTTGTTTCAGATTGTGTTTTCGATTTAGATTCAAGTGATACATTTACTTCTGGTTTCTTACTTATTGCAGCCTCTTGTACTTTAGAATCAATGCCGAATTTAAAAGAACTATTTGCTATTTTCCCAAAGTTGAACTTTATATCTGTCATTTTCTTTTTGTCTACTTTTTCTGCGCCGCAACATATACATGTATGCCTATCACTTTCATTTCGGACTAAACAGCTGTTACATTCCCATTTTTTGTGTTCATTCATTAATTTTAATTTGTTGGTTCCAAAGAATGAGTTGGGCGTTGTGTCGGCGACACTGGTCTGTTTGGCACCTGGCCGTGCGCCTCCGCACGCCGCACATTTATCTACGCTACTTTTATTTGAGATCCAACAATCATCACATTTCCAATCAGCATTCACCGTCGACTCAGTTGGCACTGCCTTCTTAGGGACAGGTTTGAAGACCGTGGAAGTCTGCGAAGTGATCGTACTCGTGAGCGAAGTGGTTGTGCCAATGGCAAGCGTACTACTACTCCTGGGCCGACTACCACTGCAGCAGACGCATTTGGCTGCACTATCTTCATTGCTGACCCAGCAGACCTCACATTTCCACTTTGATGATGAACTGATTCCAGTCGAATTTGTTTTTATTGGGCTGGCTACTTGAGATGATACAGACATCTTCTCACAGTTTGCACATTTATCTTTTTGAGACAGACTATCAGCAAGCTTGCAAACAGAACATTTTGCATTCGGCATTGGCGGTTTGGAGCCACAACAGACACATTTAGTGGCTTCTGCCTTGTTTTTAACCCAGCAGTCCGCACACGCCCAGTCTTTCGTCTTAGTGGAAATTGTTTCGGGTTCTTTTACTTTACCTACAACAACAGAACAATCGTCACTTTTGCTTTCAAATTTCTGATCTATGCGGCGCTCGGGACTCTCGAATGTGTATTTCGGAGGTGAAGCACACGCTTGTGGCGTGTCATTTGAGACTTTCACAGGATTAGAAAATTTGAAAACACTGTTAGTAACTGTTTCGTGCTTACTTTTAGACTCTGCAATATTTTTTTTATCAACTGTGGGAAGATCAATATTAGGTGTAGAGGTAGCTGGCAGCTTTGAAACCGTTGGAGTATTAAATGAGAATTGTGGTAGCTTGTCCTCATTTAATCGTAGCACCCCTGTTGGTAGTTTAACCGGAGTGGCCGCTTCAAAATCATCCAAGTTTCCTCGGTTGGTTCTTGTTACCCTTGCTTTTACTTTGGTGGTCATTTTGTGGGACTGTTCCATCTCAGATTCTTTCCTAAAAGAGAACAACATACTGATTAAACTAACATTGAAATTATTATTCATTTTGCGCAGACTTTAAAAATATAAACGCATTTGGGGTCATTAAGATCATTTAGTGTGTTCAGAGATGTAATTTAATGATTACCAATCATAGAGTCAGAAATCCCGAGTAGCCAGAGTAGAGTACTATTCTTATTATTATGAAAAAGTTTATTTATATAAAGGGAAAGTATTTGGTTTTAGTTGTGACCTATGGGTATCCTCATAATTAGATAACTCAAAGGAATTATTATATGTAGAACTTTCTGTATTATGATTGTTATATAAAATACTTCTTCTTCTTCAGCCTATAGAGCTCCACTGCTGGACAAAGGCCTCCCCCAAAGCTTTCCACAATGACCGATCTTGTGCTGGCCGCATCCATTGGCTTCCCGATGCGACCTTCACCAAGTCAACGGTCCACCTTGTTGGGGGCCTCCCTACGCTGCGTCTTCCGGTACGTGGCCGCTACTCCAGAACCTTACTGCCCCATCGGCCATCGGTTCTACGAGCAATGTGCCCTGCCCGCTGCCACTTAATTTTAGCGACTCGAAGAGCTATGTCGGTGACTTTGGTTCTTCTGCGAATCTCCTCATTTCTAATTCCATCATGCAGAAAAACTCCGAGCATAGCTTTTTCCATCGCCCTTTGTGACTCTGAGCCTTCGTATGAGGCCCTTTATGAGCGACCACGTTCCAGTTCCGTAAGTCATCACTGGCAACACACACAGGTCAAAGACTTTAGTGTTGAGACACTGTGGTATCTTGGATGACGAGAAGATATAACGTAGCTTCCGGAACGCTGCCCAGCCGAGCTGGATTCGACAAGATACCTCTTTCTCAAAGTTGGACTTAAATACTTGTTTGTATGTTTTCTGGAAGTTACTTAAATACTAATTAAGAATTTTACTTAAGGTAACAATTGAATGGCTCCGACATTTATTGTAAATGATGCAGAATGCCTTGCAAACATAATTATAATGAACGACTGGGGCACAGGCGTACTCTCTGTGGGACGGAGTGGGCTATTACCCGCCACGTAGGTTCGCTGCTTAGATGTAAGTGAAAGGCAGCCTCATCTAAACTAATCATTCGGTATTACATACTAGGGAAAGAATTTAACGAAAACTGGAATTTAATGAGTACAGTATGAAATGATGACTTCACACTGTAATCCGAAAATACAAATTAAATAAATAAATAAATTATTAATAAAAAAATATATAAATTAATAATAAATTAATTATTATTAATTATTTGGTAAATTCTTTGCATTCGATTCTAGCATCAGTGTTTTTAAAAATTGGCTACACACAGTACATACCCTCCACAGTATAATAATTATTAAACTACTAACTTTAGGACTAGAATACATTACCCTTTCGCTTCAGTTGGATACGTCGGAAAGCTGGAAGCACTGCTATGTGAAGCAATAAGTTGGCGCGCGACATTCGTCGTGTCCATGAGGCGAGATTTCTTTTTCAATCGTAGTATTGACGCGATGCTTGGCACATGGAGCTCTTGTGTTTTGTAAGCTAAAACAGACATTCAACTTTTATTAAGACTCCGTATGTTTTTATCATACTTATATGTATATAAAAAATCTCATAACGAGAGAAGGAGCGTGAAGAGGAACTGTATACTTACATAAACTTCTATTTTTGTAGGGAGACGGTCTGTCGGAAGACGTATTGTTTACCCAGTCGTTCTTTGGCTTAGTATACAGCGGGATCCTTCTAGCTTCCATGAGTGGGGAAGAATAACTTTCTAATAGATCCATAATCCGTCGTGCAGAACTACTAAGAGCAGTCTCATCACTGTTGCTCTTAGACTCATTCACTACAGCCACGGTCTGTTGTTGGATATTAGGCTGATTTATATAGGAAGAACTTGCGGCTCCACCATACATTGTTCTGCCTGGGTAAAACGGAGAGCCAAGGAGACTAGGTTTAAAACTAGGCTGCTTTGGATCACGCATTGTATTTGTCGCTGATTTTGCTGAAATTATATGTTCGTAGTAAGTATCTAGTGTAAGTGGAAATACTATAAATATATTTTTTATGGTAGTCTAATAGATCAATGGGTATAATGTGATTAATATTTAAAGCAATAGTTCCCCATCTGTTTTAAATATATTTATAAATTATACTGCAGCATTATCTATAAATGTTCATTGTTCGTGTTAAGAGTTAACCACATATTTACATAAAATATGTTAACATATGTTGAAAATCAAGAACCAACTTTATAAGCACCATTTTGTTCGAGAGCATTATTATTCAAAATCAAGTCACTCTGTATCTGCATTGACACTATATTGTGAACACGGTCTATCGGCTATCAGAGTGAATTCAAAACATTTTATAGAATAATATTTAAACCTATTAAAGCTTTCCGAGAAATTTCTGAAATAACTAGAACTATGTATGTAATAATATTTTTCAGCAGTAACATAAAACAGCAATAAGGCGAGAGGTCAAGTACTGTGCACTAACATGTGATTTTGAAATGCAACAATCTACTGCCTGACGGTCTTGTAACAGTTACATGCATATACTAATATAGCTCTGCACAACATAATATGCATAATATCATGTCAATATATATACACAACACATTCAAACAACTATACCAAGCAGCTTAAGACATACTTTACGGTTTCTATATATTAATCTCATAGTATATTGTATTGTAAACACATAATATAAAGACACATTTCATAAAACTTTGCCAAATGTTACAGACGACATAACTGCCTTTTCTGTAAAACATCTGCATACATTAATTGCCTTTATCCTTAAATTTATAAAAATGCAGAAATACCTCTTTGCCTTTAACAACCGAAAATATTTGATTCCAGCTAGGTATAAGGAAACAGGTTTAATATAAACTGCGAAACTAAGTAAATATTTTTTTATGAATTTTAAAGAATTTACGTTTTCTCGTCAGACTCAGTGTTGACATACGCAGTGTTTCCCAAAAATCAAAGTTATATTTGAACCTTAATATGGAAATTTTTACTTTGGCTCTTACATTATTAATGCATTTATTTTTTGCCATTAAGAATCAGCTTAAAATAAAACAATGTTAATATGAACATGTTTCAAAACGGTTGAAAATTATATGATCTCACTTACTAATTCTTTTAACACACTCCTCTGGGCTGGTTGTGTCGAAAATCGATTTTCTTTTGTTGGCTACTGATTGACCAATGCTGGAAAGTGAGTGAGGCATCTTGAACATATGTGGTGTGTCTCTATCCAACTGCTCTGTTTCTTCAATTGGGGCCCGCAACGGCGTAGTAAAAGTGTTCTGGCTGGTTTGTGCATATTGTGTGGCAATGAAGGGGCTGGCACCATAAGGTAGTTCCAAGATTTCAACATCAGTAGAGCAGCCTGCCTGCAATAGCATGAAAAGTTGTTTATTGCTAACCACATAACACTTTATCTTACTGTGGAACCAAAACGAAGAGCACATGAAACAAACAAATAAATGAATAATCCCCAATCATCAGTGTTGAGTAGTCGAGTTACGGTATTTATGTATAAATACAACAGCGATGTTTTGCTAGATAAATAATGTACAACACTATTTTTTATACGAATTAACTAGATACCTGGCTGTGGGAAGATACATGTACTGATGTACATGTATCTTCCCAGAGCCAGGTATCTAGTTAATTCGCTGGCTGAATAGTGATCTATTCAGCCCAGCCTACCAGTTTTTGTATAACATTATTACTATGAATAATTTTCCAGCATATTCCTATTTCATTGCTTCAAATGTTCGAAAAATTTACCTGCTCAACAACGTAAACAACATAATGGATGTAGTTGAACTCTTAAAATGAAACCTACTGTTACTGATGGCATATTACGCAATTACCCTGCTGGCCGACTCTAGGGAGGTTCCTAGGAAAGTCACACAGCATATATATTATTTACTATTAATATGTTGAAAAGCATCTAATATTACATACCAGGAAAAAGTCTGATGTGGCGAAAGGCCATAAACTAACTTAAAAAATATTTAAATAAAATCTTACTTCTGCATGACTATAGTGGCCGTATGTTCCGGGCGAACTAAATCGCATACGTTTTGCTGGTGGCTGGGTTATAACCGGGATGTCTGTTTCATCGTCTGACGAATCTGAGGCGTCAGCTATTGATGACGAACCATTCGCGTTTGAAGTGCTTGGACTACTGAACCATTTTGTGAGTGTAGATGGCAGTAAGCCTGACACTCTGGATGTTACATTCTTGACAAAAGACTGTAATAAAAACAAAAATTTGTGTTAATAAATAAAAACAAACAGAAGAAGCGATTTGATAATACGTGTGTAGATTTAAAAATTGATGGCCCATTTGAATGTCTTTATTATTAAATTAAATAACACTGAAGCCCTCAACTGATAGTGTGTGACGGTTTTCTATCTTTGTAATGAATCCTTAACAATTATTTTCACTTTGGCTTCCCCTATGACGTCAACTGCATCATCATGTCAGGCACAGGCAATAAGATTTTACTCAGATTATGAGAGAGACAGAACATTTCACTCCAATTTCCATATTCCGAATCATAACAGAATGCTAACCATTGACAAACTCGCGTGACAGATGAACTACACATTGTAGCCATAAGTCATAATTATAGTAGCATGTTGGACAGCCCATTAAATGAGGATGTTTTTGTGGGTTTTTTGAAACAATCAACTCGTTTTACGGTGTACTCTAACAGTTTTCTAGTTTAGTTTTAATTATGACCAGCTTATTTTGGATAGGCAATCAACAAATAATCTTTCCCGCTTTGGAGAGAACGGAAGGACCTGGTTCTTATCGGGCGGTAAACTGCCCACTGTTCGCCGCCAGCAAGCCTGTGCCTACGGTGGTAGACATTTGGTTGCTGTTTTCCGACGACCAGGGCGTCTCCTGCGTTGTGAGCATTACTGCTTCGCAGAAGGAAGTGATGGCCTGCCGTGTACTCTCGCTCCGGACCATGGACTGGACCAGTGCCGGACGCGAGTTGTCACTGCCACCGATCTCCGCTGTGAGGACACGATAATCCTCCACCCAAGCCGGGCAGACCTTCACCGTATGGTCCACCCTGTCCTCAAGGCGAACCCCGCAGTGGTGTTGGCGTTCCTCCCGCGTTATCCAGAACAGGAACCTCCCAAAACAACCGCGTCTGGTGAGGACCTATATTAGCCGGAAGGTAGGGACGCCGTGCCGTGGGGATCTCGTGGCGCCACTCCGAAGAGAGGGGACTTATCGCCACTAATGTGGCGTGCCCAGCACTGAGTTGTGACATTCGCACTATCCATGTCGCCATGAGATCCCGAAAGAGCTCTGTCCGTCGTGTTTTGCCTCGTCTCGCCACTCCCAGCATAACAAACTATGCTGACGAGGATGAGGTCGGCGCGGAGCATCCAGTCGAAGCCGATGTCCCACAGATACGGCCCCAGGACTGATGACAGGGTCGAACGCGAGAGGCCACAAGAACATGGCGGATAGGGTTGCCAGACCGCCGGGAAATCCGGGACTGTCCCGGAATCTTGCCTCTTGTCCCGGAATCAGCGGTAAATGTCCCGGATTTTAACTAGCAAGGAATGAAATGACGTGGTTGCCTTCCTCCCTGTGTCATGATTTTGCATATCTCGACATCATGGGCTCTGTTCTAAAACTAGACGTTAGACGTTCCTTCCCAGTGTCCCTGTCGACGACTGTCCCGGATTTGGAATGAGCTTTTTTTAGACGTTCTTTCCGACTGTCCCTGTCGACGACCGGACCGTCCCGGAATTGGTAAGTTCCTATCTGGCAACCCTAATGGCGGAGCTCTATCCAGCCGGGCAGACCTCCACCGTATGCTCCACTGTGTCCTCAGGGCGTTCCACACAGTACGACACCCTAGTATTTGGTTCCCCCTTAAGGAAAAAACAAACATTCAGAAACACATGTTTCTTTGTGTTGCCCTCCTTGTTTCAAGACATCCCAAACAAACTTTTTACCCTCGTACTTTTTACTCTCGTACTTTTTACTCTCGTACTTTTTACTCTCGTACTTTGGACATCTCATTGGATGTAGAAACATAAAATATGACTTGACACAGTTAAAAAGTTTTAGGTTCTGTGAAACAACACCAACCAAGTGAGCGGCCATGCTTATTAAAGGTCCATAGTGGGAAATGAATTTATTACAAAAAAAATGTACTAGAAATTCATGCTCTCCCATACACCATGGTCAATTCTCCCACTGTAAAAGTAAGTTTATAATTACAACATACTTTCACCATGAAATGGGAGAAATTTGTTGCGATTATAAACTTACTTTAATAAATATATAAAAATACTGCACACAATTCTACGTGCAGTATTTTTATAAATATATAAAAATACTGCACATAATTCTATGTGCAGTATTTTTATATATTTATAGCATTCAAAGTAGCCCCTTGGAGCTTCTAAGTCATCAGATTTTTTTTTATAAATTATGAACCAGCGCTTGACCGCAATCCCGCCAGATGATCAGCAGTGATGCGATCGTTGATGGTAAAGCGTGCTAGTTTATTACGAGCCTATTCACTCTAGCCTTAAAGACACTCAAATTATAGTGTGACGGTAACACCGCCGCCGGCAAATCGTTCCAGTCCCTCGACGTACACGGTATAAAAGAAGAAGCGAAGCGCTTCGTCCGGATCGTAGTGGTCTCAACAACGTGAGGACCTTTGCGATGACGCCAAGTTTTCTGGCAGCCACTTTGGCCTTGGACTCAATAAACCGCCCAAAGTTTAGATTCGAGGAAATCTCAAGTCCCAAAAGCTGAAGGCGGTCGGTGCACTCCAAGGATGCATTCTGAAACGTAGGAGCCAAGGTGAACGGGCTCCTTTTGGCGGTGAAAAGACACGCCTGTGTTTTGGAGGCATTGAATGCTACAAGATTGGCTTTGCCCCATTCGGAGACTGCCTGTAGTGCAGCATTCGTACGCTCTACCATAGCCTTCTTTCGGACCGGATTGATTCCTTACTAGCCCGAGCTTCCGGCAGGTATCTCTCTTTAGGTTCGCACCACTTTGTTTAATATCTTTACAATTTTTGCTTGCAAGCAAGGAACTTTAACAACCACACTGTAAAACTGAATTCTGTGTGTGGTTATCAACACTAAGATCATTATTAGAATTTAGTTATAAACTTCATATTTATCCAGGCTGAGAAGTTTTCAATCAGTCACAGTATTAAGAGGTGTTGGCAATATCAAGGTCAATCAATATCAAAGTTGACTTAAACCCTGAAAGGAAACATTTATCTTTATGCCAAAACTTTGTTTACAATAATTCATTAATTAATTAATTTAGAAAGTACTATATATTATTAACATAAACAACAGGAAAACAAACTACACAAAATGAATATAATGAAATCCAATACAATCGCAGGGCATTAATATATTTACTATTGACAATGATAACCAATGTTTAAATACATTTGAAAAACATTGCTACAGCTTAATCGTGTTTTCAAATTACAACTATTTAGCTTCTTATTTCATGCTGCAAAGCAAAACTAAATCAAGAGATTACTATTAATTTTGGCACTACTTTTATTGTAATAATATCATCTTATATACTTTGGGAAAGAAAACTGTAATAATAAAAAGCATAGCACAGCGTTCAGCAGGAAAACTAAATTTATGGCCCAGCAAAACAGTGATCTTATAGTGCAACTTTTAATTATTACAAGCATTGTGTTATGATTCTTAAAGATGTTATCATGCATACGGTTTGCTATAATGTGGACTCCACCATGTTATTTGCATCTGTAAGACACTGTATATAACTAAGCTTTTATAATTTTCAATCATTAATATACTTATGTATACAATTAATGTAAAATTATATAAGCTTGCACAGCTTTCACTAAGAGCAAAACTAAACTAAAATATTATAGAAAATTTAATTTATTATTTATGAGGGAAGATTCTCCATGGATTTTGTCTACTAGAATGTCGAGTGAGCCTGCCATATGACAAAGTAGTGAATTAATGTTTTACAGCAGACTTTCTAACATATATAAATAACGGAACATACATAAATAACAGTTTTTACCAAATTAACTTTAAAAATAACTTTACAGTATCTGAACATAATACAACATGGTTTAAAAAAAAACATTTGAATGTTTTTGTCTGGTAATATAACTTAACCACAGTCTAAAAATCATACAGTCTTCCAACGAAGATGTCTACTCTAGATAGAGCAATCGTCACAATAGACAGAGAACAGTAAAACATCTTAATACAAACGAGCCGCTCTCGGTTTGAATGTTTGCGTGCGCGCCGTGCGCCGTGTCGGTACGCGATTTCACGCACACGCTGGCATAATATAGGATGGCATAAGATGGGGGCAGTACGGGCTGTGCCGCGTGACTGTGAGCACGCGTGTAAATTACATGATCGCTCGCGTTGGTCAACTCTCGCCGGCCACTTACCATAATATTAATTATTACGAGTATCATGACTACAAAAAGGGGAAAAAAATATTGTAGTGTTTTCGGGTGCCTCAATAACGATTTCGCAAACCCGGACTTATTATTCTTCATCATTCCTACTGAACCAAAAATATAAGTACCTATTTATACTTATATCTTATTAGAAAATATTAGTTTTGTTTATTTCACAGTTTATTTGCTTTATTAAGAGCGTACCCGAGTGGTATTTTTCCATATAAATGTATTCCTAAATTTACTTTCTGAAAACTATGTTTAGAGCTAAAGTTTATTTTAAGAAGCCTAGTTTTCTTATAAAACAGAGGATTGACTACGAAATATCGCTTAGGTAAACTTATTTGTCGCGTATAGTATAATAAGGGCAATTGCACAATAATTACCTACTACTGCAAATTACTATTTTTTTTTTCTATTGTCTTACGTATTATTTGATACAAATATGGCGTCTTAATCATGATATTAACTCAATAAAATTATAGTAAAAGTATAGTATGATGTGACCGACTAACGCTTAAGGTTACCACCACTTTTACTTTTAGCTAAATGGGACATAAAGCTAAATAGACAACCCTGGGCATCAACGCAAGAGTAGGCAAATAACGCGGCGGGCGGCCTTAGATAATCTACTGTTCTCTGTCTACTGTGCAATCGTGCCGGGTGTGAGGGACGAGACGCGGCATGCGAGCTGCGAACAAAACGATGTTCGTAGCTCGGTATCTATCATTAAGGGCTGACGCGTGTTTGTTTTAATTTGATATGAGTGTCAATTTTGAGTATAATTGGGGTGCTTGTTATGAAAAAGCCATCTTTTTTGACATCCAAGATGGCGGACGTCATTTTTTTATAATTTAATATGGGTGTCAATTATAAGTAAATATAATTGGGGTGCTTGTTACGAAAAAGCTATCCTTTTTGAAATCCAAGATGACGGACGTCAATTTAAAAGTACATATTTACAATATGATATGGGTGTTAATTCCGAGGTGGCTTGGGGTGACGGAAATGCTATCTAAATAACTTAAATCTGTGTCGAGTTGTTCCCTTAGTAAAAATAGCAAATTAATTAAATATAATACAGCTATTGATGTTGATCTGCAATAAATAAATAATTTCATAAATATTGTTTATTTGTGACAACCCTGGCCGATGCGTTACTGTCTAGACGATGTCGGCATTTTACACGAGATCAAAGGCGTCGACCTACTGTATGATTTTTATACTGTGACTTAACTAAGCATATGGCAATGCTTAGCCTCTGGCAAAGGTAAAAGCCAGCTTATGAGTTATGGAAAGTATCAATCAGCTATTTGGAAATTTCCTTTTGTAGACCATGAGCAATCAGACCCAACAGGCTTTCTATCAACAAGTTATTATACTTCCACTGATTGAGGGTTCGAGGTCCACCACAGTTTTTTTTAATCTACATTTTTACGAGCCTTCAGTACACATGGAGTGACTATGCCAGCCTCATGGGGAACCTCCAATACTAATAGGAATCATCTTTCCTTCATTATTTCTCTCCACAAACGAAATACGGCCCTTGCCGCATGTGCACATGGATTGCTAAACGCTATGTTCAGCAAACCATTCCACAGCGGCACCCCAGCCAAAACCTATCCCGTAGTCGCATATTGACCACATCCCAGTAACACATGTATCAGGTCTTCCTTTGCACCACAATAAGTACACAAATCGGTTTGAGTTACACGCATTAGTGAAAGTAACTTATTTACCGGAACATGGCCAGATCTAATTCTAAATGCACAGACAAGAAGTTCCCTACAGAAGCCGACACTGCCAAACCAGGGCACCAGCGTAGGTGAGTCTTGGATTGTCCTGCACCAAATCCCTTTTGTCTCCGAGCACTTGTCAAAGCATTTTTTCCATTTCCCTATGCTATACTCTATAATGGTAGGTAAAAGCTCGGAGGCATAAGGAAGGCACAAGACCTCTCGTTCCCCCCCCAACTGCCTGTCTTGCTGCTAAGAAACCGCAACCTCATTACCTCGAATTTCGAATTTTTTCGGGGTGGAAATCCTCATAGGATGTCCGCCGCCCTGGGTTGGGCGACGGGGTCTGTCAGACTTTTACTGACTAAAACCATCCCGGTGTCTCTTCTATCACGAGCAAACGCTTGAGGCCGCGGGAGTCTAAATTCTTCCACGGCCCCACACCCTCGTGCTGGCCCGGTCTGTCCGGGCCCCGTCTCCTGCACGGGGTAGTGGGGTGTTAAACTACCCCATGCAGCGCCTCAGGGGCGTGCGTCGACACTCGCGCGCGTCTCCGCCTCGGGGTCCATCGAATAGGGGGCGGGGACTTCCCCATGTCCCTCGCCCCTGGACCCACTCATGGGGGGCGGAAAAGGGCGTTATCCGCCCTTCTTCGGCGCCCGGTGCGTCTTCTGCGGCCCGGGAAGGGAGTTGAGATCTCCCTCTCCCGTTCCGCAGCTTAATTCTGCGTGGGACGGCACCTACTGCAACTTGATATTTTGGTAACCGTTTAGTACCATTCCCAGTATTTCATAGGCTATCGGCATACCTCGGCTGTCCGAGGTACACCGAGCCAAGTGTTGCAGAGCGCTTCTTGCATCCGTAAGGATTACAATATTTGTAGATGTTAAATCTGCAGCATACTTTAAGGCTTCTGCAATGGCAACTAGTTCTGCTGTCATGATGCACATCTTTCCACTTAAACGCCTCATCTTGGTGGTTCCCCACTGAGGGTCGTAGAAAGCAGCACCAGCTCCATTGCTCTCCTTTGATGCATCTGTGTATATTTTGTAATATTCAAAATATTCCTTTTCGAGCTGATGAAATGTCAGATTTTTCAGCACATCGACATTGATATCCTTTTTAGATTGATTTATGCCAGTACTATTTATTGATAAAAAAGATGTATCTGCAGCTGACAACCCTACATCAAAAGAATACACTTCTAGGATGCCACCACTGCTGTAAAGGTCCATGTTCTGGAATTTACGATGTATGTCTGTCAATAAAGGTGTTATTTTATTATTCCAATAACAATTCTCTTTAGATAATTCTTCAATTAAATCGAGAGTGTTGCTTGATATGGAGGCTATTTTTATCAAGAATCTACAGGCTAATTCGAATCTTCTGATAAACATGAAATATTAACATTATTATATGCATTTTCTGTATCTAAAAATACAGCAATAGTAGGTGCATTTTTTATGAATCCAATTTGAATTGTGGATACCATTGCAACTAAAGCATCAATACAAGATTTAACTCTTCTAAAACCAACAGTGTATTTCCTTAACAATCTCTTGTTTTCCACATAGCATTCTAATCTTTTCATAATAATTAAATGAAATAGTTTGCAAGGGCAGGACATCAAAGATATAGGCTGTAAGGTATCTCTGATCTCTTTTGACTTCTCTGATCTCTTTTTCACGCATAAATGCCAGGCACAAGCTTTTTATGATCGACATATGGTCCCCTTTGCAGTTGGCACATTTATACCTTGTTGTATTGCAATTGTCATGTTCTCCTCCACATTTAGAGCATAGTTGCATCTTTAGTGGACAATAATTCCTTATATTTCAATATTTCCAGCATTTGGAGCACAACATATACAGGGAATGTGTATGGGTCTACCATAATCTGACTGCCATATGCATACACATATGGTGGTAAGACAGAACCTTTAAAGCACACCTGTTTCCCTCTTCTCCCATTTTCCATCTCTAGATTTTTTATTTAGCCTCTTTGCAGCGAGCTATATTCCTAGAGAGCAGTGCTGAGATTCAGCACTGCTCTCTAGGAATGATTTGAAGTTCTCCTCCTCGATATCCAGGTCTTTAATAACTCCATAGGAATATACCACTTCATTGGTCTTTCAGCATATCCACTCCTTTTCTTTAAAAGTATCACATTTTTATTAACTTTTCAACATCTTCTTTATCTTTAATTCGAATTAATACCTTATATCGACTTTTATAAATCACTTTCTGAACAGATTGCACATTTTCTTTAAATAATAATCTGGCCAAACCAATTTGTTTGGGCAGAACTTCCTTTGGGGACAAAGATACCTCATGCAAAGGACAATTGAGACTTTCTGTACCTTGATTTTTCCACTCTTCCACCAACCTTCTTTTTTCTTCTTAGTCTTCCCCACTTCTATAAAAGGTGAAGAATCATCCTCATTTGAACCAGATCTGAACCTTTTTCCTGAAATATTTGCCTTATTTTCTTCTACCCTCTGTCCAGTGGTAATCTCCGTGCTATCCCACACCAATTCCGGTCCCACCACAATGTTATGTATTTCTTCTTGGGTGTAATCCCTTTCAGTTTCCATTTTTGGGTTTACTTCTTCCTCATTCATCATAAAAACACAAAATTACACTTTTTTTTATGTGGGTACTTCAAAGTAACTGATTTTTGTAACTTATGGAAAATGAAGTAAATAAGTTTAAAACACTGTAACTACATTGTCATTGAACTTAATAATTGTCACAAATATAATTCAAAACAGTTCTACAACAATGTTCACTATTATCCAATTTAATAGATGGCACTCAAACTAATATGTCTTTACCCTACAGGTTCGACACATGTACTCACCACAGATTTTAAATTCATAATCTGGTGAAGACAGTATTTCTTGCAATTTTTTACTAGTTTAATATTCAGCTATCCCTATACATTATAAAATTCACTATGTAGGTGCTGGTATCAATGCGATATCCTTGAGAAAACCTTTTAGCGTAACAAACATGTTGGTTTGTAAGACAATGTTACAAGGCATCCAATATTTATATTGGTGACTAACAAGCAACCAGAAGATGGTGAGTATGGTGGAGAAAACAAACCTAGTTCACTTTAGCTCTGGATTGACAAAGCTGTTAGTCATTGGTAGGGTTTTTGCTCAACACTAGGATGATACAGGCTAACAGGAACTAGTAAGAAACAACAAACAAATATACAGTATGGCAAGCCTTTTAAACTAACTGCAGCTGCTCATGAAATATGATTTCGCATAAGCATGCAACAAATGGTTTTATTTAGTATTGTATAATATTTAACTCTATTGTGCAATGTTAAAAAATATCAACGAATCATAGTATAAATTCAAAAATTCATTAGGTTTGTAAGTAGACCACATAAACCTCCTATAACAGACATAAATACATCAACTTTTATGTATCTCTATGATTACATACATTGTCCTAAAGTAAAGAAACCTTCAGCATAGATTAGTCAATCATGTCATAATCACAAGTCGAGCCTTTTTCTATATTTTCACAATAATTTAATAGAGTAGCTAAGAGTAATTATCAAAGCATGGACTTTGACAAGCCAGGGACTTCGCAAAAGCTTCAGAACCGACTACTACTATGGTACCAGATTTGATAGTGAAATTAATAGATATTTTATATTCGCTCGCCAAGTAAGATGTATAAATATACAACTACGCGTGAGGCCACACATTTCAAGAAAAAACGCAACGAGATTGTCGCGAAGAGCGGGAATTTGGTTAATACTTACATTGTTAGCTTCGTTTGATGGACGCGGGCGCTTTTCCTTGTTCTTCGGGAATACTTCACTCATTGTAAATCTGATTTTTATCACTGTATAATAACGACATGCAGTGACGCTACTGCAAATTAATTTTTTGGCTAAATTAAATTCACAAATAGCAAAAACGTGACAAACATGGCGTCGGTAAAATGTGTCAAAGATATGCATAAGCTTGGTGGGAGGTCAGACCACTATCAATCGTTAATTTTTTTATTCACTTCACGGAAAATTATAAGAAAAGGAAAATATAATCAGTATCAAAACTGGTGAGGACAGAATCACTCACTGAATTACTAGCAACAGTAAAAATTAAAAACTTATTTCGCGTAAGCGCTCAACACAACGCACGATTTCTCTTGGTAGTCTGTGCGTGACGTGTTGCCAGAACTAAAATATTGGGGAAGATACGTTTTTATGCGAGCATGTTTTTTTAATAATCATAATAAACTTTATTGCGAAAAAGACTACAGAGATTTTGCATTGGCCCCAAACTAGGAAAGCCTGTATCTTGGGTACCAAATATTACTTGGACACCAAATTTTTACACCTTGTATTTGCTTCCAAGTACGCACACACACCAGGTATACTGTGTCTACAAAGTCGTGAAAATAAATAAGGGTGCTGTGGTCGTGCATATAGCAACCCTGTTGACTTGTCTGAAATCATTTTGATACTATTTTGTACTAGAAGCAAAACTGGTTTTAGGCCTAGGTCGCACTACGGTTAAACCGCCGCGGCTTTTAACCGCGTGAATTTGTGCCCCTAGAAAACTAATGCAAGAGGACGCACGGTTTTTCCCGCGACTGATTTTAAAATCGTGATTTGCTAAATTGCTACAAAATGATCGCGGGTAAAAACCGCGCCAAATTTTGTAATCTATAGAGCTTAGTTGATGCGCACGCGCTTGCGTTAACCGCGGGCGGTTTTCGATCAGTTTTCGATAGACCGTCTTGCAGAGCAGAGCGTTGGCGCGCAATTTCAACCATGTCATGCACCGAGTCGGAGTCTGTTTTAAACGAAACAGAATATGAAAGTTTATCTCAAAAAATCATCGTGGAAGTACAGAAAAGACCAGCTTTATACGACACTACTTTGCTTCAATATAGCGATAAAATTATCAAAAATAAACTTTGGTAGGAAGTGTTTCAACAAATAGTAAATAATTGGATGACACTGTCGGAGGCTGAGAAAAAAAATAAGTTTATTATTTTATTAGTGTTTATTTATTTCAAGATTATATAATGTATATAAATATTTAAGAACTCTGATTGCTGTCGAACTCTTAAGGTGGAAATGAAGCTGGCTACTGACATCCTCTATTAATTAAAGAAATTATCAGGACCTCTACTATAAGGTGTTAAAACCGTCATTAAACTGTTGTGAGAAAGGGATAGCGCTATTCATCCTATATAGCTCCATCTTTGTCTGACACTGGAACTATGATGATTTTAACAGATCATAGTAACCCCCTGGATGGTCTCTTAAGCTTTGATACTTCTTATGAAAGAAATCTTTCCCAAATCTACGCTCTGTAAGTGGATGGATCCAATATTTACGAAATATGCGTTGACGTCTTTTTTTCTATTTCTTAGTATCAGAGCAATAACACGTATGTGCTACCTCGAAATCCATCCTCAGACTGCGGGTCGCTTCGCGTTTTTTAATCATGGTGTGTGCGTCTCAAGCGATTTCGCGGTTGTAGCGGTTAACCGCTGGCTGAAAAAAACCGTAGTGCCGCCTCAGCCTTAATGAAGACACAAATCTATGGTCTCCGGGGTTTAATTAAAATGAGTAAAACAACAAAAAAATCATACATTTATATTATTTTATTTTTTAACGTGTTTTTGCCAATGTAAAGTACTCCAAAGCATAATAATTGCTTTCATTATCTGATTCCAAATATTCATCGTTAAAAAGTATTTTCATTGTCAGCTGCGTCACTAACAACGTCTCCGCTACTGCTGTCATCAGCCTGCTATCTTCACTTAAATAAGCGAATAACTAACTCATACATACCTTGTTAAAGGGTTTACTCTTGGTTTACTCTCACATTTTCCTGAAAGATTATATATGATGAAGATGGATAGCACTAATTTTTAATTTCGAACATGATAATTATAATTAATTTTTAAAATCAGCGATAAATTCATCATACTCATACATTAAATATAGCGATAAATTAAATCACATACCTACGATTTGAATTTATGTTTTATGTGTGGTTACTAATGTAAACTGACCAAACGAATGTTAAAGCATAAGTAATAATAATAGTTATTTTCATATCCTTTAAACTTCTTATGACAAATATACTCTTCCAGTAATGTACGTAGGTACGGTTTGTCTATATATTCTTGAAATTAATGTTTCAGGAACTAAAATTTTAAAAGTAAGGCAACACTAAATCATAGTACATTGAGTACATCGAATGTTATCGGCTGTCATCGATTTGTTTTATTACTTGTTATTTATTGCAATTTTTATTCATTTTCAATTCTATTTGGGCAAAACATCGAATAAATGTGTTAAAGGTGAGAAAAACAAATCAGAGTGGAGTTCGGGAAATTATTTTTAAAGTGTATCATCAGTGTTTGTTAGCACAGCAATCTGGACTTATTTTATCAAATTTTGATGATATTATGCTCGAACAGTTGCTAAGACGGTATGTAGAGCTTGGCAAAAAAGAGTGTGGAATAAATGAGGGCACTAGTATCTCACCTGTGGCAACCCAGAATACTTAGAGTCAACAGGTTTTGATACTTGTTATCTTTCTACTACTTGTTGTCTTTTGGAGATATGATCCCAATCTTAAGTGGGTGGTTCAGTCCCTCAGACACATCATTGTCCAGTATTAACAATATTAATAGGGGGCGCCGCAGCCTTGTAAGAAGGCTGTGCAATAAGTCTGTATAACCCACAGACAAATAATCATGCCCCCGAGGGCAATCTAATCAGCCTCTACTCGTCCACTGCTGGACATAGGCCTCCTTCATGGCAAGCCAACAAGCTCGATTCTGAGCAGTTCTCCGCCAGCCACTACCAGCCACCTTTTTGATGTCGTCGCTCCATCTCGACCAAGGGCGTCCTACGCTACGTTTGCCGAGACGCGGTCTACACTCGAGGACTCGTTTACCCCAACGGTTGTCGGTCCTGCGGCATATGTGACCAGCCCATTGCCACTTCAGCTTGCTAATGCTCTCAGCTATGTCGGTGACTCTGGTCCTCTGTCGGATCACCTCATTTCTGATGCGGTCCTTCAGAGAGACGCCCAACATAGCCCGCTCCATAGCTCGCTGAGCGACTTTAAACTTATGGACTAGTCTGACCGTTAGTGTCCACGTCTCGGCTCCGTAAGTCATGACGGATAGGACGCACTGGTTGAAGATTTTGTCTTCAAACATTGGGGTATGGGCGACGAAAATATCCGACGAAGTTTACCAAATGCTGCCCATCCCAGCTGGATCCTTCTATTTGCCTCCTTCTCGAAGTTGTTTTTCCCTAATTGCAACGTTTGCCCGAGGTACACATATTCTGAAACAACTTCAAGTGGCATTCCGTTTACGGCAACCGGTCCCGGAGTGACCCGTTCATTGAACATAATTTTGGTCTTGTGTAAGTTCATGCGGAGACCGATGCGTTGGGAGGAGTCAACTAAGTCGGCCAGCAGCCAGCCTGGAACATATGGAGCAATGGATTAGTAATATGCTTCAAAATGATTCAAATTGAGAATAATAGTGTGTTACGTAATTAGGGTGCAAGACGAATGGATTTCAGTTTGACAGTTCAACAACATTTATTGCGTTTGCGTTAAGCCTAAAGCACAGGCGTAGAGTAGCCAGCCTTTCGGTGTTCTATAGGATGCATTTCGGGGAATGTGCGAGGGAATTGCATGATTTAATTCCACCAGCGGACGACCCGTCGTACGGCTGGTTTCCACCCTTACGTTGTTAACACCACTACGATCCGGACGAAGCGTTTCGCCTCCTCCTTTATACCGCGTACATCGATTGACTGGAACAATTTGCCAGCGGCGGTGTTTCCGTCGGACTACAATTTGAGTGTCTTCAAGGCTAGAGTGAATAGGCTCTTAATAAACTAGTGTGCTTTACCATCAACGATTGCGTCACTGCTAACCATCAGGCAGGATTGCGGTCAAGCGGTAGTTTATAATACGTAAAAAAAAAAAATATATACCTTCTACTAAAATATTAGAGCTCATTTTCCTGGACCACTGCTAATGTAGCTCGAGTCACATGAAGCACGGCGACGAATTTTTTTCGTGTAACTCGAGTCACATGTTGCAATTGAGTGGGTAATTAAGTTTGCATATTGTTTAAACTAAGAAAGAAAGAAAGAAAGAAATTACATTTATTTAGCACAAACTAAAAGACACACATTACATCAGATAAAGACAAACATTAAAAAGTAAAACATAGTAATAATAAAATAAAGTAAATTTTTATAAAACAAATTAATGTAGAAAACCGAGCCTCATGTGTGCCTGCCGGCTGCGCCAAAAAGGCCCAGTTCAGCAAAAATGCCAGACAACCAGTGCCTGACGCTGGTTTTCAACTGAACCTGATATGTGAGGTGACGGATGTAAAACAGTTTTATACAGCAATGTGAATTGTGTATGCAATAAAAAAAATACAATGTAAAAATAATAATAATAATAAAATAAATTTGTGTTAAGTATATAAAAACAATTTTTACGTATGTATATGTGTACGAAATGTCGTTTTGAATAGTAAGATAGAAACAGAACTATATCAGTAAATAAATAAATAATTTAATATACGATAATTTAATTTATTTTATGCACGTAAAAATAAAAATTAAACCCAAAAACGAGACAAATTAAAATATATATAAATATATGTAACGTTGTAAAAAAACAGAAAGTTTCAAAAGGAATGGAATGCCTGCCATAATTTATTTAACACGCGCACTGCAGCATCATCGCACAACCCTGCAAGCAGGTAAGCCGGACTTCATCATATAATTGACACATTTAGTGCGACCATGTCTAACTGCCTCTGCGATTCTATGAGATACTGCCGCAAACGTCGTTTAAAAGCGCCTATTGTGTTTATTATCCTAATTGGTGGTGGTAAATTGTTCCATACTTTGGACGCCGCATAGCGAAAGCTACCCCTAAAAGCAGCCGACCCCTGAGACTGAGTCGAGAGCTGCTGCGAACATTGCCTTCTAACGCATTCCCGTCTGCTCGCAACCCAACTCAGCTTGTTATAAAGGTAGTCCGGTTTCTTATATTTCATTATAATTATTTCACCACGCTAAACAAAAGGCAAGCCAAGTGCAGTTTGCGTCTGGACTTCATCTTCAGCGTATAGTGCTTATTAAGAAAAGGTGTTACATGGCTTCTGCGAGGAATATCGTAACAAAAACGAGCGCAGGCATTTTGCACCCTTTGTATGAGGCGGTCAGTACGAGCTAATAGGCGCGGGCCGTAAACTGTGTCAGCATAATTCAACCTAGACAGAACCAAAGTTTCTACTAGCTGTTCCCTTAGTTTTACGGATAAATAAGGCCTCATGTTATACAAAACTTTTAGGCGATAAAAACAGTTCCTAACCGAGTTTGCTATGTGTTTCTCAAAACGCAAATCTTTGTCCATATTGACACCTAGATTCCGCGCTTCATACACCCGCTCAATTGGTTCTCCCATAAGTCTTAAGTCAAATGTCACTGGTAATCGACGCAACTGCTGCCTTGTGCCAAATACAATATATTTAGTTTTTATTGGATTTAACGACAGGCAGTTCTCCTCCGACCAGGTGGCGATTCTTTGAAGATCATCGTTAAGATCCTTAATTGCACTATTGTACTCGTCTGGTCTAAAAGATATATAAAGTTGGACATCGTCGGCATATTTATGGGACTTGCATTTATGGAGACACTTCACAATATCCGTACTATACAAAATAAAAAGAATCGGGCCCAATATGGAGCCCTGCGGGACTCCTCTGTCTACAGAAGAATGTGTCGATCTGAGGGCAGTACCGTCACCCAAACGCAAATCAACAAATTGCTTCCTGTTGGTTAGATAGCTGCGGAACCATTGCACAGCGCTGGCGTCGAAACCGTAGTAATTTAACTTTGATAGTAGTAGCGAAATATTTATTGCGTAAAATGCACGGGAAAAATCGAGCAAAATCAGCAATGAGCACATTCCTCCATCTTGGGCAGATAATATATTATCAGTAACATCCAGTAAAGCAGTAGATGTACTGCGCTGCTTTCTGAAGCCAGATTGTAAATCAGGTAAGATGTTATTCTGTTCCAAAAATACAGTTAACTGGTCACTAACTATTCTTTCTAATACCTTGGAGAGACATGGTAATATACTTATAGGACGTAGGTCCTTTAGAGTGCAAGGATTTGAATTTTTTGGCAATGGTCTAACGGAGGCAATTTTCCATAGGTGAGGGAACGTAGACGTTACTATGGAGCAGTTTATTATGTGCGTTATAATAGTTAACGTATGTGGTAGTGTCATATTAATCATATCCAGGGTAATATTGTCGTAACCTTCAGCGTTACTTTTAAGATTAGAAATAACGCGAGAGACATTATTCTCTTCCACTGGAGTGATTGCGAAAGTTTCTCCACCATGTCTATGATTTTCATAGTAGTATATAAGTGAAGTGCTTGCCACAGGATTACCGGGGACGGTTAAAAAGCTTTTATTAATTACGTCAGGATCTGTAAAGTGCAACGGTAGGTTCTGTGTGGGCTTATAGGGAGATAAGGTCGATTTCAAGCTTTTCCATAATAATTTAGGGTTTCTTATTTTATTATTTATGTTATGCTTAAAATAAGCAACTTTTTCATAATACAATGAATTAATCACTAAGTGTTTTAACTCCTTGTAATATATTTTTTTTGAATCGACCTTCGTCTTCCTATAACTACTAAGTGCATCATCAGGATGAAGGAATATAACTTTCATCTAAATATATTATTTCTTTTTGTAGTTCTGAAGGCAGGTTTCTGATCCCTATAATAAATTTCAAATATTACTTCCGCTTTGCTGCTATTTTAGGTTTCTCCATTAGAGCCGATCTGTCTGTTTTACATTTCTTAAATGAAAAACCCAGAGAGTGTAATATCTGTCTGAGATGTTCACGGCTTTCATCATGTGCAGGTGTTCCCCAGGGCTCTGTACTAGCCCCACTAATTTTTACGCTCTTCACTAGCGATATCCCGAAAAGCAGTAAGGCTCAACTCGCTCTGTTCGCAGACGACACAGCCATCTACTGCTCGGGACGCAGTCCAGACTGGATTCACCTCCATCTTCAATCCGCGGTCACCAAGCTCGCTGACTGGTTTATGAAATGGAGGATTGAAATCAACCCCCTAAAAGCCAAGCGGTACTCTACAGGAAACCGCGGGTCAGTGTCACCCTTCCACGACCCATCACTTTGGACGGCAAACCGATCCCTTGGGAGAAGCAAGCCAATTACCTAGGTGTGATTCTCGATCAAAACCTCAACTTCTCAGATCACATTGAGACGGTCCGCGCTCGCGCCGCCTTCGCTCTAGGTCGACTCCACCCCGCCCTCAACCCGCGTAGCAAGCTATCGCTCAGGTGCAAAATGCGCTTGTGCAAAGCTTGCATACGCCCGATTATGACCTACGCTTGTCCAGTTTTCTCACATGCCAAGCCACGTCATATCCATAGGATGCAAGTAGTCCAAAACCGATTCCTCCGTAAAGCCACAAACGCCCCTTGGTTCGTTCGAAATGAGATCCTCCATCTTGATCTCAAAATCCCCACCATCCAGCAGTTCATGAAACGCCTTTCCAAGCGTTTCTTTGACACTGCTGCCAAGCACCGCAATCCTCTTATAGCAGCGGCTGCCAATTACACTCCCTCCACCATCTCCCGACTTCGCCGCCCTCGGCATGCCCTCACAGACCCCGATGACCCCATTACCCTCCTCCAAGAGGCCAATAGGGCCACCAGCACATTACACAAAAACAGACCGACCTACCGACCTCGCCGCCGAGGTCCATCGCGACGCGCTCCACGTAGTAATCCCCTCCCCCGTCCCTTGTCCGATGAAGGCCAGCCCGTGCCGCAGCTGAGCCAGTAATATCATAATGTCGCAACAATGACCTCTGAGTTTGTTTCGGCGTTTCTCTCAGAGCTAGTACTAGGAAACGTCGTGGTCATCAAACCATTAAGAATACATTCGATCCAACCGTCCCTTGCTGTCCTCTCTAGCGACGCCCTAAGCCGAGGTTCGTACCCCACAGGGGGTGCCCTTAGTGCGTAGTCGCCCAATATTAATTTAGTTTTAAGTGCCCCTGGCTGGAGGCTTTAATTTTGATTAAGGCATCCACAGGAAAGTTCGGTTAAGTAGTTACGACCTCTAATGGCCACCTACGAGATGCCATACCAAAAAAAAAAGGCTTTCATCATAACCCAAGTCCTCTCTAACTACCGGCAGTAAATTTCTCAGTGTAGGTACCTGAAACATGTATTATTTATTAAATCGGCGGCAGGTCACGGGAACAATCTGCAACTCCCGCATTCCCCTTAAACTTAAGGGGAAAATATTTAAAACCATGATCCGACCTGCTGTCTTGTATGGATCAGAATGTTGGGCTACGAAAGGGATGAATGAAAAGCAATTGCATGCAGCCGAGATGAGAATGCTAAGAGGGATGTGTGGTGTTACACGAATGGATAGAATAAGAAATGAGTACATAAGAGGAAGTCTATAAGAGTAGGGGAAGACCAAAGAAACGATGGATGGAATGTGTGAAGGATGATATGGCTAAGAAGGGGGTGACTGCCGAGATGGCTTCTGATAGTGTAAGGTTTCATTTTTAGATAGCAAAAATATCAATATATAATTGTTTACCTACTATGAAGGTTGATTTAAAAATGGAGGTAGGTAGGAGAAAAAGAAAAAAATAAACGGTGTCAGGTGGATCGTAAAAAAAAAGAGGGCGGGGAGATTTTTGGAAGGCGAGGAGATACATGTTTTTTGGTACTGAGCGATAATTGAGAAATACTGTGCAGATAAATAAAAGCGTTGTAATATTAAACATAAGTCTTCCCTTTCTGGAAGTTCGGAAAACGAATTTACATCTCAGAAGTGGAAAGAACCCACGCATAATTTTTAGAATGGAGAATTATGATACGGCCGACCAACTACGAGAAATGGCAACTTCTCACGACCGAAGCATCATGGAACGAAGTCGATCACGAAGCTGCTACAGCAGGAGTCGTAGTCAGGGCCTGCGTGACCGGGAGCAACATCTGGAGCGTGAGCGAGAACGTTTTCTCCAATTAGAGCATGACGTTCAAAAGGAGCGTGATAAGGAACTTCGCTCACGACGTAGTGGGCAGCGCGAGGGCCGTAGGGACAGCGAGCAACATAAACGTCGCCGTCGCTTAGACAGCGAGCGGCGTGACCTTGGTTTCAACAACGAGAGGCGTAGTCGTCGCTTGGACAGCGAGCAACCTCAGCAGCATAAAGAAGAACAAGGGAAGCGTGGCATCAGTACTGGTCGTCGCTCTCGGTCTTGTAGTCCGTTGTTTACATCGAAAGATGTTGCTAAAATCATTCAATCTCTTAAGACCAAGTCACAGCCGGCTGAGCAGAGTGCGCACTCAAATAAAAAATTGGATTATAAAAATATTTTACCAGAGTTTGATCCAGCTATGAAAAACCAACGCATGGACATCTGGCTTCGGAAATTTAATGAGTGCGCCTCTGTTTACGGCTGGGACGATAGGACAATAATACACTTTGCAATGCAAAAACTCCAAGGACTGGCCAAAACTTGGTATCAGAGTTTAAATACTATTCTTTTTACATGGCCGGAGTGGCAAGAAAAATTACTTAAAGCTTTTCCATGCGAACAAAACTATGGTCAGTGCTTGGAGGACATGTTAAGACGTAAGAGTAGGTTTAACGAACCAATCGAAAATTATTTTTACGAAAAATTAGCTCTGATTAATCAATGTGAAATAACTGGAAAACGAGCCGTCGACTGTATCATCCATGGTCTTAGCGATAGAACTGCCAAATCGAGCGCGTTAGCTTTACGCTGCTCAGAACCCGATCAACTATTACAATTTTTGTTGAGTAACAAGGAATATCCTTCACACTTTGTTTCTAAAAATAACTATCACAATAATTCAAATACAAATAATAATACTGAACAGGAGACCAAACGAAACATACGTAGCTCAGCTTTATTTTGCTATAACTAGAGAGAAAGGACACCTATGTAATAGTTGCTCTAAGCCCATATCGGCCTATCACGCTTCTACCATCTTTAGGGAAACTTCTTAAACGCCTCATCGTTCCACGTTTACTACCGAACGGTCCAAAATTTCATAGTAATCAATATGGCTTCACCATCGATAAAGTTAAGTCGACGCGGCGCTTTCTGTCAGAAGAACCGTTAACCAATCGGAACACAAGTACGTGATTGGTATCTTTTTGGATATTTCTGGGGCTTTTGATAACGCTTGGTGGCCTATGCTGTTGTTAAAATTAAAAAACCGCGGTTGCTATAGAAACACATATAATCTCGTTTACTCGTACTTTATAAACGGTTCCGCGGTACTTAAGCTCGGTCATTTTTCTAGTACTAAAGCACTAACCATGGGATGTCCTCAGGGTTCAGTTGTCGGTCCTTATTTATGGAATTTGGGTTTTGATGATTTCCTCGCGATCCCGCTTCCTTGCGGCTGTTCACTTACTGGTTACGCGGACGATGGCCTACTGCTCATTCAGTCAAGTACCCGAGCTGGACTTGAGAACTTGGACCATACTTGCCTAACTCTAATATCTCAGTGGGGTGATCGTAACCGCCTAGCGTTTGCGCCGCATAAAACCTATCAACTTCTACTAAAAGGTAATCTTAAATCATTGCCTACTATTAAATTTAATAACGTTCCCGTTAAAAAACAGCAATCCGTATGCTACCTTGGTATGGTCTTAGAAAGGAATTTTTCATTTATCGAACATTTATAAATAGTTGGCGAAAAAGCTAAAAGGAACTTTTATGCCCTAACTAGAATATCCAAAGCAACTTGGGGTTTATCATTCTTAACTTTAAAAACTATATATGGAGCTACCTACTTAGGATGTATGTGCTACGGTGCACCTGTTTGGGCCGATAGGGCCAGCATAGGGGCGGCGCGACGTAAACTGCTTCAAAGCCAACGTTTGGCATTGATATTTTTATGCAAGGCGTATAGAACAGTCAGTACTGAAGCCTTACCCGTTCTGGCAGGTGTACTTCCAGTCGATCTTGAAGTACAGCGACGTGCTTCAATGTACTACTCCGCGAGGGGGGAGGCCATGGACACTAACTTTGTTACACAACGCGACCTCAATAGAATTTCTAGATTATTTCAACCTCAGACTGACGTCTGGGAGGACCTCTTATCCGAATGGCAAAGTAGGTGGGATAATTCCATCAAGGGCCGGCACCTCCATCTGTTCTTTCCATCTGTTGGCGATCGGCTGGCTAAGACATGGCTGGAGGTTGAACACTGCGTTGCCCAATTTCTCACAAGTCATGGCAACTCTAAAAGTAAACTGTATTCTTTTAAACTTGTTCCTTCGCCTTTGTGTCAGTGTTCTACATCGAACTGTGAATTTGAACAGTCCGCACATCACATCTTGTGGGAGTGTATTCTGTAGCAGAATGAACGCAATATTATGTTGGATAGTGTACAAGTTACATCCGGAGTTGTTTATTATACGGACCTTGTAGAAACTAGAACTAATTTCCGTGCGTTCAGGCGCTTTTGCCATACCTATTATTGGAATCAATTGTAACAGCAAATACCTACTTAGGACCCATTAACTTAATCAAATGTTATTCCGTGGTGCTTGGCAATCTGGGCTTCTCCCAGTTGCAATAATGTCCCTTTGTGCCGATTGGCCTAGTTCTGTTCTGTCTCCTGCTTATTATGGAGGGAAGTGGAAAAAATATCTTTTTTCTTACTCCTCCGCTATTCTTTTCTGATTAATTTCGTTGCGGGACCCAAGACAGTTGAATCGTTTCTCCGGGACTCGTCGAGCTTCATTGCTCGGCGTTTTTCTGGCGGTCTCCACTGTTGATTCTGGCTTTCAGGAGTTGCAGTGGGTTGGGAACAGTGTGGCGGGTTTTGTTCCAAACGAGCTTGTGCAGTCTTTAGGGTCGGTGACAGTTGAATTATCAATCGATGGGGTCCAAGCTGGGGTGAATTGTAAAGTTGTTGATGATCATTTATTGGACAAGCCAATGCTCATTGGGCAAACGTACACCGAAGAACCTCACATTGTCGTCATTAAGGATGCAACCAAGTTGCAATTCCTCGTTGTTGGTACGGAAATTCCCTCTGATTGTTACGAAAACGATGATAGATGTACGTATAGCGTTAGAACAGTAGGTTATACCAGGCTGTATGGTATGGTCAGTATTAAAGCGGCAACGGAGACTGTATTTAGTGGAAATATATTGTTGAGTACTAAAGTTATAGGGAAACCTAATGAGCAGTATGTTGTACTTGGTGGCATTTATAAGGTAAGAAATGGCCTTACAAATATAACTATAACGCCATGTTCAATACCATGTTCAATTCAAGAAAATATTGTGTTCTCTCGCGCAGAGGAAATAAAACTTATTACCAAAGTAATCTCTGTCCCAACAAAATCAATTAATAAAGAAAAGTGTCAACAATTTGAAAGAATTGATGAAGAACAAATACAAATTGGTGACTCTGTGCCGGAAAATGATAAAATTAGACTCATTGAATTAATTAAAAAAATATGAACATTGTTTTGCATTTAATTTAAAAGATCTAGGAGGTACTAATGCCACGCAGATGACTATTGAACTTAACAATGATAAACCTGTCGTATATAGACCTTAAAGATTATCGCACACCGAACGAGACAAAGTCCAAACTATGATAGACGAAATGTTGGGAGCGGGTATAATCATAGAGTCCATATCAAATTACGCTAGCCCTATAATTTTAGTTAGAAAAAAAGACGGTAACGTGCGTATGTGTATTGATTACAGAATGTTAAATTCAATTACTGTAAAGGAAAGATTTCCAATGCCGATTATTGATGATGAAATAACTCGGCTTTCGGGTCAGGCGTGGTGGTTTATCACACTGGACTTAAAATCTGGTTATTATCAAGTACCTATTGCAGAACATCACAAATATCTCACGGCCTTTGTTACTCCGGACGGACAGTACGAATTCAATCGTATACCGTTCGGCCTGGCAAATGCACCTGCGGATTTTCAGAGGATGATGAACCGAGTCTTGGGATCGTTGCGTTTTAATAAGGCAACTGTTTATATAGATGATATTCTAGTTTATGGTAAGGATGCTGATGAGGTTCTTACTAGGCTTGAGGAGGTACTACAGATACTTGATAATGCTAATCTAAAACTAAATTTATCTAAATGTAGCTTTTTCCAAAATAAAATAGAGTATTTAGGTTACGAAATTAGTGCATCAGGTATGAGACCCGGCGAAGCCAAGATTCAGTGCGTATCTCAATTTCCACGACCTGAAAATGTTCATGCAGTTCGACAGTTTTTAGGACTGGGGAGCTATTTTAGGAAATTTATCAAAGGTTTTGCTGAGGTAGCTTCACCGCTTACAAAGTTGCTTAAGAAAGATATAAAATGGGAGTGGGCCGATAAACAGGAGCAGGCTTTCCAGTTGCTGAAATCCAGGTTAGTAACTAGACCAGTACTTGCCATATATGATCACTCGGCTGAAACAGAACTCCATACCGATGCCAGTAAACTAGGTATAGGGGGAATATTGCTGCAGCGACCACAAGGTAGTACTGATTCACTAAAACCCATAGCATACTACAGCCGGCAGACGACACCAGAAGAAAAGAACTTTCACTCGTATGAGCTGGAGACTCTAGCCGTAGTTTGCGCCCTAAAAAAGTTCCCGAGTATTTTTATTAGGGAAGGAGTTTAAGGTTGTCACCGACTGTAGTGCTCTACGGTCAACGTTTGTAAAACGTGATCTCATACCACAAATAGCTCGGTCGTGGCTCGCTTTGCAAGAGTTTAACTGCACTATGGAATATAAAGCAGGTGCAAGAATGGCTCACGCGGATGCACTCTCAAGAAATCCCGTTTCAGGTATAATTGCACAAGATACGTTACAGTACCCTAGTATTTTAGTTATTAGTAATGACGACTGGTTACTTACCCTCCAACTAGGCGACACTGAGCTAGGTAGAATCCGGGAAATCATAAATAGTGATATAGACTACAAGGGCCTTAACTACATTAAGGAAAATTATCTCATTGAGGAAAATAAATTATACAAATATTTTAATGGTGATAAAACTAATGTTAGATGGGTGGTTCCTAAGGGTGCTAGGTGGCAGATATGCTAAATGAATCATGACGATATAGGACATATTGGTAGAGAAAAGACCTTAGATCGCGTTAAGAAGTCTTATTGGTTCTCAAAAATGACTTGTTTTATTAATAAGTACGTAAAGTCCTGTGTACAATGTAGTTACGCAAAGAAAACTACCAATACGCGTGAAGGACTTCTACACCCCATTGTCAAAGTGGAAATACCATTTCATACATTGCACATTGACCACCTTGGCCCTTTTGTGAAATCTAAAAGAGGGTTCACCCATGTACTCGTAACTGTTGATTCATTTACTAAATTCGTTTTCATTAGACCTGTAAGCAATACTAATACGCAAAATGTAATTAAAAATTTGGTAGACATATTTGATATATTCAGAAACCCTGATAGACTTATAAGTGATCGAGGAAGTTGTTTTACGTCGCACGCGTTCAGAAAGTTTTGTTTAGATAGAGGTATCAAGCATATACTAAACGCTGTAGCAAGCCCTAGATCGAACGGTCAGGTGGAACGGTACAACCGCACCATTTTAGATTCCTTGACCACACAGAACCTCGGAGACAATGATACAGATTGGGATAATAAACTTGGAAAAATTCAATGGGGTCTCAATAATAGTTTACAAAAAAACAATAGGGCGTGCCCCTGCCGAAGTAATGTTTGGAACCCCAATAAATAGTCAAAGCAACGCAGCACTGAATGAAATTACAGACGTTGCCCGCGAGTCCAATGATCTTTCTTTCATAAAGAAGTTAAAAGTAGAATTGATAGGGAACAGGAAAAACAAAAGGAATATTATGACAAAGGACGTAAGCCAGCCTGAACGTATAGTATTGGGGATTTGGTTAAAATTGCAAAATCAACATTTCAAAACGATGGCAAGAGCACAAAGCTTCTACCTACTTATGAGGGTCCATTCAGAATAGTGAAAGTATTGGGAAACGACAGATACAAAGTAGCACCAATACCAGGTTTTGAAGCGATGAAACATAGACGTAAAACTACTGTGGCCTCCGATCGTATACAGCCATGGATACATATAACTTCTTTGGAGCTAGGCAATGATGATGTTGATACTATGGATGATAAAAGTGACGATGATACAACTTTATTAGATGATGATCCGTGATGTTATAAAATATGTTGGTGATTTAGATTTTTGTTTCTTATGTTTGTTTACAGGTTTTATACGAAATTGCGTAAACGATACAATAATTGTGATAAAATTTATAGAAATACTGTTGGCGCCATCTATTGGCGTTTATGAATGGAGCTGTCGCGCAGTGTCTCTTAGCTAAATCCTTGTACCCGTAACCTACATCACGTCATGCACCCGCTGCCCGTGAAGAGAGTTCAGTCAGTTAGTCCATTGGAGCTCCGCGCAGCGCACCTCGCTGCGCGCACCGCGTTTCACATCGCTATTTTGGTGTGATCCTAACCGCTGTTTCAAAACCCGCAATCACATAGTTTTACTGTGTGAATTTATCGCTGAACGATATAATCATTCGATTATAAGTTGTACCCAACCGCTCAATTGGAGACGTGTCTTTGTGGCTTCAAGAAAAGAAACCGAAGCTGTTAGCGGGGAACTTGATAACCACGTGTGTTTTTTGTTGAGCTTGTGCCGAACCGCGAGGGTGAACAACCGTCGAAGACAGAGTGGACTGATCGAACTCCTACGAGACGACGGAACAGCCCGTGAAGCGAGGTAAGGTGCATGATTCCATAACCCAGTCCTAGGTTAAGAGTTTACAGCGCGACAGTGACGCCATTTTTTTTTTCTTTTACAAATTGCAGTCCAGATCGAAGGAAGGTATATTAAACCCCGCGAAGCCACTTTGGCCCCTCCATTGTGGTCTTTCTAACCTCGGATTATCCAGTTTCCGCCTCCCCCTTTTTTTAGGGCACCTATTAGATTAGAGGTAAAACCCGCCGTTTGTAGGTTTGTTAGCCTATATTCGCTGTCACCTACACCATTACGCATGTAAGCGCTGACGTGTAGGTAATTAATTCATTCGATACCGCTTTACACTAAATAGGTACTATTATATATATTTACCCGCTGTTATACTAACATTTATCTTAATATTCGCTGTAAGTAATAAGTATTCATACTCCCAGTAAAAATCGAAAAGTTTCTATTTCGATAATTTTCGCTAAGATTCGTAGGTATCTACAAAATATTGTGATCACGAGCCAAGCGCAGCGCTCGCTAGAAATACATTGTTGGCACCCGCTAGTATTTATTTTCATATTACTCACAAATTAATCAACTATTACTATATTTAAAATTCTCATTTCATAATGAAGAAAGCTATTAAGTCTGGTAGTACAGAATTAACGCTGTCGGCGTTGGAAGCAAAGCGGAATGCATTATTTGAATGCTTACAGTCAGCCCACGACTTATCAAAAAACATCAAAGACGATGTGGATAAAAGGGAGGCATTTTTAGACGCTAGCTCAAACATTGACGCTATTCGCTCCGAATTTCATCGGGTTATGGATCAATACAATTGCTGTTTATTGACTGCAGATCCAACAGCCCGCGCGGACTATAAGGCTTTGGTCTCTTTCGAGCAACTGTATGGCAGACTGAAACGCTTAGTAGCTTCCAACACCGCAGATGATATACCACCCGTCGTGGGGAGGGGACCGTCCATGATCAAGTTACCACCGATTGAATTAATGAGTTTTAACGGTGACATTCGCTCATGGCCATTGTTCTACTCAAATTATAAGTCAGCCGTTCATGATAATCCATCTCTCTCGGATCATCAGAAACTACATTATTTACAAGGAAAGCTAACTGGCAAAGCCCTAGCGGTCTGCACCGCCATTGTACCCACCGCAAAAAATTATGAACTCATTTTTAAATCGCTAGTGAGTAGGTATGAAGATAAATGCGCATGCTAGCGTCCACATATTTAAAGCAGATCTTGGAATTTAAACCGATATCTTCCGCTACTTCAAATAATTTTGACATATTTAATGATAAGTTTGTCAGCGCTGTTTGCGCATTACAACATTTAAAAATTCCAGATTTATTGAATCTAATCTTCGTACAATTAGCTATTACGAAGCTAGACAGTGAAACTGTACGTAATTTTGAAAACAGTCAGGATCAATCTGATGTCCCTGCATTTGATGATTTAGTAGACTTCATCAATAAACAAGGTAAAATATTGTATCGTGCTCACTCCGTCAGCGTGACACCGGCTGATCGTTCTCGCATTTCTAATAACAAAGCTTCGCCAAATCCCCCACGCTACAATGCCTATGTCAGCACAGTCGAATCTACTAACAAATGCTTGTGTACTAATATCGCTCATCAACATTTATTTAAATGTCCCGATTTTCATAAACTGTCTCCGTATGAACGCCTACAGATTGTTAAGAAAATTAACGGTTGCGTCAATTGCTTAAGCGTTAAACACAAGATATCGAGTTGTCAATCCGCAACTGGATGTAGGACGTGTAAGCAGCGTCATCATTCTTTGTTACATTTTACCCGGGAATCGAACCCGCGCACCGGAGCAAACAATTGCACTCAGCTGTCTGCGGGCGAGCCGCCCGACACAGCGGCACCAACGCGGGCAGGCGCAGCGGTCTCTTTCGATCCCACACGCACGACAGAGACGGAGCAGCCTGCCGCGCGGTCTGGCGTGGCGTTGTGCTCGATGTCCATGGACGCGCCGCGTTGTGTATCCCCGGATACGGCTTGCAGCGGGCCGTCGCAATGTGATGCATACACCACTGTCCTACTCGCCACCGCGCAAGTCATAGCATACGATGGTAATGGTCGTGAGCATTTGCTGAGAGTTCTGTTAGACTCGGCGTCTCAAAGCAATTTCGTCACAAATGAATGTTGTGAACGATTATGTTTACGTCAAAACAATACACAGTTTCGGAGGCGCAGAGAAGGCGTCGTTCGGAACAGTAAATTTAACCATATTTTCACACTTTAATAAAAATATCCGATTTGATATCCACTCGTTAGTAGTCGATCAAATTACGGATAAATTACCTTCTGCTTTTGTCGATATTAAGGCCTTGCCTTATTCGAATAAACTTCGGTTCGCTGATGATAATTTCGCTACTCCAAGTAAAATTGACATTTTAATTGGAGCATCGCTGTTCCCGCATTTACTTTTGCCTGGCGGGATTCCTAGAGGCCCGTCAGTGCCCGCCGCTGTCAATACGGTGTTAGGCTATGTACTAATGGGAACTGTGCCTACACTTAGTAAACGCCCAGCCTGTATTACATCATGCTGTGTCGTAGTCCGTTCGCCTATGGATAACAATAATAATAATTATATTTCCCGCTTCTGGGAACTTGAAGAAGTTCCCTGCCCGCCCATTCAACATCCCGCTGATGTTGAATGCGAATATTTTTATCGTTCAACTACGCAACGGGACCCAGTTACTGGTCGCTATACCGTGGGTCTACCGTTTGATAAAGATGTGTTCACACTAGGTGACTCTTTCCATGTCGCTCGTAAGCGATTTTTATGCTTGGAAAGGAAGCTTGAAGCTTCACCGGGGCTGCGCGCCGCTTACGACGAGGTCGTAAATGATTACCTATCTAAGGGTTATCTCTCGCCCGTCTCAGTTCTCCCGCATGAGACCGTAGACGTGTATCCTACTTACCGTTGGCAAACATTTATTGCCAATCGCGTTATTAAAATCACTAATAATATTTCCGCAGATAACTTCTATCACGTAGCAGGGATTGACAACCCGGCAGACTGCCTGTCACGTGGTATCTCTCCTGCTAAATTATTAAACCACCCTCTGTGGTCTCAGGGGCCCCCCTGGCTAATTTTACATCCGTCACAGTGGCCTACCACTGAATGTACGGAGCCGCTCTCGCTGAACGAAGTACCCGCAAAGAAAGCTCGTTCACACTGTTTTAACTCCCGCAGACAACTCCCATGTTTATGATGCTCTCTGTCGTCTTTCGTCGTGGAGTAAAATACTCCGTGCGATGGTCTACATTCTCAAGTTTGCTAGATTGTTGCCACGTCGCGATTCCGTACAAACAACCGCAGCTGATTTGAGTTTGGCAGAACAAAAATTACTGAAACTCATCCAGCATAAATATTAAAAAAAAAAACCGCCATATTTTAAGCGCATTTAAACGATTTTTGTTCCGCAGTGGCCCTGTCTAAGTAATGCACTCGGACAGAGGCAACAATTTTGTAGTCGCTAATTCTTAATTATACAACGTGTAACAAAAAGGGTATATACATACCAAGGGCATGGCATCTTTAGATGATATCAAACGATATCGGAAGGGTTTCAACTCAAAATAAAATACTCAAAAAATTGGTACCAAATTTTCGGTTTCGTGTGTTTCTTAAAATCAAATCATAAAAACGTGGCAGCACACTACAAACGTTAGTAACTACTCGTTACCCGTCACGTTACTTGCCAAAATCCGATAAATGCCTTCAATATCTCTGTGCGACTAGTATGATAGTAGCCTATTACAGGCGGTGTTTTTCCTCATAACTTCCTAACATAAAGAGATAGGATTAAAAAACCCTTCCAATATCGTTTGATATCATGTAAAGATGTCATGCCTTTGTTATGTATATACCCTTTATTATGTATATACACGTTGTACAACGACTTAATTAGAGTTGGTGGACGACTCACCCATTCTGATCTAAGTTATTCACAGCGGCATTCTTACAAAGAGCTAGTTACAGTACTCACTCAGAGCGAGTATTTGTTAAATTCTAGGCCTCTCACAGTTTTGAGTGCTGATTCCGCAGAGCTTACTGCATTGACTCCGAGCCATTTTTTGCATACCGCACCTCTGCTTTCATTACCCGCACCTGAAGTAGAATCAGATAATCTCAATCTGATTCAGAGACATTCTCTACTTGATAAGTTAGTTCAGTCCTTTTGGAGAAGGTGGAGAATGGAGTATTTACACGGTTTGCAAACTCGAGAGAAATGGAATACTCCAACTGTGCCAATCAAGGCTGGCATGGTCGTAATCATCATAACTGATAATGCACCCCCTTTATCGTGGCCGTTAGCGATTGTGGAAAGGACGCTTCCTTCCGACGATGGGGTAACGCGTGTAGCTTCTGTAAGAACCGCTAAAGGTACATACGTACGTCCGGTCGTGCGTTTGTGCCCACTACCTACACAGTAGGATTATTAATTTGATAAACACAAGTAGTTTAAGTGTTAGCAGTTAGTTAGTTTAGTATTATCGCAGTTATTTATATAAAGATCGCAGTTATTTCTTTTATAAGTCGCAGTTTCAATATTATATTTTCGCAGTTTTCGCTGTATTTCATGATTGGGTTTTTGAAGGTGACCCTTCAAAAGGGGGGAGGATGTTGGCGCCATCTATTGGCGTTTATGAATGGAGCTGTCGCGCAGTGTCTCTTAGCTAAATCCTTGTACCCGTAACCTACATCACGTCATGCACCCGCTGCCCGTGAAGAGAGTTCAGTGTCCATTGGAACTCCGTGCGTGCGCACCGTACCGTACCGCGCGCTATCCGCGTTCGCACCGCTGTTTCGGTGTGATCCTAACCGCTGTTTCAAAACCCGCAATCACATAGTTTTACTGTGTGAATTTATCGCTGAACGATATAATCATTCGATTATAAGTTGTACCCATCCGCTCAATTGGAGACGTGTCTTTGTGGCTTCAAGAAAAGAAAACGAAGCTGTTAGCGGGGAACTCGATGACCGCGTGTGTGTTGTGTTGAGCTTGTGCCGAACCGCGAGGGTGAAGAATCGTCGAAGACGGAGTGGACTGATCGAACTCCTACGAGACGACGGAACAGCCCGTCAAGAGAGGTAAGGTGCATGATATTTCCATAACCCATTCCTAGGTTATGAGTTTACAGCGCGACAGTGACGCCATTTTTTTTTCCTTTACAAATTACAGTCCAGATCGAAGGAAGGTATATTAAACCCCGCGAAGTCACTTTGGCCCTTCCAAATACTAATGTCAAGTGAGAGTCTGGCTCGAGACTTCGTGAGCGAGCGAGTTCGTGATCCGATCTCACTATGATATTTTAAGGGTTACGACGGATGAGTCGTGCGCGAGACTTCGTGAGCGAGCAAGTCCGTGACCTGGCTTCATCATGTCGGTCGAATTAAGTGTGTCAGGTGTGTGCCGGGCGCGAGACTTCGTGAGCGAGCGAGTTCATGTCTTGGCCACATTATGACAAGTCGGGATTGATGAGAGTCAGGCGTGAGACCACGTGAGCGAGCGGGTTCATGACCTGGTTTCATCATCTTGAAATAGTGTTGTAGTACACTGTTTATATTTTACTTCAGCCTCTTTCCGTTGGCGCACTGCTAAAGAACATTCATAGTCCCACCATGGGGGCGACGGAATGTTGTTATTACATCGTTTAGTTGGGAATGTTTCATTAGCAGCTTCCAACAAGAGTGATGCTAAAGAATCAGCCCGAGTTGTCGATGAATTTAATGCATTTTCAGGAAGGCTGGATAGTCTCTGTTCAACTCGCTCACTAAACGTTCTCCATCTGTCAATGTCATTAGTAATTTTAATTTTGTATGCTAATCTTGGTGGGCGTCTGGATAAAGATTTGATAAATTTTGGCATAGTTATTATTAAGGGATAGTGGTCGCTATCAAAAGTCGAAGGCAGGGCATTCCAGGTCACTGTAGACGCAAGACTAGGACTGGCTATCGTGAGGTCTGGGGCATTGATTCCTTCATTAGGTTTAGTGAGACGTGTTGCAAGACCTGTATTCAAGATACAGAGGTTATTTGTATCTATAATGTCTAATATCCTTGACCCGTAATAACTAGAGTTGGAGCTACCCCAAGCCTGGTGCTGAGCGTTAAAGTCACCCATAATTAAAAGTGGTTTAGGTAATTGTGCTACAATGGTTTCTATTTCGTTGTATAATGATGATGAAGGGTGGGGAACATAAACAGATACAAAACATATTTTATTGATGGATACAGCTATTATAGAAAAATCCACATTATGGTTTGCAATGGGAATGTGGTGAAAAGGTATTGTGTCATGATTCTCATGAACTAATAGAGCAACACCAGCATAGCCATTTGTTCTATCTTCTCTTAAACATAAATATTGAGAAACTTTAAAGTTATAACCTGGCTTCAACCAGGTTTCTTGCAATGCTACAACAACAGGTTTTTTTTTTTATTTTTTATTCTCTTTATTTATAAGGGGTTTTTATCCACACGGATACGTCAACCCCATTGTACCTTATACTAAGTTTACAACCAAAAAAAAATTAAAATAAACAACAACACAATAACACAATATAACATAATAAGAGATGGAATCACTGCCTAGAGTTCTGAATTAAGACAGAAACTATGCGTTTAGTCCTTTCTGATTTTGGGTGAGCCAAAATATTTAGGATAAGTCCAACATCCCACATGTTCAAATCAAACTCCCTAGCCAATGATTCCCTCTCGTCTTTGTTCTTAACACATTCCATAAGCAAATGTTGCACATCTTCAACCTTATTACATGTCTCACAATTAGGGGACAATGCCTTTTTCATTAGGAAAGCAAATTTTGCTGATGGATAGTGGCCAGAACGAAGCCTTAACAGTAACTTAATATAATTCCTACTTAAACATTTATCGTCAAACCAGGGTTCGCGAGGGGGTTCATTTTGTATCACTTTATACCAAATGCCCTTTTCTTCGGATATTTCATTAAACCACTTTTTCCATTTATCGAAGCATACATTTTTAAACCTGAAGAAATATTCCCAGTAATCGCGAACGTATGACGTAACATTTCCTATCTCAACTGCCTGTCTCGACAGTCGATCAGCCTCCTCATTGCCCCGTAACCCTATATGTGCTGGAACCCATTGCAAGATAATCCTAATTTCATTTTTGTTATAGAAATACATTAGTTTTAGAATATCATAGGCTATCGATGCACCTCTGCAACCAGAGGCGCATCGAGCCACATGTTGTAAAGCACTCTTACTGTCGGTTAGTATGACCACTTTGTTTAAATTTTGTGTATGTGCATAATATACAGCTTGATATATTGCAATGAGTTCCACCGACATTACACATATATTTGCATTAATTTTAAACATAGCCTTATAACCTAAATTTTGGAAGAAAAAAGCAGCCCCACACCCATCTTTATTTTTTGATCCATCTGTGAAGATTTTACACCAATGAGGTTTGAGATATCTTTATTTCCCATAAGAAATTAATCACTTACATGAGAAATTTTTAAATACTAAATTAAACAAATATTTAAGACGTACAGTACAGTAAGACATTATACAAAAATAAAAATATGTAGGGTAGATTGTTAGCACAACATGGACCACGCACAACTAGATGTGGCATGTACTAAGGTGCGCTCGCTTGATTAAATATATGCAATTTTAAATGCTTTTTAAATATTAACATAGACTTTGCGTTTTTAATTTTTTTTGGTAATTTGTTGTACAATGCTGCACCTTCGTACATTACACTTTTTTTGCCATAGTTAGTGCGCGGTGAGTATAACTGTACATATATCATTAGCGTTTCTAAGCCCAATGTTGTGTTTTTGATGTTTTTTTGTGAAATGTATTTGTGTGTGAATGTTTTTATTGAGTATCTTTCTAATTAATATGCAGTTATTGTATATGTATGTTTGTGATATATTCATTAGCTTGGTTTCATTGTATATTTTTTGTGTGGGTGTACTATAATCATATTGGAAGAGTGTTTTTATTAACTTATTTTGTGCCGTTTGTAATGCTTGAATATTTGTCTTTGCTGATGTCCCCCATACTTCTATCAGATAGTCCAGGTGAGGTTTTATAAGAGTGTTATATACATTATATCGTACTTGACGTGGAAGACACTGGACGACACTTCGTAGGGCTCCCGTGAGAGACGTCAATTTAGTCCTAACCTTTTCTATATGCGGCTTCCAGCTTAAGTTCTTATCCAAAATTAATCCAAGATACTTTTCATGGTCAACTTTTTTGATTGGTTGGTTATTTATCGTTAATTGTGAATTATATAACGTTTTTTTATTCTTTGCAGCAAAGATTATGTAGTTGGTTTTGGCTATATTTATGGTGAGTAGATTGCACTGAAACCACATATTTAAAAGTTGTAAGTCATCCTGAGCGTCGCACATGACAGCGTCCACGGAGTGTCCAAAGTAGAATAAAGCTGTATCGTCTGCGTACAATGATACATCGCCCTTCAGTCCAATTGCATATATATTATTAATGTAGATCAGGAATAATAGCGGCCCTAATATTGATCCCTGTGGAATGCCAAAATTTACGATTTTAGGACGGCTTTGTGTTTCGTTGATCTTAACGACTTGATAACGATTTGTTAGGTAAGATTTGAAGATATCAAATGCGGTACCAGTGACGCCAATGTCATTTAGTTTCCTTAATAATAGCTCGTGACTTATTGTGTCAAAGGCCTTTTTTAGGTCTATGAAAATTCCTAATGCTATCTGCTTTTTGTCAATACTTAGTTTGATTTTTGTTATTAGATCTATTGTAGCAGAGAGCGTGTTGGAGTTTGGTCTAAAACCGTATTGTTTGTCGAAGAGAAAGTTTTGTTCTCTTAGATGTTTATCGAGGCGGTTGTATAAAACACGTTCAAAGATTTTTGACAAAACCGGCAAGACTGAGATAGGACGATAATTTCCTGGATCCGATTTACTTCCATTTTTGTAGATGGGGTTTACTTTGGCAATTTTGAGACTGTCTGGGAAAGTTCCTAGCTGCAGGTTTTTATTTATACAAAAAGTGAGTTCGCTAAGTATTAATTCTTTTAAGCATTTTATTGATTTTGTGTTTATACCGTTTAAGCCGGAGCTAGTGTTTACTTTTAGGTTATCAATTATTTTTGCAATTTCATCAGAGGTGCATGGGTCTATTTGTGAAAGCTGGGTCAAGTTTTGAGTTGCCTGAGTTCCTTTAGTGTGTGTGAGATTGTTTTGGTATTGTTTGGGTATTTGACTAGCCAGAACTGATCCAATATTAGAAAAGAAGTCATTAAAACACTCACAAATGTCAGTCTGATTAGTCAAAACTCCAGATGGCGTTAGGAGTTTACTCGGTGTTGGTGACTCTCTAATCTTGTTCCTAGAGAGATCATTTATAAGACTCCACATTTTTTTTGGGTTTCTCTTGGATTTGTCAAAAGCATTTAGGTAATAAGTACTTTTTGTTTGTTTTATAACTTGACCGACTTCATTTCTTTTATTCACAAATTTTTGCAGCAATAATGGGTCATTTTTGTTTCTTTTGTGCAATCTCCATAATGCATTTCTTTTATTTATCATACTTATGATCGTTTTATTTATCCAATCTTGTCTAGGCGGATTCAGTACTTTAGTTTTAATTATTTTACTGCTAGTGATACTATTTAGTAACTTTTCCTCAAATTTTTGGTACAGATTTTCTTCATTAGTGTACTTCCACTCTCTTACAGTATTGAACAGTTTTTCATAATTTATAGCTTCATATTTTACTTTTCTAGGTGGTTCTGGTTGATATTTCTTAACTTCTAAATATATTTGATTATGATCTGACATGGCAGTTGCAATTACGGCAAGATGAAACTTGGTATCAGGAAGGTTTGTGCATACGTGGTCTATTATAGTTTTCGTTGTAGCAGTTTCACGGGTACAGTATTTATCCTCGACTTTGTTTATAACTTTATAACCACCAGTTTGTAGTTCTTCTTTGTATTTGATGGTAGTCTGATCCAAACTCAGTAGGTTAATATTAAAATCTCCCAATATGATGGCTCTTTTCCGCCCATGCAATTGTCTGGTGTAAGTTTCAAGGAAGTTTTTGATGTTAGATGCATCTGGTTTTCGGTAGATGCCAGCTATGTCGAGAGAATACTTGTCAAGATGTATCCATAAATAGTGGTTGTCATTCAGGGATAGTTCCTCAATCAAGTGGTGTTTCATATTATTGTGAGCAAAAATTGATACTCCACCACCCCTTGCACCGTTCCTGTAGTTGTAATAGTGTGTATAACCAGGTATTTGAAGTCTCTTAGCTTCATCATCGGTTTTTATCCATGTTTCAGTAAGTATAATTATATTTATGGTACTGCGAAAAGATTCAACTACACACTTTAGTTCATCCAATTTTCCAGGTTTAGCAATGCTGCGTATATTTGCATACAAGAATTTTATAGATTTGTTGCTCGTGATGATGTCGTTGTAGTTGTCACTTATTTGGTAAGTTATGTCGTTTATTGGGTTAGAGTTTTCATTAAAGGTGAGTTTTGAAGTTGGTTTTTGCAGGTATTTCAACTATTTTCGGCACCCCTCTGATATATTTAATTGTTAGATTTTTGTCACCATTATCAAATCGACATTTTATTTCATCCTTGAGATTTTTCAGAAATTGTTGCTGTTGAGGTGTCTTATCTGAAAATATTTTAATATTGTCACAGTTGACATCATTTTTGCTACGTAATATAGATGTTGCAGTTTCCCATGATTTGAAGCATACTTTCAAAGGACGATTTTTGCTGGGGTGGTATTTACCGAGACGGAAAAGTTTTTCAGGAGAAGTATTCACCCCTGCCATCTTTATAATTTTAAGAGTTTGCTCCATATCTGACTGTGACCTTTCGTCTTTAGAGGCTGAGGCTGGTTCTTTTATTCCCACAATTATAATATTTTTTCTCCTTAGTTCACGTTCTCTAACCTCGGTCATAATAGATTCATACGCATCCGATGTAACAAGCGATGGTATAGCGGAAATTGGGTTCTCTTTAATCGCATCAATCTCAGATTGCATCTTTTCGAGCTTTTTGTCAGTGGCATTTGCTTCTAATTGTACTTTAGAAATATCTAATTTCAATTTGTTTTGCTCAGTAGCGATGTTACTTATAGTAATTTTTATATCATCCACTCTCTCCTTTATGGTTGAAATATCCCCACACACTTTATCTATAAATTCTTTTTGGTTAGCTGTAATTGTAGCCATCATTTCCAACATTTGTTCTCTGAATTCGCTTAATTCTTCCTTAGTGTTGTCAATAAACTTTCGCTTATTACGGAATATAACTTGGTTGGGATTATTCTGAAGACCTGATACTGTTTCAGTGTTCGACAGATTAGGTTCCGAACCACTTAGACCACCACTTAGGCCACTTCCAGGCGGTGATCGTATTACGCTCATGATCTGTGGTACAAATACTCGTTTATCAAGTTGAGCGAACAGGTAAGAAAATAATGAGCCTGTCTCTTTTCCCCGAGGGGGTGAAGAGCGGTTACCTTTGCTTGGATGTCGAGCTCCTTCGCAGCAAAAGATATAAAGTCTCACAATTAGTGCAATAGGCTTTAAAACTTGAGTAACACAGTTATAAGTATTATATTCGGTTAATGGATATTTTTAAGTAACTTTTATATTTGCAAATTGTTTACAACACGTCTGTACTGTACGCAGGCCAAAGTGCCTATGACCAATCATTATATTTGGATGCTATCTCAGACACCACTTCGTGTATCAATACATTATAATTATGATTTTTTTTGGGGTGCGTAACACATTCTAAATTACTTTTAATGGTCTCTTTAATTTGTAAGGCTGATACCCAAATGTCAAGAGAGTACATTTTAAGACTATCAGAGGCATCAATTTGCAGCTGTCCTAATTCTTTAAGTGAAGTGGCTAGTAGAGGTTTTTTTTTATTTGCCCAATAGTTGTTATTACTTAGGAAGACTAATTCTGAAATTATATTTACGGTTATGTGATCAGACCATGAAAATGACTTCAGAATTAACTTATATGCGAGATATTTTCTCCTCAAAAACAATGGTGGAATATGCAGTTCACTCTCCATCACGTGGATTGGTGAGCTTCTTATAAAGCCTCCAATTATTCTAAGCGCTTGGTTTTGTAGTTTATCTAGTTTGCTTAAATGTGTTTTTGCACTAGAATCATACAAATAACAAGCATAATCAAGTCGACTTCTAATTAATGATATATACAATCTACGTATATGCATAGGATGTACTCCCCAAGAAGAGCCTGCCAATACTTTTAATATATTTAGATATCATCCACATTTACTCACAATTTCATTAATATGTTTCCGCCAGTATAAACTTCTATCTAACCAAACTCCTAAATACTTAACACATTCCACCATTGTTAATGGTTGACCATACACTTTTAGTGAAGGCACTATTCGCCTTCGGCCTCTACTAAAGGCAGAATAGTGAGATTTAGTATGTGACAAAGTCAATCCAATCTCACCCAGTAATGTGATTAAACAATTTAAGGCATCCTGTAAGTTACATTCACATTTTTTTAATTGTTTGTCACTGTAATATATAACAAAATCATCTGCGTATTGCGAAATCATAACATTATTAATTTGTCGACAGATTTGATGCGTAACTAAATTAAACAATAAAGGTGACAACGGATCACCTTGAGCTAATCCTCTGTTGGTCAATCTTGTTTCGAAAACTTCACTGTTTTGAGACTTTATTTTTAATTTCCTCTCACTCATAAACGACCACAAATAACTGCAAATCTGAGACCCAACTTGAATTTCATCCAGTACTTTTGCAACAGAATCTGTAGAAATATTGTTATACGCATCCTCGATGTCCAGAAAGCATGCAACTGTAGGAATATTTTTCGTAAATCCGACTTGAATGTAAGTCACCAGTCGGGATAGTGCATCCAGACATGAATGTGCCTTTCGAAAGCCTACTGTGTATGGAGACAGGAGTTTGTTTTGTTCAGCAAACCATTCTAACCGTTTAAAAATCATAAGATGAAAGATTTTACACACGCAAGAAATCAGAGAAATCGGCCTTAATTTAATCTCACTATTGACATTATTTGTAGTTTTGGGTATGGGAATAATTTGAATATTTCGCCATTGGCCATATATCTTCAGTAAAAGATTCTTTCCTGAGTCTGGTAAATTATACAACATTGAATAAGATATAGCATCCTCCCCGGGGGCCGAATCTTTTTCTTTAAGACAATGTTCTAGTTCAGAACGTGTAAATTCGAATTCTAAAATTTTATTTTTAGACTTAAAGCGTGGAATCAGATTTGGAGCACAGTCTTGAGTCAGAGAACGTAGAAGATCAACTTGTTTGTCAATAGGCGGGGACCATCTTTGTTGTTTAAAACCTTTTATCCACTTCATACGGCGCCACATTTCCTGAGTTGACGTAGCTTCGTCTATAGAATTGCAAAATTTTTGCCAACCATGAGATTTAGCTTTCCTAATTAAGGTTTGAGCTTCTAAAGTTTTGGCTTCTAATTTATTTAAATTATTAGGGGTCGGATTTTTACGAAAATTTGATAAGGCCAGCCTTCGCTGAGCAACTGTTTCAGACAATTTAGGGGACCAGTAATTTTTATGTTTAAATTTTTCATTTGGCTTCAAACTGAATTTAACATAGGGTATATGTTTGTCAGCCGCATATTCAATATAGTTTATAAAAGCGCCATACATTTTTTGTATGTCACCATTAAAAGAATTTTCATTAAACGTTTTAATATTTTCAGAAATCGTCTGTCGATATTCACTCCAATTTGCATTTTTAAAATTACGTTTTTTAACAATATGTACGTTATAAGACAAGTTAGCCGTTATTTTAATAATCAGGTGATCACTTCCTAAATTTTCATTAAATACCTTCCAGTCAAACTTTATTGCAACGTCAGAAGACACAAACGATATATCAGGAGACGTCTGTTGCAAATTACCATTTACTAACTTAATTCGAGTTGCGGAGCCGTTGTTCAGCGATATAAAGTCATTTTCAAGAGATGAGTCCATAATTTGAGTACCCCTTATATCCGATTTGACCGACCAATTAGTGTGATGACCGTGGAAGTCTCCATCTATTATAGTTTTGCTAGAGAAGTGACCAAAAATATCATTCCAATCGGAAGGTTGGGTATGAACAGACGAAGGACAATACAATGATACGATATATTCCAAGTCTTTGCAATTCAATAATTTAACACACACTAATTCAATACCCACATTATTACTATGAAATGAAACTGGATGTGACTGAATTGACTTGTGTACCAGAATAGCAACCCCACCATAACAATCATATCTATCATTCCTATATATATTATATCCACTAAAATTTACACTTACCTCACAATCAAACCATGTTTCGCTAATTATTGCAATTTGTATATTTTCCTGAATTAACAGATCCGAGAAGGGCGAGAATTTAGGGCGTAGACTTTGTGAATTCCATTGAAATATGTTCACCTTTATTGCTTCGTGTCTATTATCCATTACTGAGGCAACTTATAAATCCCAAAATATTATCTCCAAATATAATACTAACCAAAAATTTCTTAAACTCGTCCCAAATAATTTTAAACGTAGATAATAGTTTTTCTTCTAATTTTAATTCAGACCTGTAAATACCTTTTATTTTTAACCACACCTTCGTCCATTCAAAATTGTTTAGAAATGGCGACCTTTCTTTAGGTTCCTCTTTTTCTTTTTGTGAACTCCTAGTCGTCTTCTCCGCGGAAACACCACTTTTCTTTAGACCTCTTCGATTTATTTTCTTTTTATTTTCTTGCCTTAAACTTTGAATGTTTTCTTTTGTAGCCATACATGTAAAACTTTCTGCTTCTTCTTCTTTTTCATCATCCTCTTCCATATCAGATAACGCCGGCTGGTGCACTACAGCTCTGGTCAATACGTTTCTGTAAGTTTTTGTACCAGAGTTGACTGATGTTGTCGGTTGATTGTTATCAGTACATTGTGAGGTATCGATTGTGTTTATGTCTTCCTTCCTTTCCATAAACATTTGTAAGGCTCTTCTGTTTCTCACTCATGATAATCCGAATAGCTTTTTCTTTAAGAAAGATGGGACAACTTTTATCCAACACAAAGTGATTTCCCTTACAGTTCAGACATTTAAAGTCTTTTATGGTACAGTTTTCGTGATTATCTCCACATTTAGGGCACAAAACTCTTTTTAGTAGGGCAATATATATTTCTATGACCAAATTTCCAGCAACCTGAACACTGCGTCACTGGAAATACGTACGGTTCAACTTTAAATCGGCATTCATAGGCATAAATTAATATACTGAGGTAGGACATTACTTTTAAAGCTCACTCTTACAGATTCACAATTGATCCAATTGCCGTCCGACTGTAAACGTTTTAATCTTTTAACTGATAACACTTCGACATTCGCCTTAAAAATGTTACTAAGCTCTTCTTCACTTAACTCAAGGTCAACTCCTTTCACTATTCCATTCGATGTTGACATATCTCGTACTAATTGACATCGAAAACCAATGTCCTTTAGTTTTAAACAGTCGACCAATTTCATAGCATCATTTTTTCTTTGGAATTGGATGAGAACTTTGTTTACACTTTTATATTTTATCTTAAGAATATCTTTGATGTCTTCCGAACGCAATAATTTAGCCATAGCTATGGGCTTCGGTAAGTTATTTAATGAGGTAACACAAACTTCGTGAATTGAGAAAGTACCCCCATTATTATCATTATTTTCGTCCACGGAATCACTTCTTATCAAACGTTTGGGTTTTCTTCTAATCACGGTGATAAAACCATCGTCACTATGATCATCTTCTCGTTCTTTTCTTTTCTCTGCTAATCTTACTTCACCTCCATTTCTCCCTTTACCATTTTTCAGATTACGCTTTTGCTTTGTTTCTTCCACATTTTTGATCGTATTTAATTGTTGATCAAGTTTTTGCATAAACTCTGAATCGCTCAAATCTTCACTACTTGGATTCTCGTCCATTTTGATAAAAATGTGTAACGGAATTCGTAAACAATGTGTGTCACTCGCTACGAAGGACACAGACGCGTGCGCATGGCCCGACGTCTCGAGCGCACTGAACAACAGGTATATACACATTAATAAGATGCAGTAAATCGCTTTTTTTAGAGTTAACACTGCGACAATTCCACTGAAGAATTTTTTTTTTTTCCGTTTTTGGCAACTGAGCCGGTTTTGACTATTCTGCCAGTGTCAAGTGGTGACGGCAGCAAACAGAGGCAGGCCGTCGAACTTTTCCATTCGTGGTAGGTGTTAGTATAGCTGCATGGACAAACACATGGGTTAGTAAGACAAAAAATCTAATTTACAAGGACACATTAGCTAACAATTAAACTGGCTTATACTCTAAACAGACTATTTACACACAAACTACGCACCAATTAAAATTTTAACTCATTCTCAACTAGGAATCTGGCCAAAAGATTTATTAATTTAGGGGAGAAGTGGGAATGTTGACTTTGGGAATTTTAGAATAGAGGTCAAAAGATTTATTATTACGGGGACAAGAAAAGAAAATATGGTCTAAAGTACCATCTTCAAGACCGCACTCGCACCGGGAATTATCCCTGACGTGGATCTTCTTCAGGAACACTGGGCTACAACAATGTCCGAGTCTAAGTCTACATAGTGAGGAAACAGTTCTCTTCGACAATTTAGGACATTTAGAAAACCAAGGCCTACGCTGAACCTCAGGCTGTATGGCAGCGTAGTAGATGCCCTTGGTTTTAGAAGACGTCTTCCATGTTTCAGCCCACGAGTTAAATAACTTGGGTCTGGCACCATTCCGCAAATCGTAGTTATGCGCTACGTAGTGCTTTTGATCAACCGGATTCGATGTGGCATACTTTGCTAACGAATCAGCGCACTCATTGCCAGCAATACCCGAGTGACCGGGGATCCAGGTTATCTCAACGTCCAAGCCGTTTTGGTAGCATTCAAATAACAAGTTCTTTATATCCATAATGATTTTACTATTAATTTTACTATGAAATTGATTTTGTTTAAGGGCCTGAATACTACTATGGGAATCTGAAAAAATTACTGACCTTGTTATTTGATGGGATTTAAGATAGTGTAAGGCTTCTAAAATGCCAACACACTCTCCTGTAAAGACTGATGCTTCTGGTGGACATTGGTAAAGTAAGGCTATTTTTGAATTTTGAAAATAAACTGCCACCCCAGTACATTCAGTTTAAGAAAATTTTGAAGCGTCGGTGTAAAAGAAATTCCATCCTTCCCAATAACGCTTGACAGCTGACTCGAAGTCCTCTCTAGCGTTTTGAGAATTCCTTGATATACCTAAACCCAAAACGACTTTTGGTTCACAATAACTCGACTCGTATGCAGCGGAGAAGACCGGAAGAGATGGGTATTGGCAGATAGGCACGGAGAGTTGTTTAAGCTCTCTATACCTATCTATCAATAGGGGAACTGTTTTATGGTTCCAATAGGAAGAATTATTAAAGGAGAGATCAATTTGTTCTAAAATTGATGGCAAGGGATGGGATGAAAGGAAAAGTACTTTAGTTAAGAATCGATCTGCCAAGTATTGTCTCCTAAGATGTAAGGGAGGGTCAGCACATTCCACTTGAAGTGCGTTTATGGGGGATGATTTCATAGCCCCAATCACTATTCTTAGGCATTTGGACTGGATGCTATCTAGATTCTTTAACGCTTCTTTATTACAAGGCTCAAGTAAGTAGCTGCAGTAATCCATAGCGCTTCTGGTCAGAGCATTATAGACCAGTTTAAGGGTGTAGGGGTGAGCTCCCCACCACACCCCAGCCAAAGCCTTAAGGACCGACACGGAACGTTCACATTATTTGACCGTGTTGCTGATGTGATCAACCCCAGACAACTTTGAGCCCAAGGTTACTCCCAGAAACCTAGCCTTATCTTCGACTGGAATGCTTTGACCATTGACGTTTAGGTCAATGGGAGGAACAGAACGCTTGCGTGTAAAAATGACAGCTTTACTCTTTGGCGCACTTAAGGACAAACCATTGTCAAGTAGCCATTGGTTTAATGAGGCCAGAGAGACATTCATTGAAAGGGCGGCATCCTGAATGGAACTGCCACACACCATTAGTGCGATATCGTCAGCATACTAAAGGATCTTACAGTCGAAATTTAGGGAAGAGGGCAAGTCAGCTGTGTAGATATTGTATAATGGGGGACTAAGAACTGATCCTTGAGGTAGTCCTCGCCAGACCGATCTTTGTTCAGAGTCACCCCCTGGTATTCTAAGTTGAATGGTGCGACTGGTAAAGATGCTACCAATGATGCGACAAATCCTAGCCGGGATTCTCAGCTCGTGCAACTTTTGCCTGAGATTAGGGAGGAGAACGGAATCATAGGCAGCTGATACATCCAGAAAGACAGCAACCACAGACTCATTCCTGCTAAGGGCCAGCCGGACCTCTGACGTGAGGGTACCCACACTATCAGCTGTGCCCAGACCTTACCTAAAGCCAAATTGAGTCGTTGGAAGCAGTCTCCTGTTTTCCACCAACCACACTAATCGGTTCTTATTAAATGTTCCAAAAGTTTGATAAATATGGACGATAGGGCAATGGGTCTGTATGAGCAATGATCATTCGGATCTTTGCCTGGTTTTAAAATCGGGATGACAACTTGAACCTTCCACTCTGTGGGAATGAAGCCAGATGTAAAACAGAAATTAGCCAGGTCCAGGTAATATTTGTGAGTTTTTGGTCCAGCTTTAGAAATAAAGGAGTACGGGAATCCATCCACTCCCGGAGCGGAGTCCTTGACGTGGGATAGCACAGCTTTCAACTCGTCCAAGCTAAATGGCATGTTCATTGGGTCCTCAATGTTGTCTGCATCATAGATGTCAACATTGATTTCCTCAAGACTTGGAACATAAGCCGGAGCGATTTTTGAAAAAAACTGGTATCCCAGTTCTTCCGTGAGGTTGTTGGAAGAGGAGGCAGATGCTAAACTGCTCCTAAAAAGTTTTATCTTTCGCCAAACCACCGAAACCGGGGTGGACGGAGTCAGCGAACTACAATATTTTGACCAACCTTCGCGTTTTTTCCTTTTTAGGAATTTCCTGGACTTGGCCAATATCCGTTTGAAGGCAATGAAGTTATCCAGGTTCATATTGCCATTGACTGTCTTTTCAGCCTCATTCCTGGCCCTGACCATGTCAGTGCATTCCCTATCCCACCATGGCGGGGGGGGGAGTTTACCAGAAAAAGGTTTTTTGGACGGGAAACAATCATCAGCAGTGGAAGCAATGGTGGAGGAGAAGGACAAGAAACATTCCTGGGCATTAACATGGTTAACTTCTGGGAGGGAGGATACTCTAAGGTCCAGGATTTTGGAATATAAAACCCAGTCTGCTGAGTTTAATTGGTGTTTTAAAAGAGGAGGAGAAACTTTAACAGGAATGCTTTTGGAAGGAAATTCAATTATGATGGGGTAGTGATCACTTCCATAGGTCATATCCAAGCGACGCCAAATGAGAAGACTAGTTATATTGGATGAGCAGAATGTTAGGTCAACACAGCTACTATTCTGACCGGGTAGAGATCTACGGGTAGCACTACCATCGTTGATTAGGCAAAGATTGTGTTCATCCAATATATCCAGCAAGCCAATGCCAAAGTTATCACAAGTATCTGATCCCCAGCGGTAATGGTGACAATTGAAATCGCCCATTACAAGTATTGGGCCACTAACACTGCATAACAAATTCCTAATTAGTGACTGATACTCTAGTTGTGGGTGCGCAATATAAAAAGAAAAAATATTTATGCCCTCAGCCTTCACAGCAACAACATTTATGCTATCGCCAACAAAGGTTAGAGGAATCTGAGAGAATGATACCTTGCTATTGATGAGCAAGGCACATCCTCCGTATCCATCAGATCTATCATCACGAACACTGGCGAAACATGGTAGCCTGAAATTGCTTCCAGGCAAAAGCCATGTCTCGGCAATGCCGCAGATTGATGGTTTAAATCTATTAATCAAATAAGAAAGATCGGGCTTTCTGGGAGTAATACTCCTCACGTTCCATTGGAGAAATGTTAGGGGATGGAATTTTATGGATATAGTCTAAAATGGAGGTCAATTTTGATGCAACGTGGTCAGGTATGGAGTGAGATGGGCTAGCAAGAGCAGACATGAGTATGTCTGTGATTAATTTTAGGATATCAGTATATTTATCCTGTTGTTTGTGGAGGATTGGCTGTGGAGCTTCCAACGTGAGAGTACAGCCATTTTTGGATGGGGAAAAGGAATAATTTTGGGAGAGGTTCAGGTGGGCCCGTTTATCGTAGCCGGATGAAAGTGGGGTATGGGGTTTTGGTTTCAAAAGGACCGTTTTCCGGTATGAATTTTGGGTTACTGGGATGGGTCTTGAGCACAGGGGTTGAGGTTTATTTATAGTAACTTTGTTACGTGAGAGAGATTTGGAGACATCAGCATATGATCTGGAAACAGGTGGGAAGACCCGACTTGCCTCCGCATACGAGATCGATTTTTCCGCCATCAGAGCTTTGATGCTCTTCTGTCGGCCCAATTCAGGACAAGCACTGTCATTTGCGAAATGGTTGCCAGTACACGAAACACAGAGACTCAATTCACGGGTGACTTCGCATCCATCACCTGGATGATCTTCAACACACTTAAAACATCTAGGTTTCGATCTGCAGATGGTGCGGGTATGGCCAAAGCGACAACAATTATAACACTGGACCGTTGGGTAGGTATATCTTTCCACTGGGAGAGCCGAGAAGCAATAGACACGCTTAGGTAGTATTTGTCCATCAAACATAACAACTACAGTCTGTGTGGGCTTCCACTCGGTCACACCGGCAGAAGACACCTTCCTGCTCATCGTCTCACCTTGATCACAGAGCCACACCCCTCCGGAACTTGGATGTTTTTAATGATCTCATCTTCCGACCATTCGACTGGAATATCCCTCACAATACCCATTCTTGTGATGTTGTATTGTGGAATGGCAGCCATGTAATTGTGTTGGGATAAAATCTTATTGTTAAGGAAACTGTTTGCATCCTGATAAGACTTGAACTCGACTGACACACGATTTCTGCCTACACGTTTGATCCCATCGAGACGTATGTTATTCACGTTATTTATCGTCAAAAACATACCAAACTTGATAGGTTGTAGTACAGTACCTGAGGAATGTTCGTCTTTGAGTGATACATTCACTATATATGGAGGATTCTCTTGTGGTGTGTACGAAAGCCTGCTTAGTGTATTTTTGGGGATTTTAATTTTAATATTCGAAGAGACCGGGGGCGAACTAGCGGCCCTCGTACGACTATGGGTGTCCGTATCCATGACATGACATTGTCGTTTGAGGTTATTTCTATGTCATGTGGAAGGGTTATTGTAAGTCCAGGAGAAAGATCAAATAGGTCAGGCGGGGGGTCTATATCAGGATCTTTATCAGGGGGCTTTTTGGAGGCCATTTTGCATTACGCTAACCAAAATAAAATAAAAAATAAAACTATACAAAAGGACGATTACAACTAAAAACCAAACCTTACACCCAATACACAAACACAATGAACACTTTCGATCGAGTTTCACAACAAAAGAATCAATAAAATCGAAAATATTCAATAGCACTGACAAAAGCACGTGTAGCCTTTCACCACTACCGAACGAATCCACTGAAGGATTGTTGACAGCTGATCCATTATTGATATTATTAAAAAGTTGACTAATACTTTGTATAGCAGCGTTGGACGGTTCAGACATATTCTTTGTTAGCAAATTAATTAAAATGATAATTAAATCTCTAGTTGACTTATTATCTATACAACGTGTAACAAAAAGGGTATATACATACCAAGGGCATGGCATCTTTAGATGATATCAAACGATATCGGAAGGGTTTCAACTCAAAATAAAATACTCAAAAAATTGGTACCAAATTTTCGGTTTGTGTGTTTCTTAAAATCAAATCATAACAAACGTGGCAGCACACTACATATGTTATTAACTACTCGTTACCCGTCACATTACTTGCCAAAATCCGTTAAATGTCTTCAATATCCCTATGCGACTAGTATGACAGTAGCCTATCACAGGCGGTGTTTTTCCTCATAACTTCCTAACATGAAGAGATAGGATTAAAAAACCCTTCCAATATCTTTTGATATCATATAAAGATGCCATGCCTTTGTTATGTATATACCCTTTATGTTACACGTTGTAGAATTATTATTATCAATATTTGTGCCAATGGATGGTAAAGGAATATCATAATATTTTGTTAGGGCAGAATGAGTGTATTTGTCATATCCTGTACTATGTTTAGGAGTGTATGATATGGCAACATTATCATAGAGAATGACATTGTCCATGGGGACGCGCACAATTAAATTAGTGATGGTCAACTCGAGTAGCTAACTCGAGTTAACTCGAGTTGGGTGTAACTCGAATCCACTCGAGTTGAACTGTCTCTAACTCGAGTTTGAAAACCGAATAGAACCGACATAGAGCGAAGATTGCCGATCGTTTGAGACTTTAATATAGTCTGTTATGAAAGAAATAAAATGAATATAGTCGCTATATTCATTCGTTCAAAACAAACAACATTTGAGGTTATCTCTAAATGCGTGTTGGTGTTGTGCGATATTTGTTTTTGAAAAATGCTGGGTCCCAAAAGAAAATCGTTAATTTGGGATGTTTTCGATTCGTCTTCAGTGAGTGGACGTGTTAGGTGTAAGGTGTGTTCGGATACATTCAAATATAGTGGAAATACGACCACACTTTTAAACCACATCAAAAAGAAGCATCCTACCATTGTCGCCGTCGAGGAATTTCAGGGTTCATTATCAACAAATATGTATATAAGTAAGACGGGTTTGGTTGTACCTTAACCTTTTTTGAGGAGGCTCAGGCTCAACATTCATTGTGGTTGTCGATACCAATAGCTTCGATGAAGATGAATCGACCGAAGAACTCATAATTATTACTTTTATTTGTTGATAATGAACCCTGAAATTCCTCGACGGCGACAATGGTTGGATGCTTCTTATTGATGTGGTTTAAAAGTGTGGTCGTATTTCCACTATATTTGAATGTATCCGAACACATTTTACACGTAAGACGTCCACTCACTGAAGACGAATCGAAAACATCCCAAACTAACGATTTTCTTTTAGGTTGCGTTAAAAAAACATTTACTTGTCCATCCAGTTAACTCGAGTTACGTAACTCGAGTTCAACCCGAGTTACGTAGATTTTAACCCGGGTTAACTCGAGTTATGTTTTTTCCGAGTTGGCCCATCTCTAAATTAAATTATCAAGATGTCGGACCTGTTCTTTAATTTAAAACATAAAATATATTCCAAATCTCATACATGGTGTCAGGTGTAAAACAAAACAATAAATCAGAAAAGATGGAGGGAATTAAGCCCCCAAGTGGACTAACACTTACTGGGGAAGCCGCCAATTTGGACAAGTTTGTACAAGCATTTTACTTAAGCGACTAACTTAAAATCCGCTTCAGAAGCAGTGTTGCAAAAGTCAAAAATAAAAAAACGGTAGATTTTCCAGCCAAAAATCGGGAGAAATCGGGAGGTTTTAAAAAAATAAAATAAATGTATTTTGCGCTCTAATTTGTAATCCACGTCAAGGTTGCGAAGAGAATAAATTAAAGTCTTGTACCAGTTTGGTTTTATAAGTTATTTTAATAACAATATCACTTTTACTTAGTTTACACTTTTAACAAGTACACCTGTGTAGCCTGCGACTGCTCAAGCTCGAATACCGTGTTCCCAAATGAGACCACCCACGTTGACAGCTACCTACTTGCTGTCAACCGACAAAAGTCATTTTAACAACTATTGAAATAGTCTCTCTTGGGAACACGGTTACAATTTGAAATTAAATAAAGATATTATATTGATTTAGTTACATACATACTCTAATAAATTGAAAAGGCTAACAGTCGGCCCTTCCTGTCATTTCACGTCTCGTGAAAACATTAATAATATAAAAGATTGTATATAAAAAAAAATATTAAATATTTATTTCAATCTCTAATTAACAACAAATAGCACAAACTGAATCAACATCTCATGTCTGATTTCATCTCAAAATTAGAATTACATTAGATACATTTCACGTCTCGTGAAAACATTAATAATATAAAAGATTGTATATAAAAAAAAAAATATTAAATATTTATTTCAATCTCTAATTAACAACAAATAGCACAAACTGAATCAACATCTCATGTCTGATTTCATCTCAAAATTAGAATTACTTTAGATACATAATTACATCAAATATTTCACACTAATAATTATTCAACGAGGACGAAACCCCTTCATGTTTTCGCCTCAAAATACTGTATAAATTAATTGTAGCCTCTACTTATCTAGGTACATTAAATATCTAATGATCATCCGAGGGCAAAACCCCTTCATGTTTTTGCCTTAAGATGTCACACTACAGTACTGAAGCCCCTTCATGTCTTCAGCACTGTCTAGTCATTCCACTGAAACCTCTGCATTTCAGTGGTCTGACAACTCTAAATTACCATACTACAGTACTGAAGCCCCTTCATGTCTTCAGCACTGTCTAGTCATTCCACTGAAACCTCTGCATTTCAGTGGTCTGACAACTCTAAATTACCATACTACAGTACTGAAGCCCCTTTATGTCTTCAGCACTGTCTAGTCATTCCACTGAAACCTCTGCATTTCAGTGGTCTGACAACTCTAAATTACCATACTACAGTACTGAAGCCCCTTCATGTCTTCAGCACTGTCTAGTCATTCCACTGAAACCTCTGCATTTCAGTGGTCTGAGAACTCTTATTTGCCATACTAAAGTACTGAAGCCCCTTCATGTCTTCAGCACTGTCTAGTCATTCCACTGAAACCTCTACATTCCAGTGGTTTGGACAACTAGAATAAAAAGATTAATTATATCATTATTTCTCTGAAACAAACTGTTAAGATACACATATCATGCAGAAATAGACAATTTGCAGAAAATCAAACGGTTATAAGCGAAGACTAGGTTTCGTCATCATGAACAGATTTTTGATCATCATTAGAATCATTATCAGATTCATTATTGGTTCTATCAAAAACTAACCATGGGTGAATCTTGTCTACGGAAAAAGTGCCAGTAAAACGGCGGTTACCTTTTCGAGTTAAAGGAGTATCTTCAATAATATATCTATCATGATCCAATACAGTTATTATGCGATAAGGACCACGAAGTTTTGGAACAAGCTTTCCACTCTGACCACAAGAAGGAATATCTCTTTTTACCCTGACTGAATCACCCATTGCGAATGTAACCTTTTGGCGTTGCGACCGCATTTAAAACATGTTTACCTACTAATGAATTTAGAAATTTCTTAAATTTTATGGAAATAAACGAGGTTCCTCTGTCCGAGATTATTCTCTGCGGTACACCGAAAGTATGAAAATAATGTTGTAATGCTGTAATACTATTTGTACTTTTAGTGTTTTTAACTGACTCCAGAATTATATATTTAGTAAAGGCATCTATAATCAAAAGAAGATATAAATTCGTTTTCTTACTACGTACGAATGGGCCTAGATGGTCTATATGAAGTGTGTGGAATGGGAGATCCACCTTTGGTATAGGGTGTAATTCCCTGGACATTTTGCCAGGGGGAACTTTAGTATGAGCACATTCAAGACGTATGAATCTTCTCATTTTGGCAAACCAATATTGACTTTTATTTTGTCATATGTTTTCTCAAAACAAAAATGTCCTAACATATCATGATTTGATCTGAGTAAGTGCCACCTTATTCCTTTTGGTACAACCCATGGTAACATGTATTTCTTTTCAAACGTAGCTCGAACTGAATTGCAATCGGTGACTATTGTGAACTTCAGCCCTAACAAATTAAATTGTTTTACGGACATTACTACAGCCAAGGTCTCTAAATCATAGGAAGTGAAACGGGCCTCTTCGGGGGAAGTCTGCCTACTGTAATAAGCAACAGCACTAAACGGGGAATCCTTTGTTGGTCTCTGCATTAATATTCCAGCAATCCCTAATTTAGAGGCATCAGTATGAACTTCTGTTTCATAGGTTGGATTATAAAAAGCAAGAACGGGGCGTTTTATCAATTCCGCTTTTAACATTTAGAAAGCCTTTTCTTCAGAACTTTCCCAATGCCAAGTGGAATTTTTCTAAGGAGTTGAGTCAATGGTCTAGCGATTGCAGAAAATCCCGTATAAAGCGCCGAAAGGAACTGGATAAACCAATAAACTGACGGAATTTATGTTGGTCCGTTGGGAGAGGAAATCGTTTGACAGCTTCTATTTTATGCTGCCCAGCCCGTATTCCGTTTTCATTTACTTTAAATCCTAAGTAATTAACAGACCGCATAAAGAAGTTACATTTTGATAATTTTAATGTTATTCCGGAGGTCCTAAATAAATTTAAAAGTATTACTTAATTTCTCAAAACCTTCTTGTAAAGTTTTAGACCGAATAATAACATCATCCATATAAGCAACACATCTTTAAAACACGCGTTACCAAATATATTATTAATAGATCGTTGAAAATTAGATGGAGCATTAGCCAAACCAAAAGGCATCCGGTTAAATCCAAAGTGGCCGTCAGGCGTTACAAAAGCTGTTGAGTGTTTGGAAGTTTCTGACATACTAATCTGGTAATATCCGGACGCAAGATCTAAGGTTGTATAATACTTGAAACCTGATAAATTGTCCAGCTGATCATCAATAGTTGGTAATGGATAATGCTCTTTAATTGTCTTCTTATTCAAAGATCTAAGCACACAAAGCCTATAATCTCCAGTTTTCTTTTTGACTAAAAATCGGAGATGCGTAGTCCGACGTGGATTCCCGAATCCTCTAATTCTTTAACCATACTTCTAACAACCTGGCGTCCCGAATGAGCCACTCTATAAGGCCGGTAAACAACGGAACTATTGTCACTCAAATTAATATTTATCTCAACCCCTTATATACATTCTAATTCCTTGGTTGAAAAAAAGCAAAGCAAGCCCTATAGTAGTTTAATAACCGACTATAGGGATTTTTGAAGTGGACGCCTTTTTCTCGCTACAGTCATTAACTAAATGTCCTACTTTATTACAAGCAGTACACCGTTTGATTGGTTGCTTGCACTTATAATACGGGTGACCTTCATCACCACAGTTATAACATCTAGATGGAAATTCTGTTATGTTAGTTTTAGTCCCTTTAATTTTATTGCATTTATTATCGATTACGCTTGCCTGCTGTGCATTCTTTTCCATTCGTTTATTAATTTTAACTCCCTTTAAGTAGATAAGTAACTTATCAACATCGGAGTACTGTGCCGCTTCAGCACTAGTCCTTATTGAACGATCTTCGATCCCAAACAGTACGCAATCAATGGCATTCTTCCCAGTAATATTGCATCTGTTCAATAACACCATCTTGTTATAAAAATATTCCTCTAGAGATTCCCCAAAATGAGCTTTACAGGCAAGCATATCCGATAACAATTGAGCATAATTTTCATCACTTGGGAAAGCTGATCGTAGTTTCGATTTGCCACTCAGACCAGGAAAACATTACGCTAGGTAACCCTTGATACCAATTCAGAGCAAAACCTACAAGTTTTGGTAGTGCGTAATGGATTGTTTGTCTTTCTGACCAATTATAAATTTGAGCACATTCATTTACTTTATTTATCCACGTGTCTATGGATTGGTTTCTTTTAGATGGATCGAATTCGGGAATAACATTAAAGACAGGAAAACATTCATTGTTCCCATCAGCTTTCATGGTTTGAACACTTTGAACAACATCTGTGCTAACAATACTTTCTCACTAACCTGCTCGGCAATGTTACTATCACCTTGGAAGAACCTTTTATTGTGGCAACTGCTCCTTCTGGCGCCGCTCCGGCTGCGCCGCACGCCGCTCCGGCTGCGCCGCACGCCGCTCCGGCTGCGCCGCACGCCGCTCCGGCTCCGGCGCCCACCGCTCCGGCTGCGTCGCACGCCACTCCGACTGCGGCGCCCACCGCTCCGGCTGCGTCGCACGCCGCCCGGCTGCCGCACCGCTGGCTGCGTCGCACGCCGCTCCGGCTGCGTGCCCGTCGCGCCACCGCCCGGCTGCGTCGCACGCCGCTCCGGCTGCGGCGCCCACCGCTGCCGGCTGGCTGCGGCGCCCACTGCGGCTGCGTCGCACGCCGCTCCGGCTGCACGCCGCTGCGTCGCACGCCGCTCCGCTGCGGCGCCCACCGCGCTGCGTCGCACGCCGCTCCGGTTGCGGCGCCCACCGCTCCGGCTACGTCGCACGCCGCTCCGGCTGCGGCGCCCACCGCTCCGGCTGCGTCGCATGCCGCTCTGGCTGCGTCGCACGCCGCTCCGGCTGCGCTGCACGCCGCTCCGGCTCCGGCGCCCCGCTCCGGCTGCGTCGCACGCCGCTCCGGCTGCGTCGCACGTCGCTTCGGCTGCGTCGCACACCGCTCCGGCTGCGGCGCACGCCGCTCCGGCTGCAGCGCACCGACGCCCGCTTCGGCTGCGCCGCACGCCGCTTCGGCTGTACAGCACATCGCCCCGGCTGCGCCTTGCACTGCCCTGGTTGCTCTGCGTGCCGCTGTCGCAGCGCTGCGTGCTGCCACAGCTGAGTCTCGCACATTGAAGGCGTTGCGCACAAGACGGCGGCTTGGGATCCGGAGTTTGCAAGCGTCTGCTTCGACTATTCGATTGATCTTCCATTTGATTAGCTGAAACAGTATGTTGCACACGAGAGAAAAAACAGTTTTTTTTTTTTTTGGGTACATTAAGAATATCGAAAATGGTTGATGTGCGTTTCATTTAATACCATATCATTGTTTATTTTAAACACAGTAAACCATCAATAGTCAATCGTATAAATCTACTAGGTAATTAAAATAATTTCATCAAATAGGAAAAATTATTTAAAAATACCAATAAAAAAAAATATACAAAAACTGAAACAATACCTTATTGCGTTGTGCTTGGGCGTTTTGGTAACACTGAGAATACAATATTCTTAGTGCTATCCCAATTCTGAACTGTAATCCACGTCAAGGTTGCGAAGAGAATAAATTAAAGTCTTGTACCAGTTTGGTTTTATAAGTTATTTTAATAACAATATCACTTTTACTTAGTTTACACTTTTAACAAGTACACCTGTGTAGCCTGCGACTGCTCAAGCTCGAATACCGTGTTCCCAAATGAGACCACCCACGTTGACAGCTACCTACTTGCGCTGTCAACCGACAAAAGTCATTTTAACAACTATTGAAATAGTCTCTCTTGGGAACACGGTTACAATTTGAAATTAAATAAAGATATTATATTGATTTAGTTACATACATACTCTAATAAATTGAAAAGGCTAACAAATTACTTTATTAAAAAGAAACATGCATAGGTACATTTTAAGATTTTTAGGTTCAGTGATCCTCATACCATTTCTTGGTAGAAACTTTTTCGAAAATTTTATTTTCTATAATAAAATTATAACAAGTTTGGTTGTTTTCTGTTATAACTCGTTTGGTGTGTAGGAGACCTATTATCGATTCCGTGGATAGTTTGTTGCGTTGTTTAGTTTTCATTAAATTTATTGAAGAGAAAATTCTTTCCACGTTGGCAGATGAGTGTGGCAAACATAGTATTTTAAAAACAAAAGAACAAATGTTTTCAAATATGAGTGTACCATCACCATACTTCATGCTGCCAATGCTCGCCCAAAATTCTTCAGTTTTTTCACTTAACGACGCAATTTCTTTCGTGTTCCGAAGCAATCGCCATTCTGTGTCAATACTTTGATAATTATTGTTGTCTATTAAATTTGGGAATTGTCTACATATTGGTACTATTGATGACAGATCACCTTTTTTTACATTTTCGGGAGAGAAAGCTCCCAAATCTTTTAAAGGGTTATTGCTAATTGGGAACCTTTGTATGATTTGATCACAAGCTTCAATAAAGAATTGAATGCATCTCGTTTGGAATAAGTGGATTTGTTCAGAAGTCAATCTTTTAACTGTAAGCAAAGTATTAATGGCATTTGCTCCGTAATATACATCTTCTATAAGTAGAAAATTACGTGGGTTTTTATAATCAATCCTTTCGAGATTGTTTTTTTCTAAATATTCTTTTTTCAGAAAACAATCAAACAAAGTTCTTAAACTAACACAAACTTGGGAATACAAAACGTGTACTCTTGCTAATTCAGATTGCATTTCTCGATTTAATTTATTGAAAATAGGTAAAACAAAGTCTAAAAATTGAAGAAAGAGTAACGTTAATGGATCGTTTAATTTGTGTAATATATTTGTAGCTGTTGCAATATCGTCATTTTGCGACGCATCAATGAAATATAATTTCAAAGCTTGATATTGCTCCAAAATTCTTGATATAGCTGCGTGTACTGACAGCCACCTCGTCTGACAAGGATGTAATAATTTATGTATTTTTAAATTACAAAATAATTGAAATTCTTTAAATTCAGCTGATCTTTTGGGACTAGAAGAAAAATAATTGTATATTTCCCTTACAACTTCTTCAATAAACCGAGGTATTCATATACATTTACATTTCATTATAAATAAATGTTGTACATCTCTCATCAGCTTTTAGTAACGTCATTACTGAATGATTACGTCCCATCATAACACTTGCACCACCAGAAGCAAAACCTATGAGATTTTGTCGAAATGGAACGCCATGTTGTTCAAAAAAGTCTACAATGCTTTTATGTAACGTAGTTGCGTCTGCAGTCACGACAGAGATAAGCCCAAAAAAATAATCTCCTACATAATTTTATTTGACATATCTAACGACGAGACAAAGATGTTTGGTGGTACTCCTATCGGTGGACTCGTCAATTATAAGTGAGAACTTAACCTGTCGTAGATCTTCGCAGAGAGTTTGAAAGCTTTCTTGTCCGATTACGTTATTTACGACAGCTTGAATCCTGGGGCGAGAACACTTCATATTTTCAGCTACTTTTGAATCTGGACAAATCTTCTGTATTAACTTGCCTAGATGGTCAGTTATCGCATATGGCAAGTTGTGTTCAGCGACAAAGCCGGCAATCCGAATTTCACCTGAAACAATTAAATAATGCAATGAGATGAAATAGTTTAAATGTTTTTGTTTACAAACAACTTGCAAATCTATACCAAGTATATATGTAGTCAAAAACACTTCTATCCATTAAACATAGACCTGATAAAAATTGACAGAGTTGAACAATTTTTTTTTAATTAAGTATGTACATTGTCATAATAATATATTTTGTTATTTACCTTCCCTCACTTGATGTTTAAATTGGATCACTTCTCGATTCACAAAATTGGTCATCTTAGGTTGATCCGCAATGCATTTTATACTTTTGATGTGAAGTTGGGAAGCGGCATGTCTTTTAACAGCGTCGAAGCCAGAAGAAATATTAATATCTTTATTACAACTTTTGCAATGTGCGTAGTTTTTTTCTTTCAAACTTTTTTTAAGCCAATTAGAGCATTCTGGTCGTGATTCCCATTCCACTTTATAATTTTGGGCATATTTTTTACGTTTAGCTCCAGTACTAGTGCTTGGGGTATTCGTATTTCCATCCGAATCATCGCTATCGGACATTGTAAATAAATGGAAGGTAAAGCACAACAAAACCTGCGAACGGACGAAACGATAATAAAGTGTAAAAAAACATCTCAGTACATTCACCAAACAACTCGAACTTAAACATTTATTTTTAGGGAATTTCCCCCATACACTCACCAAACAATAATGAACCTTATTTCAAAGACATTTCGATCTTATATATTTTATGTATACTGCGGTATTGAAAGGACGTGCGAGAAGTTTTGGGGAATCCCATTGAATTGTTTTAGTGTTACCAGGTAAATATTTTTGCCACCATAATAATAAAAACAAAAAAAGCAAAACTGAAATTCGGGAGATTTGGTCGTGAAATCGGGATATCGGGAGGGAAGAGCCGAAATCAGTAGATCTCCCGAAAAATCGGGAACTTTTGCAACACTGTTCAGAAGAGAGAAAAATTACACTGTTTCTAAACACAGCAAGCGAAGGAAGCATAAATAGTAGTGATAGAGAGGCTAATACAAATAGTAACAGGGAAGTAGTGATTAGTAGGTGTGGAAGACTAATCAGAAGACCAGTTAGATACAATGATCAGGAACAGAGAATGGCAGATATAGGAAACAATAGTAATCCTAACGAAGGAAGCATAAATAGTAGTGACAGAGAGGCTAATACAAATAGTAACAGGGAAGTAGTGATTAGTAGGAGTGGTAGAGTGATCAGAAGACCAATTAGATACAATGAAAATATGTTTATAACTAATAGGTATATGTTTTCAGATAGTGTAATTAGTATTTAAGAGGATTGTTAAATTAATTACTAGTATTAGAGTTGTTTGGTTTTGTTTAATTAGTGATAAAGGATTAGTATGTAGTAATTGGTAACGGGAAATTGTTTGTAACTAAAAGATACATGTTTTCAGATACTGTAACTAGAAATTAAGATGATTGTTAAAATATTAGTGTTAGAGTGGTTTGGTTTTGTTTAATTAGTGATTAAGGATTAGTGTATTGTATTTGGTAATGGGAAATTTTTTAGTTAAAAAGGGGGATGTATGATATGGCAACATTATCATAGAGAATGACATTGTCCATGGGGACGCGCACAAATAAATTAACAAGATGTCGGACCTGTTCTTTAATTTAAAACATAAAATATATTCCAAATCTCATACAAGGAGAATTATTGGGTTTATTAAAAAATAGTTTTTTTATATGAACTTGTTTGTTTGTTTCTAGTACCTTTGGGGGAGGAGTCAAATGTTTGTCTTATAGGTGATGAAGAAACTGCAACAGAAGTTACAACTTCTGAATATGCCTTGTTAACAGGATGATGTAACTTAACCGCTTCTGCATAAGAAATGCAATTGTTAGCCATAGTTTCCTTAATGGCTTTTTGGCGACTAAACTCTGGGCATTTCCTATTTGTGGCAAAGTGGGATCCAGAGCAAAGAAAGCATACAGCCTCATCCTCATCTAAATTGCAACTGTCCCCAGAATGGTTATTACCACATTTAAAACAGCGTGGAGTTGAACGGCACTGTGATTTGATGTGTCCATATCGACAGCAGTTGAAACTGGACTGTTGGGAAGATATAAAGCTCAATAGGAAGAGAGTTGTAACACAAGAAGGGGTTTTGGGTAACACCTGACCATCAAATGTTATTACAACAGTTTCAACAGGAATGTAGTTTGGTTTACCATCCACAAAGTGTTTTCTATTGAGGCGTCTTACTTTTAAAATTTTACCACATCCAATAGGTACAGATATGTTGTTCAGTATATCTTCCTCAGACCAATCCTTAGGGACTCCTCTAACCACACCCATCCGAGTGACTGATGAGGTGGGTATAAAGGCCTTATAATTATATTGTTGTAATGTCTTATTTTCTAGAAAAGAATTTCTTCCTCTACATCCTCAGGCCGAGGACGTTTAAGTGAGGTGGGCGGGTTATCCCCGCCCCCCTCGTTTCCCACCATTTTCACGGGGTCTGTTATTTTAATTAACTTTTACACGAAAAATAGTAAATATTTAATGAAAAAAAGAATTTGAATTTTTTTTCTAAACCGCGCTTATTTTAAGTTCCCGCCAGCTGAACATTTGCTGTTGAAATGTCAAAGATAGGGACACGAAAAAAGTATCGATATTTTTTGGTATCGAGTAAATTCCTTTCGATACCGATACTTTTGTACTCGATACTTTTACTTAACAAGTACTTTTGACCAGGTATCGTATCGAATAAATTACTTGTTTTTATTTATTCATTACATAATTTATGGCAATATTAGCAACACCAACTTGTTCAATCTTGCTGAAGCTTTTATTCATAGAGTTAGCCGATTCACATTTCACTTGTTTAATTCGAATTCGTTTGTCCAGTACTCTATTTGTTCATTGGCTTTGGGTGTAGGGACTTAACTTCTTTTGCACTGTTGCCTTTCCTCACGGAAAATTAAGATTACGAGATTTAAGAATATCCACTTTCAGGACGTCAAAACCCGTGCAAAGGCAATTTCTTTACTGAGAAGATATATAACAACGTCTCCTAGTGTTATCGGCAGTGTACATGACAGTGATTCTTCTCTCGAAACCACTTATGATTTTTGGAGTCACCCCAAGAAATTGGCTCATACAAAAAATCAAAGTAAAACCAGATCTTCATTACAGTTAAAAAATAAGGATGAATTAAGCCATTATTTGTCTACACAAGTGTCGCCACTTTCTTTGGATCCTCTGAAACAATGGGAAGCCATGAAAGTTGTTTTCCCAAAATTATATAAATTGGCACGAGAATTTTTATCTATTCCCGCGACTTCCGTGCCTTCAGAAAGATTGTTTTCTAAAGCTGGAAGTATAATTACAAAAACCCGTAACCGCCTATCGGCAAAAAGGCTCGACAAACTTCTTTTCTTGAGCGATTGTACCGAGGAAGAATGGAATTTATATTATGTACTTTAAATTAAAAAATTGTGGCTACTTATAGGTTGTTTTTATTTATCTAATATATTTTTTGTATCATTTGTTATTGTTTTATTTTCTCTTACTGAATGAAGGTACGGACGACAGCAGGTCAAGCTACCCGAAACTGATAAATATTTCCAATCAACCTTGAGCCTTAGCGCTTTAGCGATAAGGTTTAAAATCTAATGAAGAAATCTGACTAATTGTAGTAGCTTGATGCGCTGTTGTCTGTATAGTCAGTACAGATGATACTTACTAAGATTGACAAACTAACTTATGGCATTGGCCCTGCTTCAGAAAATTTTGAGTACTTTTTTCAGAAAAGTACTCGATACTTTGAGGTATCGATACTTTTTTTCCGATACTACTCATGAGTACAGTATCGATACTTTCTATACGATACCGTGTCCCTAGTCAAAGATTTTTGCTTGACAGACTAGTGCTTGCATGGAAATCGATGAAATTTTTAAAAATAACGCTGAGCTCTCTACCCGCCCGCCGCCACTCACTTTATTATTAGAAGAAGTTGGAGCATATAAACCTACCTACAAATATATCAAGCAAACAGTTGGTAAAATTTAGTGCAACATCTCAAAAAAACTCAAAAAGTGCCAAGTGAACGAAGTAAATTTATAGTGCTACTATACTCTGTTTTTTAATCTCGTAGACTAAACTGACATTACGAGTGTTGGCAGTTTATTGCAATTCATAAATAGGTGCCGAAACTTAGCGTTCATAAAATCAAGTATCGTTTTTTTACAATAAGTTATCCTGAAATAATGTATAGGTACTTATTAAAAACGTATTAATACAAAATTAATAATGTAAATTTGACATTTGCATGTGTCAATTTAGTCTACGAGATTAAAAAACAGAGTATAAGTGCAAATAAGATATGGCTTAAAGGTCTTAGATACCAGGCCATAAAATCCCAAAAAAAAAAGTAAATGGAAATGGCATGGCCTAGGGCAAGGGCAACACTAAACGTCAGGTCACGTTTGATTTTTGAAAATGAAATGGAAGTTTGTTCTAGATCATTCGAACATAACGAGTACGAGCGGACAATAAATTGTTTTGTTTTGCGTACATCACATTTGTCTATGAAATGGCCGAAGAAATTTCTGGTGAGCCTATAACACCCCCCATTGAAGAGGATTTTGGCGATCACACTATGTTGGATTACCCGATTGAACATGATTTTGGTAAGATGAGAAAATCAATGTCTATGGAAGATATTACTGCGAACACTTGTGAACATTTTCAAAATCTCGATGTCCACCAGCAATCCGGTGCTCCTCCAGAATTGTCAAGAACTAGATTTCAGTCAATGGCCGAAGGTCGTACTAAGCGACGTGAGACATTCCGTTCTCAAAAAAGATCAGGTCTCCCTGTGCCTCAATCAAAGATGAAACTTTTGAAACCCTCGCATATTTTATCTCAACAAGAAAGTGATGAAATAGAGAGAGAAAATATCACGAAAAAAAATATTGAAGCAAATCCTTCTAAGTTTTTAATAGAAGGTACTTCAAACCTTCCTGAAGTACTGAGGAAGCCGCTAACAGTTCCAGAGCCTTTCAACCTAACTGAAATTCAAAAGAAAGCAGTGCTGTCTCCTGATTGTAATTATAAATTTAAGGCACGGCCAGCCCCTAAACACATACTTGAAAAGCCTCACATACCAGTTAAATCTCCAGTACGTCTTACCAAGTACAGCCAAATACCGAAACACAAAAGATCAATATCTGCAGATAGACTAAAAAAAGATAATCTGCTTTTAGTGAAACCACTAAATAAACCGAAAGAACAACATCATCCCAGAACGGGCCCACTTAAACCTAAGCCGTTTTCATTTGAAAAAAGGAATGAAGACCTAAAGCGACGTAGAGAAGAAAGAATCAAACGCCAAATTGAGGAGGAGCGCAGACAGGCTAGTTTGTTCAAAGCACAACCTGTTCCTGGAGCGGTAAAGAAACGAATGCAATCCACTGCTGATAAAGGGGGTTAACATATACGCATGGAAATCGGGGAAATAAACTTAAATAAACACAATATCTTTGACTATAATTATTGTTTTATTTGACTTGGTCTAACCTCAATGTAGTGATAGGTACTGATTACTACAAGATAACATTAATTGAGTTCAATTTCAGTGTCAGAGTCATACATGCATTAATACATACACACATTATTTTTTTCAAAAGCTGTACATTACGGTGTCCCAAAAAAATCTGTCGTTTTTTTAACGCATACCCTCTAATAGGCATGATGACAAATTTTGAGAAACTGTTCTATAAATATTCGGGAAGATACTTTAATCACAAAAATCATAATATTTCCGCTGAAAATTAAGGTTTAGTATTTTAAAATATTTTTTTGGTTCATAAATTTAAAAGCACCAAAACGCTTCAAAGTGTCATGGCGTCACTCTATTATTATTATACTCTTTGGCGTCACTTGCTACGACTGACGTCAGTCTTTCCAAAAGTGGACGAAAACGTCCCCTTGCGGGCGCTGCAGGTCTCAAGGGGGGCAGTAAGGGACCCAGAAAGAAAATGGGGGCGTTGTGGAGAGGCGGCGGAGGGGGGGGGGGGGTGGAGCTCTCGACTCTCAACAACAACTTGTGAACATCAACTAATATGAATTAAAAGATTGCTCAAACTGGGTTCTATATTTCCTGTCCTATTTTATTGAATATAGAAAAAATTAAAATCATGTCAATCGGTCGCTCCGTTTCATAATGAAAGTAGACACAAATAAAAAAGCAACAGACACACATTCGCATTTTAATAATTATTAGTACTCGTAGATATCTATCATGTTTTAACAAGTTTTTGTTAAGGCCGTACCCTCACCAAATGACCTTGAGCATTTGCTCCCTCTTCACCGCTCCCCACCTCTACAATACTTCGCAAAATATTACTAGCGCCATCTGGCGGACGAAGTACTTACAAATACAAGTTAAATTCATAGACCACAGAAGTAACAGACATTGCACTTTTATTTTTGTTTATTGGTGCGCCCAAATACTTTTGGTTATTATAGACTGAAACAAATGTTGACGATAATCACGACTACATAGTAAAAATTTTGCGTATTTTATTTTTTAACCGACTTCCCAAAAGTGTGGTTCTCAATTCGATTTATGTGTGCTCGCTGATAACTTTATCGTTAATGAACCGATTTTGACCATTCTTTTTTAATATGAAAGAGCATGCTGGCTATGTAATCTCATTGTTACCACGTCAGTGTCGATAATGGAAATTCTATGAAATTTAGGCCAATTATCGAAAATTGTAGGCACGCTTCGGGTGAAAACTTGATACTCGTATTTATATCGGATGATACTATAAAACCGTGAAGATTTGGGCCTGATCTGATGATGGAGATGACAGAGAATCAAGGGAATCCACATCGGAAGCAACTGTCATGTGTTTGGGCTTACTTAATTTGTATTGATTAGACCTTTACAACTAAATATGTTATGACTGTAACTTCAGGATTGGAAGTTAGTTTTGTAGATTGAAAGTTAGCTAAGTCAGATGGTCATAGGGATAGAAAAATAATATAATAAAGGTTAATTTATCATTATTTATTATTTTAAGGGAAAACGTAATCAGGGTCAAATAAATTTCTCTTTGGCTGAGGCAAGACTGAAATTATATTCGTACTCGTACTCGTTTAATAAAACAAATACGTAAATTGTAAAAAATAAAACTATCGTATAAAAAAAAAACAAATACATCTATACTAATATATAAAGCTGAAGAGTTTGTATTGTTGTTTGTTTGTTCGCGCTAATCTCGGGAACTCCTGGTCCGATTTAAAAAATTCTTTTTGCGTTGGATAGCCCATTAATCCAGGAAGGCTTTAGGCCATATAACATCAAGCTGCGACCATTAGGAGCGGAGCATAACTAAACCACGCGAACGAAGTCGCGGGTGGCCGCTAGTCATCATCATCTCAGCGTTCATCCCAGTTGCATCCGCGGCTTCCGCGTTGGAGCCCGGGGTCCGCTTTCCTGCACATTCTCCTCCATTTCGCACGATCTTTAGCATCCTGTGGTAAGAGCTTGTTGGCACGCATGTCATCTCTTACAACGTCAAGCCAGCACTTCTTTGGTCTACCTCGCATGTTCCGGCCCGGCGGAAGCGCCATGGCAAGACATTTGTTACCCAAGTAACCTGCCGGTTTACGTAAGACGTGACCGTACCAGCGCAGGCGACTCTCTTGCAGTTTGTCTGCTATGTCACGGACACGGAGACCGCCACGGATGCGGGAGTTTCTAATGCGGTCTTTCCGCGTAACTCCACACATCCACTGCAGCATATTCATCTCCGTGACACGCAGCTCCTGCTTGTGTCGCTCAAGCACAGGCCACGCCTCAGTGCTATACAGAAGGACAGGTCTAATGATGATCGCTGGCGGCCGCTAGTATACTATAATATTATTTACACAAAGCTTCCTTTTGCAGAAAAATAATAAACATCTGACTAATACAATATCCGGTCAGACTGAACGCTGACGGCACCATATTTGGAAAAGGCCTGCAAGCAAACGACGTATTTCGTTTGCTTTAATTCTTATAAGACAACAATGAAAGTATGAGCATTTCTAGAAATAACGCAATGAAATAACACAACTTAAATTCAGTCTCTTGATTTTAATTGATTTTTGCATAAGCATGACGAGTAGGTAGTGTTTGTACTATGTTAAAGTACAGTGTTGTAAATTGTTGAGGAATTCCCTGGACTGTCTATGGTCTTCATCATCAGATCTATTGCAGACCTTCATTTTAACCTATATGGGTGTAAAGTTTTCATCAATATAAATGAATTAAGTCCAAACACAAGGTAACTATTGTAAACCTTTGAGGAGTTCCCTTAACTGGCCTTTGTCTTCATCATCGGAGCTTTAATGACAATCACAACTCATTTAGGTGTAAAGTTCTTATCAATATAAATTTATTAAGCACAAACACGAGGTAGCTGATGTGAATCATTAAGGAGATCCTTCGGCTGTCTCCCGGCTCCATCATCAACTCCGAACTTTACTATATTGTAGAGCGTTAAAACACTTAATGAAAACAACATAGAAATGCCCTAGGCGCCCCTATAATCTTTTAAATTTCTCCTAGGTTTCCTTAGTCTTCCATCATCAGACCCCAATTTCCTTAACATGAGACTACCTTGAAGATATAATCTTTCTAATAAAAAAAAAAAACACGTGGCACTCGGGAACTGCTGCGGTAAAGCTATTGCATAGCATTTTTTTATCAACTTATGCAATAGAGTATTTGACTAAAAAAACCTAATTAGTCCGTCAGTCAGATTTCCAAAAAATACTCATCATCATTTCAGCCGAAAGACGTCCACTGCTGGATATAGGCCTCCTCCAAGGTTCTCCACGACGTCCGGTCCTGCACTTCCCGCATACAGCGGTTTCCCGCGACCTTCACCAGGTTGTCGGTCCACCTTGTCGGGGGCCTACCCAAAAATACTTGATATAGTATTTTTTCTTTTTCATATAAACAAAAAATGAAGACGACACAGTGCTTTGAAAACTCGTGTGACGTCACTGCACGCTACACTTTTTAGCGGCCAGTGATGTCACCAGCCATCACTCCTGATCTTGATGCATATTATATTTGTCAATTTTTATTGATTTGATAAAACAAAATATACGAAATGTAAAACCTATATAATAAACCTATCCAATATTTTTCTATAATCTGAATGACGGACTAATTAGTTTTTTTAGTCAAATACCATATTATTTATATTATAGTAAACAAACATAAAAAACATATAACCTCCTCCCTTTTGAAATCGGTTAAAAAAACGAACACCAAAATGAACATCAATAACAGAGACACTTTATGCTACTATTATACTCTATGCGACATGCGGTTATGCAATCTGCAATATGCGATATGCGGTGCATGAGCGAGCAAGAAGATGCTTTCTCGCTCACGCGCCGCCCGCTTATGCTAGCGGACCGCGCGATGACGAACGACACGGGTTCCCCCTTCGAGAGCTTGTGGCATACTGAACACAGAACACAATTAGAGATGTTAAAAAAGTATAAAGCATTTAAAAAAGCATGCTTTTTTAAGCTTAAGGGGCAGGTCTATAAAACCATCATTAGACCTATTCTCCTGTATGGCAGTGAGGCGTGGCCTGTGCTTGAGCGACACAAGCAGGAGCTGCGTGTCACGGAGATGAATATGCTGCGGTGGATGTGTGGAGTTACGCGGAAAGACCGCATCAGGATCTCCCGCATCCGGGGCAGCCTTCGTGTCCGTGACATTGCAGACAAACTGCAGGAGGGTCACCTATGCTGGTACGGCCACGTCTTTCGTAAATGTTACGTGGGTAACCAATGTCTTGCCATGCATGCGGGCCGGAACAAGCTGGGTATATCAAAGAAGTGCTGGCTGGACGTTGTAATTGTAAGAGATGACATGCGTGCCAACAAGCTCTTACCACAGGATGCTAAAGATCGTGCGAAATGGAGGAGAATATGCAGGAAAGCGGACCCCGGGCTCCAAGGCGAAAGCCGCGGATGCAACCGGGATAAACGCTGTGATGATGATGATGATGAGTCCGATATTTTAAAAACATTACACGTTAATATTATCTTGCGTGAATTCAATGCCCGAAAAAGCCGCAAGGCGCATTTCCATAAATAAAAAAAAAACCGTGGCGGCGGTAGCGCGGTAAAATTCAAAATTTGAATGCGTTCGTTCCCGAATAATGCGCTTGCCGCCGAACAAAGCATGTATTATATAAATTGATTAAATATTGAAAGTACTGAAATAAAATCCTCCTGTGCTGGGTCCTCCTGGACCCAGCCCAGGGGGGATCAGCAACCCCATGCCTATGGATCCGCCCTTGAGTATGGCTACCATGAGTTTTCATTACGAAGACTCGATTATCGATATCGACCACATATGACTCATCGATATCCCGCTTCAAGGTTGTAAGAACTCTCAAAGTCTCAACCAATGAGAGCGCCAAACGCGGTCGATGCGTGTGATCGAGTCTCATAATGATATACAAGTGCCACCAGTGCCTCAACTAACTAAATATCAGTAATAAGAAAACGCAATCTTATGTTCAATATATATTATATTTTTCAAAAAGTATGCATACATTAACAACTCTCAATATACCCCGGTGTTGGCGGTGTCTTTAGACATTTCCAACGCCTTCAACACCCTACCCTGGAGCTGTATTAGGGAGGCCCTGAAATACCATCGGGTGCCTCCCTACCTCCGCCGCGTAGTAGGGGCTTATCTGGAGGACAGATGCGTCATCTATCGGGGACGTGACGGTGCCGGTCGGCACCAAATGTCGTGCGTTGTTCCACAGGGATCGGTCTTGGGACCGCTCCTGTGGAACATCGGCTACGACTGGGTGCTGAGAGGCGAGCTCCCGTCGGGCGCCGACTTAACGTGTTATGCGGACGACACGTTTGTCACTGCCCGGGGGAGCTCGCACAGGGAAGCGACGTTGATAGCCACGGCTGCGGTGTCACAGGTAGCGACCCGCATCCGGCGCCTGGGCCTGGAGGTGGCCCTTGACAAGTAGGAGGCCATGGTTTTCCATGGCCCCCGGCGTGCGCCGGCGCCGGGATCACATATCGTGGTCAGTGGGGCCCGGATAGCTGTCGAGTCCACCATGAAGTATCTGGGATTGGTGCTCGACAGCCGATGGGAATTCAGACCCCACTTCCGGCGGCTGGCGCCCAAGCTGATGGGTGCAGCAGGCGCGTTGTCAACGTTGCTTCCCAACATGGGGAGCCCGAGCGCCGCCTGTAGGCGGTTGTACATGGAAATCGTGCGATCCATGGCCCTGTATGGGGCCCCTGTGTGGGCGATGGACCTGACGGCCGGAACACTCGCCATTCTGCGCAAGCCGCAGAGGGCGATGGCCATCAGGGTCGTCCGCGGGTATCGCACGATTTCCTACGAGGCGGCTTGTTTCCTGGCCGGATCGCCGCCCTGGGACCTAGAGGCGAAAGTACTCGCGTCATTGTACCGATGGCGCGAGGAAGAGCGGACACGGGGCTTCAGTCCGGCGCAGCAGCAGATCGAGCTGCGCCAAGGGGAGCTCCGTCAGGTCCTGATGGCGGACTGGCGGCAGAGGCTCATGCGCCCTACCACCGATCCGGCGATCCGGCCAGTACTCGACGACTGGCTCGGGAGAAGGCACGGCTCCCTGTCGTTCAGGGTGACGCAGGTACTGTCGGGGCACGGCTGCTTCGGCAAGTACCTGCGTCGCTTAGGCAGGGAGCCGGACGCTCGGTGCCACCACTGCGTCCAATGCGGGGAGGACACGGCGCAGCACACGCTCCCCGAGTGTGTAGCTTGGGAGGAGCAGCGCCGTGTCCTCACAAATGAAGTAGGAGGCGACCTGTCGCTGCCGGTAGTAGTGCGGAGGATGGTCGGTTGCACAGTATCGTAGGACGCGGTGGTGTCCTTCTGCGAGGACGTGATGTCGCAGAAGGAAGCTGCGGAACGGGAGAGGGAGATCTCAACTCCCTTCCCGGGCCGCAAAAGACGCACTGGGCGTCGAGGAAGGGCGGATAACGCCCTCTTCCGCCCCCCATGAATGGGTCCAGGGGCGAGAGACATGGGGAAGTCCCCGCCCCCTATTTGTTGGACCCCGAGGCGGAGGTGCGCGCTAGTTTCGGCGCGCGCCTCTGAGGCGATGCACGGGGTAGTTTAACACCCCACTACCCCGTGCAGGAGACGAGGCCCGGACAGACCGGGCCAGCATGAGAGTGTGGGGCCGTGGAAGAATTTAGACTCCCACGGTCCCACGCGCGCTCGTGATAGAAGAAGCACCGGGGTGGTTTTAGTTAGTAAAAGTCTGACAGACACCGTCGCCCATCCCAGGGCGGCGGATATCCTATGAGGATTTCCACCTAAACTAAAAGTTAGTTGGTGAAACTTTGGATTCTCAGCTAATTTTATTGTTGCTTCGTTATCCACTCGTAATGTAGGACGACTTCGAAGAGACACATTCTCTCGCAGCTTCACTTGCAGCGGTGACTTTAGCTTCCTTGTAGAAATAACGACACTTGGCTGTCTCTGACTCATCTAGGAGATTGGCCATATAGGCAAGGTAGGTACTCCAGAAGTCGATCTTATAGTTTCAATATCACCTGCATTGTTGGGATCATTGTATGACTCTATAAATCCAATTCTATAGTTCTTTAATGCCGAAATCAATTGTGTAGTATAGGTATCTCATCATAAGTTTTACTCTGATACAAATTACAATCCACTTGAGTCGGTATCTTCAGACACCTTGACACTACACTTACTGCATATGCAATATCAGGTTTTCAGGTCTTGTTCCTACTATTAAATATGCAAGTGCTTTGACTATTTGCCTGTAGTTTTCAAAATGTACTCATCATTCTCTTTTGTGAGACTATATCCTCCTTGGTTATTGGTGTAGACACAGGTTTGCAGTCCTGTTCAAAACTTTCCTAAGGCGGTTCCAGGGGGAAAACACACCGCAGTCCGTTTTTATGTAGTTTTTCAGAGCTATCTAAGCTTTATCCAAAAGAAATATCAACTTATTAAAAATACATAATTTTTCTCCATAATCTTGGCTCCAAAATTATAGTTTTTTTTTTTTTTTTACTAAGCATAATGTTTAAATAATTCCTTCACAACGAAACCTCTGAAAAGAGAAATAATTATAAAAACGTGCATCTCCTCGAAAAGTAAGCATTATTTAGATTGCGTTCTTACACTAATGGATAGGCAATTTCATGACGAACATTATTGTAGAAATATTTTTTTAAAACGACCAAAACAAAAATTTTATTCAACAATCTAAGCGTATTCCCCATCATTTCTCTTGCCCGAGCTATTGAGATTCAGTATGCCACAAGCTCTCGAAGGGGGAACCCGTGTCGTTTGTCATCGGGTCGCGGCTCGCGGTCCGCTAGCATAGCGGGCGGCGCGTGAGCGAGAAAGCATCTGCTTGCTCGCTCACGCACCGCATGTCGCATAGAGTATAATACTATCATAAAGTGTCTCTGTTATTGATGTTCATTTTGGTGTTCGTTTTTTTAACCGATTTCAAAAGGGAGGAGGTTATATGTTTTTTTATGTTTGTTTGCGGATAACTTTACTATAATATAAATAATAGAGTATTTGACTAAAAAAACTAATTAGTCCGTCATTCAGATTATAGAAAAATATTGGATAGGTTTATTATAATACGTTTTACATTTCGTATATTTTGTTTTGTTTTATTCACGGTCACGAGACACTAAATATAAAGCTTGGTGAGGATGTTTTGAACCAAGTAGACAAGTTTCGTTATCTGGGGAACACTATAAGTTCTAAGTGTGACCTTGATGCTGAGATCAACAGCAGAGTCGGAGCTGCAGCTGCAGCGTTTGGCAAGTTGTGTTCCAAGGTCTTCTGCTCACATGACCTTAAGCTAGCTACGAAAATATCCGGATATATGGCAATTGTGCTGCCAAGCCTTCTATATTCGCTGAGACGTGGTGTGTGTACATCCACCACATATGTACTCTAGATAATTTTCACCTTAAATGTCTCCGATCCATTATGAAGATCAAATGGTCTGACAGAGTGCGAAATACCGAAGTCCTACGACGAGCCAATGTTGGTGGCATTGAGGCTTATTTAATGCGTCGACAGCTTCGGTGGTGCGGACACGTATCACGTATGGCGGACGAAAGAGTGGCGAAGCGCATCTTTTTCTCTGAGCTGGAGGAGAGCAAGCGAAAGCATGGCGGGCAACTCCTCCGGTTCAAGGATGTCTTAAAAGGACACATGAAGAGATGCAATATAGAAGCCTCTGAATGGGAGCGTTTGGCAGCAAAGCGGTCAGAATGGCGCAGAATGGTGTACGGACAAGTACGCGAGTTTGAGGAGCAGCGCAAAGCTGACCTCGATACCAAACGCGACCAATTAAAGGCACGCCCATCTGCTGCCATCACATACAACTACGTCGACGGCGTGCTTACGTGCCCTCACTTTGCACGAAGTTTCGCCGCCAAGATAGGCTACATAAGCCATCTTCGGGCGCATGAGCGCCAAATCATCGGCTAGGAGTCGAAGTGGCCGCCGTGACCGAAATCGGTCGGGAACATCATCATCATATTTTATTTTATCAAATCAATAAAAATTGACAAATATAATAGGCATCAAAGATCAGGAGTGATGGCTGGTGACGTCACTGGCCGCTAAAAAGTGTAGCGTGCAGTGACGTCACATGAGTTTTCAAAGCACTGTGTCGTCTTCATTTTTCGTTTATATGAAAAAAGAAAAAAATATGTGTAGTATTTTTTGGGTAGGCCCCCGACAAGGTGGACCGACAACCTGGTAAAGGTCGCGGGAAACCGCTGGATGCGGGAGGCGCAGGACCGGTCGTCGTGGAGAACCTTGCGGGGGAGGCCTATATCCAGCAGTGGACGTCTTTCGGCTGAAATGATGATGATGATGATTTTTTTGGAAATCTGACTGACGGACTAATTAGGTTGTTTTACTCAAATACCCTATTGCATAAGTTGATAAAAAATGCTATGCAATAGCTTTACCGCGGCAGTTCCCGAGTGCCACATGTTTTTTTTTAATTAGGTAAGATTTAAGGTAGTCTCATGTTAAGGAAATTAGGGTCTGATGATGGAAGACTAAGGAGACCTAGGAGAAATCTAAAAAATCATAGGGGCGGGCATTTCTATGTTTTTTTCATTAAGTGTTTTAAACGCACTACAATTTAGTAAAGTTCGGAGTTGATGATGGAGCCGGGAGACAGCCGAGGGATCTCCTTAACGATTCACATCAGCTGCTTCGTGTTTGTGCTTAATAAATTTATATTGATAAGAACTTTACACCTAAATGAGTTGTGATTGTCATTAAAGCTCTGATGATGAAGACAAAGGCCAGTTAAGGAAACTCCTCAAAGGTTTACAATAGTTACCTTGTGTTTGGACTTAATTCATTTATATTGATGAAAACTTTACACCCATATAGGTTTAAATGAAGGTCTGCAATAGATCTGATGATGAAGACCATAGACAGTCGAGGGAATTCCTCAACAATTTACAACACTGTACTTTAACATAGTACAAACACTACCTACTCGTCATGCTTATGCAAAAATCAATTAAAATCAAGAGACTGAATTTAAGTTGTGTTATTTCATTGCGTTATTTCTAGAAATGCTCATACTTTCATTGTGGTCTTATAGGAATTAAAGCAATGAAATACGTCGTTTGCTTGCAGGCCTTTTCCAAATATGCTGCCGTCAGCGTCCAGTCTGACCGGATATTGTATTAGTCAGATGTTTATTATTTTTCTGCAAAAGGAAGCTTCCTTTACACAAACACAAAGCTTTGTGTAAATAATATTATAGTATATGTATTTGTTTTTTTTATACGATAGTTTTATTTTTTACAATTTACGTATTTGTTTTATTAAACGAGAATAATAATATAATTTCAGTCTTGCCTGAGCCCAAAAAAAATATCAAATCTTTTTTTTTATGTACGTTTCCTGTCTGCAGAAATTTATTTGATCCTGATTACGTTTTCCCTTAAAATAATAAATAATGATAAATTAACCTTTATTATATTATTTTTCTATCCCTATGACCATCTGACTTAGCTAACTTTCAATCTACAAAACTAACTTCCAACCCTGAAGTTACAGTCATAACATATTTAGTTGTAAAGGTCTAATCAATACAAATTAAGTAAGCCCAAACACATGACAGTTGCTTCCGATGTGGAATCTCTTGATTCTCTGTCATCTCCATCATCAGGTCAGGCCCAAATCTTCACGGTTTTATAGTATCATCCGATATAAATACGAGTATCAAGTTTTCACCCGAAGCGTGCCTATAATTTTCGATAATTGGCCTAAATTTCTTAGAATTTCCATTATCGACACTGACGTGGTAACAATGAGATTACATAGGTAGCATACTCTTTCATATAAAAAAAGAATGGTCAAAATCGGTTCATTAACGATAAAGTTATCAGCGAGTACACATAAATCGAATTGAGAACCACACTTTTGGGAAGTCGGTTAAAAAATAAAATACGCAAAATTTTTATTATGAAGTATCGTCAACATTTGTTTCAGTCTATAATAACCAAAAGTATTTGGGCGCACCAATAAACAAAAATAAAAGTGCCATGTCTGTTACTTCTGTGGTCTATGAATTTAACTTGTATTTGTAAGTACTTCGTGCGCCAGACGGCGCTAGTAATATTTTGCGAAGTATTGTAGAGGTGGGGCGCGGTGAAGAGGGAGCAAAGGTCATTTGGTGAGGGTACGACCTTAACATAAGATATTTGATTTATTACTATTCCAATTCCTTCTCTGGTTGAAATCTCTACACCTAGAAAATAGGTATGTAGCTGGTTTGGTTGTATTCTTGAACCTTTCTTTCAGATCTTTAATAAATTCATCAAAGAGTTCTTCGAGGGATCTGTTCCAGCTATTAGCCCATCATCAGCGCAGAGAGCCACAATCTGTTTCCGACGATTTTCTGCCTTGCAAATAAACAGGTGATTCCCCTTCACTAATTTAAATGTCAGTTTCCTTGACGAAACTAAGAATTCTCTGATTCCAACATCTTACGGCTTGTTTTAACCCATACGAGACTTTTCTTCCGTAAGCATACCTTTCCAGAACCATCATTGTGGCCTTCGGGTTGCTTAACATAAATTTCTTCTTCTGAAAGTGTTCCATATAAAAATGCCGTCGATACATCAAATTGACACATCTTCATACCTTCTCTTGCTGCGACAGTGGTCATTTTCGCAACAGGACTGAAAGTTTGATCATAGTCCTCTCCTTTTTTCTTGCTAAAACCCTTAGCAACTAGTCTTGCTTTGAACTTGTCGACTAATCTATCGGCATTCAGCTTCATGCGAAAAATCCTTTTACATGGTATTGCTTTTCTGTTTTTTTATTTTAACTTTTTTAGACCCCACGTTTCATCGTTTCAGATAAATTCTTCGTTACAGAATATTGCGTCTTTGTAACATGCTGGTTCGAAAAATCAGTTTGTAACCATGACATAATCTTTGAACCTGATCGGATGTCTCAATGATCGATCACTGTGCGTTAATGTGTTCCTCAAGATTATCTTCATCATCATTTCCAACCACCTGCTCCAGATAATCATTATTAACATCGTTTTCTCCCCTTGGTTCAATAGATTCTTTTTGAGTCGATACAGCATCATCGAAATCGTCTTCTTCTATAACCGGACTATTGTTTTCATTATCGGTCGTTACCAACTTGATTATTGATCCTATTGGGTGTCACTACATCGTCGTACACACAACTTTTCTGAAATCGTCACTGGTAAAAGGTAGGTTTTTACTTTTAGTATGGTTTCTAGATCTTATCTAGCGTAAATCGTGTTATAACAACCTCATAAAGTAGCTAGGTAGTCGCATAGGGGACTAATTATTGTGGTTACTTACCTTACTACGTTATGAGAGGTTGATATGTATTCAGCCGTCAAGGGCGGATCCAGCTTTGGCGCCAGGGGGGGGGGGGGTCACATAGTCGTGGTCAAGTCAGAAGAAGTTTTAATTAAACTTTGATAATAATAGATACAATTAAAAAGAAGGTATTTTATTAATAAGTACCTACTGAACATAAAAATACCTAATTAATTAACGAAATCAATTTTTCTTTTACGTCTCCTGCCGAAATGTTTTATCACTTCATCTATTTCAATGGGTACGTTTTTATGGATGTGCCAGTCCGGTTAGACGTTCTTCAATCATTGAAGCTCTTTCCCATGCTTTGATTTTTCGTAACGTAGACGACGTACCACTGGGTGCTGAGAGGCGACCTCAGACTGGGGGGAGATCTGACGAGTTAAGCGGACGAGACGCTGGTCACCGCCCGGGAGAGCTCGCACAGGGAAACAACGTTGCTGGCGACGGCTGCGGTATCACAGGTGGTGGGCCGCATACGTCGCCTAGGCCTGTAGGTGGCGCTCAACAAGTCTGAGGCCATGGTTTCATAACACTTCGCGCCGCCACCTCGGGTCCTGATGTTTGGGGGGCGACAGATGTCCCCGAGTCTACGCTAGTGATATACGCTACTCCAACTCATTATGATGGGCAAGGTAGAAGTAAAAAGGCGCGCTGGACGAAAGAGAAAGTCGTGGCTGCGAAACATCAGGGAGTGGACAGTGGAAGAGAGAGTTGAAAAACTGTTCCGTCTCGCGGTTGACAAGACCGAATACAAGAAGCTGACGGCCAACCTTCAGGATTGAAGAGGCACAGGAAGAAGAATAAGAATGTACAGACGTCAACCTTATTGCTAAACTATGAAGGCTCAAAGTTGATTGGGAATATTTGACAGTTTCCGATAGCTTGAACTGCTGTCGTCCGTATATAAATTCCCCTCTATCATTAAGTAGGCACCTACTTATCTACCTACGAGGTACAAACATTACAACCATAATATTTGAGTTTGAACACACACAGTGTGTGTGTGTTCAATGCATAATGAAGAAGAAGAAACTGATTAATAAACAAAGTGCGCGCAAGTAAAATGAAATGTGACATAAAAATGTGACATTTGAATGTTGGCGGCCGTGACGGCGGCGGTAGCGCGGCAAAATTCAACTTTTGAATGCCTAGCGCATTCAAAAGTTGAATGCGTTCCCGAATAATGCGTTTGCCGGCAAACAAAGTATGTATTATATAAATTGATTAAATATTGAAAGTACTTAAATAAAATCCTCCTGTGCTAGGTACTCCTGGACCCAGCCCATGGGGGTCATGACCCCCCCCCTGGATCCGCCCTTGTCAGCCGTGTCCATTGAAAATAACTATTTTGTATGCCGACTGAACGGACTCAGTTTTACAAAAAAAAAAAAAAAGAGGATATGGTTAGTCCCTGTTAACTAACATTATAATAGGGTAGCTTGTACGGACGACAGCAGGACAAGCTACCCGAAATTGTCAAATATTCCCAATCAACCTTGAAACTTAATGTTTTAGAGATAAAGTTGATCTTCCTGACCAACGAAATAGTTGTTTCGTTAGGAAACAATAAAGTTGATCCGTTCAGTTGGCCGGAGTGGAGATCGTCATCTGGACGTGGACATACCTACTTGCATAGGAAGGAAATTAAAAATAAAAACAACATTAAATATAAAACACTGGTTTTCTTTATTATATAAATTAATTAATCCACTCCATAACCAAATAATGAAACTTACAGTGGGATAATTAAATAATTATATTTACATAAAATTCCTTCATATGTGGAGTAAACCATCCAATTCGTATGCTCATGCTGAATTATTCCATGTTAGTTATTGCGCTTCAGTAAAACATTACTTGTACTCGCTTAGTATTGCTCATCAAATAATTTCAAACATAGTTTGATGCTTGTACATTTCATTTTATGACAATAATTTGAACTTGACGTCCTAAAACTACAATTAATACTAAAATATTTTCATATCCTTAGAGACACGTAAATTATTAATGCAATCAATTTTGTTAGCATGAGCCAGTGTCCTTACCAAAACAGTAGGTCGCACGAATACGCGACTGTACATGTGCTCGATTAACCGTAGGCGCCCTCTATCGAGGCACCCGCGCATTCAATTTCCGGCAAATAAAACTTGTCTTTGGTAAGGACAACGACTGAGATGTTCCGAGGATATAATTAGTACAAAGTTACAAAGTAGTACAGCAAATGGAATGATTACGTTCTACGATGTTACCAACACACGGAAACTCACAATCGTAGCTACTTATCTTCGAAGCGACCGACATGACACTATTCGTCTGTACAGACATACTACTCGAGAGATGTTTCAATTAGGAACAGCGCATATTGAACGGATCGCAGAGCAGAGGATTTTGCAAAAATGTTTTAGAAACATTAATACTTGTGTCTTAAAGTGCAACCGATTTAGGACACCAACATCCTAATTACGTAACACACCTTTAATAAAAATTTTAAATAGATCGAAGGATATTGCTAATTCATGACTTGATTTGTCTGTTCAACAAAATAAAAACCGCAATGAACGTCGTTGAAGTGTCAAAATGAAAGCAATTGTTAGGTGCTTTTGGTGTGTTACAAAGTTACTCCGCCGAGAAACCATTTGAGGCACCTATGCGTTACGTTAAAAGTGGATAACTGAATGTTAACAGAAAATTCTCTGCTTCACGGCGACTGAGATGAATTTCACAAAATAAACTAATTGCGCCCTAGAGTGGTGTCAATATTCCATAGTGCAAATTGCCCTGACTCTATGGTTCAGCTGTACCTATATCGCGTCGTTGTACTGCACGTTTTCACTACTATTACTTACCTCTCCGTGACATTTCTCTGCTGTTGAATGTTAGCTGCCCGTTACAAGTCTCGGTATGATTTTATTCGTAACAGTGCGTATATTGCTCTTCCGCATGAATACGGCGTTGCCTATTCCAATATCTTCCAGTAAAAAGTTGAGATCACACGTCAAAATCACACTGTTTATACTGATAAAAACGAATGGAGTATGAAACTTCCCAGTGATCCCAAAATTTTACTGTAACATCTGATCTTCGCAATTTTAACAGGCCTCGCAGCTGAGTGTCACAAGTCAGTTACGAGTGTCGTTTGTATACTAAAATCCAGTGCTAACACTTATTTTATTATACCTCCTAAGATTAATTGTATACCAGAAAAAAAAATTGAATATTTTTGAAAAATTACAAACACATAACAATAGAATCAGAGAAATACAAATGCTATTAAAAATGTTATTAAAATGTATAAAAATTGCCAATTCGATGTACATCTACACGTTTTCAAATATCGATAACTACAACATCGATTCTAAACTGTGTCCCATCATTCAATTTACACAACTGTCATTATCACAAAGCAAAGTTTTATGCGCGTCTTGCATGAGATGAAGCTGCGCACACTACGTACAATTACATAATCTGGAACACTGACATTTGTACACTTCCGTTGGCTTGTATCATTTTATTATATCAAAAAATCTTGTTCATATTAGTTATTATTGCTTTATTAATGTAAAAGGCAAAAAGTTTCGTTCTTAAAAATAATATACACTCGTGTTTGACAACAATGTTTCTAGATTGAAGATAATTTTCTTAATTTTACAATAGTTCTGACGACACACTAGTCGTCGGAAGTCTACATTACTTCAATAAACACACAATATTTTCTTAAATACGCTGAATAAAGTATATTAACACACTAAAGTTGATTTGAGTCTGACTAAAAAAGTAGTGAAAGGTCTTCATTTCAGGGGATTTCCTCGAATCAAATCAAAATCAAATCAAATTCATTTCGTACGCAACGTTAATCTAAAATACAGATTTTGGCAGAAAAAAATTATGTAAGTAATTATTTATAGTACTGCTATATAAACATACACTATTTATAACAACCACGTTAGACATAAAACTAAGTATAATGGAATATTACATACTTTGCCGGAGTTTCGAACTAAGAACAAGATATACAATATGTAAAGAAAACCCTGTCCGACCCATAAGGATAATAAAGGTTAGGTCAACACTTGACCAAATATAATATAAAATTTTACATAATCATCATAGTAACAATACTAATGAATTATGAAATAATCTTTTTTCCCGGGAATTAATTCCAATTTCCCCGAAATTTGGTAATTTTTAAAAAAGTGACTACAACGGTATTATTATGAGCGAATAGCGACGCGACCACGTCACAGGTGCCGCGTGCCCTGCCCCCCGCCACCTACGGAAGGGTTGCTTACCGCAGATGTATTAAGTTACCTCTTTTTGTGAAATAATATTTACTTTTTTAGGGGGATTTTTTTTTAAGTTTAGCCCGGCTTTGTATCCATTAGTAGAATCAATATTGATAGCTAACAATACCTTCACGGATCGGAGAGGGTTTTCTTTACATATTGTATATAATATACACAAAATGGAATCGAACTTATCGACTGATGAAGTCTCGTTGCGGCAGATTGGGACGAACTTAGTGATTTTAAAGTACATAATTAAGTTTAAAGTCAGTGTTCATATAAGTCGATGCTTTGCAGACACATATAATGTAAATAAATGACAAATCTTATACTACGGAAACTGTAAAAAAATGTAAAAAAAAAAAAAAAACAATAATATATGGATCGAACTTTATGAAGATATTATTAAGAGACACTTTACGTCTATGAGTCGAGGACTCATTTCATATACAAACGTGAAATTGGACGCCGACAATAATTTTAATTATAATTGGACAAGAAGGGAAAGAAATTCTAACCATATCTGCATAAACATCGAATCACCGTAAAATGAGGTCACCAAAAGGCAGTGAGGTCTAAAATTTTCCGGAGCTTGGTTCAGTCTCTAAGTTATACTTGTCCACCAATTTATTGTAGTTAATTGTTAAAAATCCTTACACGACGAATATATATTATTATATCAAACGTTTAACAACTTAACCTTAACATATAGTGCGCACATTAATATTTTCCGAAAGATAATTTCATTTATATAAATAACAAACATATCTTTGTACATAAAATTAGAAGTACTTTGTCGCGAGCGTTCCATGGCGGTTGACCATCCTAAATAAAACACAATAAATAAAATAATTAATCTACTATATAACGGTACACAAAAGTATGAAATCTACGTGCTTATTTATCAAAGTCCTTACGCACATAATAGGTCGTCGTAGTGTGTAAACACCGCTCATTATATACAAATTCCAAATATCTTAACGTCCAAGAATTCCAATTTTGGAATAAGTAAGAAAATAGGTGCTTTACTCATGTATTAATATTATTTCAAAACTCACTCTGGCATCATTTACTCAAGTCAAGCGTCGACCACTCATTCACATCACTTAATTTTATCGATAAACCTAACAAAATGTTAATATAAAATGACATTTGATGTGACGATGCGCGCTTTATAATCTGTCATAACCGTGACACGGTTTACTGTGCGTACTTTAAATGGACATCATAATCCAGTTAAAGTTACAGAAATGCTCGTTTTAGGAATACGTGTGTCCAAGGCCGTAGCCAGAAAAATATCGGCATATTGTATCATGTAGCTATGTGAAGAATTCATTTACTTTTTAATTACTTAAGTACATATTTTTTTTTGTTAATGTAATAGTCATACAAATAGATTCGTAATTCACAACCACATTTAAATCACTGTTTTTGTGCATTAGTCTTAAATTGTTTGTTAAGTGTCGATTCAAAGTGACGACCACAGACGACTACATAGTAAGAATAAATCTTACTTCACAATGTAGTGAAGGAGAAAAGAAACAGACTCGCTTATTCCCGTGACCTCATGCTTATCGAGGTTTCAAGCGCCGACTGCAGAGAATTTTACCGAAAAAGCACGATTAGTGCGAGCTCGCTACTCAGGTATGAAAATCAAAAAAATAATTAGTCCGTCTTATAGATAATAAAAAAAAAAAATTAATACTTTTGTCGAAATTACCAAAAACTACTGAGATATAGCGTATTAAAGTTACGGAGTATATTTTGCACAACGGCGTGACGTTATGCGACATTTCAAATCTATCTTCCTAAGTATTTGAATGAAATAAAAAATACGTGTTCAATATTTTTTATAAATCCATCTGATGGAAATTATTTTTTAGGACACAACCCAATTAGACGGGACGCTTTGTTCGCGTCAATGTGAATCGACCTTCAACGGGGAATGAGTGGTGCGGGCTGAGTGCTAATGATGGCCTTCCGACCCTCTTAGCTACGGCCTTGCAAGTTCCACTCCATGATATTGGCTGGTGGCTGGCTAGCGCATCTCAGGCTCGCAGACTAACCACGGTTTCATACAACGAGCTGCGTATCGGATCACATTATACTCTTGATATAGAGCCTACGTGAAAAAAAAGTTGTTACAAAAAAATTCATTTAATAGTACCATCGCGGCGAAGGCAGTCGAACTTAAAACTATATGGTTACATTAACGAACAAACTCAAATAAAACTTATAACAATAGCTGCGATTTAATTTCATATCACAGAAAACATAGTTTACAAAAATAAACGTGCTGCACTATTTAAAATTTTTATTATGCACCATAAATGAAATCGGAACACTTAATAAAGGTAAAACTTACGTAGTTGGTAACGAAACAATATCACTACAACTTCAAATCCATATGATAATATTAATTAAATGCTCCTTCAAGATATTTTTACACATATATATTCTAAGAGGTAGGGGATCAGGAGTCATGCACGTGGCTTGATAATTTAGTCCGTTCACTAACGACGAAAAGTCCAAGTATCAAACCCTTATTTCATCCAGCTCGACATCCCTAAATATTACACAGTCATATAAACATACAAATATATAATCGATTGCGGAGTAAGACAAACTGGATGTGGTAATATGACCGTTCAAGCTACCAATGTATAGTTTGTCTTCCTTAAAGCGTGAAGTGAGATAGCACTTTATACAGTATGTTAACTAACAGAGGGCGTTCCCGTTAACCCGAAATAGTATAGCATACATACATGCTAAAGAAAATATTTCCATTCGAAAACAAAATGTTTTAAAATTTTTTCCAATATTCAATAAAAATTTTAAATTGACATGTAAAAGAAACACACTGTACACGCGAAAATTCAATAAAAATTTTAAATTGTACATGTAAAAGAAACACACTGTACACGCGGATTAAGACAAACTGGAAAGACGGCAACGTCGCAATTTATTTATACATGACGACTGCTATTTTGATTTAAAACAGGAGGTTTCAAATTTATTTCAAAGTAGAATTTTTTTTTATTCGGATTTTTTAATGCAAGCACTCTATGCTGATATTTTTATTTCAAAGGGCAATGATATATATTAACGAGTTTAAGGGAACGCCCTCTGTTATTTAACATACTGTATAATGTGTACAATCGATTGCGGATTAAGACAAACTGGATGTGGTAACATGACCGTTCAAGCTACCCATGTATAGTTTGTCTTCCTTAAAGCGTGAAGTGAGATAGCACTTTATATATTACAAGAATGAGAGTAAACAGCAATCGATTTCACAAGCACTAATCGTTGAATGGTGTTCAAAGGGCATCTGACGACAGCAAATAGAATATGAAAGAGCTTAATGAAATAAGGCGTGTACTTTGGTCGGTCGCACTTACAGCTTGATGTAGTCGGGTGTACCGATATTGGCAAGGGTCTTCTTGATGCGGAGCGCCGTGAGTCGAGCGGCGGGGTTCTGGTACCAGCACTCCTTCATCACCTTCGATATGGAGGACAGCACCTGCCGCCGAGACAAGGTTACGTCATTGAAACATTCTACCTAACGCATAAATAAAAAATAATACGCAAAAAAAAAAAAATCTGAATATATACTAATATATAAAGCTAAAGAGCTTGTTTGTATGTTTGTTCGCGCTAATCTCGGGAACTACTGGTCCGATTTGAAAAATTCTTTTTGCGTTGGATAGCCCATTAATCCAGGAAGGCTTTAGGCTACATAACATCACGCTGCGACCAGTAGGAGCTGAGCATAACTAATTCCACGCGAACAAAGTCGTTGGCGGTCGCTAGTTATGAAATAAAATCTAAATTATGAAGATACTGAACTTCTACTGCATATAGCTCAATGACCACAATATAATGAAGTTGTCTGATTGAAATTTACAAAACTCACTCGGGCCTTCCAAACGGGTAACTTCAAGGAATACACATATTCACGCACACCTCACACATACAGACAGACAGCCTGAAACACAGGTTTAAATAAACCTAGTTCGGGTGGTCCCAACATTAGTTTTAGATCGTAACTTTATAGGTTTATATTATGTATTAGACTACAATAAGTTAGATTTTACGATTGATATTATTAAGATTTTTATTACTATACAAACAGACTTTATGTACATTCATTATTGTTCTATGTTTTTTTTAATAAATTTCATTTAATTTCATACACATACCCTCTCTCAACTCACACACTCACACCTCATTCCACACACAACACAACTGTGTAAAATAACACTGATATAAACGTAATAAACATCTTGTAGAAAATAATATAAATGGCTACGATTAATGTAATATTATCCGAGGGGATTGGCGCTGATAGCTGAAATACACAGGCCTTGCCTAGTTCGGTTACAGATGCTAACTCATATGTGCTTTAAAATGAGCCTATTTTTGTTTGTAAAATATGTTTATATCCTCTTTCAAATAAATAAATATTATTATTATTATTCCGTTTATTTTTCTACATATACATATTCATTTACGTTTTTAAATATTAAAAAAAATATGTAAAAAATAGTGTTCCACCGATGGCGGGAGCGGGTCCAAGCTACCGGTGGTTAGGGCTCCAGAGACAGGAACCTCCTCACGATGCGGGCCGTATCGAGGAGTACTGCCTTTTGAATTTGGCCCTTGATCCAACTGCCTAACGAGAGCCTCAATAGATGTTGGTCGAGGCTCTTGGCTATCAGACCGATACGACAATCGGTACAATGACTGCCGAGTTCACATTCCACATGTTTATTATTATTATTGGCTCAATGGTTTATTGATGACCTGAAGATGATTGTTGCGAGATCAGTCTACCTCATTCGAAGTCGTTATGTTAAATGCGGTAAGAAATAGCAGAGAAGTAATCTTAAGTTAAGAATGTTCACTACCTAATCTCAATCTGATCAAAAATACTTCTAATTTCCTTAAATTTTTACAAGCATTTGTCGCCGAGATGAGGCTACAACTAGATTATGAACATATTAAATTAAGAAAAATAACCTTTAGGTGCTTAGCTAAAGGCTATTTTTCTTAATTTAATATGTTAGTAACTACTGTTATTTATTACTGTCGTAGCTGTTATTAACTATTTTTGCTTAAAAATAGTTAATAGCAGCTATGGAATGTGATGTCTGAAAAGTATTTATTTTTTACTACCTGTTGCGCGTGACTCAGCCCGCGTGTTGTTATAAAATAAGCGCCTGTTAAAATAATGGGAGCAATATGTACGTCTGCGTTTGCCCCCGTTTTCGCAAGATTTTTTCTTACTGCTCTGCTCCTATTGGTCATAGCGGGATATTATATAGCCTATGTCCTTTCTCAGGCTCTAGATTATCTGTGTACCTAATTTCATTACAATCGGTTCAGTAGTTTTGGCGTGAAAGCCGGACAGGCAGACAGACAGAGATACTTTCGCATTTATAATATTAAGTATGGATTATTTAAATGAAACACCGAAGACAGCAAAAGAAAATTAATACACTACGTAGCAAGTTGTGGTGTAGGTATAGTGCAGGAACTTCAATAAAATTGTGCAATAAAAGTATGTATCAGTGTGTACACGCCTTAAGTATGTTATAAATTAATGGCATACGGCACGTGTTATTTTGATGAGAAGTGTATTAGGGAACAGCTCACTGGTTACAGATAACATATTATTGAATAAATGTACGTAAATATCTCCGTCGCATAATAATTTGTTTACGTGAGTTATAATAATGAGTCACTGATAACAGTGCTAGATAAAATCAGCTATCGAATCGATTTTTCACAAACATGTCATGATTTGAACTTGAACCAGTGCAGAATTAAGTTGGTATTTGGCGACTCTACACTAAATAAAAAACAGAACTCAATTTCTGTTATCTGAAGCAACCACTTCAAAATTGGGTTTTGTTCATTGAGTTTTATGTTTCTCAAAGACGAGGTTAAACAGACTCATATATTTTGGTAATGTATATTTAGAAATAATTTTATATTAAGCGACTCATGCACGGGGAAACAATCCAAATATATTAAATCGGAAAGTGAGTCTTTTTTTGTTCCGCTTTCACGTCGTAACTACTGAACCGATTTCTTTGAAATTTTGGAGTTAGAAGTCTCGATAAAATAATAGGCTACCTTTTATCTCGGCAAAAATTTATATGCCCGAGGGAAATCTAAAAAGCGCGATATAACAGAGTTTCACGTGGGCGAAGTCGCGAGCGGAAAGCTAGTAGAAGATAATTATTTGGTATCAAGATGTCGTCAAGAGAAGTGTCGAACTCCATAATACTCAATAACAAATGTTAAGGGCACTATGTGTCTGATAATTGAAAAAAGTATGTACATATATGTACGAGATTATATCTTATCACGAGGTTCGAGGTAGTGAAATAGGCTATTCATATACAATGAGGATTTATATTGATTCAAGAAACCCTACTACTTGCCGGACGCTCAGTGCCACCACTGCGTCCAATGCGGGGAGGAGGACACGGCGCAGCACACGCTCTCAGAGTGTGTAGCTTGGGAGGAGCAGCGCCATGTCCTCAAAAACGAAGTATGAGGCGACCTGACGCTGCCGGCAGTAGTGCGGAGGATGGTCGGTAGCGCAGTGTCGTGGGACGTGGTGGTGTCCTTCTGCGAGGACGTGATGTCGCGGAATGAAGCTGCGGAACGGGAGAGGGAGATCTCAACTCCCTTCTCGGGCCGCAGAAGACGCACCGGGCGCCGAGGAAGGGCGGATAACGCCCTCTTCCGGCCCCCATGAATGGGTCCAAGGGCGAGGGATATGGGGAAGTCCCCGCCCACTTATTCATTGGACCGCGAGGCGGAGGCGCGCGCGTGTGTCGGCGTGCGCCTCAGAGGCGTTGCACGGGGTAGTTTAACACCTTACTACCCCGTGCAGGAGGCGAGGTCCAGACAAACCAGGCCGGCACGACAGTGTGGAGCTGCGGCAGAATCAAGGACCCCGTGCAGGAGGCGAGGTCCAGACAAACCAGGCCGGCACGACAGTGTGGAGCTGCGGCAGAATCAAGGACTCCCGCAGCTCCGTGCGCACGTGACCGGAGAGACACCGGGGTGGTTTTTAGTCAGTAGGAGTCTGACAGACCCCGTCGCCCACCCCAGGGCGGCGGACATCCATTGAGGATTTTGCACCCCGGAACTAAAAAAAAAGGAGTCTGGGGGCGCTTTACCAGTCTTACTGCTGATTTTGGCTTAACTTCGATATTTTCCGTGAAGCGACTGCCGTCTGCCCTCCACAACCCGAAGGCGATATTGAAGCATTGCAGTTAAACCAATTGTTGGACTTTTGAGGGCTCCAACAACCCGTAACGACTGCCATTAGATGTTCGTATGGCAACCGGGACCAAAGGCTTAACGTACTTTCTGAGGCACGACCAGACCAGTGCAAATATTCATATTCATGGATACAAATATTTGCACAGCGCGGGGATCGAACCCGCGCCTCCTTGTGCAGCGGCCGCGTTCGCTACAGCTACGCCACGGAGGCTGCCATATTCAATACTATTATCCCGTATAAATGATTAAAATATTACCACCCTAGTACACATTGTGGTACAATCAGTTATCGTTGGGTCCGTTTACAAATATTTAAAGTAACATACATAAATAGCCAGACTCGGAACAACTACCTATAGGCCATACAAATATTTGTTCCGTGCGGGAATCGAACCCGCGACACGCAACGCATCAGTCGATCCCTCAACCACTGCGTCCACCGTGTTGTAAAACTATAAAAATACTAGCTTTCCGCCCGCGGCTTCGCCCGCGTGGATTTCGGTTATATCGCGCTTTTTAGATTTCCCTCGGGGATATCAAAATTTTCCGGGATAAAAGGTAGCCTATGTTCTTTCTCAGGGTCTAAAGATTGTCTGTGCCAAATTTCATCAAAATCGGTTGAGAGGTTTAAGCGGGAAAGCGTAACAAACAGACAGACAGACAGTCAGACAGACAGACAGACCGACAGACAGACAGACAGACAGAGTTACTTTCGCATTTATAATATTAGTATGGATTACTTACATGGTCGGAATGCCATCTATTCGGTACATTGGGCCTCCGCTTCTCAGTGCAGACAACCCGTCGCATGTCTTCGAGCGCAGGGTCGGGAGGTACGCAGTCGTAGTAGGGAGGCTGGTATTCATCAGGCATCACTCCACAACGCCGGGCCATCTCCCACAAGACCAGCCCGAACGAATACACGTCGGAACGCTTATAAGGATCAAACTGCCGAGTGTCCATAGTCTCATCGAGTACCTATAATTATTAATTTATTTACTGCAGGTACATGTCACATCTATAGCTCTGAAAAAAAAAACAGTTTTGAAATCGGACCATACCAAGCCGGTTTGTCAAAGATCACTCACATACACGAAACGACAGGGTCGTTAAACTTATAATATGAGTTTAATCCATCCTACGTCTAGGGTTAAATATACTTTAGACGGCTTCCAAGGCTTTGTAATAATGCCTGAAGACATTGAAATCGGAATCTATTGTCAACAGTTTAAATACCCAGCCACCTAACCTGCGAACACATTTTTGCCAAATGATTGCGACCAGTTGGGATCATTTGGGATCGTTCGGCCCGCCTATTGGTCCGTTCGGTCCAAACGATCCGAACTACTCGCAATCATTTGACAAAAGGTGTTCCCCGATTAGGGGACAGGTCTGGCTTCTCCAAACAAATCAAAAATATTAGGAATCGAACTCGTCAGTGTCTCTGAATAATATTAAATGAACTTTTTGCTTTACTGTCTGCTTTTCAGCACCTCGATACAAACTCTCGAAGCAATTGGTGACGAGAGTAGATGTTGATGACGTCACAAGTTGTGCATACCTCAGGTGCCATGTAGCGCTTGGTCCCAACTCTGTTGGTGGTGGGTACATCGACAGAGTCACTCGACACGTTGTGACGGACAGCGAGTCCCAAGTCACCGATCACGCAGGTCAGGTTGCTCTTCACTAAAATATTCTTCGATTTCAGGTCCCGGTGGGCTATAGCTGGTTTGCCTATTGGAGAATTTAGTTATGTATTAGCCTTTAAAGAAAGAAAAGTTATGAGGAGAGTTTATAAGAGTAGCGGAAGACCAAAGAAATGATGATATCGTTAGGAAGGAGGTGACTACCGAGTTGACGTCCCATAAGAGAAGTATAGAAGAAAAAGACATGTTGCTCCGACCGCGAATAAATTGGAATGATGGCAGGAGAATAATGTCTTTATGAAAGGACACCATTTAATTGAGACACGCACAGGAAATACTACTAAAATCCGTTACCGTCTTACTATCTACCTAGGACATTCGGTAGTAGATATTACATCCGTGTTCCTAAGCCTTTATTTGACAAGGTAGGGTCTTTGCAAAGCGTATACCTAGAGACTAATGAAGAATTTTGTAGCAATCATCATCATCATCGTCATCATCATCTCAGCGATAATCCCAGTAGCATTCGAAGCTTTTTCAGCATTGGAGTCTGGGGTCCGCTTTACCAGTCTAACTGCTGATTTAGGCTAAACTTCGATATTTACCATGAAGCGACTGCCGTCTGAGCTCCACAACCCGAAGGGCTCTAACAACCCGTAACGACTGCCATTAGGTATTCGTATGGCAACCGGGACCAACGGCTTAACATGCATTCCGAGTCACGAACAGACCAGTGCAAATATTCATATTCGTGCACACAAATATTTACACTGCGCGGGGATCAAACCCGCGCTTCCTTGCGCAGCGGCCGCGTTCGCTAACGCTACGCCACGGAGACTGAGTTTTGTACCAATGCATAGATAGAAGAACATCTCTTCAAATCAAAAAAGTCTTGTAATATATTATTAGCAATTATTATTCTTTTTCGTATCGTTGGGGCAAAGCTTTGATTTCGCCCATACCACATCGTCGATTCCAGGGGACAGGTCATTATGACTGGATGTCAAAGAACTGTCTTGGGACATAGAAAGCAAAACAGCACATCCGTCTCATGGAAAGGTTGAATTTCAGGTTAGGGTTGCATCTTCCCAATTGTGTCCGTTAGCCGGATGTTTATTGACTTTAACGTATAAACCATTTAAAGTCATCCCTTAGATTGTCACAATTAAAAATAGAAAAGCATGCCACGAAAAACAATAATCAATGTATATTCCCAGACCACTGGCCCAATTCAAATGGAGTGGCGTTCAGACAGAATTCGGCCACTCCGCTGAGCATTTGGGTCATCAATCATCATTATCGTGTTAGCTGGTAAACGTTCCCTCGAGTGTGAATCTACATTCTCAGCTGACCAAATGTAATGAAGAAGCATTTACGTAGTTTTCTCACTTAAGATATGGGATTATAACATCGTCGTAAGATGAATAGCAGGGGTGTATCTCAAGGAGTGTAGCGTTCAAAATTTTCTACCTACCCACGTAGACGTAGGTTATGAAAGGTGTGAGAAAAAACTTATTTTCGTTTTTTGCCACATTGAAAATTATTTTATTCACAAGAAATTTCTCATTTGCCATCGATCGGTCTGAGCAGTTGTGTGACAAGTGCGTTGGTACCGATGGCGAAACTGTCCAAGACCACTAAGACAGGATCCAGGCAGCTATTACTGAGGCAGCGCGGGTGGTGCTCGGCGTCTCTAAGGCGATCGCAAAAGTGACAAGGAGATCTGGTGGTGGGACGACACAGTTCAGAGAGAGACTAGGCTTGGCTATGTCCCTCGTGGGGTGAACTGGTGGGCACTGAGGTCCAAAGGGGTACCAGAAGCCTCATCATCATCATCATCATCAGCCCCTACTCGTCCACTGCTGGAAATAGGCCTCCCTCATGGCACGCCAAGAAGCTCGATCCTGAGCAGCTCTCCGCCAGCCACTACCAGCCACCTTTTTGATGTCGTCGCTTCATCTCGCCCAAGGGCGTCCCACGCTACGTTTGGAGAAGCCTGTGTAGACATAATTCGAGACATGTACGTCAATTCTGATTCTGTTGTTAGGACCGCTGTTTTTGGAAAGTGATTAAAGGTATTAAGCAAAATATTTGATTAACTGCTCACTAGATAAGGCAAATAGAAGCTTTATAATAACATATCTCGCAATCGCCTAACTATTAAGACGGCGGTCTTTAACATCAGCCCGTATGTGTCTTGGCGTCTACGATCGGGATTGGACCATTATAAGTCTAAAAATAAGCTGTTTATAGAAAGGCAATAAAATAATTTTGTTATCTATTTGCTATTTTTTTGAAAGGTTTAAATAACTCATACAAATAGTACATCAATAGCTCATTATTATTTCGACCTTCGCCAAATTAGATCAAAAGAAATTGTGATTGGCATGTATTCAATAGCCAAAATAATGTTTTATCTTATTCAGGTCGTTGAAAAGTCTTTCTAATACATATTATAGACGTGAAACTTTGATATAATAACAATAAAGGTTTATTTTTTCCACCACATTATGAAACATAATTTTAACACATAATTAAGTATACAAAATATATTGATGAAGTGGAAACTGGAGCCTGTACTAGGACTACCTCTTGACTACACGGTCGTGTCACAACTAGAGATGGGCATTTACCCGGTAAAAACCCGAACTATGGGTAAATACCCATTTATACCTATTTTTACCCACCCAATTTTAATTTTTACCGGGTAAAAATTATAATCAGTTTAATTTAGGGTAGATCCGTAGTTACATCGTTATTATTATCGCAGATCATATTTTGATCAAGTTACAACCTGACACTGACCAGTAAATTGCAAAAAATTCGACAAAATCTGAATTACATGGGCTGCCACTACGGAACAGGCTATTTGATAGATTTATAATTTTTATCTCGAATTACTTGGTTGCGGTTAAGAAGTTCACCGAAAGTATTTTTTTTTAATTTTAAATACGTATTTCGTAAGAAATATGCAAATAAAAATTCAAAATTCAAATAAGCCGCGAAAACGATTTATTCAGCAATATGGCGTCGAGCTTTGTAATTGACGTCACAAGCGGTTTTCGGTTCTCAGTGGTGTTTGTTTTTATTTATTATTTGTTGTTGTTATCTAATAAAATGGTTTACAAGTGGTATGCTGTACCGGGTTGTACAAATAAATCGATAAAACCCCCAAAAAACAGTTTATGAGTTTGCCGAAAACAAGCGTTGATGCGCGTATGACGTCATCGCGACATTAGCCAATCCGGATCGTTTCACAATGTGTGGCGCGAGAAACAAAAAGTTAAACATATTTTTGTGTTATTAATTGTTATTATTTTCAAACTCAAACTCATTTATTGCATTTTTTATTAAAACTCGTGTAAATGACATAAAGAAGCCTCATTTTATGCAATTAAAGCAAAAAATCCCAAAAAAATGAATACTGTCAAATAGCCTACTACCATTTTTTTGTTCTGGATGAGAAATCGTCAAATGACCTCTCCCGCTCTAGGCCTGTGGCTGTGTGTGCCTGTGCGCCAGGGCCACGGTTTCTTTTTAGGCCTCTGCCTTGAATCTTGCGGGCAGCGGGGTGGCGGCGGCGGCGGCGAGTGAGCGGCAGGATCTTATGCGTTAAATCAAACGGACTGGTTCTCGAAAACAGCGGTGCAGCACAACGGGGCGGTGGCGGGCAGCGAGCGGTGTACTTCTCGCGCTCGAATCTTGCGGGCAGCGAGCGGTGTACTTTAAGTCAAGCGGTGATCGAGCGTTAGGAATAAATTTGAATCAAAAAGTTGTTGCCGCCATTGTTCCAACATTTCTTTCGCGAATAAAAACAAATATCTCGTCGACACAATACTACGCGGCTATAGTGACGCGCGATCTGCCCGCTAGTTTCGAGAACGGGTCTTCGATGCCCGCCCGGCTCCCGCGCCGCTGCCGGCACCGCACCGCTGCCCGCAAGATTCGAGTCAGCGGCCTTAAACAACCCGAAATCCTTTTTTTTTTGTTTCCGGGGTGGAACATCCTCATGCGATGTCCGCCGCCCTGGGGCGGCCGACCGGTCTGTCGGACTCTTAATGATTGAAAACCACCCCAGTGTTTCATCTCACACCTACACCGGGGGGTTGCGAGAACGAAAACTGCTTCCGCATCCTCCACTGATGCTGGCCCGCCACTGTGGGTCCGGTCCGGTGGGACAGGTCAGCCGCCTAATTCACACGCCGCTCCAACTGTCCGGGTCAGCCAGCGCGATGCGGACAGGGGACAGTCACAGTGAGGATATCGCCTCAGCATACATGAGCAACCAGGGAGGTGGATCATGGATGCTGAGGCCTGTATGGGGACTGCATATGCTCTTTCTACATAGAAAGATCATTATGTAGAGGCGTGTTCTTCAATCTGTATCTCTCCATGGTGAACCTTAGTGTTAATATAGAATCCATGGTTCCGTACCCTGGACGAAACCCAAATTGACACTCCCGAGACAGCATACTCCTGCCGAATCTGAGAGTCTATAATCCTATCAAAATTCTTCAGGGTGTGTACTGAGCCCTTGCCTTTGAAGACTGGAGTAATAATACTCAGTCCCCATTGGCTTGAAATTGTGCCGATCAGGAACACGCGGTTCAGAAGGTTAGTTAACATGCCCGCATCGCGAGGACCCATCGCCTTCCAGGCCTCAATGGGGACTCCGTCAGTTCCGACAGCTTTCCGATTTGCCATGCGACGAAGAGTCGTTTGGACTTCCTCGGGCGTTATCGGGGGCACTAATTCAAGATTTGGAATGAATTTCGGTGTCTGCACCTCTTGGTGCTGCTTATTCAGCAGCTCGTGGAAGTACAAGCGCCATCTCTCCTTCACCGTGAGGTCTTTGCATAGCAGGTTGCCAGTAGGGTCTTTTACACAACGGATATATCCTATGCCGCTTTGACCCTGGAACATGCCAATTTGGAAAAGATCTTTTGCCCCTCAGATGATTCCTACTTCTCGTAAAGCGCTTGCAAGTGGTCTGGCTCTGGCTCTGGCTACAACTCTTTTAGTGGCACGTTTGACAACCTTATATGCGTCGCGATCTGGATGCCACGTTTTAAAGAGGGCTTTCTTCACCCTAGTCTTCCTCTGGACTGTGTCGTCCCACCACCAGGTCTCCTTTTCACGTTTGCGGCCGCCCTTAGAGATTCCGAGCACCACCCGCGCCGCCCCAATAATAGCTGCCTGGATCCTGCCCCAATGGTCTTGGACATATTCTTCATCGGTCCAGCGCACTTGTCTCTAATAACCGATGCGAACTCCTAGGACTTACTTCATCAAGCAGCCGCCACCAAATCTGGTGCCGGCAGTGCTCTACACGTCTACGATGGGCCGTTACGCAGAGATCTATGACAAGAAGGCGATTTTGTCCAGTGCGACTCTCACCGGCTATGACTTCGCAGTTGGCTGCTTTGCCGATGTGGTGTCTCCTAGTCGGTAGAAAGTCTATTCGGGTAGCGCTTCGCCCGCTGCGAAAGGTGACAATGTGCTCCTGCTTCTTTTTGAAGTAGGTGTTCACGATTACAAGGTTAGCGGCTGCACACGTTTGGAGAATGTTGTTTCCTTCTGCGGTGCGGCCGCCGTACCCAAAGCCGCCGTGAACACGCTCAAGCCCGACACTCTCCTCACTCACATGACTGTTCAAATCACCACCCAAAATCACTCGCTGGGATAACGGTATCCCGTGAAAATGTCCTTCGAGCTGGATCCAGAACAACATACTTTCGGCGTCACCACACCAGGAAAAGCATAACGGATTTTCCTGGTTTTGGCTCGCTTCTTCAGCCGTATCCGCCTCTGGCACGTTAGACCTAGCCCACAGGTCACAGGAGTCGGGCGTAGCTCCTGCGCGCCGTTTGCGGCGGCGCCCTAACTGTGTCACGTGCATTTCTTCCTTTCCTATTCATAATAGTTTGGCTTGTTTTGCTTTTACGAGTGCGACTGTTATCAGACCACTCAGCTCCGAAGGGAAAACTGGCGTCAGCACCCCATCCGTAAGTCAGCGGGTGCACCGTCAGGCAGGTGGGGTTGACTTGGGTCCCAAAATGGTGGTAGGACCCCAAAGCACTCCAGTACCTGATCGTAGTATTGATGACAAAGCCAATTAAATAACAACTCATTTTATACCCGGTATTTATTATTTTTACCCGGTAAAAATGGGTATTTTTTCATTTTTACCTATTCTACCCTTTTTTACCAATTTTTACCTACCCATTTTTTACCCACCCGCCCATCTTTAGTCACAACTAATACAAATGTATACACTAACAGATGACAAAGATTACGGGATGAGAGAAAATTGACAAAAAAAAAATGCAAAAAGATAGTAAATAATTCATTTAAAAGATTATGGATGTTGGTTACACTTTCAAGCAAAAATTACTGAATAGTTTTGGATGAAATTTGGCTCGATATTCCTACGGGATCAAAACTTAGACGGCTGAACACCATATAAATTACAGAACATAAATATAAAGATTTTACAAAGGGTGTCACAGTGGGCGGTCTTATTGCTAAGAACGAATTTTTACGGACAATGTTTACTCGATCTCTAATGTTGTTGGTGGCCAATCGAATAACAACAGATAACATATTAAAATAGTATTTAGAGACTGACTTACGGAGCCGAGACGTGGACACTAACGGTCAGACTAGTCCATAAGTATAAAGCCGCTCAGCGAGCTATGTAGCGGACTATGTTGGGCGTCTCTCTGAAGGACCGCATCAGAAATGAGGTGATCCGACAGAGGACCAGAGTCACCGACACAGCTGAGAGGATTAGCAAGCTGAAGTGGCAATGGACTGGTCACATATGCTGCAGGACCGACGACCGTTGGGGTAAACGAGTCCTCGCGTGGAGACCGCGTCTCGGCAAACGTAGCGTAGAACGCCCTTGGGCGAGATGGAGCGATGACATCAAAAAGTGGCTGTGGCTGGTAGTGGCTGGCGGAGAAATGCTCAGGATCGAGCTTGTTGGCGTGCCATGAAGGAGACCTATGTCCAGCAGTGGACGGGTAGAGGATGATGATGATTTAGGTGCGTATTACAGAACGCCACTCAAAACTCAAGCTCTGCTAAGTCTTGTTTGAAGCCTTTTGATTGGTTGAAACTAGTTTTAAGTAATGTTTAAGCAGAGATCAATGCTTGAGTGTCCTTCTGGAATACGGACCTTAGAGACTAATGAAGCGTAAGTTGTGATCATTTTAATAAATATCTAATGTTTAGCAATTGTCTGCGATAGGCCGCACTGATTAATCGATTGACTTAAATACGAACATTGGACCCGTAATTTTTCCCCACGTGGATGTCCTATAGGTATATCGTACCGGGAGGTATTACCGGTATGAAAGTACCTTCTATCCTCTAATTCAGGTTATAAACAACTTGTCTGTATACATGCGAGAAAACATCCCTTAACGCTTTGAAAACAGACCAGCACTGCTAGCGAAATGAATTTTGGGATGCCAAAAAATTAACAGTAATAACGGTATTTATTGCTTTCGACAGGATAATAGTAATAAGGTACTTGCCTTTAGTGCCAACGATGTCCATGTGCAGGTGAGCGAGTCCAGTAGCGATGGACAGCGACATCTTCACGAGCGTGATTGAATCTATGGTTCGAGCGCTCAGGAAGTCGAACAGTGAACCATTCTCGTGGTAATCCGTGATCAGCCACAATTGGGTCCAAGTGCCGTTATCTACGACCAAAATTAGAGTTATTTAAATGTTTGTGGTCTACCTAGATTACCATTTGGTAATGTTCACAGGGCAAACACGGCCACAGATCACGCAAAACAGGGAAAGTTGGAAGGAAATGTGAGAAATCTTTGCTCAGCAATGGGATATAATGGAGGCAAACAAAAAGAAAATGTTTATGACTTGTGGATATCTGATACTCGAAAAAAAAATAATTTTCTTTGCTTCTATACAATGTATGAGATGCGGTATGACGCAAGATGTTGATCTACAGATCTATCAATTGATGCATAAAATAGCAATAATATGCAACACAGCCAATACTGTAATTATAATGGATAACAATTCATTAATCACTAGTCTAGATTCTGACGCGTGGGGTGTAGATTAAACCTTACTGCTTTGTTTTCATTCTAGGAAAATATCGAATTATACGAACACAGCACGATTGCTTGCGTGTCTAGCTGACTTTTATCCCTCAAGTTGGACATACTGTAATGTACGGACGACAGCAGGTCAAGCTACCAGAAACTGAAAAATATTCCCACTCAATTTGAGCCTTAGTCCTTTAGAGATAAAGTTGAAAATGTAATAAAGAAATTTTACAGATTGTAGTAGCTTGATGTATGTGTCTTCGTACCAACGTAATCGTCTGACCAAACAATTTCCCTATTATGCTTTGAGAGCCCGCTGTGCACTGCAATCATTCGTAGACTAATACCTAATATATAAATGTGGTATGAACTACGAACTGAACGAAAAAAAATATCAATCAGAGAACAAGTAATGTTGAATTAAGATATTAGTAAGATATAGGTTTGTTGATTAACCTATAGCGAGTGTAAAGACAGGACTATTAAGTATTTATTAAAACCACGCACATCAAGCACATCACGCTGCCTTTTGATTTTACAAAATGCCTAAAAATGCAAGGATAGCACTGTAAATGTATAGTAGCCGCATATATCGTATTGAATCGCACTAACACGTAAAGGAAAATATGTATGAAAATGTTAAAGTTATTATCATGAGTATAATGACTAACGATAAAGTGTTTGTTAAATCTATTAGTCAATCGTTATTAATATTATAATCCTGTAAGCAAGGTAGCATCGAAGCTTGGTAAATGAGGGTTTCGACTAGCAACTGTTACCATGGCCTTCTCTCCAGTTCATTGTTAGCGTAAGGCTACATATTTAGGAGTTTTACCTCTAATATGTTTCAATATAAAAGTAGGTAATGTAATTCCCTATTTATCTACGATATAAATAACGCGGTACTAATATCGCCTGTATGAAAAGAGTTATCATTTTATCAGTCACAAACTAGTAGCCAATGATCCCATGGGGTTGGTACAATCAAACTCCATGGATGATCATAAGTAAAATTTCGCACGATGTTTTCACTGCTGTCAGTAAGATGAACTCAGAAGGTACATATGAAATGGAAAAATGGATATTGCTATTAGCCCAGATTTCACCTCACTACCCTCGCCAATTAGAAGCGAGATCTTAGTCGCCATTACGATTACTATAATAATTAAATGCTATACAAACTCACCCTTGTTGTCAGCAGCAATGAAGCCCAGAATATTTTCGTGTCGCAACATCACGGTCTGGTATATCTCAGCTTCACGGAACCACGAGGACTCTTCGCGAGATGAGAATATTTTGACAGCGACGTTCTCGCCACGCCAGCGACCACGCCATACTTCACCGAAACGTCCTTTGCCGATGATATCCACCAACTGGATCTGGCGAGCAATTGAACGCTGCACCAGAAGAGGGAGTCCTACAGACAATGTTCATTTTATAGCCCTGACCTAATTGTTGAATGAATAATAAATAAATGTGGACAGTTATTCCACATTAATTTATTACTAGCGGTCGCCAGCGACTTTGTTCGCGTGGAGTTAGTTATGCCCCGCTCCTATTGATCGCAGTGTGATGTTATACAGCCTAAACCCTTCCTGGATTAATGGGCTATCCAACGCAAAAAGAATTTTTCAAATCGGACCAGTAGTTCCCGAGATTAGCGCGCACAAACAAACTCTTCAGCTTTATACATTAGTATATGTAGATTCAAGCTTGCTGCAGCAAACTCTTGTCTTTAAAGCCGGCGCTAGAGACAGTTCCTTTTATTTGAACACAAGCCTTTCGAAGACATGATGGCAAAAATGCTCATTTGAGTATTACCAGATATGTATTTGCGTGCACACACCCATCGGATAAGGTTAGGTCACAAAAGTTCTTAAGTTATTTTAGCTCCAAAAAGAACCTAAGTTGCAGATGGGAAAATAAAAATACAAATCTCAGGTCATGCAATTATTAATAGATCTTCTTATACGTCGCACAAAATCAAAATGAAAACACAGAAGTCTATACATATAGAAAACCGTGCAAAAATTACTGTCTGTAAAATCATGAAAGCACATTGTATTCTTGACATACATAAGAAACCATATATAAAAAGTACTAAGTATTTGTATGTCATATGTTTTATTGCCACATTCAATTAATTTGATGCATCAATGTAGATCGATTTGAGGCAATGATCGCTCATTATTGCACTTAGTGATGTACGCATTTATGAATTTCATTCATGTGTTGCAATATGTTTATGAAGACTACAATAAGCGTACCTACATCAAACTTGGGTGACGGTCCAGATTGTCGTATAGATTATTGAACTACACTCTTCCTCAATTAAAAGTGACTAGTATTGAATCAAGAAACCTGCGAGATTTGTCCGATCTGAATTATCTTTTGTAATAAATATAATTGATAAATGATAGTAAAAACAACTGGCTTGTTTCACTAATTGTGGAATTGGATATTTATATAGGACCAATGGCTAAGGTTAAGTTGTCGGCTAGTTTATAAAAAGTGGTGCTTGAACGTCAATATGAAGAAAGAATGGATAACTTACCGGAGCCAGATCCGGAGGTAGTGAGCTCTATCATATCCCGTATGGTTGTGGTTCTCATCATGGGGTGCCTGGCCTCACAGACGGAATCATCCGCCGGGTATGGCGTACGAGACGGGACCCTCTTCTTCGGGCCGTGCGATGGCTTTGCCCACCAGACGATGATCGCCGCGCATACACCGAGAACCATAAATCCCATCACCCATGACAATGCCTTCCATGCCGTCGCTGTAGTGCCCGTCTCTTTATTCAGAATTTGTGCATTAGTATTTGTACTAAAAATGGGGCAACTTAGAGGTAAAGCAATGAAATCTCAAGAAATGCAAATATTAACTGTTTTTTTTTTTTTCAACAAAGTTATAAGCAATAATTTCCGTATTAATTTTTAACAAAAACTTCGATATTACCTTTTGTATGCTAAAATTATTGAAAACTAGCATTACAATTACACCACTCGGTATATTGTGAAGGATAATGTTTATGGAATGCCAACCCAAACCAGAAGTTCCTTAGGCATGCTTTAATACATACTCCACATGTTAAAATCATTTACCCACGATGCAGTACCGAATATCTTAATGACATATACAAAATGTTAAATATTGTTATAAATAATCTTAGCAGATAGGTTGTACTTTCTTAGAATTGTGGCACACGTTTCGACAAGGATATTATCTGTAATATGCAACATTTAATGGCCGTCAATTAATGACAGTAGAGATATAAAATATGCATAGAACGTAGACCTACATATTCAGCAATGAGTAGAAATTCTCAACTGGTTTCTTGTAGATTTTTTCCTACATAAAGCTAGATAATTGCTATAATGTAAAAACAAATAAACTGCGACATAATTATAATAATATACCCGCATATGCGTATCAGTTCCTGATCATTTTTAAAATTATTTCCGAGGAGTTATTGTGCGGGACACATAAATATTTGTGTAAAAATCATTTAAAATACTTACATCAAGCAATTATTTCAGAATCTGGAAACTTAATATTCGGCGCAAGCTTTCGTTAAAATAAATGTAACACAACACACAAGAACACGCATGCAATAAGCGAAACCAATACACATACATAAATACTTTAAAAATACATTTACGAATTAGACTCACTTAATAGATAACACAAATTACTTACCAGAAAAGGAGTTCTAATATACATAATATTATATCATACATGATTGTTTGATGATGTAACTAAATATTCAATAGAATATCGTTTAGATGAAAGTTCTTTATCTTGAATTAGTAAGTACTTGCTTCGAACGTACCAACATTCATTTGTTCAAACATAAAAATTATATGTGTAAACAAAGGAAAATCACAGTTTGTACCAGTATTTTACAGTAATGTGTACCTTAGTAGCCTCCACTCATGTCACATTATATTTATACCGTGCAGCGGTTAGTTACATGACCCATAGCTAAATACTAAGTAATGTTGTTAGCAGAAGTAAATAAAACCCAAATTATGATTAAGTACATGCTATTAGTATAAAATCAAATCTCATGCTAAAATCAAGTGAAAAAACCGGCTTATGATCACTTACGGCTTTATTTATCGCCTGATGTAAAATGACTAATTCCTCTTTACTTTCTGTAATCAAGACATTCAGTATCGTATAGAATGACACTACTTGGATGCAACCCTGTCATGCCTTCTGACCAATGGCACCCCTTGTTTAATATAATATGCAAGGCTATATGTAATGATGGCCCATTTAATATTTGAATGATACATTTCAGTATAAAGTGAGCATTTCAGAAACAAGATTTTAAACTTGTAAATGTGAAATCTGCTGCGACTGAAACAACAAGGACACCAGGAAATGTCTTATTGCCAATAGATTTATGTGCATAGTTCGATACATTTGCATGCACGACTGTAACCGTGCAGATGACAATATTTTTTAAATTATATTAATAACCTCATATGAACGTTACTGTAACATGGTAAGACTCAACAATACATTTGATGTGGACATCACAATGTAAGCTTCCCAGACAGCGCGCCCCGACGACACATCCGAATGTATACTGTACCTGCGAATAGATCACGGTTACAGTAGTCCGTGGCGCAGCAAGATATATTGGGGTTTTCGTCCTTGCGGCACCATATAGGCATGTCCCCGGGAGGGAATATGTATCCTCGGTCCCAACATCTACGTTCATAAATTCTTATATTAGTACAAAAAGATAGTATAAACCCTGAATGGTGATCGAAAACCGGTCAACAGAAAAAAATCTTGGTTATATTAGAACAAAACGAAGAAAAAATAAAATCATTAGCCATGCAGTCTTGCACCATACACCAAGGTTGTCGGCGCCGCAGGAGCAAGGGCGCAGGGCGCTTGGCGTGTGGTATGCCGGGCGTCGAGTGTCAGCAGCGGGAAGCTAAAGTGCAGTAGTTAGCGGGGCACATCGAGGGCACTACCTCCACGTCGCTCCTACCTGGCGGCTTCGGTTGCAGGTCCAGACGCAGGCCTTCATTGCACATGTCATGTGACTTACAACATTTTATCACCACCGATTCATTTTTAGTTTTCGTCGTAGAGCAACTGAAGGGATGCTCGATGGGTATCAGTGATTTGAGCTCGATACAGCTGCGCCGCAAGTGGAACCACCACACAATATGTTTAGTAGGTTAAAGCAAACAACGCACACTCGGAAAATAGAGTTGGTTAAGGAATATGGCACATCATTCAAATCATACTAATTATTTCTGTCGGCACCTGCGGCCGCTCGTTCTCTTTGCTTAGTAGGTACATATTCAAATCACTAATTCAAAAGCGATTGTTAGAGTATTGGCATTTCAACACAAAACTTATAAGAAATGACAATGCAATTATATAATTCTAATAGTACATCAAACAAACTCAAAACCTGCATCATCAAAATAGATACATGACACTCCCGCAAGTGCACAGAACAGCTTACCCATAATTGAGGCATGAAGCACTTTGGACAATTTTTCTTGTGTAATCACATCAGAATTGCAGAAATCGCTTTTACAGCAATAGGTTGTAGATTGTTTGCATTTTACTGGGTTTTCAGGAGGAAATGCAACGTTCAAGTTCATACACCTTAAGACCACCGCACTACACAGGTCAATCATTTGATAGAAATAGATTAGAATTATACCTGTGAGCCATAGCATAACAACAGGTTTGTGTTGATTTGAGTTTGCCAATTGTTTTATTATTAATTTTCAGCCAACATTATATTTCAGAAATTGGAGGGAACGAAAATATGTACCTTTTCAGACCAATCATACAATAAAAGAAATGCTTTCACAAAAATTTTGTATAAATTTGGAAAAAAATATTTAAGTACTCATAATTTTGAAAGTATTATTTAAGTAAATTTCAATCATCATGCAAAAATATACTCACTGGTATGTAAACTTCTGCACTTTATTTTCCAGACTCGTGGAGGCAAAACAGTAACCGTCTGTTTCACATGTTGAGTTAGGGCATCCCTCACTGTTGCAGTAACATTTCAAACCTACGGAGTAGGAAATGAGATTCAAGCATGATGATGATACACATTAGTGTGCCCTATACACTCAATACTCAAGAGACTCAGACTCTGAGTGTCTCAACACTCAGTAACATCTAGGCGTTGCTAGCCTTTCTTGAGGAAATATTCCTATCCACACACAAAATACTTGCATTGTCATAGAGTTGCGGACACCAGCCTGTATTATCTATTATGTACCTCTTAATGTAAAGTTTATATGAATTCTTTAATGCCCAAACAAGGGGGAATATAAAGTATGTAACTATAACAGAAAGAAAAATATGAATGAAATTGTATAGTATGGTAAGTTCGTTTCTGTTTGAATATCAAAGGTTTAGTAACAATATAATGTATTTTTTGACCTAATAATCATTATTTCTTTTTTCATCAAATATCTCTTTCTTGTTCTTACACACTAGTGTCTACATTTCTGTTTTACTTCTCCTGTCTACTCCCCTGTATTGTGTACATAAATAATACATATACATATATACATAATTTTCATTGTTGTAATTACAATAATAAACCTACGTCTGTGTTTTTTAAAACCATTATTAGTAGAGTAAGGGTAAAATAAATCCATTGTTTTATTTTAGCAGTTTGAACACAAGAAACTGAGTTTTCCTAAGTCTTTGAATTTGAACACTTTCTCCTATGGACACTTTACTACATTGTTTATCTTCTGATCACTCAAATATTATCTAAACACAACAAAGGTCCAATCACTTCAAATAATTTCCATGAATGACTTCGTTCTCGTAGCACGTTTTGTTACTTAAATATGTCTTGTCATTAAGCTAAGCCCTATAATACTTTATTAACCAACGTCGGGCGTTATTTAATAGCTTTTGTTCTATGAAAGTCTTGGGCTGAACTAAGCAAGTATAGTACAGTACACCAAAGTACATAAACAGAATAAATTGTATTTGTGTATATGTAATATTAAATCGTAGGTATGCAAATCGACAAGTGATGAAAAGCACTCACCATCGACGGTGTCTAACCTCCGGTACACAGTGAAAATCAAAAAAAGAAACCATTTGCGCCATTGAAAACTATTCATTATCACATTCCTTGAAAGAAACTTATCAATCTACAGTTCCGGAACAGCAAAACACTTATTAATGACACTCGGACAGTACGGCCATTGAAGTGTTTCAGAAACATATGACATTTTTATTAGACAATTGCTTTTATGGAAGAGCTATTGTTCTATTAACTATAGTAAAATTCGAATAAAATCTAGTTAAACATGTTGTACTTGGACGAAATATAAAACTGTTCACAAATTACAAAAACCTCGTCGGTGATACGAGAAGGTAAGTAAAACTATGTAAATAGCTTCGCGTGAGTGAACCAAAGAGCTATATATTTATTGTACTCTGTGCAAAGAGTATAACAATATATTAGGGCAGAGTGAACTATGCACTATGCCACAGACTCAACAAACCGTAACAGATAATAAAAAAATGAAATGAAATACAAAAGAGGGAAGTATGTACACAAACAGGTATTTGTATTTGCTTCCAAGTACGCATACCAGATGAGCTACTCGTAATTTTAATAACGCACAATCTAATCTAAGTACCAATTTGTCAAAAAATCTCTTATTTTTGACATTAATTGCTGCTGAGCTAAGATTGCGGTTCCATTTTTAACCTGTTTCATAAAACTGCCTGCAGGTGTGTACTGATCTGAAATACTTGCAAGGCTTCAAAGTATTTCATACGACTACCCAAATGCGATCATGTTCCTTAAAGAATACCAGATTTTTTTTTTATCTAGAGTTAATGTGATAAGGATATAAGCAGGGCATGGGCCTACCCAGCTTCTGGCCTAGGGGTGGGCCCAAGGGCAGATCCAGCTTTGGCGCCAGGGGGGGGTCACATCGTCGTGGTCAAGTCATAAGAAGTTTTAATAAAACTTTGATAATAGGGATAATTAAAAAGAAGGTATTTAATTAATAAGTACTGAACTTAAAAATACCTAATTAAATAACGAAATCAATTTTTTTTCACGTCTTCTTCCGAAACGTCTTATCACTTCATCTACTTCAATGGATAGGTACGTTTTTATGGACGTGGAGAAGTGCCAGTCCGCTTAGACGTTCTTCAACCATTGAAGCCCTTTACCATGCTTTGATTTTTCGTAACGTCGACGGCGTGCGACTGGATGCTGAGAGGTTAGCTCAGACCGGGGGTAGACCTGACATGTTTTGCGGACGACACGCTGGTCACCGCCCGGGGGAGCTCGCACAGGGAAGCAACGTTGCTGGCGATGGCTGCGGTATCACAGGTGGTGGGCCGCATACGTCGAACAGGCCTGAAGGTGGCCCATAACAAGTCGGAGGCCATGGTGTTGAAGTACCTGGGACTGGTGCTCAACAGCCGGTGGGATTTCGGCCCCCACTTCCGGCGGCTGGCGCCCACGTTAGCTGGGGCGCTTTCATGGGCGGCTCTTCATGGGATTTGTACGATCGATGGCCCTGTATGAGGCCCCGAAGTGGGCCTCTGACCTGACGGCCGGCAGCATCGCTGTACTGCAACAACCGCAGAGAGCAATGGCCATCAGAGTTATACATGATCATGAATTATGCACGATCTCCTATGAGGCGGCCTGCCTACTGGCTGGATCCTCGCCTTGGGACCTGGAGGCGAAGGTCCTCGTGTCACTGTTCCGGTAGCGTGAGGAGGCTCGGGAGCGGGGCTAACGGCTGATGCTTTGTCAGCTCGAGCAGCGTCGGTCGCAGCTCCGAGAGGTCCTGGTGGCGGAAGGGCGGAACATGCTTTCACGCCCTACCACGCCTCACCACCATCGAGGCGATGCGGCCGGTACTGGCGGACTGGCTCGGGAGAAGGCACGGCTACCTGACGTTTCGGATGACACAGGTACTTTCGGGGCACGGTTGCTTCGGGAAGTACCTGTGTCACATAAACAGGGAACCGAACGCCCGGTGTCACCACTTCGTCGTCAGCCGGGAGGACACGGCGCGGCATACGCTGGCAGAGTGTGCCGCTTGGGTGGAGCTGCGCCGTGACCTCATCTCTGAAGTAGGCAGTGACCTGTCGCTATCGGCCGTAATCGAGTCGATGGTCGGCAGCGACGAGTCCTGGGATGCGGTGGTTTCCTTCTGCGATACAGTGGTCTCGCAGAAGGAGGCTGCGGAAAGGGAGAGGGAGATCTCGTCTTCTCACCCGGCGCGCAGCAGACGCACCGGGCTTCAGTGGAGGATGGATAGCTCCCTCTTTCAGCCCCCTTAAATGGGTCCAGGGGCGATAGACTCGGGAACATTTGTCGCCCCCAATCATCAGGACCCGAGGTGGCGGCGCGAAGTGTTCCACGCGCACCACTCTTAGACGTCAGGGGGGAGTCATACACCTCACTCCCCTCCTTGACCGAAGGAGGCCTACAGTGGCGGGCCAGCACCAATCGGCGGTTGCGGAAGCAGTGTTTGTTCTCGCAACCCCTGGTGTAGACCTGTGAGATGGACTACTGGGGTGGTTTTTAGTCAGTAATAGTCTGACAGACACCGCGGCCCACCCCAGGGCGGCGGACATTCATGAGGATTTTCCACCCCGGAAACAAAAACAAAAAAGTGAGCTTATGACTACCGTAGAATTAGGAGAACCCAGAACTCCGGAAAGGCAGATGACGAACGCTTGGGTGGTTTTTTAGCCGGCACACCCCTCCGCGTCTCCGAGCGGAGGATAGTCCATGGTTTTTCCACCTTCGGAAAAAAGTAACTTCAAACTCCCTCGCCCAATAACAAAATACGTAGCTATGTACAGACGACAGCACATCAAGCTACTAAAAACTATCAAATTTCTTCATTAGATTTTCAACCTTATTGCTAAACTGGGAAGGTTGAAAATTGATTGGGATTATTAGTCAGGTTCCGGTAGCTTGACCTGCTATCGTCCATATATTAATCCCCCTCTTTCAGTAAGTAGGCACTTACTTATCCTACTTACCTACGAGTTACTTTAAGAACATTACAACAATTTTAATTTTTTATTTTTTTCTTTGGCAACTGAGCCGGTTTCGATACAACAATAATATTTGAGTTTGAACCAGTTTGAACACAGACACACTGGCATAATGAAAAAATTACTGATTATTAAACAGACCGCGCGCAAGTGTCATACGAAATGTGACATTTGAATGTTGGCGGCCGTGGCGGCGGTAGCGCGGTAAAACTCATATTTTTGATGTGTTCATTCTCGAATAATGCCTTTGCGACAAACAAAGTATGTATTAAATAAACTGATGATATATTGAAAGTACTTAAATAAAATCCTCCTGTGCTAAACAGACCGCGCGCTAGTGTCATACGAAATGTGACATTTGAATGTTGGCGGCCGTGGCGGCGGTAGCGCGGTAAAATTCATATTTTGGATGCGTTCATTCTCGAATAATGCGTTTGCGTCAAACAAAGTATGTATTCTATAAACTGATGAAATATTGAAAGTACTTAAATAAAATTCTCCTGTGCTGGGTCCTCCTGGACCCAGCCCAGGGGGGGGTCATGACCCCCCCCCTGGATCCGCGCTTGGGTGGGCCAGTGCGGCCTTGGGGCAAGTCAAATTTTTTGAGTGTGTAATCTTTGTACGCTATAGGCGGACATGGTTTTTTGGCAATTACAAAGTACATTTTGGTGTTTACTGCGTGGTTCATTTAAAGTTAGAGTTAAGTCCTCATTTATACTTTGTTTAGTAATCAGGGGAGTTCATACTTGTTCTGCGAGATTTACAGGTGGGGGGGCCTCAGTACGCCTATGGAGCAGTGAGTCATAAAATAAATAATAATAATAAGTTTGCTGGCAAATAATTGTACTAATATTTTAAATATGGTAATTTGTATGAATGTATGCTTGTTTTTCTTTTACGCAATAACTACTGGACGTATTTGGACAAAATGTGAGTCCAGATGGTTTGTAACCAGGATTATCATACAGGATATTTCTATTCCCACCCCCACCCCGTTGCGTTCCTAAAAAGCGCGATGGTTCGGTCAACCGAAAATATGCAAATAAAAGATTTCCAAATATTTATAATTTATTTAATATTTCTACTAAATCTTTGAACAATGCAAAACACTACAAGGAAAGCATAGGGTGGTCATACAAGGGCAGCTTGAAGAACTTGTTAGTAGTTGATTACCGTACAGGAATCACCTCGACCAGTCATATATAATATATACATATATTATGCTAATTTTTGTATGTGCGTGGATCGCTGCATGCCATTCTGCTGACGCTCAGGGCTTTCAGGTACATTTTTTAATTAAGGTTCACCATCAGGTCATCACTGATAAGTATATCAAAATCATTGTGATCTTTATTTCTGCGACAATAAGGTTTAGTTTAGATATGTTGCTGCTGTTAAGAGGTACAATAACTGAATGGACCATAGTGAATGTCTGGATCGGTTTTATGCAGCCAATTAATACATACAAGATGATCTTATAATCTATGCAATCGCAGCTTGAAGCTGTCAGCTAAGAATCTTTGAAACTGCCCATGTTTAGTCTAACCGCACGTAATAATACTTAAATAGTGTATAGTGGCCCAATTCCCTTGTTCCCAAACAAAATTAAATTTCAGTTCAGTGTATCTTTTCTTTCCATTACATTAAGAAAAGGACAGAAGATAAAATGTTACTTTAGACCTGTCAAATTAATCATCCTGACGTAAAGTGGCGTATTTCTGGTCGCTTTGTTTATAATCGCGTCTATACTGTCTATGAAATAACTTAATTTGACAGGATTAAACTAAAATATTATCATTCTTTTCTAATTATTGAAAACGATGCACTTATCTTAAAATTAGTTTAGTTTGCGAACAAGAGAATCGGCGTCATTATTACATATAGACACATATATTTCATGTCACGATAATAGTACTCAATACATAAAAATACCGAAATGATCATAATAAAATCACAATAGGTGACCATAAAAATAAAATAATTATAGGTGTAAACAGTCATACAAATCAGTAAAAAAAAAATAAGATCCTTCGAATTACCTTTTGTAACATAAGCATTGGAATTTACAAGACATCAGGATTTTAAAATCTGCTGTTGTATAATTCATTTCAGTGAATTTGGGATGATATTATGTCATATAATTGTATAAATGCATAAAATAAGTATGTATATAATCATTGATATAATATTAAACTAAGGTAGATACGTCACTACCGCACTGAAAATGAAGCGTACAAAAGGAGGTAAGTCCAGCAAGTCGCTTTAGTTTTCGTCGATTCTATTTAAGCGCAAACGACAAACATTAGCCATCTTTTTCTTCTCTATGCTTTAGATTGCGCCCCATCTCACTCACACTGTGCCAACGTGTGAAATGTACGCAGAATAAAAAAAATGCATGTGTGTGCTGCTGCTCCGATCGGCACATTTATTTTGGTTAATTTGTTAGATCATATCTGTTTAATATTATATCAATGTATATAATATAGTAAGCATAAACTTGGAAAGTAAATGCAAAGTGAATGTATATTCTCTTATTAGTTATTTATATTTAGATTATTATTGATAAGATTATTCTACATACATAAACTAACGCCTTTTCATATGGGAAAAGGGAGAAACCATAGAAAGCTACCGCCTACAAATCTAGTTATACTTAATAATAATATACATGTATATATATATTTTAAATAAGTCTGTAACGCGAGTGTAGAGTGATAACTAGAGATCGAATACTTAAACTTGATTTGCCGAGAGAAAAATATGGATATACCTTTCGGTACACGCAGTTAATGTGTATGCCACTACAGGTTTTGTTTATAAATATTTCAAAAAAAAAATAGCACCCGATGGCGTATAACAAGGTATTTTGTCATTTTTGAAGTTAATGTACTGTAAATATACAAAAATTAAAATATTTTACACAATTGTTAGTTATGAAAGGCGTATCCAGATTATTCTTTCGTCCGCAGTTTGTTCAAGTTTAGGTTTTATATTAGAATTACTTCTTTATTGTTGCCTAATCAAATAATTGTGCGACTTAGATTCGTCTCACACAGGGCACAAGTCCATTGGGCCTCTCACAGTGCTGAATTCAATCGTGACACTTGAAAACTGTAGTGCTGTGTTGTGTTTCAGGGTAAATTTTAAATTTTCGCAGGGCGATGGTAAGGATTCTTTTCTTCCCTCTATTTACAAAAATGTACATACATTAATTATTACTACAACCTGCATTTAATTGACCAAAGAACCACCAAGACCGTTGATAACACTGATCCTCACTCCATTTGTTGCACTTATTTTGAAGTTGGCACAAGATTACAATTTAACACTCACGTTACAAACTGTTACAAAATTTGGAATCCTTTCATAATAGTATATTTATTACAATACAATAAGAAAAATGTCATATAATTGTACATATAGTGTTTCTAAACTTTTAATAACTCCTTTAAACTCTTAAATATTATAAAAAAAAATATGTAGAGTAATATGTTATAACAGCAGGTGAATAGCCTGTACTAAATATTATGCTAATACATCATTTAAATGTTTGTGATTAACAATGTTTGTGATTAATATAATGCCAAATATACAAAGTGGTGATGACAATACGACAATAAATTAAACATATCTCGTACCTCAACACATTCTCAGTGTACCCAAAAAAAAAAAAAAAACGTATAAATATAACCATTAGTTTAGTCACAGGAAATTATTTTACATTTTTCACATTTTCTACATGATGTACATATTGATAAGGAAGCGCTTATAGGTTGATGACCGCCGCATCCAGCGATACTAAACTTTAATAATAATGGCGCCAAAAAAAGCAAGTTGGTACACGACCGCGCTGTCGCCGATCGGAGGTCAGTGAACCAATATTTTAAAGGATGTTCTATTCCGTTTACAATTTTATTCGATTTATTTTATTTGAAATTTTCATTTTTTTTTTTATATTCGATGCTAGGTTTTTTTCTGTGGTTTAGGATTATTCCTATGAACTAGCATCGTCCATGTTTTCATTTATTGTCGTGTTATCAGCACCACTCTGTATGTTGATCTAGACAAGAAATCGATGCTTACTTTCATAGTTGTGTTGTGATGTTTGTACATCGTATTTTTTCTCTGAACATTTAATAAATTATCATTAACATTCATCCATAGCAACAGTTTTAACTCCATTTTTTGGCAATTTAATACACAAAAATATGTAATTTAATATTTCTTCTGTAGATTTTGCTGCCTACCATCTGATGGTTTGTAATGTTTACTTACTAGGGTATCAGTCTGAGTAAGCTCATATTATGCATTTTTCAATGTTCCTGGACACATGCCATGGCATGCACATGACCCTTGAGATCGAGACGGATTTTGCTGGGGATTGAGACTAGTCGAAAAGTATTCGGGCTTTAAGGCCGAGATTAGTACAAATTTTGTATGGTTAAACTAAAAAACAGGATCAAATTATTAACAAGGGTCATATATGCATTCACTCTCATTTCTCTTAGGCATTACTCACCTTACAATACGAAACAAGTTACGGGCTTGAACATTCCTAAGCAGTACCCGAATTGTATATATTGAACCCGATTCCCTTGTTCACAAACTAAATTAAATTTGAGTTCAGTGCATCTTCTTCTTTTTATTTCATTAAGAAAAGGACAGAAGATAAAACGTCAGTTTAGACCTGTCAAATTAGTGCACTCCTGACGTGTACTGGCGTATTTTTAATCGCCATGTTTATAATCACGTCTAAACTGTCTATGGAGTATCTTAATTTGACAGGATTAAACTAAAATGTTATCTTCTATCCTTTTCTTAACGAAATGGAAAGAAAAAGATGCACTTAACTTAAAATTAGCGCGTGAACAAGAAAATCGGCGCCATTTTTCATTGAAATAAACCTACATCATGCAGTAAAAAGCATGACTTCTCTATCTAACATTCATAATGTTTTGGAACAAATTCCGCCCAGTCCTGTATTTTCAAGCACCGTCGTATCACACCAATTTTCTTTATATTTATCAAGGAGGAAATTATTTACCATAAATATTTGAAGACATTAACAAGATCTAAACCTTGCCTGCTATAAGTACTTACACAGTATAGCTATAACAGATCATTCATCATTCGAGAAAGTATATAATAAAGTTAGATACAATAACAATTATTATTATTTATAGAAATACGTATTTCATTTTGTTTCTCTGATTCGTCTTCCTCGTATAGTTTTTGGTTAGGTTAGTAGTTATTTTAAAGCTAATCTATTTGCTGGTGGTGTAGGATATATGAACCATCAACGACGACAGCTCCAGTTCCTCAGAGTACGCGTTAGTCAGTGGCACGCTCCTGTAGCCGGACCGCAGGCAAGTGAAAGGGTACACTGCTTGGCCTATGAAGTTTTTGTCTCCGAACATGTCTTCATCTTGGACCAGGAAGCGGATGAGAGCCAGTTCGGGGCACGCTATCTCAAATTCACAAATTTCATTCCAGACGGGATTTAGTCCGTTGTCAGCTAAAACATAAAAAAACCATTTTTTTAAACAATTTGTTAAGCAAATATGAAAAGAAAATAATAAATAATTTAGATACTCACCAACAGTCTTAGTGACGAGCTTAATGCCACTGTCGAAATCAGCTCCAATAATCTCGACTTCCACCGACGGGCTGGTGGTCCCGCGGCCCATCTTAATGAGGTGCCGGGCACCGATCATTCGCAGCATCACTCTCATAGGCTTCACTTTCTTTTCAATGCTCTTCTTAAGATATGGATTGTAACCTTCATCAAACATATATTCGGGCTTCAATATGTAACCACACCCGCCATTTGCCTTAAACTTTCCCACGTTAATCTGCATTGGTTTATCTGGAGTTTGGTAGTTGAGGGCTACCATCTGCGAGCCGGCGTTCCAAAAAGGAACCGGGTTGTAGTTGGACGAGTCGATCCTCTGCCCCTTTGGGTAAATGCGACTCAGTTGTTTGGTGTGGTATTTCATGAAGAAAGAAGTCTCTTGTTGGCACATCAGCCTCTCGGCTTTGGTTTCAGGGAAAGACGACATCTCGTTGTAGATGAAGCCCTTAGTACGGATCCGGTCTTGGTTGAAGGTGACGGAGCGGCAGTAGACTATTAAGTCGGACATCTCTTTGGCGATTCTCCATGTGCGTTCCATTTTTCTATGTTGCAAGGAGCGGGCGCTGGCGCTGTATGCTGCTTCTTTGATAGCGGATAGCCATTCGAGTGCAATTTCGCGCGTAGGCGCTGCCATGTCAAAAGTCTGGCACATGGTGGGGCTTTGTATACGCACGAGCCAGCGGGCCGCGCCGCCCTCCTCTCCCACCACGAGTTCTACCACAGCTCCCAACACATCAATACATCCCTTCTGCAATGAGCCCAAAGCTGCGGGCTCACTCTCCAGGCTCTGTGACATAAAAGAGTATGATATTTTCAATCATTATCCCAAGAAATAAATGTTGTACAGAACCAAAAATTAAACAATAATGTAAAAGATTACCTCTTATTAAAACAGTTATTATAAAACATAGCAACAAATGAACCTACTATCTGTTAAAAATAACACTTTAACAAATTTAAATGAAACTTGATGAATGTCAGTTTTTACCAAATCAACTGTACCCAGTTTATTCGATATATACCGGTTGCAAGCTTGAACGTATCTTTGCTGAGTTGTCAGTAAATAATTTACCAATAAGTAAATATACTACGCAAGCATGCGTCATCGTCTCAAGATGCGATACATATATAACATATCAGCCTATAATGCTCCCACTCCTGGGACACAGGCCTCCTCTCGATGAGACGAAGTGGGCCATTATCTACCACGCGGGCGCACATGTCTTCGAAGTGTTGCTTCTAGAACATGCCGGGTTCCTCACAATGTTTTCCTTGATCGTTTTGAGAGCAGTGGTGATGAAATAATTTACACAAAGCAAAGCGCCTGGCGGGGTTCGAATCTACGACCTACACCTTGTAAGTCACAGTTGATACCATTAAACCACCACTGCTCAGTCATACGGCGATGCGATACGGTAAAAGAATTATATATAAAAGCTAGTATACTAACTTGGACGTCAGGTGTGAGCGGATCCTCAATTTCCTGAACGTAGTTGGCTGGGAACCAGTGGTGTTTCTTGCCTCCGTAGTCGCCGCGCCACCATCCCTCGTCGGGCTTGTCCACGTTAGTGATAATGGAATGTTTGCAGAACGACAGCTCATCATCCTGCCGCGCGCGGTAGTCATACAATGCCTTTACAGTCACCTGCCGAGATCATAAGATTTCAATTACAAGTTTTGTTTTTATTAGAGGCATCGATTTAAAACTACAATAAAACTAATCAAAAAGATTTGACATAACTTTTATACATTATTTTAAGGTTGCATCTAATACTTCAGATTCTTTTATTGAGGTATTTTCTACATCTCTGAATATGCTACCAACCAACCAAAAATAAAAGAATTTTCCCAATGACAAACGGAAGCAGAAACGTTTAACTAGCAACAACTAAGTGAATAATATTTTTCTTACTAATTGCGTATTGTGCTTCTGAACTTCTACTAAAACTAAATAAATGTAGATTATAAGTAAGCAAATTTCAAATATGGAAACGAAGTGGCAGCGGTGGGAACCATGACGGTATAGGTAAATCTATGGTTTCCTAGAAGACTAGTGACCGCCTCAACCTTGATCTTAAACACTGGTGAAAATATCGAATTATTATTAATTATTTTATGATATTAAATATAACTGAAACGCTGCTCTAGGAAACCATAGGTTACGAAAATGTCATGACGTTTGCCGTTATATCTTACGAGTCGGTCTTAACTACAAGACGTGCCAATAGGTTTTCAAACAAAAATATAGAAATATAATTAGGCATATTAACAACAGATAAACCAAAAACGAACACGCACGGGTCAATAACCTGTTCACCGATCCATAAGCCCTCGCACCTCCTGAATCTATGTAATGAAAAAATAAACACCAAGAAGGTAAAGTATAAGTTATTGTCATGTAGAGTATTGTTTCACACAAAAGGGCAAAATTATCTTTAAAAAAGTGTTATAATAAAAAATATTTACAATTCGGGGCATAAACACAAGCACCCCAAATTAATAGTGTAATACACGTTCTATCACAAAGCAAAACATTTTAAATTCACGATTTACTTTTTTATTTAAGTATATGTTTGTAAGATTTGTGTACCTGACAACGCAAATAAGGTTAATTATCATTAAACTGTCAAAATGATTTGCATTTGATTCTATTTCAGTGGCGATAACTTTTAAGATAATTTTTATAAGCAATACCGACACTAATATTGTTTTAGGCACGTAAGCTTGTGACGACAGTTGTATGTGCTTTAAAATAAATAAATTAAATAAATGTGTTACACAATGACAGTGCAGTTCGCCAAACATCAAGTAAATTACCGTATTAATTGTAGTAATTTTAATAAATGTTGACAATTATTATACGTCAGACTTTGTCGTGTTATACACACATATCAACAATGTTTAGGAATATTTAAGTATAAAAAAGTTTGTATATAAAATATTTTCTACAGCACTAACTCTTTCGAAATTTAAAAATTAAAAACAAAACAGCATTTTGAAACAAAAGAATATCGAAAATTTCAAAATTCGAATTTGGCGGTCGAAGAGTTAGTTCATGTTACAATATAACAGTGAAGTTTTGAAAAATTAAAGGCGATCACACACTTTCTTTATTCTAATTTAAACGTGTGTTCCATTTATTGTTAATATCACACCGACATTTGACAAGGTAAGAGCAGACTAGAGCCGTAGGCATGTTGGAAGCTGGCGCTATACAAATGCGTGGTTGCAGAAACTGCAAACCGGCCAAAATGTAATCTTCAGGTTATGGTCACGTTATCGTACTACAGGCGATGTTGCTGAATGGCATTCAGGCTGAAATTGCATCACCACTCCTAGACGACCGTTTTCTTCAAAATGTCGTTAGGAGACAACCCAATATTACGGCTATGCAAATGGTTGAAAGTTACAATCTGATCACCAATCGTTGGTCTTCATTCTCGCAGACCACTTCGGGTTCCAGTTTTGCGGCGTGGCAATCGCTGGCGCAGACTATTGTGGGCTCGAGAACATTTCGCATGGAGTGATAGGCAATGGTCATTGGTGCTTTTTCTGGCAAGTCTCGGTTTGGATTTCATCCGGATTCACGAAGATTAAGGATTGAGCGAGTTCCTGGTAGATGAAGCCATTTCCAGCATCTACAAGAAGTCCTTTCATATCCAGGCGGGACTGTCACGTATAAAATATGGGTTGGTATTCTATGGGTGCGCGAAACGATCTCATTTGGATAAGAAGGAACATGAATGCATTGAAGGTAGCGGAACCTGTGATTACCCCAAATAAGGAGAAGCAATACCATAATAGAGGGGTGGAGTTGGAATTCCTGTCCCACTTGTAAGTGGGTCAGGAATTCCAACTCCACTCTAATGCGCATGACCAAATGGCTGAGCTGATATCAACTGTGATTAGGGAACATGAAGTTAGAGTTATGGAATGGCCTGCTCAGTCCCTCAACATGAATTCCATTGAACAAGCATGGGTCATGTTACAATGAACAGCTATGGTTAATTTTCCTCCAACTCTGATGACAAAAGAACAACTTTTCCTGCGCTTGACAACTCTAATTAATGTTAGGGGAGGAAATATTGAAATTTAATTAAATGCCGATTTTATCTTTAATTTTCATAATTCGCTATATAAAATCCATTATGTAAAGAAAAATCAAAATAACACCTGTGACGATTAATGTATAACTAAATAAACCAATGGCATAAATACGGGCGCGAGGCGCGAGGTGGGGGTCATTAGCAAGCAGGCAATCAAGCCAGCTGGACGAATAGCACGACTATCATTAATATAGTACTTGTGACTATAGTGGTTTTATTACACCAAATGCTTACCTTTGTGACAAGTGGACGTCACAACACCCAAAATAACAACAAAAAAAAAAACGATGCACCTTTTTTATACATTGCAAGCATAAACCATAAAATAAACTTTTTTCTGATAAAATAGATTTAACACAATATTTACAGAATTTTGTAAAATAAGGTGATAATTAAATATCCCCAGTCATTGTTGATGTGTGTCTATGATTCGAAAAGCAGAAAACGTTTGAGGATACTGATAGACGCCGCCGCCGAAGGAACTGACAGTTCCTTTAATTTTGACAGAACGTCAAAATACATATTTTGCTTCTGAAGTTTCCATTTGTTAGCTTACGATCAAACATTAGGTAGCAGATACTGACGAATTACCAAAATAGATAGAATCTTTTTTTTTAATATGGCATCTCGTAGTTGACCATGAGAGGTCGAAACTACTTAACCGGACTATCCTGTGGCTGCCTTAAGTGAATTTAAAGCCTCCAGCCAGGGCTACTAAAAGTTAAGCGACTACATGCTAAGGGCACCCCCTGTGGGGTACGAACCTCGGCTTAGGGTGTCGCTAGAAGAACAGCACAGTGTCATTACGAATCTGCTATGTACCTACCTAACTAGGTTGCACTTGCTTAGATGTCTGTCTATTGTATAAGTTTGGTGTATGCTTTACAGCTACACATTGCCCCAGGTTCTAAATTGGCATTTCCTTGACATTACTAATTCTCAAAAGAACATGATTTAAAAAAAATGCCAATATCATTCTAGTTCTTTGGTCGAAGAAAGTAAATAAATATAAATAAAACGATGACATTTTAATTTGAAGCCCTGACTTCTGTGCCCGGTACCTGTGTTATAGGAGTCGAGTGTATTTTTGATAGTTAAATATGAAAATATTGCAAGCAAGAGACTTAAACGTTGATTCTCAAGGCATTAACTATAAATAAGAGAAGGAAAGGATTGTAAATGTATAGTGCGATGATCAGATATAAATAAACTCTCTTTCCGTATCTTAACAAAGTATAAAACCTCTACATAATGGTTTATTGGAAAGACATGCCAAAAAAAAAGTGCTTTTCAATGTTGTGATGCGATATTTTGAATAGTAATGAAAAGTTACCTGTTCATTACATAACCTGTAGGAAAATGTTATTAAATCAAACGTTAAGACTATTACACACTCTTAAGGGCGAATTTTAACAAATAGCTAGAATAGCTTAATCATATCCAGAGAATAGACTTTATATTTTGACAGCATTTCCATGCTAGAACTGTCAGATGTCAATTCTATATTTAAAAAATAACAAAATGAAAGTAAAATCAACCCTACATAAAATAGTTTTCAAAATACATCACCGCCAAAATAAGCATCACCTTTGTACGTATTTTTCTGTTCCTTTCTTCTTTTCTGTTTCTATTGTGTGTGCATAAACGATTAAATAAATATATAAACACATAAATAAATATATAAACACACTATGCAACAATACATTATATAGATCATTTTCTTGTTAGCAATTTTGTCAATATTCCAGAGCTTTGTATGACTTCAATCAGTCATACAAAGCTAGTTAAAGCTAGTTTGTCAAAATCAGTTCAGACGAACAAACAGTAATAGTTATTTATGCCACTGTCAAGCAATGATAGCTATTTTAATATGAGTGATAGTTTGTGCCAAGAAGCGAAGCTGAGTGGCACAATAGATCAGCACGAGTATTACAATAGCTGTTTGCGACATTGGCATAGAAAACTTTTATAATCTGAACGCTGTTATAATCCCACAAATGAAAGGCAAAGGCAATTCATCCATACGGCCTAATAACATGTGATATTTAGTCATGACGAAAATACGCGCGCTTTTTGGCATAATCATATGTAGAATTTTTGATGCCATAGCCATAAAAAAAATTAAAAAGTTTCATTGTAGTACGGTTTACCCGTGTGGAAATGGTCATTGTAACACGACTTGGCAGGAATGAGTACTATTGAAATGTGACTTATGGTTATGTATTAAGCAAATTACCAAATGGTCGTAGAAAAATACTTTTTTTAGGTGTTCTATGTTACGGGTTTGGCTTCCGCACTAAGTCCTTACACTGCGCCATTGTGCATAGTATAAAATAAATACTTAAAATATTACAATTATCAATTCAGATATTACAAAATTCACAGAATGGCATATATTATCATATATGCCTCATGAAATCAGTGAATCAATTAAAAGGATTATAATGGGATCGTTTTACGACGTCTCCCCAAATAAAAAACAATAACCATACATTATTGACCTTTTAACGTCACTTAATATAAATCATCCTTTATGAATAAACACCACAGTGTTTAAGGGGTTGATTAAAGTTAAGTGACTTTAAAGGGTCAGAAACGTATGGTTAAGAATCGCTAATCACTAGCTAACTTTAAGCAGCGTTTATGATATGATTAAGGGGATATAATTCTGTAAGCATCATACCTTGGAAATGAAGGCAGATGGATCCATGTAACCTGGAGTCCCATATACTGAGTTGTCATCCGGCTCCTGAATATATAATAAAAGTCATAAGATACTTCATAATAAAAATTATTTGATTGTTTTTACAGATTCCAAATTTGTCGCCAAACATTGCCAAATTGTTTGCATCATAGCCTGTTCAAAGAATTAATTGTCATTTTGTTTTTAAACCCATAACTAACTAAAAGGTTTGATTAAACCTGATGGTTATGGTAAATGCCCAGCAATTAGGCATTAACCATAACCGCCCAAGATTGACCCGCCTCCCGGCACCGAGTCAAATTTATAGACCACCTTTCAAATTGGTAGGCCGCTGGCCAGGCCAGTCTTGCTTCCCAAGCCCAAATAATACTAAATACTTTTCCAAGGGAATATTTACGGCAATGATACGCCTCACAATGTCTTCGCTGATGGGGAACCACAGCTTGACTTTCTTGTATAAGGGATTCTTCTCGTAGTAGCTGACCAGTTCCACCAGGCTCTCGAAACGAACTGTGCCGATCGTGTACAATCTTCCTTCGAGCTTGATACGGCAATGCTTGATCTCCCTGTCAGTCCTGTAATATTATTTGATACAAACATTAAACAGTGGCCAACGGAATAAAAAAGATTACACACCAAAAACAAGTTTTTTTTAAAATTAGAAAATCATATGAAATTTCGCTACAGAAATTATTATGTATAAAAGCATATTTTTTAAAACGCGACGTAGTTAGTGAAAGGTAATAATATGTATATACTTAAGTGCCTTTACAAAAAGTTATAAAAAAAATAGTTATATTGTTTATATAAAATTATGCTTGAAAAACCTAGTAACAGTAACGATATTAATAAGCAGCGCTAAAAATAATTAAGTATTGATTAATAGGTAGTTCCTTACACTAAAGGGCAATTAACAAGAATAACTGCATTAGGTATAAATTGTGTTAACTCAGTAGGTAGTAAAAATATAATCCCCTGCTTCTTGAACTTATGTAGCTAAATATCTAATTCAAATTAGCCTTATGTGACAAACAACGTACAACGCAACGTATAAAAATATTTAAAGCTTACATTGCCTGCGTACGGGCAAAAAGTAATAAGTGTACTTATTAACAATTCTAGTATTTAAGTTATAACTAAAATCACAGTCTAAAAAATCATACAGTCGTCCGACGAAGACGTCTAGACAGAGCAATCGTGCGGGGTGTGAGGGGCGAGACGCGGGTAAGCGGCACCCGACTTGCGAACAAAACAATGTTCGTAGCTCGGTATCTTTCATTAAGGGCTGACGCGGTTTGTTTTTTTATTTGTTTATTAAAAATGTTGCATACGAAGTGTGCTGTGAGTGATTGCAAGTCTTCATCTTATATAAATAAAGAACTGCGGTTTCATCAGCTTCCACACACAGAAGAAAGGTAATCCTACTACTTAATATTATAAATGTGAAAGTGTTTGTTAGTATGTTCCGTGTTAAGATGGTGGACTTTTTATCTATTATGGGTGAATTTCGAGATGGTGGATGTAATTTTTTTTTTTATTAAAACGTTATGGATCTCAATTTTGAGATTAATTGTAAGCACTCTAATTACATCATCAGATTATAATTGATATGGGTGTCAATTTTGAGTATAATTGAGGTACTTGTTACGAATAAGTTATCCTTTGTTACGAATGTACCTTATATCAATGGCATAAGGTTCAATACTGCGTGACATGCAGTACATAACTTTTAAGTGCTATATCTCGAGATCTAGGTATTAGAAAGTTACAATATAAAAACGCATTACTAGACCTAGGGTGGCCTATCGAATGGTACAGGTTTCATAACTATTGTTAACGAAGTGTCGACATCTAAATTTCTAGAAACCCGTTTCCAGAAATTACCGTATGTACTTACCGAATGTACTCAATGTTATGCGCTATTATTATTACGTCTAGACGAATCTGGAATGTTCAATCAGCTGAACTGTATATAGCGCCGTGACGCCAGCGCAGAGTCATTCACCATTGGCATTCGACCGGGTCTGGCACGCCGGTCTTATTTACAAGCTGACCAAGACCACTGCGCTTCCTGCAGGACAGGACCTTCAAGGTTTCGGTGGAGAACGTGTCATCAAGCGCGCGCCCCATTAAAGCGGGCGTGCCGCAGGGAAGCTGCGTCTCGCCTGCGTTGTACTCAGTATACACCGACGACATCCCCGCCACGCACTCTGCAACCCTCGCGCTGTACGCAGATGACGCCGCGTACATCACCACGTCGCTGTCAGCCGACCACGCGGCCATCAAGATGCAGCGCGTTCTGGACGACCTCCCCGACTGGCTCAGCAAGTGGAGAATGTCGGTGAACGCAGGTAAGACGCAGGCTATTATTGTCACGGTACGAGGCCGACTTCATCCACCGAACCTTCAGCTCATGGGGACCGAGGTCGAGTGGACCAGGACCGCCAAATACCTGGGGGTCACACTCGACAGCCGGCTCACCATGGGCCCGCACGTCTGCGACACCGTCGCGCGGGTAAAGGTAAGCAGGAACCTTTTGCGCCCGGTGCTCTCGTCACGCCTCTCCATACGAGTCAAGCTGGGGATCTAAAAGACATTCGTGCGGCCGCAGCTAACTTACGCTGCCTCGGCTTGGCTCGCCCTCACGGCCGAGACCCATAGAAAGAAGCTCCGGACGCAGCAGAACATCACGCTGCGTCAGATCGTCCAAGCTCCCCGGTACGTGAGGAACTCAGTCATTAACAGGGACCTGCGAGTCGAGAGCATCGATGACTTCGTCGTCCGCCTGGCGAAGGGGATGTTCTCGCGTGCTAGCACCTCCGAGCTCCACCACATTGAAGAAATTGCGCCCTGGCACGCGAGGCCTCCCGATAAGAAGAGATTCCCGCGCGACTTCATAGCAGACGTCGCGCTACCGGACATGACGCCCAGGTAGGTCACAAACACTATATACACTACACATTCGCAACACGACACCGCCGTGCGCATTGCGGGCTATATTTATATAGGCGCTATGCGCGCGACGAACACACATGCACTACTCCACATGCAGGTACACACTCAGAACACCACACGAACGGTGAACACACACCCACAAACCGCTCGTCACACACACCACCCCCCGCACCCTCGCAGCCTACTGTACACAGTAGGCTGCGAGGGTGCGGGTGGTGGTGCACAGCACAACAGCTATGTATAGCTGGTTGTGCTGTTAGGGGGTCGGGGTAATCACCCACTGTAGCGGAGCGCCAACCAAAGCCGACGCCCTGTTGCTGATCGACTCTTGCTGAGCCTTTTCAGGGGCAACCTGAGATCCAACCTGGTAGGGATCTGGTCGCACGGGCGTCGTGAAACACTTCGGGTGCTCCTACAGTCACACACAACAAAGGCACACCTTCCACCGCCGGAGGGAAGGCACACCCTCGCGGCGTCGACTTAGGTGTGCGAAGACTGAAAACAGCACTCTTAGGGTGCAACCCAATGACGGGTCCCCAATTTTGGGGACCGAGAGACCGACTCCACGGTAATGGGGCCACAAAAGAGCCCCCAAACCGTCTCCTCGCGCCCCCAACTCGGGGTCGCAGAGAAGGCTACGAACGCAGAGTCAGTCTGCACTCGACTATCGATACGAAAACAGCGACAGTTAAGAAGCGATCTTTGAGAAATGAGAATACCTACTGCGACAACTGCAACGAGAACTTTGAGTACTACGTGAAGTAACATCTGTAGTGTTATTGTGTTTACGACACGGACTTTGTGGACGTAAGGGAAGACTTCGGTGCAACGTCAACTACATTCTACTTGTCATTGCCTACTACCACAGTCTAAAAACCATACAGTCGTCCGACGAAGACGTCTAGACAGAGGAATCGTGCGGGGTGTGAGGGACGAGACGCGGGTAAGCGGCACCCGAGCTGCGAACAAAACGATGTTCGTAGCTCGGTTTCTATCATTAAGGGCTAACACGTGTTTGTTTTTTTATTTGTTTGTTTTATAATTTGACATGAGTGTCAATTTTGAGTATAATTGGGGTGCTTGTAACGAAGAAGCCATCCTTTTTGACATCAAAAATAAATATAATTGTGGAAGCACCACAGCTACGAAAAAGCTATCCTTTCTGAAATCCAAGATGGCGGACGTCAATTTAAATATATATTAATGCTAGCGATTGCCCGCGACTCCGTCGGCGTCTTGATATAAAATAAGCGCCTCTTAAAATAATGTAAGCAATATGTACTTCTGCGTTTGCCCCCGTTTTCGCAACAATTTTTTTTTTACTGCTCTGCTCCTATTGTTCATAGCGGTATGTTATATAGCCTATGTACTTTTTCAGGCTCTAGACTATCTGTGTACCAAATTTCATTACAATTAGTTCAGTAGTTTTAGCGTGAAAGTCGGACAGACAGACAGACAGACAGAGATACTTTCACATTTATAATATTAGTATGGATGATATGGGCGTTAATTCCGAGGTCGATTGGGGTGCTGGTTACGAAAATGCCATCTAAATAACTTAAATCTGTCTCGAGTTGTTCCCTTAGTAAAAATAGCAAATTAATTAAATATAATACAGCTATCGATGTTGATCGGCAATATAAATAAATAATTTTATAAATATTGTTTATTTGTGACAACCCTGGCCGATGCGTTACTGTCTAGACGATGTCGGCATTTTACACGAGATCAAAGGCGTCGACCTACTGTATGACTTTTATTCTGTGACTAAAACTATTTTAAAGTCAATAATAATTATAAAGCTGCTAAAGCACAACTATCGTTCGTTTCAGAATTGCTCATAGCTAACATTTGTTATTAGTAAAAACTGCGTAAAATTTAATTTAGATCGCATTTTATATGCTTTACCTTTCGTTAACAAACAGGGTTTATTGGGGGTAGGGTGCATTGGGGTCCCTCCACCATCTTTGGGACTCAAGTCAACCCTACCTGCCAGACGGTGCACCTGCTGACATACGGACGGGGCCCTAACGCCGGCTTCCCTTTCGGGGTTGAGTTGTTAGACGGCAGTCGCACTCGTAAAAGCCAAAAATCGCCAAACATGAGAAGGAACAGAAGTAAAGCACGAGTTACAGCTAGGGCGCCGCCGCAAAACGGCGCGCAGGAGCCACGCCCGACTCCTGTGACCTGTGGGCTAGGGCTACCGTGTCAGGGGCAGACACGGCTGAAGAAGCGAGCCCAAACCAGTAAACTCCGTTTCGCTTCATGGAACGTTGGCACGCTAGCTGGACGCGCGAGAGAACTGGCCGAAACTCTCCACAGGCGGAGGGTGGCCGTGGCGTTCCTGCAGGAGACTCGGTGGAAAGGCAGCAGATCCCGGCTTATTGGGAATGGCTACAAGCTGATCTACACGGGTGCACCTAGTGGGAGAAATGGGGTCGCCGTGGTGTTGTCTGACGAGCTCCAGGATGACGTCTTGGAGGTGTATCGCATCAGTGATCGGCTAATGTCGGTGCGGGTGCTTGTCAATGGGGTAATAACCCACTTGATAAGTGCCTACGCTCCGCAGGCCGGGTGCGGTGACGCCGAAAGGACGTTGTTCTGGAGCCAGCTCGAAGGATTGCTTCGCGGGATCCCGTTATCCCAAGGAATCGTTCTGGGTGGTGATTTGAACGGTCATGTGGGTGAGAAATGTGACGGGTTTGAGCGTGTTCACGGTGGCTTTGGGTACGGTAGCCGCAACGCGGAAGGGGACAACATTCTCCGAACGTGTGCGGCCGCTGACCTGGCAATTGTGAACACCTATTTCAAAAAGAAACCGGAGCACCTTGTTACCTACCGGAGCGGGCGAAGCGCTACCCAGATCGACTTCCTACGAACTACATCGACAAAGTGGCCAACTGCAAGGTCATACCCGGTGAGAGTCTTACTGCACAACACCGTCTCCTTCGTCATGGATCTCTGCGTTAAGGCCCAACGTAGACGTGTTGAGCACTGCCAACGCCAGATCCGGTGGTGGCTGCTTGATGAAATAAGTACCAGGAGTCCGCTTCGGTTATTGGCGACAAGTGCGCTGGTACCGAGGGAGAATCTGTTCAAGATAACTGGGACAGAATCCAGGCAGCTATTACTAGGGCGGCGCGGGTGGTGCTCGGCGTGTCTAAGAGCGGCCGCAAAAGTGACAAGGAGACCTGGTGGTGGAACGACAGAGTCCAGAGGGAGACAAGGGTGAAGAAAGCCCTCTTCAAAACGTGGCAGGCGACCGGATCTCCTGAAGATCGCGACGCATACAAGGTTGCCAAACGAGCCACTAAAAGAGCTGTAGCCAGAGCCAGACGAGACCACTTGCACCCGCTCTACGAGAAGTTTGGATCGTCTGAGGGGCAGAAGGTCATTTACAAGTTGGCACGTTCTAGGGTGAAAGCGGCACTGGATATATCCAAGTGCCGTTGTGTAAAAGACCCTACTGAACCTGCTTTGCGAGGATCGCGTGGTGAAGGAGAGATGGCGTACGTACTTCCACGAGCTGCTGAATAAGCAGCACCAAGAGGTGCAGACACCGGAACTCCCTCCGAACCTTGGATTAGTGCCCCCGATAACGCCTGAGGAAGTCCACACGGCTCTTCGTCGCATGGAGAATCGGAAAGTTGTCGGAGCTGACGGAGTCCCCATTGAGGCCTGGAAGGCGATGGGTCCTCGCGGTGTGGGCATGTTAACTAACTTTCTAAAACGCGTGCTCCTGACCGGTAAAATCCCGAGCCAATGGAGACTGAGTATTATTACTCCAGTCTTCAAAGGCAAGGGCTCGATGCAGGAGTGTGGCAACTATCGCGGTATAAAGGTCATGTCCCACACCATGAAGATCTTTGAGAGGATTTTAGACCCCCGGATCCGGCAGGAGTGTGCTGTCTCGACGTGTCAATATGGGTTCCGTCCAGGGTACGAAACCACGGACCCTATCTTCGCCCTAAGGATCACCATAGAGAGATACAGATCGAAGAACACGCCTCTGCATATGCTCTTTTTAGACATGCAGAATGCCTTCGACTGTGTCCCTCGGGTGGTGATCTGGTGGGCACTGAGGTCCAAAGGGGTACCAGAAGCCTATGTTGACATAATTCGAGACATGTACCTCAATTCCGATCCCTTTATCAGACAACAGAGGTCCTTAGGACCTCTGTTGGCGACACTAAACCCTTCCCCATCACCGTCGGAGTACACCAGGGATCCGTCCTTAGTCCGTTCCTGTTCAGCGTGATATTAGATGTCTTGACAGACAGCATCAAGAATTCACATGAGCAACCTCCCTGGTTGCTCATGTATGCTGATGATACCGCGCTGGCAGACGCGGACACGGAACGGTTGGTGCGCCGGGTAAATGCGTGGAAGAACTCGCTTGAGAACGGAGGTCTTAAACTCAATGTGACGAAGACGGTGTACATGGCCAACAACACCACAGACCCTATGCCTGTGTGCATAGGCGGAGACTTGGTCGAGTGCACAGACCAATTTAAATACTTGGGGTCTGTGCTCCACGCGTCCGGCGATATTGATTGCGACGTTAAAGCACGCATTTCCGCAGCTTGGGCAAAATGGCGTGAGGTGACAGGTGTAATTTGTGACCCCAAAATGCCGGTTAAGCTTAAGGGACAGGTCTATAAGACCATCATTAGACCTGTCCTTCTGTATGGCAGTGAGGCGTGGCCTGTGCTTGAGCGACACAAGCAGGAGCAGCGTGTCACGGAGATGAATATGCTGCAGTGGGTGTGTGGAGTTACGCGGAAAGACCGCATTAGAAAATCCCGCATCCGTGGCAGTCTCCGTGTCCGTGCCATAGCAGACAAACTGCAAGAGAGTCGCCTGCGCTGGTACGATCACGTCTTACGTAAACCGGCAGGTTACGTGGGTAACAAATGTCTTGCCATGGCGCCTCCGCCAGGCCGGAACAAGCGAGGTAGACCAAAGGATTGCTGGCTTGATGTTGTAAGAGATGACATGCGTGCCAACAAGCTCTTACCACAGGATGCTAAAGATCGTGCGAAATGGAGGAGAATGTGCAGGAAAGCGGACCCCGGGCTCCAACGCGAAAGCCGCGGATTCAACCGGGACAAACGCTGAGATGATGATGACCTTTCGTTAACAAACCTGATATAAAGGGTGTTTCAGTAAGGGTGCACTTTTCAGTTTTAAAATAAAAATAAGTATTTTATGACACAGTTGTGATATTTTTATTGTAGGTATTGCAAAGAAAACATGTTCCGATTTAGTATGGAATAAAATATCCGGCAAATGACCCCCACGGCTCCGAAGACATCCCATCACACTTTTCATGAAATTTTACATGACTTTTGCACAGAAATGTGGCTGTATCTCACCGATGACAAGTTGGATTTCCGATTTAAGATCAGGACTTGTTTTGGGTTTATTCGCATAAACCCGATACATATTTCACAAAACCCCACAGAAAAGAATTTCACGGTGTCTAATCGCACGATCTTTTTTTTTTATAATTATAAACTAGCGCTTGACTGCAATCCCACCTGATGGTAAGCAGTGATGCAATCGTTGAAGGTAAAGCGCGCTAGTTTTTTAAGCCCATTCACTTAAAAAATCTTAGTGAATAGGAAGGAAGACGGCAGTTGAGCGAGGTGGTGCAATGTTAAACCCAACAACACGACCAACGATGCTGCGCCAGAGGGAGATTGATGTGGAGACCCTCCACGACCAAACTCCCGACACAACAACATTTGACGCATCGTACTCGGCACACATCGCAACACAACTGATCAGACCCGTCCTCCGTACGGCTTCACCAGACATCATGCCGGAACACGACGAACCGCTTGGCGGTAAGACTTTGTCTGGTGGGTGGTAACTTCTGCCGGCAGCCGATGTTATGGCCTACCACTGAGAAAAACCTTCGTGGCCAGTTGACATCAGAATTTCGAGAGATAATGTGTTCTGGAAATCGTTGCTGCAAGAAGTCGGTTGTTTCATGCACGGTGTAGAAGCTTGCACCGTCCTGCTGAAACCACATGTTGTCCAGATTCACGCCGTCCAGTTGATGCCACAAGAAGTCCACGTATAAGCGATTTCAGCGTAACTTTCCCCATTTTTGTAATGAGTTTTAACAATTACTTATAACGCGTTGTTCTTTCAAAAAGCGCTCTATTTTTAATAAACGGAACAAACAGAGATAACCTCTTTGAAATTTCGGAGTTGCCATTTGCATGAACAAAAGATGTTCCAATTTTAAAAATGAACTCTTATTGATACACCTCATATAACTTAGCATACTCAGCCATTTCAATATTCAAAAGTCGAACAGTCAACCAAAGTTAGCGGTAGATAAAATTTGCACGAAAATCGATTGTGTGAGTGGAGACAAGTCACTTAGCGTTAGTACATAACACACCCACACCTTCGACTACGCCATTGTCTAGGACAGTACCGAGAAATCCTTTGTGTGTTTATACACTTGATACACGACAAGTAAAATGCTTGTCGCTTCATGAAAAAAAAAAAAAAAGTACCGAACAGTAAAAGTTCAGCTCTATAGAGAGTAGCAGCGTAGTCTCTTTGTATTGAAAGGATAAAATCTCAGTACTTGTGAGACCGCCTTTTTCTAAAGTTCGCATATCGGAGGCTTACTATCGGTCAAGTTTAATAACGCTCGACTTCATCAGAAGTGAGAAGGTAACACACAGACCGAGTAACCTTCGCAGTTATAAATAAATATGGATAATGAAATACATAATATTGATTGCGATATAAAACGACATTACGCAGTAACCAACCGCTTCAGAACCTTAATTGCGTAATGCAGTAGGTAGTCAATAGTCATAATCGAAATCATTTTGAAGGATGTTAATCCATTGCTATACAATATGTAGAGAAAACCCTGTCCGATCCGTGAAGGTATTGTTAGGTATCGATAACTGATTCTACTAATGCCCACAAAGACAGGCTAAAACTTAAAAAAAAAATCCCCCTAAAACATAAATATTATTTCGCAAAAGGTAACTTAAAACATGTGCGGTAAGCAACCCCTTCCCCGGGCGTCGGGGGGCAGGGCCCGCGGCACCTGTGACGTGGTCGCGTCGCTATTCGCTTATAATAATACCGGTGTTGTCACTTTTTTAAAAATTACCAAATTTCGGGGAAATTGGAATTAATTCCCGGGAAAAAAGGAATTATTTCAAAATTCCTAACCTAACCTATAATAATATCCTTATGGGTCGGACAGGGTTTTCTTTACATATTGTATATGTTCGAAAAATTTACAACTTAACAACGTAAATTACGCAATGAGTAGCAGAATCATTATTATATCCTTATAAAGACATTAATATAGAAATTAAATTGTAATGAGTGTTACGTTGTTACTGGTTCCTACTATAGTTATGTAGAATACCTATAAACCTATATATATATAGCTTTTAACATTTTCTAGGAAAGCGAAAGTTATTTCAGAATTACATTTTATTAAGTATATAGAAACGTAGGTTGTAATGAAATAAATATTATTGGAAAAAGAAATAATAACATTCTTGGAAAACGTTCTAATTAAATGATTGGAATAAGAATTGCGAAAAATGTTGGGAACTAATTAAGTGGGTGGTGTATTTTTATAAATTGCGCATCACTTGAGAACAATTGGAACAATAATACATTTTTGAAAACGTCAGTAATAGCCCGGAATCGGTTTTTGGCGGAAAAAAAATTTGAGTAGTTTTCAGGAAAATCTCTAATCGGGAAAAGATAAAGTCAAATTTATATGATCTATTGAAATTTGGAGAGGAAAACCTCAGTCAGTAAATACATAATTAAGATATCAGTTATCCTGCAAGAGATTTCAAGAAACCAACAATTGGGTAGTGAACATTTTCGCGACTCTTAATTATGCGTGAATAGGCAGCTCACGTGACTGGTGTAGGACGACAGCAGGTCAAGCTACCCGAAATTGTCAAATATTCCCAATCAACCTTGAGCCTTGATGCTTTAGAGATAAAGTTGAAAACGTAATAATAAAATCTGACAGATTCTAGTAGCTTGATGTGCTGTCTTCTATACACATCGCTTACCTAGTAATATATCGACACATCTACGTTTTTATATTTTACAGTCACGAGGATCAAAGATCTTATAACGTGGGTTTTAGTCAGTAAAAGTCTGACACGCCCTTCCGCTCCGCCCAGAGCGGGAGAAGTCAATTGATTTCCCATCCCAAAAAAAAAGATCTTATAAATGTTTGAAATTAATTAATGAGTCAAATTTACGTTTTTTTACAGATTCATGATCAACGGGTTCGACGTATTTACTAATATAGATGCTAATAATTATTATTAAGGATATGTTATAAACTCAGTTATACATTTTTCTCAGATGCGTCAATATATTGTACTAGGTTTGCGATATGGTATAGGACTCATAATGTAAATGACAGCCACCGTGGCGTAGCGGTAGCGAACGCGGCCGCTGAGCAAGGAGGCGCCGCCGCGCCGGTTCGATCCCCGCGCATTGCAAATATTTATATGCATGAATATGAATATTTAGACTGGTCTGGCTGTGCCTCGGAAAGCATGTTAAGCCGTTGGTCCCCATTGCCATAACAATATCTAATGGCAGTTGTTACGGGTTGTGGAGCCCTCAAAAGTCCAACAATCGGTCTGACCGCAATGCTTCGATATCGCCTTCGGGTTGTGGAGGTCAGACGGCAGTCGCTTCACGGAAAATATCGTAGTTTAGCTAAAATCAGCAGTTAGACTGGTAAAGCGGACTCCAGACTCCAAAGCTGAAAAAGCTTCGGATGCGACTGGGATTAACGCTGAGATGATGATGATCAGTGACCTTTAGATCAGTAGATACTACGTGTTATGGGCAAAGTTGCAATCATCTCAATCCAATTATATATGAAATAGGAATAGTGATCGCAAAAATCGACATAACCAAGTCAAAATCTAAAAACCCTTTTGTCTATGGTTTATTTTATATGTTTACGATTTATAAGGCTACTAAAATGTAAAAAAAAAAATTGCTTTTATTTAAATTGTTGAAGCAGTGTACTGTTCGATTTTGCTGAAAGAAATTGAAATTGAGTAAGTTGCACAAATACGCAGCTCTACTAGGTAGCATCGGAGCAACCGACGTAAGTATGGAGTTACGTCTACGAGGGCCAAGATAATCAAAGAAACAGCATAATAGATGCACTGATAACAGCAATTTAAACGCATTGTTCAATTAAATTATATCAATTTTCCCATTTGTTCTAGCTCCTTCATAGCCACCGAGGGGGCCGGAACGCAAAATATTTGATTACAGTGATTGTACAGGGCCAAGCCGATAGTTCGTGTTATATACCATTCGCGTGATTCGCAACGCGGTTTGTACTTCTTAAGCCTTATGATCGACTTACAATGCCCTAAGCCAACATTAGAAATCAGAAAAGTTTTTTATAGCAAATTGGATCGTTTCAAAAATGAATTGCAGAGCTAAAATAGGTTTATTTTCATATGTAGACCCGCGGTAGCGTGTCAGCCAAGTTCAAGTTGGCGAAGCAGCACCGTGTGTATGTTTACACGAACCACTTTTGACCAATTCTTGGTTTATATATTTTGAGATCCCCTAGATAAACTAGTATTGAAAATTTCATAGACAGAGCTCAAAATGGTAATTTAGATAATAACGTCCAATAATCATCATTTTTATGAATGACTTACTGACATATAGATCAAAAACCTAACCCACTACCAGAAGTCCTAGAAAGTTCAAACTTGGCATCCAGTTAGGTAATTGTGTATATACAACGAAAAAAAAAACAGTAATTTTCTAATATTAAATATATTAATTTCTAATATTATAAGTTTTCCAAATAATCGATATTGCTCGGTACGTAACACTAAGGGCCTTTTTAGAAACTGTTATCAGAGTAACTTTTCGCTTATTTATTTATAACATCTTATTAATTAGGTATTTATAAAACATAAACAAACTATAGTAACACAAACTGCACCCAACAGTGCGGGTGGCGCCGTCCCTGCAGTCTGACATCATTGCGAACAGTTGTAACATTTTTATTACATATATGAGAGAAATTCAATCTTCTGCTACCTGCTACGTACCTACCCGTTTATAGATACTTATTTGAAAATTGTAAAAAGTTGTTTATAATAGTATAGGTAGCCATAACATCGGCTGCCAGCAGTAGTTACCACCCACCAGACAAAGTCATGCCGCCAAGCAATTTGTCGGTTTTCGGCATGATGTCTGGTGAAGCCGTATGTAGGACGGGTCTGAGCAGTTGCGTTGCGATGTGTGCCGTGTACGATGTGCCAAATGTTGTTGTGTCGGGAGTTTGGTCGTGGAGGGTCTCCAGATCAATCTCCCTCTGGTGCAGCATCGTTGGTCGTGTTGTTGGGTTTAACATTACATCAACTCGCTCAAAAGTATTTTTGAGTGGATAAGCTCTTAATAAACTAGCGCGCTTTACCATCAACGATTGTATCACTGCTTACCATTAGTCGGGATTGCAGTTAAGCACTAGTTTATAATTAAATAACAAAAAAAAAAATGTTCTTGATGAACAAAGAATATTTTGAGTTTTTGTTAACAGGATTTCGCTGTCGTTTAGACTCATATACTCATATACATATAAGTACATGCTCTTGAATAATAATAAATTTATTTACAAAAAGTAATGATATTCCACCAATAACATAAATGTAAAAAAATGGGAGCCAAGTTTAATATTATGCTATGGTGTAAAATGAGTTGAGATCTAAATAGGTAACAATTTGTAATTTTCTTAAGTAAAGGAGATGTTTCATTTTGGGCCACCACTATGTACGCTGTATAGATATATAGGAAAAAAATTAAATATTTTCATAAAAATACTACTAAATTAATTTCAATAAAAATACAAATATATATAATTAATTATTTGAAACGGTTTTTTCGTGAGATAACCCTTTATTAAGGTAGCCATGACACTGGTTATGACGTTTGATTGGCGACTTTGACAGTTCTATTTTCCCGCTGTGTTCGTGTCGAGTGTTGATTTGAGTTGATTGTGTTTATTTAATAGGCCGTATGTTCGGAATTCACGTTTTGTTTTTTTCGCAGTAATATGGTAGATAATACAGCTACGATAGCCTTAGATAAATGACACGTCAATCAAATGTCACTGTTAAAATCTTATTTCGCTTATTGCTGACCATCATATTTACTAGTAGTTGTGTTGCAGTCCTTGGCCAAGTTAAATTGAATCTGTATAAAAACTAAGCCAGAATATGGGAAATTAACATTAAAAACGGTTAACTATAGCGTAACTATACCTAGTATTAAATGTACAAAGTGCTGGCCCAGGCTCCATACATTTTTGAAATATCTCCTTTAAAACATAATTTCTTGTTTCTTTTCTGTTACTATTTATAAATGACTTTTTAAATTTGAATATAGCATAGCAAATAACTTATGTTCTATGGCATCTTATTATTGGTAAATTCAAATGGTAAATAAATAAAATAAATAAGGTTCACATTACCTGAAACTTATAGCAAATGAAGAGTTATCTTTGTCGCTGGGTCGTACCAAGAATGCGCCGTCGGTGTTGGCTTTACGCAGCAACTCCTCCGCCTGAACGCGCGTACAGAAGGGGTGGAACCACTCCTTGTCCTCGTGTTTATTCGGCTGAGGTACCGGTTGTCTCAGGGTTATCAGAAATTCCTTATAAAAATAAATGTTTTTACAACTAGATTATATGAAATGTCTTATTAATAACGTGATGATCTAGTAAACATTGAAAATTAGTGTATGAAAAGGTCCCTCACCTGACTCCGCAATGGATGCTGCCTATAATGTGTAATCAGGCTATAAAGACTATCAAAGCATACGGTGTCAATCAGATAATATTTGAAGACGCCCCTCTCTTGCTTTAACTTGATGCGGCAGTGGTTCACCTTTCCCTGCCTCCAAAAAGACAGACAGTAATCGCCCACAAAGGTGACGCTTTCTCGTACGAGAAATGTACCGTCCCCGAGATGTGCGTGATTCTTTAGAAGTTCTTCGGCTTCCTGCCGGTTCCCCGCCAGCTTGCCGTGGAACCAACACTCGCCGAAGTGCAACTCATCCTGAGGCACCACAGCCGCCTCAGCCTCTGCTTCCCCATCGCTCTCCGCATCTGTCTCCGTCTGCGTGTTGTAATGCTCCGTGTAATAAAGTTTATTCTCTGTCAGCACAAAGGCGTGGGGATTCCACTCCTTATCTACAGGATCCTCAAGTAATAGAATCCCGTTTTTTATTGAAGTGCGTAAATCGAGATCCTTGCCTTCTTCTTGTAAAACTGCGAAGGAACTATCATCAACTCCATCTGGCAGTTTCTTGTGTTTCAGTATGATTTTTCTGCGCAGATTTTCAGGCGACGGTAAACATGTCTCGTTTTTATCAAATGGCTGAATCAGCAGCATATCTCCGAAAACCAATTGGAAAGCGGTCGCCATGCGACGTTGTTGTGGTAATGTGCAGTTATCCTCAATGGAGAGTATCAGAGGATAGTCAGAAGTAACGAAAGCGTGGTCTCTGATTGTACGTAAAACATCCATGAATTTAATTTTGGTGGTCAGTGTGTGGCCGTGATAGATAAAAGGAGACCCGTCCGGGCCGTCCCAGCAGTCCAGCTCAATGCAACGACAGCCTGCCCTCAGGCAGCGAACATAGGCTTCCAGAGAGGACTCGCTCGAGAACTGATCGCCAGTTAAATACCTAAAACAAGTCCCATAGTTGTTGTATTTGTAAGTATAAGAATAGAAAGTAGTGGCAGAGTAATTTGATACATAGGTATTACTTACGTATTATGCGAAGACGATATCCAGTAATGCGACAACGGTCTAGTCATGTCTTGATTCACGGTGTCATTTTTACTATCCCAGATAGTGTTTTGTTTTGAGAACAACATTTCGACAAACTGCAAGAGAAGTATATACCTAGCTTTCATTTGTATGTTATTTTGTAGTGTCGTGTAAACATGGGACGAAAGAAAAATAAATATCGTCGGATTTAGGCTTAGCTAAATAAGTAACTTACATTTGGAGAAAAGTGATAGTAGATTACTGCAACTACCCATTGAACATACAAAAGCAAAGATTATTTAAGACAAAAGTTCGTACCTCTTGCAAGGTAAAATATGGCTCATAAATATCCCTCTGTGGATCGCGCAGGTAATCCCTGATGAATTGCGAGGACACGGCCTCATCTTCTCCCAGCCTGTCATGTTGTTCTACAAGCAGGAAGCTTTGGAACTTCCGAAGTGTGATAGTTGATCCGTTCTTGCAGTATACAGAGTACTTGTCGAAGATGTCGTGGACATTCTGCACAAATCATTAAAATGAATAGTTTTGTAGTCAAAAGCAAAAGGGTAGACAGAATTAAAAAATAGTAGCTTACATTTTCATCGAAAATTAGTTTCTGGTAAAGGCAAGAGAAATCGTCAAAGCCTATTTCTCCTCGCTTGTCAACATCCACTTCTTGAAACAAATCTCTCAGCTTGCTCGTTGATATCTTGCAGTTTATCTTCGGGAGAAACGCCTTCACTTCCTTCAAAGTGATACTAGAGCAACAAAACCTGTTTTAGCCTGATTGTTCTTTTGAGATAGAACTCTGAACACATTAAACATTTAAAGTACTCAAAGATACTTCTAATAAAATAAATAAAAAAGATTTATTTGTACCTTGAAGTAAAGAAAAACTCATGTAAATTAGTAGTAACATTCATATTAATGTGGTGAATGATAATGAATAACTATTAAACAATAATCTGTATGCTTTATTTCTTACTAACTGACGAACAAGCTTGCGAAGAACTACCCACGGATATCTGCAATACTAGAGGCAACGCAGATGTTTTGCCATTCCAGACATAAAGTAGAACCATCTAATATACCCTCAAACTGAATAGAGAAAAGCTTCCCCTAGCTCCTTCAAAAGAATTCAAATAATTAATTTCAAATCTATATTAATATAAAGTCAATAATGTATAGTCGTGGTGGCCTAGTGGTTAAAACACCAGCCTTTCAAGTATGGGTGCGCGGGTTCGATTCCAGGTCAGGCAAGTACCAATGTAACTTTTCTTAAGTTATATGTACTTTCCAAGTATATCTTGGACACCAATGACTGAAGGTGAAGGAAAACATCTTGAGGAAACCTGGACTTTGGGTCTGAAATCGCCAACCCGCATTGAACAAGCGTGGTGATTAAGCTCAATCCTTTTCTGTATGAGAGGAGACCGGAGCCAATCAGGGGGACGACAAAAAAAAAAAGTTGATGATGATGACTAATATAAAGAAGTACGATATTTATTTGTTTGTATATAGGGGGTAATCTCCAGTCAGATTTGATAAAATCTTTTTTGTTCTTGATTGTCTATTTCTTGAGGAATGTCATAAGTTAATTAAATCATGACCCTTAGGAGCCGAGCAAAAGGAGATAAAGTTAGAAAATATGCTAAACAGAAACGAATGGATCGAACAAGCAGCACAAAGAGTCGGTAGTTAAAACTTTACGTGGACAAAGTCGCAAGCAGATGTTGGTAGGCATATAAGGAAATGCACATTCGAACGCCAAAATTTATAAAGAAAATGAAAAATCGATTCTAGTGGCCCCTAAGAAAGGGCATATTGTATTAGATCAATACGCTTGTTTTCATCAACATAACTAAAATATTTTACAGAATAAACAATGTTTTACAACAATATGAATCTCTTAATTGCCATGACTTATGCCAGCTCTCTAACTAACTTCAACATAAAATATATAAAGTTGTCTATTTCAACATTTATTGAATAATATAAATTGACATGTCACATGTCTTAAATATGCAATATATCAAACATGATCTTGTTAGATGAAACTATTAGTATTAAAAATAAAATACATTTACCCTGGCTAAGAATACCTCAGAGAACAAGCGTTATAGTCAAAGAAAGAAAAATAAAATTAGCCATAATATGCACTTCACTGCTAGACATTGGGACTGTTCTTTACATTACAGTGACTAAAAATCTGAATACTACAGGCTTACCCGTTGCTTTCTATATTATTATTTGCATGACGACTCATAGACCTATGGTGCACCACCAATCTATTAAGGTGCTTAGCCCTTTTTTAAGAAAAATTACAATATATGTTATATAAAATGCAGTAGTCTTCTTATAATATTTCACAGACACTTGCTTAACTTCAGTTGACCATGAATTTAAAGTTTTACGGGCCAGATATAAAAAACCCAGATTTGATAGGTACACCAAGTTGAGATACTCAAATTATGTTACACAAATATATGATCTAAAGTAAAACTATGGCAACTGAAAGTTGCCTACATTTGTTGTCATATATAATGGACAACGTAAAATACCTTTTACACAGTTTTATTTGAACTGCATTGTTGTTTACTAGTTCTTTTTTTAATAGCCATAGATAAAATCATTGCATAAACCACAGCTTTTAGCTGTTTTAACATTTTATTAGAAAGCTTTTAGGAATCTGTAGTTAGTTATGATCATTTTAAGAGAACAAGCCTTTTGATAGAAAAGAATTTAAAACATGGAATCATAAGTTATATCTCATGCTAACAGAAAAAAAGAATATATTTTATTATTCAATATTCACTGTCAATGGAAGTTTCGCCTACTGAAGGTTAGGAATATTTTAATAAACATGTTATAAAATAAACAAGACTCAACTTACTTCTCGTTTGCATTTTCTATGGCGTAGAACTCTTTTCGTAGCCATCTTTCTATTTGCAAAGGATATGATGCATTGAGGGCCTCCTCTATGAGAAATGTGATACCCTTTACCCAGGTTTCACAGTCCTTCTCCGTTTGGGCTACAAAAGGTTAATTTTGCACAATGATTCAAGAAATTGTACATACACATCGCTAAATAGAATTGTATTTGTGCAGCAGTCATAACAATAACTTGTCATCAGAACTTCAATGAAATTCCCACAACTAACCAGCGATATATGTGACAATTTGGTAAGCTCGGTATAATTAGACATGTTTACAAACTGTTACCTGCAAATGATGCTAGGCGCAGTTTGAATTCAGTTCCGTAATAGATGGTGAAACATTTGGTGTTCTCCAGCTTTTTCACCTCATCAGGCCACCGATCGAAGTGTTTGGATGCCTTACCACCTCTCACTTCCTTAATCTCTCTTATGTCCAGAGCTGCTTCATATGCATTCTTTTGCGAAACGCCTGTCCTACTCCAGATTACTTGATGGGTTTCTCTTCTTACGGAGAGGGAACGGCGCTCAGGCCGTTTTCTTGGATAAAACTTAAGGACAGTGGAGCCACGTTCAATGTATGATATTAGCTGGTCTGCCTCATGTATGAGTCTATCGTGAGCACCCCCATCGTGGGCACCCCCATTATAGCAAACCGAATTCATGGCACTGCCGCTGTCACCGCCGGGTGTAACAAAACTGGCAAAGCCACCAACTACATAGGGTAATATACTTATTGAATGCACTTATGTATGAGGCAGTAAGTATTCTCAAGTGATTAATATAAACCCGTGTGGCCGTGTATCACACAAACACTATGCGCTATTTTGTTTATTTCACTTAACGTCCCATTCGTGCAGATGTGAAAGACAGACTGACTGAGTGTAGAGACACGAAAAAAGTATCGATACTTTATGGTACCGAGTACATTTCTTTCGATACCGATACTTTTGTATTCGATACTTTTACTTATAAATGTAAGTACTTTTGACCAGGTATCGTATCGAATAAAGTCCGTTGCCGGTAGGTTGCCAGATTCACATTTCACTTGTTTGATTCTGACACGTTTGTTAATTTTTTATTGATTCCTGCAACTTCAATGCATTTCGAAAGATTGTTTTTGAAAATTGGAAATACCGTCGACAGCGACAGATCAAGCTATCTGAAACTGACAAATATTGCTAGTCAACCATGAACTTTACTATGATACTTTAGCGATAAAGTTGAAAATCTAATAAATGTAGCAGCTTGATGTGCATGCTGTCTTCCGTAGGTACAATTATTGAAACCCGTAACTGCCTATCGCTAAAAAAGCTGGACAACCTTCTTCTCCTTTCTTGAGCGATTATTACCGAGAAGGAATGGTATATATAATATTTTAGATTTTAAAAATGACTTTACGTACTGGTTGTTTCTATTTGTCTTATATTTACGTACGGACGACAGCGAGTCAAGCTACTCGAAACTGTGAAATATTCCCATACAACCTTGAGCCATAATGCTTTAGGGATAAATATAAAATTGTAATAAAGAAATCGGACAGATTGTGTGTGGTAGCTTGATGTCCTTTCGTCTGTACCATTTGTTATTTTTTCATTTTGTCTAACTGAATGTAGGTAACTGACTGACGATACTTGCTAACATTGACAAACTAAAGTAAGGCGTAGGCCCTGCCTGAGGAAAGAACTCGATACTTTGAGGTATCGATACTTTTGTGTCGATTCTTTTACGAGCACGATACTTTTTTTATCGAAACTACTCATGAATAAAGTATCGGTACTTCCTATTTGATGCCGTGACCCTACTAACGTATGGCTACATTATAAAAATCATACAGTAGGTCGACGCCTTTGATCTCTTGTAAAATGCCGACATCGTCAAGACAGTAACGAATCGGTCAGGGTTGTCACAAATAAACAATATTTATGAAATTATTTATTTATTGCAGATCAACATCGATAGCTGTATTATATTTAATTAATTTGCTATTTTTACTAAGGGAACAACTCGAAACAGATTTAAGTTATTTAGATGGCAAATTCGTAACCAGCACACCAATGCACCTCGGAATTAACACCCATATCAAAATAATATACATTTAAATTGGCGTTTGCCATCATGGATTTCAAACAGGGTGGCTTTTTCGTAACAAGCACCCCAATTATACTCAAAATTGACACTCATATCAAGTTATAAACCAAACAAATAAAAAAACAAACACGCGCCAGCCCTTAATGATATTTACCGAGCTACGAACATCGTTTTGTTCGCAGCTCGGGTGCCGCTTACCCGTGTCTCGTCCCTCACACCCCGCACAATTGATCTGTCTAGACGTCTTCGTTGGACGACTGTATGATTTTTAGACTGTGGTATGGCGTAGGCCCTGCCTGAGAAAATAACTCGGTACTTTGAGGTATCGAAACTTTTGTGTCGATTACTTTACGAGCACGATACTTTTTTATCGATACTACTCATGAATAGAGTACTTCTATTTGATGCCGTGTCCGTACTAACGTATGGCGTAGACTCCCTGCTTGAGAAAAGTACTCGGTACTTGAAGGTATCGATACTTTTGTGTCGATTACTTTACGAGCACCATACTTTCTATTTGATGCCGTGTCCCTACTAACGTACGTGTAGACCCCTGCTTGAGAAAAGTACTCGTTACTTTCAAAGTCAAAGTTTTTTTATTTGTAAACAAATACTTTGAGGTCTCGATACTTTTGTACCGATACTTTTACGAGTACGATACTTTTTGTCGTGGTGGCCTAGTGCTTAAAACACCAGCCTCTCAAGTATGAGAGTGCAGGTTTGATTCCAGGTCAGGCAAGTACCAATGTAACTTTTCTTAAGTTATATGTACTTTCTAAGTATATCTTGGACACCAATGACTGAAGGTGAAGGAAAACATCTTGAGGAAACCTGGACTTTAAGTCTGAAATCGCCAATCCGCATTGAGCAAGCGTGGTGATGAGAGGAGACCTGTGCCCAGCAGTGGGACGATAAAAAGGTCGATGATGATACTTTTTTTCGATACTACTCATGAGTAGTAAGTGAGTCATGGTGGTCATGAATATAAGTTCTAAGTGTTGCCTTGATGCTGAGATCAACAGCAGAGTCGGAGCTGCAGCTGTAGCGTTTGGCAAGTTATGTTCCAAGGTCTACTGCTCACATGACCTTAAACTAGCTACGAAAATATCCATATATATGGCAATTGTGCTGTCAAACCTTCTATATTCCGCTGAGACATGGTGTGTGTACCGCGACCACATACGTACTCTAGATCGTTTTCACCTTAAATGTCCCCGATTCATTATGAAGATCAAATGGTCTGACAGAGTGCGAAATACCGAAGTCCTGCGACGAGTCAATGTTGATGGCATTGAGGCTTATTTAATGCGTCGACAGCTTGCGTTTGGTTGCTTTGGTGCGGACAGGTATCACGTATGGCGGACGAAAGAGTGGCGAAACGCATCTTCTTCTCTGAGCTGGAGGAGGGCAAGCGAAAGTATGGCGGACAACTCCTCCGGTTCAAGGATGTCTTAAAACGACACATGAAGAGATGCAATATAGAACCCTCTGAATGGGAGCGTTTGGCAGCAAAACGGTCAGAATGGCGCAGAATGGTGTACGGACAAGTACGCGAGTTTGAGGAGCAAAGCTGACCTCGATGCCAAACGCGACCAATTAAAGGCCCGCCCACCTGCTGCCATCACATACAACTACGTCGACAGCGTGCTTACGTGCCCTCAGTGTGCACGAAGTTTCGCCGCCAAGATAGGCTACACAAGCCATCTTCGGGCGCATGACCGCCAAATCATCGGTTAGGAGTCGAAGTGAAAAAGGGCGTGCCCATTAGGCTTATTAGGGGTGTTAAATGGGTACAAAAAAGATACAAACTTATAAAATTTTTCAATCCACTGGTGTCGCCGACGGAAATTGAAAACATTATCACAGTATAAAAATCATACAGTAGGTCGACGCCTTTGATCTGGTGTAAAATGCCGATATCGTCTAGACAGTAATGCATTGGCCAGGGTTGTCACAAATAAACAATATTTATGAAATTATTTATTTATTGCAGATCAACATCGATAGCTGTATTATATTTAATTAATTTGCTATTTTTACTAAGGGAACAACTTGAGACAGATTTAAGTTATTTAGATAGCATTTTCGTAACCAGCACCTCAATCGACCTCAGTATTAACACACAATTACATTTCAATTGGCGTCCACCATCTTGGATTTCAGAAAGGATAGTTTTTTTCGTAACAAGCACCACAATTATATTTACTTAAAATTGACACCCATATTAAATTATAAAAAACACTCATTTTGTCGTCATTTTGGATGTCAAAAAGGATGGCTTCTTCGTAACAAGCACCCTAATTATACTCAAAATTGACACTCATATCAAATTATAAAACAAACAAATAAAAAAACAAACACGTGTTAACCTTTATTGATAGATACCGAGCTACGAACATCGTTTTGTTCGCAGCTCGGGTGCCTCTTACCCGCTTCTTGTCCCTCACACCCAGCACAATTGCTCTGTCTAGACGTCTTCGTCGGACGACTGTATGATTTTTAGACTGTGACATTATCATGGAGCGCTCAGAAGTAGCGGATGTCGCCGTGGTCGGAGTACCAGATCCACTAGCGGGTGAGGTCCCCAAAGCATTAGTGGTCCTCATGCCCAAACAAAAACTCACAGAAAAAGATATTACCGACTTAGTTGCTCAAAAACTGACGAAATATAAGCATCTCGACAGCGGCGTCGAAAATAATGAGAAATGAACTCAAAGTTCTTGGTATGAATAAAAGTTAGTTATCTGATAGAAGAGTAAGTAGGTATTACCAATTTGTATAGTATTTTTGTAAAATTATAGTTCTAAGTGAGGATTATTTTTATGTAGGTTTATAGGACTGAATTGTTAATCTATACTAATATATAAAGCTGAAGAGTTTGTTTGTTTGTGCGCGCTAATCTCGAAAACTATTGGTCCGATTTGAAAAATTCTTTTTGCGTTGGGTAGCCCATTAATCCAGGAAGGCTTTAGGCTATATAACATCACTCTGCGACCAATAGGAGCGGAGCATAACTAAACCACGCGAACGAAGTCGCTGGCGGCCGCTAGTATTAAATAATTAAGATTTGTTCCAACAGATATTGTAAGTACCTGTGTAAACAGAAGTTTTGTTCAACAATAAATCTTTATTTTTGTAGTTTCTTTTTGTTTTATTTTAAGTACATACAAGATATAGGTGCACGTACCCCCTTATTCATAAACGCTGCTTAAAGTTAACTAGTGATTAGCAATTGTTTAAACATACGTTTTTTAGACGTTTGCACGTCACTTAACTTTAATCATCGTTTATGAATAAACCCCTTAAACTCTGCGGTGTTTATACTTATAGGATAATTAAAATTAAGTGACGTTAAAAGGTTAAAAATGTATGGTTAAAGAATCGCTACTTTGAGCAGCGTTTATGAATAAGGGGGATAATTCTCAAATACGTTTATTTATGTTTTCTTAATAACGTTTGTTAACAGCGTATGTTTGTTACTCTTTCACACAAAAACTACTAAACGGATTTTGATTAAATCGGGTTAAACAGTATAATTATGTATTTTCATCCGTGTTTTCCCAAGGGTTCGAAAGCGAAACTTATACGGGCGAAACTATAGAGCGCAGCTCATATAAAACAATCAGTTTCAATTCTTGACTGCACGGTTAGCGCAGTGGTCAAACTATTGACTACTGCGCTGCGTGTCGCGGGTTCGATTCCCGTACGGATCAAATATTTGTATGACCTATAAGTAATTGTTCCGCGCCTGGATGTTTGTGTATGTGAGTTTATAATTTGTAAGCGCACCCACGATACAGGAGAAATTCCAATTGCAACGTTGAGTAAGGATTACATGGTGTAACATCTTACGGTTAAACGCTTCCTAGATGCTCTATGGGAATTATGCCATTCCTGTGATTTAATCGCGTTGCAAGAGACATCGCTGTTGCCTGATGATATACCTTATCTATGCAGTATTGACCGAGATTTTAGTTACACAGGTACGTCAGTAGTGGATACATCGGCGGGAATACTACGTGGGACGCCTCATGGTGCCGTGGCATTGCTGTGGAAGTGTCAGGCAGTGGCGGCTTTAGGGGGTGGCGAACTGTGCTTTCGCCCAGGGCCTCGCACCTTGGAGGGGCCTCGCGTAACAACCCAGGCTAATATTTAAAAAAATATTAAAATTGTATCTAGTCCAAATTAAAACTTTTAAGTTTAATTTCTTATTTTTTATGAAAGTTATTTATTTATTTATTTATCTTAAAAACTTAAACTATCATTACAGATTTAGAAACCTAATGCGATAGTTAAGGCTCACAAATTCTAAAAAACTACACAATAACTTAACTTACTTCACTTAACACAAAATTACAACTAAAACAATACATCCTTATGATTGTAACTTAGTTAAGTTAGTTTCATTCATTCACTCAAAACATAATTGAATATTTCATTAAGTAGTACTTAGGTACTTGAATATCGCGCCGTGAAATATTTCTCGCATCGCTGAGGAATCGCTCATGAGAATCTTATTTAACTATTCCGTGAGCGTGACTCTAGTCACCTTGTAATTATTTTGTTAGCAGTATGTATCAGTTACAAAATCGTTACTGTACCACACATAACTTTAAATTTTATTGTATACTAGCGGCCGCCAGCGACTTCGTTTGCGTATAGTTAGTTATTATGCTCCGCTCCTATTGGTCGCCGCATGGTGTTATATAGCCTAAAACCTTCCTGGGTTAATGGGATATCAAACGCAAAAATATTTTTTTTAATCGGACCAGTGGTTCCTGAGATTAGCGCGTTCAAACAAACAAACAAATACTTCAGCTTTATATATTAGTAAAGATAGATTACGTCCATAAAGTATTCTAAATTTTTTAGCATCTCACAATTTGGCCTTTGTGGGTCATTGGGCACACCACAATAGCGGCGGTAAGTCCCCTTTTTGAGGAGTGGTTAGAGAAGCGCCACGGCGCACAGTGTCCTCGTGGCGGCGATCGGCGGCGATCTCTCCCGTCCGACCCTGGTCCAGGCCATGGTCCGGAGCGAGAATGTATGGCAGGTCGTCACCTCCTTCTGCGAAGCAGTGACGCTGGCAAAGGAGGAGGCGGAGCGCGTGAGTGAGCGGGAATCCCAGCGCCCTCACGCTATTAGCCGCCGCAGGAGACGCCCTGGTCGGGAGAGAACATCGAACTTCCGGCCACCGGAGGCGCAGGCTTGCGGGCGGAGAGCAGTGGGCAGCTCGCCGCCCGGTAAGGACCAGGCCCGAGTCCACTAATAACCCGATTTTTTTTTAATTATAAACTTGTGCTTGACCACAATCCCGCCTGATAGTAAGCAATGATGCAAACGTTGATGGTAAAGTGCGCTAGTTTATTAAGAACCTATTCACTCAAAAAAAAAAAGTGAGTGAGTAGGGAGGAAGACGACAGTTGTGCGAGCTGATGTAATTTTAAGCTCAACCATGTTGCACCAGAGGGAGATTGATCTGGAGACCCTCCACGACCAAACTCCCGGCACAACATTTGGCACATCGTAACCGGCACACATCGCAACACAACTGCTCAAAACACGTCCTCCGTGGGACTTCACCAGAAATCATGCCGAAACACTACGAATCGCTTGGCGGCAACACTTTGTCTGGTGGGTTTGCACGCATATTGATGCGTGGCGACAAAAGTGGTAACCAAAAACGTATTCTGGAAATTAATCCACTTGCTTATTTTTTACCTTGTTGATGTTCGAACTAGAATCTCATCCTAGGAGATGCTGCATCGTCTTGTGTCCAAGCAAAATCTTGTTTTGGTTTGCTACAAACTTACAAAGGTTTGCCGGCTCAAGTAAGAGGTGCTCTATTTTAAACACTCATGTAAAATCATTATCGCTGAAACCACTTTCTGAAACTTGATGGCAATGCAGGGTAGTCTGGGCTGGGTGAAGGCTTGTAATGTTATGTACATATTCAGATATACTTACACTTATTATTTATACTCATATTCATACTTATATATGTATCATTCATTTCCACGGTCCATAATATGCTTTCCATTATTATGAGGCTCTGTTTTGATCATATTCCACTACACCAGGACTCATTTTTCTGTTTACAGACTCAGTCCTCAACTTTACGCCTAAGTTTCGGCGACTTATTGACCCCTTAGCGTAGGAAGCCGTACCTATGCAGGACTGTATCACTTTTTCCTATCAAACACTGCACTTTTTAATTTAATACCATTTATATTTACATTGTTACAGAACATTTTCATTATTTTGACATTTTTTGACAACATTGTTGATGTTGTATCTATGACAACCTTCTCATCAAAATTCTTGTTGGTCTGCTATTTTTATTTCATAATTGTTATTCGAACTCTTTTATGGTAAAATTATTTACCGTTCCTCGTCCATATTTTCGAATATTTTAAATTTCGACCTCCGACCGTTCTGCGAGGTTTCTTTAGGAATCATCGCAGAGCAGTGGTCAGTCGAGCTCTGGCTTCCAAACAAGCCTCTTAAAAGTAGGTCTCCGTTCTTCCGTTGCTGCCGCCGGTCCACCAGGGCCGTTCTTCTGTAGCTGACGACGGTCCACCAGGGCCGCTCCTCCGTAGCTGCCGCCGGTCCACCAGGGCCGCTCCTCTGCAGCTGCCGCCGGTCCACCAGGGCCGCTCGTCCGTTGCTGTCGCCGGTCCACCAGGGCCGCTCGTCCGTTGCTGTCGCCGGTCCACCAGGGCCGCTCGTCCGTTGCTGTCGCCGGTCCACCAGGGCCGCTCGTCCGTTGCTGTCGCCGGTCCACCAGGGCCGCTCGTCCGTTGCTGTCGCCGGTCCACCAGGGCCGCTCGTCTGTTGCTGTCGCCGGTCCGCCAGGGCCGCTCGTCTGTTGCTGTCGCCGGTCCGCCAGGGCCGCTCGTCTGTTGCTGCGCCGGTCCACCAGGGGCCGCCCTTCACCATCACCCATCAATCATTCATCTACATTATTCATTTTTATACTTCCATCTTGTCTTTTCTGTATACTTAATAAATACTGTCTCCCTCTAAAGTCTTTTCTTGTCGTTATACGATAGTTTGGCGCCCAACTAAAATTTCCTGCACCCCCTTAACTTCCTAAATTCAAAAGAAACACTTCGTCTAGTGTCGTACATTCTCAGCTCTTTGGTTCAATATTTTGGCTATTCTATCCCTTTCATTTTCTCTTAACACACACATAACTCATTCACTCATATATACTTACTACACCTAACTTAATTTTCTTTTTTTTCCCTAACAGGAAAACAAGGTATACTTTTACATACTTAACTATCTTTTTCTAACTTACACTTAAATATGTCTCGTCCAATCAAATTTGAACTCTTAAATAAAAACGAGCTTGAATATGAAGTTACAATTAGACTGGAGGAACCAGCAAAAACAGTTACTTATATTGTTAAAGAAGCAGATACTTCTGCTAGCTCCTTCTACACCATCGGAAGATATTTTAACTTCTCCCATTCCTATAGAGGAGGAGTTAGCTCAGATAGATAGTACTCTGAGTTATTTAAATATTAAAATAGATAATCTATTACAGGGTAATTCCAAATACCATCGCTTAATAGAATCTTTTATTAATCATTTATTTTACAGGTTGGAACGTATAGACACAGACTTAAACCCTGACTATAAACTTAATCTAGACACTTTAAAATCAAAATTTGAGACACTTGAAGGAAGTTTCAAGATTTATTGTTCAAATCTAAACTCTATGAATCCTCATTCATATATCACTGCTCCCTCTACCCCTCCTATTCATACTCCTCTCGCCACTCCCTCTCCTCCTCCTATTTCTCCTCGTCTCACTGCTCCCTCTACTCCACCTATTTACCCTCCTTTCACAGCTCCTCTTTCCTCTCCTATTTTAACTTCTCCAAATCATAATTTATTCAAAGATCTGAAACGATATACGTTTAATGGAAAATCTTGCCCTAGATCGTTTTTACAAAAACTTGACGAATATTGTCTTGTGCGGAATATACCCAAAAATTTGTTAATTACTCAGGCGTATGATATTTTTACAGACAGTGCCCTACATTGGTTTAGATTTAAAATAAATCAAAATCCAGACCTAACATGGGATGAAATTTCTTTGTCTCTAATTAAAGATTTTGGCGGTTTTGACTATGATTTTAAATTATTGGAGGCCATCAAAAGTCGTACCCAAGGTCGTGATGAACCAATCATAATTTATATCTCAATTATGTCGGGAATGTTCTCTCGTCTGGCTAAAAAATTGTCTGAAACGGAACAGTTAGAAATCATTCTAAGAAATATAAGACCATGTTACTCAGTATTCGTGGCACTAAAAGATATTAACTCTTTTGATGCACTCTTGGCTACATGCCAAAATTATGAAAAATTCTTAGATCGAGACAAACATTTTAAAGAACCAAATAACCAACAAAATCCCCTTATTTCAGAATTTGCTTATAAACAAATTCATCCAACTTCTTCGGAATTTTCTACTTCTGACCCAAAACCTCCTTCATACACAAATAGATTTTACAAAAACCCTCCCAAACAAGTAAACAGTCTAAAACAAGCTAACTCGCAAGAAAATTCATTTTGCGTTCGTTGTCGTATGCATGGTCATACCTTAAATACTTGTACTCAACGTCACTTTCTAATTTGTTTTAAATGTGGTCTTAAAGGTTTTAAAACCCCAGACTGTCCTAATTGTTCACCTAAACCTAACTCTAGTTCAAAAAACTAACGACTGACTTGAAAAGTAAAACAAACTTTGATGCCAACGATTGGAACGATTGGATTAAAACTCTTAAGAATTTCTTTTCATGCTATAAAATCTCTTCAACTCTATACTCTAATGAAAAGGATTTTAAACGACCTTTTGTTAACATCAAAGTTTACAATTTATCTTTGACTGGATTACTTGACTCTGGTAGTTCAATCACTATTCTTGGTAATAACTCTCACTTAGAATTTCTTAAACTAGGCTGTAAACTTTTCAAGTCAGATAAAATTACTATTTCTACAGCCAATAACCAGAAAATTAATTCTGTAGGTCATTGTTACCTTCCTATTTTCTTTAACAAACAGACCCACTTGATTAAGGCTTATATTTTTCCTGATATTTCACCGTCTTTAATATTAGGAATAGACTTTTGGAAAAAATTTAATCTTCTACCGAATATTCTCTCATCGACTGGTCTTTCAGAACTGGAGTGCTCAACCATCGAGACAATGAATGTCAAAGTATTACCTTATGATCATTTAACTGCAAATCAGAAGAATATTGCTGATGATATCATCCAACGCTTCAAGACTATCTCATTCGAAGAAAAGGGTGTTCTGGGGAACACTAATCTCATCACTCACAAGATCGATACCGGAGATTCGCTACCCATCAAACAAAGATGTTACAGACTGTCTCCTGAAAAACAAAAAGCATTGATTACTGAAGTTGATAAAATGTTGAAATGGAACGTTATTGAACAATGTGAAAGCCCTTGGTTATCTCCAGTAATAATTACTCCAAAGAAGAACGGTGAATGGCGTTTTTGCGTAGATAGCAGGAAGCTTAACGCAATTACAAAACGTGATGCTTATAGTCTGCCACTTATAAGTGAAATTTTGGACAACCTCAGAAATGCTAAATACCTGTCAAGTATAGACATTGCGAAAGCCTTCTGGGAGATTCCTCTGAACCCTGCTGATAAGGACAAGACTGCTTTTTATGTACCTGGAAGAGGCATGTTCAGATTTAAAGTAATGCCCTTCGGACTCACCAATTCACGAACTACTCAACTACTGAAAGAGAAACACTTGCCGTAATAACTGCTTTAGAACACTGGCGTTGCTATCTCGATAATGGGAAGGAATTCACAATCTACACCGACCACGCTGCACTCAAATGGTTTCAGAATTTATCCAATCCTTCAGGAAGACTTGCACGTTGGACTTTACGCTTATCTTGCTTCAACTTCGTTCTAAAACATAAGAAAGGAAAAGATAATGTAGTACCGGATCTTCTATCAAGAGCCAAGTCACAAGAACTCCCTGAAATACAAGAAAATAGTAATGTACCACAAGGTGTACATCCTATTTCTATGAATGATACTACTAGAGAACTGGAACAATACAATAAAATATTTCTGGGCTGTTCGAATAATCCTGATTCTTACCCAAATTATACGATAAGACTGAATAAACTCTATCGTTGTATTCACACGCCTGACCGCCTGAACGACGACTTCATTTGGAAAGAAGTTCCATTACCTCAAGAAAGACGTTTAATAATTGAAACAAATCATGGCTCTAGTCAAGAACCTCACCTAGGAATTTTTAAAACATATAAAAAAATATCTTTACTATACTATTGACTATGTTTAGAGACATTGCTAGGATAATTTCTAACTGTGAAACCTGTCTTGCTTATAAACATCCTAATCATTCTCCATATGGCCTAATGGGCAAACCTAAGATTTGCTCTAGACCTTTTCAAACTATATCTCTAGACCTAATGGGTCCACTTCCTATGACTAGAAAACGTAATAGGTTCATTTTAGTAATTAATTGCATCTTTACTAAATATACTTTGATTTTCCCTCTAAAACAGGCGACTGCATCTAATATAATTAATATTATGGAAAATTCTGTTTTTCTAGTTCATGGAGTTCCACAGACTTGTATAATGGATAACGGTCCACAATTCCAGTCACGTGAATTCCACTCTTTTCTTAATAGATACAAAGTTCCTTTCATATTCCATTCGGCCTACTATTGCCCACAATTTAACCCGACTGAAAGTTATAACAAAACAATAATTACGGCTTTAGCTTCACTAGTAGAGGACGACCATAGATCCTGGGACAAACATCTTAGTAAAATTCAATTTTCTATGAACAATACTACTAACGTTGTAACGGGCTATACTCCATCCTTTCTAGTCTTTGGGAGGGAAACAATTCCTTGCGGTTCCTTTTACTCTCCGTGTCAGAACCTCGAAGAATTAATCTTTATGCCCCGTGATATTTACGCAACAAATGCTGGGTTCCTCACGTCTATATTTCACAAAGTTCAGTCTAACTTACATATAGCTTACGTTAAAAACAGCGCTCGTTATAATCTTCGGAGGTCGTTCAAAGAATTCAACGTTGGGGATACGGTTTGGCGAAAGAATCATGCATTAAGCGATGCTGGTTCATATTTCAATGCTAAACTAGCCCCTAAATTTATCAAATCCAAAATTTTAAATAAACTATCACCTTTAGTGTACTTATTAGAAGACCCAGATGGTGCTGTAGGTAAATGGCACATAAAAGATATAAAATGTTGAATTCTTTCTAAACAACTCTAAATTATTAATGTCAATTAAATCACCTACTAATTATTTATGTAAATATTACTTCTTTCTTTTGTTTACAGCTGCACATCTTATTTATTTTTTATATTATTTATAAACATCACTCACTACACAAACATTACATTACATTTGCTCGACCCTACTCTTCAGTCTCACTCTTTTACCCTACGGAGCGGATTGCAACTCATAAAATAAGCCTATGCAGGAGCGGTTGGTTACTCCTAAAATAAGTCTAAACCAAATGCTAACTCTTTCGCTCTTCTAGGAGCTTAAATTTCTACTGACATTATCTAATGTTTCCTTTTTTTTTCCTTCCAGTCTGGAGCGGCTGACAACTCCAAAAATAAGCCTTGTCGTCATTCTAAAACACACTTCTATGAGTGGCAGTCATCAACTGTGAACTCCACCCATGCCTGTATGAAGAAGATTGCTTGAAAGAGATAGGTGGTATGAATGGGTGAATGGAGATGGATCAATGTGTGAAGTGTTGTTTTACAGTCCCTACTTGAAATCTTATTAGAAAATTTTCTACAGTTGAAAATTTTTCCAGGGTCGGGGGGAAAATGTAATGTTATGTACATATTCAGATATACTTACACTTATTATTTATACTCATATTCATACTTATATATGTATCATTCATTTCCACGGTCCATAATATGCTTTCCATTATTATGAGGCTCTGTTTTGATCATATTCCACTACACCAGGACTCATTTTTCTGTTTACAGACTCAGTCCTCAACTTTACGCCTAAGTTTCGGCGACTTATTGACCCCTTAGCGTAGGAAGCCGTACCTATGCAGGACTGTATCACTTTTTCCTATCAAACACTGCACTTTTTAATTTAATACCATTTATATTTACATTGTTACAGAACATTTTCATTATTTTGACATTTTTTGACAACATTGTTGATGTTGTATCTATGACAACCTTCTCATCAAAATTCTTGTTGGTCTGCTATTTTTATTTCATAATTGTTATTCGAACTCTTTTATGGTAAAATTATTTACCGTTCCTCGTCCATATTTTCGAATATTTTAAATTTCGACCTCCGACCGTTCTGCGAGGTTTCTTTAGGAATCATCGCAGAGCAGTGGTCAGTCGAGCTCTGGCTTCCAAACAAGCCTCTTAAAAGTAGGTCTCCGTTCTTCCGTTGCTGCCGCCGGTCCACCAGGGCCGTTCTTCTGTAGCTGACGACGGTCCACCAGGGCCGCTCCTCCGTAGCTGCCGCCGGTCCACCAGGGCCGCTCCTCTGCAGCTGCCGCCGGTCCACCAGGGCCGCTCGTCCGTTGCTGTCGCCGGTCCACCAGGGCCGCTCGTCCGTTGCTGTCGCCGGTCCACCAGGGCCGCTCGTCCGTTGCTGTCGCCGGTCCACCAGGGCCGCTCGTCTGTTGCTGTCGCCGGTCCGCCAGGGCCGCTCGTCTGTTGCTGTCGCCGGTCCGCCAGGGCCGCTCGCCCGCCGGTCCACCAGGGGCCGCCCTTCACCATCACCCATCAATCATTCATCTACATTATTCATTTTTATACTTCCATCTTGTCTTTTCTGTATACTTAATAAATACTGTCTCCCTCTAAAGTCTTTTCTTGTCGTTATACGATAGGCTGTTAAATACCAACTAAGCAATAGGTATACATACATCACGTGAATGATATTCTATAGAAAAAAAAATAACTACCTACGAATTTGTAGTGTCACTTATCATATGATATTACATTCTGACAAAGATAAATGTTATAAGCAAAATGTGGCAAAGCGAAACCATGCACTTAGATGTGGGTACAGATGGTGGATGTGGAGAAATACAGACACTGTCTGGACAAGGAGGAGAAATAGCCGAGAAAAATGATATTGATCATTTTTCTCGGCTATTTCTCCTCCTGTTACTAGGATGACTGAAAACCATTTTCTCGATAATTATCGAGCCAATTTGTGAATGCATCTAAGTATTGTATAGCCACATCTGAGACAGTCAGTTCAAAGAAGTCAGAAGACGCCGTAGAAAAAGGCATTTCGATTATGAAGGGGAAGATGAAGCTCTTGAATTGTATTCGAAAGAGATTTTCAAAATAAATTACAATTTATATAAATTATAACATCACGCTTTGACCAATAGGAGCGGAGTATTATAAAATAAAAAAATAAACATACTTATCGAAACCTGCGCGGGTGAAACCGCGTGGCGCAGCTAGTATAATATATTTGGGTAAAAACTATATTCAGGTTTCGGATAAAGAAAAAATAACGTATAGGTAGTTTTAGAAGAACTAATAAAAGGGAATCCCAGGTTTTCTAAATTCTTAGACCACAAAATTCCGTAATTTGTCATAACTTATGTTAGATACCATCGACATATTCTAATGGACATGCCTTAAAGATGAGAATTGTGGCGCTTCGAAAGAAAATACTTCATCGAAGTTTCGGTCTATCTTTATCTCTCTCAAAACCATCATTCACCTATGAGGAAAAAGATTCCGTAAAACGGGATGAATAGATACGTTTTCGACCTTTGGTAAGGATTTTGGTAATGTTCCAGCATTAATACCCTTTTTTCTAGGCATGTATTTATTGAGTCTTGGACCAAACTATTGAAATATATTTGTTTTTATTCAGATATCAAATCAAATCAAAATTGTTTATTTCAAATTAACCATCACTTGGTACTTTTGAATAGTCAATGTCGGTCAGTCCAAGAAACTCCATGGGCACTCTTTTAAAATCATAATATATGGGTTACATTTCTTCGTTACATATTTATGTTGCTTCTATCATGTGAGCACAATGTAAAATTAATTAAAATATAAAAATGAATTAAGCCCTCCGGCAGCTAAGAGATGACCAGTCTCCACTGACGGCCCCCGTTCACGAGCAAGACGCGCGCATCAGCCCCACTTAGCTCAACCATATTGAAGGGAACTAAATGACCCAACAACACGCGCCACCATCAGCAAGACATTTGAGTGAGCATGACAAACTCTCAACTGCCAATCTCGCAATGTCAAACAAGTTATTTATATCGCACCTAAGCTACGGTGCAATAACGTCACTTAAGTATGAAACGTATTTTTTCAGGAGAAGCGTTTGAAAATTGAACATCCTACTAAATTGTATAGTATTACTCGACTAAAAGTTGGTAATATTGAAACTAAACTATTAAACCTTAGTTTAACATAAAAGCAAACATTTCACTGTTTACTATTAAGAAGATATAAACGTTTAAGAATTTCAACCCTCGCAGAAGTGACGTTATGGGTCTAGAAAATAATTTATCGGTCAATTATGTCAAAGTAAATAAAACACGTCATCATGCATTTCTAAAATTATTTATTCAAATAGCAAAAAGGAGTAACAAAATTTCTGAATTCGTTTAAAAACTCCGTTGCCTCTCTAAATTCGAGTAAGATTCAAAGATTTCCGTCCTTTTTTGTTCAGTAAATTTAGCAGCACAGGACAACCGACATTTAGTTGTACATGTAGGTCCTATTGTTTTACTTTGATTTAGTTCTTTGGTCTCTACTGAGATATGCATTAGTCCAGAATTTTTCAATTGCTTAGCAACATTCTTTTTCCAGTTTATTGGATTACGCGAACGCCTTTTGCCTCTCGGTTTAGTTATCGGTTCCGCTGGTTGGTTATACCCGTGAACTAGACTCTCATTATGAGGATTATTGTTTTCTGCAGGAGAATAACTGGAACTACTACTTGAGCTACTGGATGAAAACGATCTTGAACGAGGGCCAGGCCTCTATTCATCTCCTGAATCAGTGCCGGAGAAATCGCTTGTTTGAATGTCAATACCCGTTCATACGATTTATTAGTCGCAAATAAAATAGATGGAGAGTTACCAGGGTTCTCGAAAGTAGTAACATCCTGCTCTGGAGTAGTTCTTGTTGGGTCTTCTAGGTTGGATGGTGATACTTGACACTCGGAATTTGTAAGAGACAATGCATTTTCTGGTTCTGAAAATGGTAACTTTATAGATTTGGCTAAAGGCTTTTGAACTGAGTTTTTGTTGCCATCGGAATGTGCTAGTAGCACTAGGTGTTTTCTGCGTTGGTTCATTCTGAAATAATAAAAAATATAATAACGAAGTAAGTAGTTATTGACTGATTTACTTATCAAAACAACCTAACAATGTAACGTTGTTTCTCCAAGTGCCGTCCAGATTCGCGCCAAAACCATAACGACACTAATGCCCTCACGAGGACAGTTTGCGCACTACACAAATGACAAATTACACACCAAGAGGTGTATTTGGAGTATTTTCTCATAATCAGTTGTAGTCTAAGGTGCGTATTCCAGAAGGAAACTCAAGCATTGATCTCTGCTTAAGCATTACTTAAAACTAGTTTCAACCAATCAAATGGCTTAAAACGAGACATAAGTAGAGCTTGAGTTTTGAGTGACGTTCTGTAATACGGACCTAAGATCCGACATATAGGCGTCCTTCACCGATCGGCTTACCGATTGAGAAGTAATTTTTATCAAATATTATATATGTATAAAGAAAAGTATCGTTAATAGGTTGCCTAAAAAAATTTGTTCTAGGTTATGATTAATTAAGAATCTGCTCCTAGGTTTTTTTTTTTTTTTTTTACATTATGTGCCAATTCGCTTACCAAAAAAATTACATACTAATCGAAAGTACATCCTAAAGAATATGAAAACGTTTAGTTGCCTATCTTTTTATGTTCAATGCTATTGATTTGCCAGGTATAAACAGGTAAGTCAGTACTAATAAACTGTAATTTGCTGCTTACCTAATGAATTATATACCAAAATGAAGATAATTTTATTGTGAATATGATGGTATAAGGTTGCTTGCAAAAAACCGTTCATGAATCACGGTTGCCAAGCTTTAAAACTTTAAAAATTGGAGCGACTAAAGATGTATGACAGAGAGATTCTATACATACTATTCGATGCGATAAAAAAGGACGCAGCATATCCGATGCGCGCGACGCGTTTGTTGTGCGCATGTTTTTTGGCTATGCAACTGAAAAGTTACTAATTCATTATTAATTATATATTACTTATTATAAATTAAATGGCAACACATCAAATGTCAACATCATATTTTCATCTATATCAAATACATTAATTATTTTATATCAGTTTTTCTTTTCCATATTGTGATATCTTCAAGAGAAAACCCAAGCCCAAATCCAAAATAATAAAATTCAATAATAAAAACAGTTTCTATACACGATGGAGAAGTTTTCTACTCGAACCAAACCGACCCGTTGGAAATGACATCTGTCATGTCACGTCGGAAAACCACAAACCAGAAAAATATGTAAATAATATGAATGTGCGATGTTGACTAGATCTGCCGCTCGACGTGCACACCCACCATCTCCGGACTCGTTGCTCAGTTCCGCCTCGCCGCCGCCGGTCTCCAGCCCCACTGTAAGTGCTGTGACGACCCCGGCCGCGGCAGTTGCGTCGAGCTCGAGCGACGAGTACTTCTCTCCGCCGACGACGCCACCACCTGCTCGCCGCCGGGGAGGACGCCGGCCGCCGGACCGCTTAGGACCTCGAGGCCCATCGGCTTCTGACAGGGTCCCAGCTCCCGGCGGAAGTGTGCAGCGCATGAGATGGACACAATCCATCAATGAAAACGTCATGCGCTCATACTATGGGGCTACAGAGGGAGGAAACAACCTGACCGCGTACCGTGTTCGAATGCTCTCTCTGTTTCAAGTGCTTGAGCCAGCTGTCAACGTGTCGGCGCAACGACTGTCGGATCAGGTGCGGGTCATCCAGCGTAACCATATGCTGGATGATACTGTGCTTGATCGCCTGCGCAATGAAATGCAGAGTAGCCGTGTCATCGCTCACCAGTCGCAGACTGCGGAGATACCACCGCAGTCAACAAACTATGCTGACGAGGGGAGTAATGACAGGGCTACAAATGTAAGTACTCAGTGCAATGAGGAGTTAATAAATGCTTTGGAGGCTGCGATTCGGGAATATCGTTCCACGTCGGCAGAACTAAGACCACGCCTGCCACGTTTGCCCATGCATAACAGAAATAGGGCACTGATGGCTGCTCTGGATGCGCAGTTGTCAAATTATTTTGACACCTGCGAGGACCTCACTGATACTCATTCAGTCCTGTACTGCGCAGCTGTAGCAGCTTGTCGTGTAGCTCATGTCAAATTCCCCAGTGACTCTAGAGCTACACGACCGAAACCAGTAGTACCAGCTTGGCAGCACAGGATTGAACGTCGTATTGGTGAGGCCAGAGCACTCATCGGTAAACTAATCTGCTTTAGGGAAGGTAATACTCGTCCTAGAGTGATGCGCTTTGTGAGGCGGGCATTTGCAGGTACAAATATCAGCCCACAGAATTATATGGCCCGTGTCACGGAGCGCATCGACTTCCTGAAGCAGAAAGTGTATGCATGGGCGAACCGTATCAGAAGATACAAACGACGAGTGGAACGGTACACCCAGAATCGCACCTTCCAAAGCAATGAAAGGTGGGTTTATAGGGACTGGGAACGACCAGAACAAGGTGTGACTGACACGTGCCTACCGGATGATGATGCCATGTGTTCATTTTGGCGCAGTATCTGGTCGGTACCTGTCAGTCACACTGAAGGTGTCTGGGCCCGGGATGTCGAGAGAGCCTGCGATCCAATACCTGAAATGGGGGCTATTACCATCTGCCCCCAAGATGTAGCTTGTGCAGTCCGTCCGTTACCTAACTGGAAGTCTCCAGAACCGGACGGGCTGCATAACTTTTGGATAAAATGGTTTCCAAGGTCGCACGCTCGCTTGGCATCTCAATTCCAGACTGCTTTGGTGTCTGGTTCGTTACCTCAGTTCCTAACTACTGGAATAACCCACCTGCTCCATAAATCAGGTAGCACCGCGGAACCCAAAAATTATAGGCCGATCACCTGTTTACCGACGGTCTATAAAGTTCTTACATCCATTTTGAAAACTAAAATTAACAAACATATTGACAGCAACTCCATCATGTCTGCCTCTCAAAATGGATGTAAGAGCGGGTCCCGCTGTACTAAGGAGCTACTCCTTATTGATATGGCCATTAGCCAACAGGTTCGTCGTTCCCGAAAGGATCTGTCGACATGTTGGATAGATTATAGGAAGGCCTATGACTCAGTCCCACATACATGGCTCATGCGGGTGCTGGAGTTGTATAAAGTGGATGCAACTCTGCGCACCTTCCTGATGTCGTGTATGAGGACATGGAGGACAGTCCTTCGCTATCCAGGATGTCGAAATATTCAGAGGAATAGCGAACCGATAAGGATCGAGCGAGGAATATTTCAGGGCGATAGTTTGAGTCCACTTTGGTTTTGCTTAGCATTGAATCCTCTAAGCACACTATTGGAGGATTCAGGTCTAGGCTATCGGTTGAGGAGAGGTGGTCAGGTTATATCGCACCTCCTCTACATGGATGACCTGAAACTTTTTGCTCCCAACAATTCACAACTGAGGGAGCTACTGAAAATTACTGAAACTTTCAGTAGCTCCATCAGGATGGAATTTGGTGTGGACAAATGTGCGGTCATGCATGTAAAGCGAGGAGAGATTATGGAATCCGTGGGAACCCAACTCACTGATTCCATAAACCTTAGAGCCCTCTCCGCATCCGAAACCTATAAGTATTTGGGTATGTCGGAAGCGTTGGGTATCAATGTTACTGACATGAAGTAATCGTTGAAAGAACGCTTCTTTAGCCGCCTGAAAAAAGTACTTAATAGTCTTCTATCAGGCGGAAACAAGGTGCGCGCTTTCAACGGTTGGGTCATGCCGGTATTGATGTACTCTTTCGGCATACTCAAATGGACTCAAACCGAACTTGACGTCCTGGATCAGAGGGTCCGTACGCTGCTGACTGCAAATCGATTGCATCACCTACGGTCATCGGTTATGAGGCTGTATATCCCGCGAAAATATGGAGGTCGTGGCTTTTTAAACGCCAAGACCCTCCACAATCGCGAGGTATGCAGTCTCAGGGAATATTTTCTAGAAACCGACGTGGGGATGCATCGAGATGTGGTCGCGGCTGACAAGGGCCTCACTCCGCTCTCCTTGGCTAAAGAGAACTGGCGTAAACCAGTAGTGCTTGACACAAATGATCGCTTGGAGGTATGGAAGAGCAAAGAGCTTCACGGACGCTTCTTCCGAGCCCTTCACGGGCCGGATGTAGATTTTCAAGCGTCCGTAGCCTGGTTACGTTTCGGTGACCTCTTTGGGGAAACCGAAGGTTTTGTCTTTGCAATTATGGACGAAGTTATGATGACGAACAATTACCGGAGATTCATTGTGAAAGACGGCACAGTTGACATCTGTCGGGCATGTCACCGGCCGGGAGAATCAATTAGACACATCATTTCCGGGTGTTCTCGTCTAGCTAATGGAGAGTACTTGCATAGACACAACCTTGTAGCCAGGATAATTCACCAGCAACTTGCTCTTAAATACAAACTTGTGGAATCGGAGGTGCCGTACTACAGGTATATGCCCGACCCAGTTCTCGAAAATGGCCATATCACATTGTACTGGGATCGATCCATCATCACTGACAGGACTATTGTTGCCAATAAGCCTGATATAGTGCTGGTGGATCGATCAGAGCGGCGTGCAATGATTGTTGACATAACCATCCCACATGATGAGAACCTCGTGAAAGCTGAGAAAGATAAACAAACCAAGTATCTTGATTTGGCTCACGAGGTTGTCGACAAGTGGGAAGTGGATTCAGCAATCATTGTACCGATAGTCGTGACAGCCAATGGCTTAATTGCCAAGAGCCTCGACCAACACTTCAGGAGGCTCTCGTTAGGCAGCTGGATCAAGGGCTTGATTCAGAAAGCGGTACTGCTGGACACGGCTCGCATCGTCAGGAAGTTCCTCTCTCTGGAGCCCTAACCGCCGGTAGCTTGGACCCTGTTCCCGATACCGGTGGGCTACTATTTTTTTATATTTTTAAATGTTTTTTATGTATTCTTTATGTAGAAATATTTAAAAATGTAATTTATATGTATATACAATAAAATAAAGGAATAATAATATTTATTTCATCAAGAAAGGATCAGATTTCACATAGTTATAATGGTTTATTTATGTATACAAATAACTGATCTATACACCAAAAGAGGAAACTCTGCCTCTCAAACTAGACGGTAGCCTGTATCTTGAGAGACAGTGATTCGTTGCTTTAACTAATGATTAATACTAAAGTGGACTGGGTCGTACAATATTAATGATTGGTCGTGATAATGCCAAAAATTTCCATTTCCTACGCTACATTTGTGAATGGGTGTGTGCGTGAGTGTGTGTGTGTGTGAGAGAGGGTGTGTGGGTAGTGTGTGTGGGTGAGTGTAATGGAGAAATTTAGGAAGTTAGATGACATACTTCAGACTTCAGTAAGGATTCAGTTTCCAGATAGTCACGCTCCAGAAGCCATTCCATCAATTTTGATTTTATTTCATATTTATTTAGATTGACAATATTTAAATTTTTGTGAACTTGTTTGTATATGTGTGTGCTTAAAGTATAGTATTGGTGTTGTGCAAACGTAGTTTTATGTGGGGTACCTATCGGTAATTGCTTTCTTTTTGTGGGGTCAGCTTGGGGAACACTAGGATGTTTCCTAATGGTAGACCGCAGTACATAGAGTTGGCGCACGGAAAGTACTTTGCAGTCAGCGTAAAGTTGCGTTGTAGGGCACCGAAAAGGTTTGCGTGACATCACCTTCAGCACGGCCCTCTGCGCTCTCTCAATCTTTAAAAGACTGGTTTTATTTGCTCCACCCCATACCGTTATGCAATATCCAATAACAGATTGACATAAGGCATAATAAACCATCTTCAGCGTTTCGGGAGCAGCCGATTCTCTAAGGGATTTGAAAATATGGAGTAGATTAATAGCTCTAGAAGAAATGGCGTCAACTTGTTTATCCCATCGTAGTCCACCGTCTATTTGGACACCCAGGTATTTTATATGGTCAGCTTTTGTAACTGTCGGACATGAGCAAGGTGCAAATTGATTAGAGCAGTTATGAACTTTCAGGGAGAAACATTTTTCGGGTAAGTTGTTACATCGGATAGCGAATGGGATGAAAGTTGTTTTATCACAGTTGAGAGTGAGCAGGTTTTGGTTGAGCCATTGCATTATATTTGTTACTGCTGCCTCTGCATAATGCAATGGCATCAATTAATATGATTTTTTTAATTTTATCAAAATATTAAATTATCCTACCGATATTTTTAATTAAAAAATCAAATAAAAATATACAGTTTTCAATAAAATTTTCTTCGTTTTATTTTATTTATTTAAAAATAATGAAATCTATATATATAAAAATGAATTGCTGTTCGTTAGTCTCGCTAAAACTCGAGAACGGCTGGGCCGATTGAGCTGATTTTGGTTTTAAAATGTTTGTCGTAGTCCAGGGTAGGTCTAAACGGTGAGAAAGTAAGGAAAAAATGATTTAATAATAATGATGTATGAGCTTCATTGTTTTTACTTCTTCTCTACACTTTAGTGCTACCCTGGTACCCTGCACCTCCAAAAAGGAGACAAAATAAAACTCACTTACAAGAGCAATGGGAGAATGGCAATGATAAATGTCACAACAATACAATATTAGTTTGAAGTTGAAGTTGGCTTTGTGGCTTTTTATTAGAAACTTTAAACCGGCAGAGAGTATTTCTTGCTTTAAACGAATGCATCAACGGCTGAGACTTTTTTTTTATGTACGGTGTATGGTACCAGGGTAGCACAAAAGTGTAGAGTCGAAACAATAAAGCTCATTCATCATTATTAATCTAATATTACATCGATGAAGTTATTTTGCCTACTTTGAGGAGTTGCAAGGTACCAGGATCGCAAAAAAGTGTAGGAGAAGTCGAAACAATGAAGTTCATTCATTCACACAGGAACAACGGGAACGGGATAAAAAGGATATCCTATATCCTTCTCCCAGTTCTTAGCTACCTCCCTACCAATTTACAGCCAAATCGGTTTAGCCGTTCTTAAGTTATAAATACTGTAACTAACACGAATAGTAAATAATGAAAATCAATTACTTATACGTACATTGTGTTATGTTAATAATTTTATTGAGATAAAAAAATTAATAAATTTTCCAAGCCTACAAAAATTGTCTGTGGCTGTGGAGCAGGACTGGCATTTATCCAAGCATTTTTATCAAGGATATAATCTTCCAGTTTATAATATGCTTGCTTACACAGCGTGCGTTTAATGCATGTTTTAATTTTGGACTCATTGAGTTGTTGAATCTCTAGCGGTACTTTATTATAAAATGGTACACAGTACCACATAAAAGAACTATTTACTTTAGCTAGTCTGCTGAACCCAGGTTGATCTAAATTGTTTCTATTCCTAGTATTAAAATTGTGCCTGTCACTTATCTTCTTAAAAAGATCAATATTTTTCCGAACATACATAATGTTTTCATAAATGTATTGACAAGGGACCGTAAGGATGTTTATTTCTTTAAACAGTTCCCTAAGAGAATCTAATAGTAGTTAATTAAAAAATCCACAAAATAGACCTGCCCTCTAATCGGCCAACACATTTTTGTCAAATGATTGCGATCAGTTGGGATCCTTTGGAGCGAACGGACCAATGGGCGGTCTAAACGATGCCAACTGATCCCAACTAGTCGCAATCATTTGACAAAAATGTTTTGGCCGATTAGGGGGCTGCACCCTAATCGGCGAACTAATTTTTGTCAAATGATTGCTACTAGTTGGGATCGTTTGGACCGAACGGACCAATGGGCGGTCCGAACGATCGCAATCATTTGAAAACTTTGAGATTATATGTTGATGTTTTTAGGAATGTTGACACAAATTAAACGCTGCCAGACCATGAAAAATATTATCAAAAAATTAGTAAAGCTTCGGGTTTTTTACTGGAGACACCGAGTTTGCCATAAAAAAACGTTTCAAAAAATCTATAAATTTTTCTGTATTCCCCCCGCGAATTCTATTCACCCCGTTTTACGGTAGTGCTAGACCGAAAGCATAGGCCATCTCTCTCACTCATTTCAAACCAAAAATTACTACAGATTAGACGCGTACGATATGTAGCCTCCGTGGCCTAGCGGTAGCGAACGCGGCCGCTGTGCAAGGAGGCGCGGGTTGATCCCCGCGCAGTGCAAATATTTGTATTCATGAATATGAATATTTGCACTGGCCTGCATGATGCTATACAAGCGGCCAGGGATCGTAACAAATGGCGAACTATTGTGAAGAAGAGGATATATATAATTTCACAGGGACATCACGAACCTCAGTAATGAGGAGAATCACTTGAGGAGGAGGAGAGTCGTGCCTCGCAAAATAACGTTAAGCCGTTGGTTGTTACGGGTTGTTGGAGCCCTCAAAAGTCCAACAATTGGTCTAACTGCAATGTTTTGATATCGCCTTCGGGTTGTGGAGGTCAGACGGCAGTCGCTTCACTGAAAATATCGAAGTTAGGCCAAAATCAGCAGTTGACTGGTAAAGCGGATCCCAGACTCCCAAAGCTGAAAAAGGTTCGGATGCGACTGGGATTAACGATGAGATGATAATGATAATACGCGTACGGCATGTCTATTAGTATTTATGTCAATGGAGAATACATTCTTCGAACGTTTTTACTGGCTATCCCAGAGCCTACGTTCGGAGAATAGTAGTATTCAAGAAGCATACTACTATTCTTCTTTCGTATATCTTTGTCGTCCAACGTGGCGCAGCGGTCAACACGCCTGCCTGCGACGTGGAGGCCCCGGGTTCGATCCCCGGCCAGGTCATGATGGAAAACGATCTTTTCCTGATTGGCCTGGATCTTGGACTTTTATCTATACATATATGTATCTATTATAAATATAGTATCGTCGAGTTAATATCCCATAACACAAGTCTCGAACTCGAACTATGGGGCTAGCTCAGTCTATGTGATTTAAAAAAAAATGTTTTATTGAAAAGAAATTACAAATTATAACCTACGAATATATCAAAGGAACTCCGTTACAAACAATCAAAGTGAGCCCTAACGTCTAAACTAGGCCGAGCCTGTATCATAGACGTTAGTATAGATTATAATTAGGTTATTAATGCAAAATTTAATTTAGGTTTAAAATGAAGGTAAAGCCACAAGAAAAAAGAAATAGTTCGTTTTTTTACAGAGTACCTTCATTGAATTACTTTTCAAATAATCACACATAAAGTTTTAACTTATGGAAAAATTGGATTGCTTCCTTTTTTGATTGGAGATTTGAGTTTTAATAGTTGATGAAATATAACATTGAAGATCTATTACTTCCTTAATATTAAATGTTTACGTTGTTTTTAAGTTGGATAAATGATGGTGATTTAATTAAAATAATTTTTTCCTTCTCTGTAAGAGAGGAGACCTGTGCCTAGCAGTGGGACGATAAAAGGTTGATGATGATGATGAATTTTTTACTTATTCTAAAAATATGGGTATTACTATTTGTCAATATATATATATATACCTCATCATCATCCCAGCGTTAATCCCAGTCGTATCCGAAGCCGTAGCTTTGGAGTCTGGGGTCCGCTTTACCAGTCCAACTGCTGATATGGCGAAACTTCGACATTTTCCGTGAAGCGACTGCCGTCTGACCTCCACAACTCGAAGGCGACATCGAAGCATTGCAGTTAGACCAATTGTTGGACTTTCGAGGGCTCCAACAACCTATAATGACTGCCACTAGATGTTCGTATGGCAACCGGGACCAACGGCTTAACGTGGCACGACCAGACCAGTGCAAATATTCATATTCATGCATACAAATACTTACACTGTGCGGGGATCGAACCCGCGCCACCCTGCGCAGCGGCCGCGTCCGCTACCGCTACGCCACGGAGGCTGTCAAATATACATATGTATATGTCCATATATATGTATATATATATATATATGGATATATTTATATTTTATTTAGTATTCTCAGCCCAAAGTATAACAATATAATAGGGGCTACCCATTACAGCTTTATAATGCCTAGTAACTAATCAACATTGCAGCTTAAAAATGTTTTAGAGATAAAGTTGAAAACCTATTGATTTGACAGATGACAGAACCCGCTTTACCGACATTATAATCACTTGTTTAAACCCACAGCCGCAGACACACTTCAATTAGACAAACTCCCTTTGGGCCATACAGAATAAGGTGCCTGTTGAGTGTCTTATGTACTACCCTCCAGTGTCTTTTAGTGTCTTATGCACCAACGTGTGTGCATAAGACACTCAATGGGTTGTTGTGAATTAAATTACCCAAGGCAAATGAAATGCTATATTACAAAATTGATTCATTATTTATTTTCAAATATTACATTATATTGGTATAAAATAATAGTAAGTTGCATTCATTCATTTTAAACAAATTTTTACCACAAAGCACAGCACAAACTCTGATATGACATGAACAGTTAGAAATACTTTGAATTCAAAGGGGGTGAGGGTTACAAGTAATATTAATTTCTACCTATATGAATATTCATTGGAAAACTAAACACAGATGAGAATATTCAGTGTCTAAGAAAAATTTGTAATTTGTTTTCTACCTACTTAATAACTAACATTCACTTATTAAAAATGTATTGAAATGTTTGAGTCAATATTTAAGACTCTTTGTTCCGTATTATCAGACTTAATTTCTTCCATATTTTTATCGGGTTCCTTTTTTTCTTCTTCAGGCACCTCTTGAACCTTAGGACCTTCTGCAGGTAGTTCAAAATTAACATCAGATATTGAGTAGTTATCGGATTGTATTTCAGGCCGTTCAGTAGTTTCAGGTGTTGGTTCAGATCCTTTATTACAGCTTTCTTCAAAAGAAGTATCTGTTTGGTCTGTTCTTCCAATGATAGTGCGTCTTCTATTATGATTTCTGGACTGTTAAATAGGTTTGGGCTGTTGAGGAGTAGTTTCAGGTGTTGGTTCAGAGTCTTTACTAAAGCTATCTTCAGAAGGAGTATCTCAATGGTTAGACTCTTAGGCTGTTCTGGAGTAGTTTCAGGTGTTGGTTCAGATTCTTTATTGCAGCTTTCTTCTGAAGGAGTATCTGATTGGTTGGACTCTTCTAGCAATGATTGTGCTAAAAGCCTTTGCTCTGTCATTTCAGCATCTTCTATTATCAGTTCTGGAATGATAAATTTGGATACAGTTGCTTGGGGACTGGGTTCTGCACTAGCCTTGATTTCTTCTGGTGTCTGGTTGGTCTCTCGTTTAGCTGTTAATCGAGCCTCTATGTCATCTGCCGATATGTGGGTATCAGACGAGCCTGGCTGAGGCTCCGAGATCTGTGGTTGCTCAGCATTTTCCTTCCAAGACATATCTTCCATTTCAACAGCGACATTATATTCGGAATTATTATCCGACCCATTTTCAACTGGTTCACCATTTTCTGGTTCTGCTTGGCTCTGTATACCCGGTTCTCTGGTGCTTACAACTAAAATGTTCTTTTCTATCGCCCTCATGAACTTATCAACGCGATTGTAATGTTTGCGAGGAAATATCAGCAATTCACTAATTTTTTGAACTGTGAAGGGGGTAGAGGTGAATGAATCTAAGCGTTCTATTAGACTGTTTTTCATGATGTCGTAATTGAATCGATCCACGTTTATATAAGGTGGATTGCCAATACCTGGAGCTGTTTCATGGAAATCGGTGATTACGGATAGCAATTTTTCTTTGAATAAACTTTTAACAAGTGACCATTGGTAGACCGGATCACCGGTTCGTGCTACGTATGCCAAGTATTCATTTAGCTCCTGAGGGATTACTTTAGACTTGCATTTAGAAAAATCTTCAAGTAAATGAAATATTTTTTCAGCGTTCTCCATTTTATGAATTAGTATTTCAATAATTAACTATTCACAAATCAAACCACACACAAACTACCACCAAAAGTTTTTTTTTTTTTTTTTGTTCAATTCTTTCCGTTCTTTTGAACGGAAAAGGCAAAGGCATAGTACGCCATACAGCCTAGTCTTCAGTAAATATATTTTTGAGTAAACTTCTATCCTAACTTATCCTAATTAATCCTAACTTATCCTAGCTTATCCTAAACTTATCCTAACTAATCTAACTCCTTTCGTTTCTCGCGTTTGGACGATAAGGAGCGGTTTAGCGTAAAGACATGATGCGGCCACTATGCTACAATATTTCACTGTTCTTTTTGAATTATTCACTGAATGCACTTTTTACTACATAAATCACGCGTTTTTATTTAGTAAACGACACTATAAATAATTTTAAAAGTCCAATGAAAAATGAGCGTGACACTCATCTTGACATTCCCGCCAAACCTCCACCAAAACCAAAAGTTTATTATTGAGCAGTGTTACCAACTCTCAAAAATATTTATCCCTAAAGTTGATGTTAAAAACCCCTAAAATCGCCTTAACTCATTTGTTTCCCCCCTAAAAAATACATATAAATTCATAATGATTTAGAAATAATATAGGTACTGTAATATGTTTCAATGTGCGGTTGTATAATTCCCAGCATGATGCTATGGTGGACGTCCACGTACCTACGTATTATTCTACATTACTATTCTATTTTTGTTTATGGCAATGGTGCCGGTGTCGACAATTCTGCCAATGTCTAATGTGCATTCTACATTAAAAAAAAAAATAAAAAAATAAACATACATTTATTTTCATGACAGCCTCCGTGGCGTAGCGGCAGGGTTGCCAACAAAAACCAAAGATTCCTCGCCTCGTACATGTGTACCTCAAAATCTCGTTTATTGACTTTCAAACCTCGTAGTAGTACTCAGGGGGGGTTCACTTAGAACTAGAGATGGGCAGAGGGTTTAAACCCAATGGGTGGAAATGGGTTAAAACCGGGTTTTTTGGGTTTAAACGGGTTTAAACCCGAATAAAAACCCTAGGAGCGGGTCTTTATTTATTACTATCACTAATATCTTCGATTGTGGACCTAACACGACTTAGGTACTTCTAGTGTTTTTTGGAGTATAAATATCACTAATAGTGGTGCATTTAAGGTCACAGCAAGTTTGACCACTTAATCTTCGAACGTGATATTTCAACTGTATTATTTATACAAGTATTTCATCACAGTCCATTCATTGTATGATCAAGCCTATTTTAAAATAATAGTTAGAGTAGTTTAAGACATACACTTTACTGCTGATTTAAGAGTCCATCCTATGAATTAACATTCTTCACTGCATCTTTCAAGGGTATCCAAAGAAATATACAGTACTCGGAATATAATTTGAACCAAAATGGCGGCCGTTTCAGTTTTTGCGTTCCAGTTTTCTCATTAACCATTGCAGTTTCGGAAATATATAATGTTACTCGAAGTTATGTGGTTACGCACAGTCCTGCACGCCGTATTCTCGCATCACATTTCGATTTATGACCCGAAAATCAGCTGTACTGCGTCGCGTACTGTATAGTGAGGTGGAGGTTATACAGGGTGGCCCATCGATTGACCTCATAAAAAAAAAATTAGGTCCGGCATTTCGTGGGGTATCCCAAACACCCCCATGTATGTTCCGCGATATTTCATAGTTTTCGAGTTATGATTTTTTTTTTACTTTTCGAGGAATTTCAACCGGACAAGTATAAAAAATTATTTTACTTTTTTTAATTAAGACTTCTTAAGATTTTTTTTTGCAACAGAATCCTCATGTGCTGTACTTTAATACATAAAATAACTAGCTTCGTAACTTTGATGAAAATTACGAAAATGTTGGTCAGAATTAAAAAAAATACGTTCCGTGAATTAAGACTTTAATTTTCAACTTTACATTAAAAATCTAATCAAGTGTTATTTCACTTCTTATTTACTCTCAAAAATGCGCCAGACTCTCAGCTTTCATAATCAGAAGACAGAAGTAGTACTTTAAAGCAAGTTTGGCTAAAACCGGTCTTCAAAACACCTTATATGAAGACGTCAGTAGACACACATATACCTCTTAAACCCACTACACTGTTGTCATGGGGGAATTTAACGCAAAACTGGGCATGCGAAAGGTGGACGAGATCAAAGTGGGGCAATTTAGAGTTGGAAATCGGAATCCCCGAGGTCAGATGCTAATGGACTTCATGGAAAAGAAAGGAGTCTTTGTGATGAGTTCTTTTTTCAAGAAACCATTGTACCTCAAGTGGAACTGGATTAGCACCGATGGTGAGACCAAAAACGAAATAGACTTCATAATATCAACGAGAAGGCAAATGTTCATCGATGTCTTCGTGCTTTATGCGGTTTAAGCCGGGAGTGATCACCGTATTGTTAGAGGCATTTTGAACCTCAACATTAGGTTCAAACGCTCTCGTGTCATGAAGTCTACGCTCCGTCCAGCATCAACCCAGCTCCAAAACTTTAAAAGCTTTCACATTGAACTGCAAAACCTCTTTGAATGCCTCGGTGAATACGTAGATGTGGACCACTATAACAACAGGTTTGTGGAAACTGCATACGGAAGGGTCCAAGTTCTTCAAAACCCTCCCTTCAAAAGGACAGAAGAAGATCTCCTGTCCCACCCATCGGCTAATGGAAGAAAGACGGGAGGTGATCTTAAAATCCCCTGATGACGCTTCGCGTATCACTATTAGATGCCTTAACAGACAAATCTCGAAGTCTCTGACTCGCGATATACGCCAATTTAACACAAATTGTATTAAAGAGACTATCGAGCTGAACAAAGGTTGCAAAGTGAAGATTTGTCTGTTCGACAGAGCCTACTTGTGAAGCTGAAGAATGGGGATGGTAGGATCGTCACTTCCACCCCGAGCTTTTTGGGTGAGATTGAGAAATTCTACGGAGAGTTATACACATCAACACGCGCACCTGTTGTTGTGAGCCTGGCCAATGATCCTAGAGCCTGACTAACCCGACACTACACCGACGATATCCCGGACGTCAGCCTGTATGAGAAGAGTATGGCCCTGAAACAGCTCAAGAACGATAAGGCGGCTGGAGATGATGGAATTACGGCTGAGCTTCTGAAAGCGGGTGGCAAACCGGTTCTTAAAGCGCTTCGGTAGCTATTTAATTCCGTCATTTTCAAAGGCGAAACGCCTTCGGCATGGCACATTAGCGTGGTGGTATTATTTTTCAAAAAAGGTGATAATACCTTACTGAAAAACTACAGACCGATATCCCTCCTGAGCCATGTCTTTAAGCTGTTTTCTAGGGTCATCATGGATCGTCTCGCTCCGCAAAGGCTTTATATAGCAGGCTTCCAAAAAGGCTTTAGCATCATAGACCACATATATACGCTGCGGTAAGTTATACAGAAGTCCGAGGAGTATAACAAACCACTATGCTTAGCGTTTGTGGAATATGAGAAGGCCTTCGATTTGATCGAGACTTGGGCGGTGCTACAGTCTCTCCAGCGGTGCCAAATTGACTATCGACATATTGGGGTGAGTGTTTGTACAAAAACGCCACCATGTCAGTCCGTCTCCAGCATCAGGACTAGAAACCGATCCAACTGCAGCCTAGAGTGAGACAAGGAGATGTCATATCTCCCAGTTCACTGCTGCGTTGGAAAATATCTTCAAGCTCCTGGACTGGAAAGGACTTGTCATCAACATCAACCGCGAGTACATAATTAATCTCCGTTTTGCAGATGATACCGTGGTCATAGCGGAGACCCTGGACGACTTGGACAAAATGCACAATGACCTCAGCAGAGCTTCCTAAGTGGGTCTAAAGATGAATATGGATAAGACAAAGATCATGTCGAACTCTCATATCGCACCCAATTCAATTCTAGTTGGTTTCTCTGCACTCGAAGTTGTTAACGACTATACATAACTATATATACCTGGGACAAACAGTCCAACTTCGAGAAAGAGGTGTCTCGTCGAGTCCAGCTCGGCTGGGCAGCGTTCGCGAAGCTACGCTACATCTCCGCGTCGTCCAAGATACCACAGTGTCACAAGACTAAAGTCTTTGATCAGTGTATGTTTCTAGTGATGACTTACGGAACTGAAATGTGGTCGCTCACAATGAGCCTCTTAAGAAGGCTAAGAGTTACACAAAGGGCGATGGAAAGACCTATGCCCGGAGTTTCTCGGCGCGATCGAATCAGAGATGAGGAGATCCGCAGAAGAACCAAAGTCACCGACATAGCCCTTCAAATCGCTAAAATTAAGTGGCACATTGCTCGTAGAACCGATGGCCGACGGGGTAGTAAGTTTCTGAAGTAGCGGCCACGTACCGGAAGATGCAGCGTAAATAGGCCCCCAACAAGGCGAACCGATGACCTGGTGAAAGTCGCGGGAAGCCGACGGATGTGGGCAGCACAAGACCGGTCATCGTAAAAAGCCTTGGGGGAGACCTTTGTTCAGCAGTGAACCTCTATAGGCTGAAGAAGAAGAAGTATAGTATATAATTTAATCTAAAAATAGCCTTTTTTTTCTTCAAACGGACGATGACTCTTACTATTACAATACTATATAATACGGACTATAATATTCACAAATATTTACATTTACCGTGGTTAAATTATAATTAAAATAAAAACCCGAATAAAAACCCGGTGGGAGGGAATAAATGGGTTTTTATTGGGTTTTAACCCAGTAATAGGGTTTAAACCCGGTTCTTTGCCCATCTCTACTTAGAACATTAGCAACTGAAGCAAAGTGCCTAATGACATCTTTAAAAAAAAAATCAAAATCAAAGCATTTATTTCAAATAAACCAGTTACAGGCACTTTTGAATTGTCAGAAGGTCGGTCAGTCAATAAGATGAAGCTAGTCGCCCATTCCAAAGAGTAGGTACCTATGGAGAAGAACGGGCAAGAAACTCCATGGACACTCTTTTAAAGTTTCAAGCTATTGTTACAAATATTTGATTACATCATTCATGTTGAAATCAACCGTGTGAGAACGATGCAGAAATAAATTGTACGCCGAGAGCGTCCATTATGAAAACACACAAAAATCAATTCAGAAATTAAAATACGCCGTGGCAGCTAAAAGATGACCAGTCCCCTCCGACGGCGTCCGTTCACGAACATGACGAATGGATCAGCATCATTCAGCTCAACCATATTCAAGGGAACCCAATGACCCAACACACACGCCACCATCAGCGAGACATTTGAGTGAGCATGACATACTCTCAACAGCCAGAGCACTATCAAGTCAATAAAAAAGACTAACCCAACAAAAAAATGCCTTACAGCACATTCGTACATTGTGCTCACACGTTTGCCATGCAATTATACAATACTAAGAAATTGAATCTACACAATGCTAAGATAGTTTTGTCCAAGGTTCAGCAGCTCCAACAGTGTTCCCGAATCTGTGGAAAGTTTAGCTCCTGTGTAGCTGTACAAGTGCCGAACACCTCTGTCAGCGATACAATTCCGTAACGTACAATATGCTTGGCTACATAGTGTGTAATACAGGCTTTGAATTAGTAACATTAACAGTTACATATTAAAACTACAAGAGGAAAAATCAGAGAACAATCAGTGTATAGAAATCGGACGCAGCTCAAGCCCAAGCCTTTTTGTCCTCAATATAATCCTTCACACTATAAAATGCTTTCTGACACAACTTACGTTTAATGAAGGATTTGAATTTATTCAGGCTCAGATCTTGAACCACCTCTGGAAGTCCATTGTAAAAATGTATACATTGGCATCTGAAAGAGCCACCTATTTTCTTGAGCCTTGTTGTAGGTACAATAAATTTGTGCCTTTGAACGTGAACCTAAACATTGGTACCCATGGCATGCCGATAGGTGCCGCTATAATAAAATTTAACTTTTCTAACTAGATTGTCGATAAAGCAGTGCACTGTGGTTTGTGGTCACGGCTTGCACGTGTTTGTTTGTTACGTATTCATTTTGCGCATGTTTCTTGGTTTTCGAGAGGATTTCTGTGTTATTGACGTAGAGTTGAGATCTCTTGGGACCTCCTCCGTCCTGATAATCAGTCTTACCCGGAAATCGGTTCAGCCTTCGCAGTGTTGTACCTGTGCGCTGTGAATTGTGATTCCATGAAATCGTGAAATACACTCTTATAATTGCGAAAAGATGCTTGTGTTCTGTGTGTGTGTCTTTTAAAATAGAGAAAATGCCGCATCACTGTGCTCTTGGATGTAAGAACATAAGAAATGTTTAAAAGTAATAAATAAATATTATGTTATTATATTCTATTAAGTGGTTTTATTTCTATTATACTCATTATATTAATGTTACTTCCGCTAAAAGCTATTTTGTTTCAATGATTTATAATCTCTGTAACTTGCTGAAACAAAATAGCTAGGAAGTAACATTATTAACCTCTAATCAATAGGACCATACAATATATCTGTCTATAGCTATGGTATGCGTAGGTATATATTATATTGACGTTAATGTACAGTCAGCTGTAGAAGTCCATTTCCACCTTAAAGACTACTGTCGCCTGCGCTAAACCGGCCACGCACACTACCGCATTATTTTTTTATCGCAGTCTTCGTCTTTCTTTAAAGTAATGCAAAATTTCGTTACTTCATTTGAAGTTGAGTTAGCGGCCGCACTTAACAATGGTGCTATCAAAAGCGAGCGATTGTGGGTTCGATCCTTATTATAGGCAACTCTTTTTGTTGTTTCATATAATTTAAAATTATGATAATTGATTTGTATTTTAAAGTAAAAATGTTTGTAAATAATATTTAAACAAATAGGAAAATTTATTGAATATTTATCCCAAAAAAAGGTTTTATTATATGTTTTAGTTTACTATAGGGGTAATATAATAAAAATATATAAAAATAAAACAATAAGCATATTATAATGCAATATATTATAAAGTTATATATTATTCGGTATAGATATACTTATACTAACAAATGAAACAAACGTTAAAACGGCAGCATTGTAATATTTTATATAAAAGTAATCCTTGACAAACTTATGATATTGTTATGGTAAAAAATACAAAAAACATTTTTGGTTGTTAGATATGAAAATTATAATATTATACGTATATTATGATTAAAGAGGTTATAGCTTAATTATTCATTTTCTTAAAGAAAAGAGGATTGAAGCTTAACCTGAATATTATTGCAATCATAAAATAATCTATACTTAGAACACATAATAGTGCTTATTACATTTATATTTTTTTTGCGTGTATAGCATAGTACTAGTGCTGCCATCCTGCAATGCCTTTTTTCGGAGTTTGAAGGCATGAGATTATAATCTTCAAGCGCTTTCTTAGTTCAAAAGTAAACGAACTTATTTCTTATCGAATTCCTAAATTATTGTTTTTATAATTTACTAAAAGTAATTTGTATTGAAATTGCAAAAGGCGACATCTGTTAGCCATTAAGCCAACCGAACATATTACTGTCACTTAGCTAAATTACTTTAGAGATGGTTTAGAGTCCGTTATTAAGATATTTATTGGTATATATTTAAAACACTCTGTAGGACACTTCTGCACTGTTTTTGTTATAAATAGTTTTTTTTTTGTTTAGCTCGATAACACTCCACCAGCCTCGCCAATTTATTTTTAAACCACAAATGCAACCTATCTTCTTCGCACGATTTAAAAGTTTATTCAACGGTAAATATTGTCGTTTCGTTTCACTTGTCTCGACAGCTACCTTCGTCCTCCAACCTCTTGACCTTGACCTCCAACGGCTTACAGTATTTCTCTAAAACAATAACAATTTTATTACGCACTTGCTACAAGCGATTGGTTTGCACCTTACATAAATAATAATAAAAACAACTTACACAAAAGCCGGTTTCATATGATATTTGAGATATATTGCTGCATATGCCTGCATATTGATTAAAAAGTAAAACTAATAACACAAACTGATAACTATATGTTCACCAACCAACAACAGCTAAGTAATATTATTTGAGTTATTGTAGCTAATAATAGTTATTAGGTAGCGGAATATTTTTTGTGAAGTAGTGATTCAGATTCTTTTAAGTCTACCGTCATCTTTTTATAATGACTCTAATATAGAAAAAATCTTAAAAGAAAGTATCATCTTTAAGTTGCAGATCGATATTTTTAGATATTTTTGTTGTAAGCATTCATAACTCACCAATAAACATTTAAAAAATATTTTTGTAAGTTATTAGATTCGAACTCGAACCACCTTGAACGCCTATCAAGGCGAAAACCGTTACGCCATTGAAACACTTACTGTAGACGTTGAAATTAAGAAGTAATACCTAACAATCATAAGCGGGCAGCAAGTGTATGAGCGTGTATCAAACTTTATTATAGAAGAAGGTCGTAACTACAACTAGTATTGCTTGGCCATAGTTTTGTGAGATTGCAACTCGACTTTTGGTCTTGACTGTACGTTCAGAAAATCAGGGGGCGCTTTCCAAGGGACACTGGAAAGAACGCCTAAAAAAACAGGGAGGGATACCGGAAAGAACGAACGTCTAAAAAAAAAAAAGGTCATTCGTCAAAAAAGTGGATGTAAAAAAGGCCATTCGTCAAAGTGGAACTAAATGTAGTTATACCGTCAATAATTTGGAACTACGTAATACATTAAAGAAATCAAAATCGCATGGCGGTAATGTTATGAAAATCTCGTACATTGTTGTACGAGGTTGATAGCGTCCTCGTACCTCGTAGGGAAGACCACAAATCTCGTATTTGTACGAGGAACCTCGTACAGTTGGCAACCCTGGCTAACACTAACCACGATTCCCGGAACTTTGTAACACATAAAACGGAGGAGCAGAGCTCGACTCAACTGTTATAGCACATAATTACAAGCAAATCGATGAAATATGGAATTGTGTTTACATTGGGTGACGCCATACCATATTGTTTAAGCGGACGCCATGAGCCCATGATCGGTCACGTGATTCAAGAGTGTTGCCATACAAATAAATTGAGATATTAATTTATAAAGTAACATCGCCCAAAATTCAGCCCTTGTATACTCTGTTTTTTAATCTCGTAGACTAAACTGACATTACGAGTGTTGGCAGTTTATTGCAATTCTTAAATAGTGCCGAAACTTAGCGTTCATAAAATCAAGTATCGTTTTTTTACAATAAGTTATCCTGAAATAATGTGTAGGTACTTATTAAAAACGTAATAATACAAAATTAATAATGTAAATTTGACATTTGCATGTGTCAATTTAGCCTACGAGATTAAAAAACAGAGTATAGGTATTCTAAGGTGCGTATTACAGAACGTCACTCAAAACTCAAGCTCTACTTAAGTCTCGTTTCAAGCCATTTGATTGGTTGAAACTAGTTTTAAGTAATCCATAAACAGAGATCAATGCTTGAGTTTCCTTCTGGAATACGGACCCAAGGGCTTCCATACAAAGTTGACCCCGGCTGTTCTAGGGATGGGCAAATGGAAAAAATATATCGATATTTATCGTATCGATATTTTTCAAATATATCGATATAATCACCCAAAAAATTTCGATATATCGATATTTTTTGCCCAATTTGCAATTAATTATAAAAAATTGCCAAAAACTCGAAATTTTAAAGCAAATACACCTATAACTGTTTTGACATAAGTTTTATTATTTAAAAAAACAGTTTCATGTACCAGGTGTGTAATAACTGTCGCGCAGAGCAGTATTAGAGCAGTAACTTGCCATCAGGCATGCAAATCGATTGACATAAAAAAAACAACATTAAAAAAAAAACATTATTCAAACCAGTATTTGTCTGATATTGACATTAGGAGCGCTCTTTGTTTGATGCACAGCCAAATTTACCACTGAAGCTACCCTTTCAGATGACACTGAAGAAGCTTGACAAATCTAATATTTTAGACCGATATCCGAGAGAGTCGGCGTGAAATTTTGACAATTTACCCAGAACTTTATTGGATTGGAGATTTTCGTTCTAAAAGTGGTTGGTCCAAATACTGCTTCAGTTCATTGGAGTCACAGCTACTGCTACCTCTGACGAAGATATGCTCAGATTTAATAATTTCTCATGTCTGGACCAGATAAAGGACCCACTTGCTCTGATGCTGCTTGATCAGGATTTTTATCCGGAGAACGCTGTCCTTTACGCCGATTTTCTGCATGAATCTCAACATTAATTTTGGATATAGGATTTGACACGACAATTGGCGAGGTAAAGTGGATACGCTAGAACCAAGGGTTAAAATTACTATTTTGAATCCACGGTTCTAGCGTATCTTTCTAAAGAAGCCAGTTTGTCTTCAACTTTTTTGAGTAAAGCTTTTTTTACAATCAACCCTGAAGAGCTTGATGGAGTTGCATGATCTGTAACTTGGGTTACTAAATTTGTAAGAGGAATGGCTAAGCTTAATGTTACATAATTCGCACCACTTATGTCCTCAGTTGCTTCTTTGAAAAGGCCAAGAAGAGCACTAAAATCCCGTATCGTCATAGACTGTAATTTTTGTTTGTGTTTGAAGCAAAGAAACTAAACCCATACAGCCTACTGCATACCTATTCTTTTTCTAAATTTAAGAAATTGGATTGGTCAAATACATGATGTGACGCATGAGTATACAGCAGAGCTTTGAAAATATATCGGTTTTGATATCCTAAAATAAATATCGAAAATCGATATATCGCGGGAGAAAATATCGCCGATAAATATCGATATTTTTCTGAAAAAATATCGATATTTTGATATATCGATATTTTATGCCCATCCCTAGGCTGTTCATTATGCCACAAGCTCTCGAAGGGGGAACCCGTGTCGTTCGTCATCGCGCGGTCCGCTAGCATAGCGGGCGGCGCGTGAGCGAGAGAGCATCTACTGATCTGCTTGCTCGCTCACGCACCGCATGTCGCATAGAGTATAATACTATCAAGTGTCTCTGTTATTGATGTTCATTTTGGTGTTCGTTTTTTTAACCGATTTCAAAAGGGAGAAGGTTATATATTTTTTATGTTTGTTTGCGGATAACTTTACTATAATATAAATAATAGGGTATTTGACTAAAAAAAACTAATTAGTCCGTCATTCAGATTATAGAAAAATATTGGATAGGTTTATTATACAACGTGTAACAAAAAGGGTATATACACATACACATACCAAAGGCCTGGCATCTTTAGATGATATCAAACGATATCAGAAGGGTTTCAACTCAAAATAAAATACTTAAAAAATTGGTACCAAATTTTCGGTGTCGTGTGTTTCTTAAAATCAAATCATAACAAACGTGGCAGCACACTACATACGTTAATAACTACTCGTTACCCGTCACGTTACTTGCCAAAACCTGATAAATGTCTTCAATATCTCTGTGCGACTAGTATGATAGTAGCCTATCGCAGGCGGTGTTTTTCCTCATAACTTCCTAACATAAAGAGATAGGATTAAAAAACCCTTCCAATATCGTTTGATATCATGTAAAGATGCCATGCCTTTGTTATGTATATACCATTTATGTTACACGTTGTATACGTTTTACATTTCGTATATTTTGTTTTATCAAATCAATAAGAATTGACAAATATAATAGGCATCAAAGATCAGGAGTGATGGCTGGTGACGTCACTGGCCGCTAAAAAGTGTAGCGTGCAGTGACGTCACACGAGTTTTCAAAGCACTGTGTCGTCTTCATTTTTTGTTTAAATGAAAAAAGAAAAAAATATGTGTCTAGTATTTTTAGGGTAGGCCCCCGACACGGTGGACCGACGACCTGGTGAAGGTCGCGGGAAACCGCTGGATGCGAGAGGCGCAGGACCGGTCGTCGTGGAGAACCTTGGGGGAGGCCTATATCCATTAGTACCTAGACGTCTTTCGGCTGAAATGATGATGATGAGTATTTTTTGGAAAACTGACTGACGGACTAATTAGGTTTTTTTAGTCAAATACCCTATTGCATAAGTTGATAAAAAATGCTATGCAATAGCTTTACCGCGGCAGTTCCCGAGTGCCTCACGTTTTTTTTTAAATTAGAAAGACTATATCTTCAAGGTAGTCTCATGTTAAGGAAATTAGAGTCTGATGATGGAAGACTAAGGAAACCTAGGAGAAATTTAAAAAATCATAGGGGCGCCTAGGGCATTTCTATGTTTTTTTCATTAGGTAAGTGTTTTAACGCACTACAATTTAGTAAAGTTCGGAGTTGATGAAGGAGCCGGGAGACAGCCGAGGGATCTCCTTAACGATTCACATCAGCTGCCTGGTGTTTATGCTTAATAAATTTATATTGATAAGAACTTTACACCTAAATCAGTTGTGATTGTCATTAAAGCTCTGATGATGAAGACAAAGGCCAGTTAAGGGAACTCCTCAAAGGTTGACAATAGTTACCTTGTGTTTGGACTTAATTCATTTATATTGATACACTTATTTATATTGAAAACTTTACACCCATATAGGTTTAAATGAAGGTCTGCAATAGATCTGATGATGAAGACCATAGACAGTCGAGGGAATTCCTCAACAATTTACAACACTGTACTTTAACATAGTACAAACACTACCTACTCGTCATGCTTATGCAAAAATCAATTAAAATCAAGAGACTGAATTTAAGTTGTGTTATTTCATTGCGTTATTTCTAGAAATGCTCATACTTTCATTGTGGTCTTATAGAAATTAAAGCAAACGAAATACGTCGTTTGCTTGCAGGCCTTTTCCAAATATGCTGCCGTCAGCGTCCAGTCTGACCGGATATTGTATTAGTCAGATGTTTATTATTTTTCTGCAAAAGGAAGCTTTGTGTAAATAATATTATAGTATATGTATTTGTTTTTTTTTATACGATAGTTTTATTTTTTACAATTTACGTATTTGTTTTATTAAACGAGAATAATAATATAATTTCAGTCTTGCCTGAGCCCAAAAAAAACATCAAATCTTTTTTTTTATGTAGGTTTCCTGTCTGCAGAAATTTATTTGACCCTGATTACGTTTTCCCTTAAAATAATAAATAATAATAAATTAACCTTTATTATATTATTTTTCTATCCCTTTGACCATCTGACTTAGCTAACTTTCAATCTACAAAACTAACTTCCAACCCTGAAGTTACAGTCATAACATATTTAGTTGTAAAAGTCTAATCAATACAAATTAAGTAAGCCCAAACACATGACAGTTGCTTCCGATGTGGATTCCCTTGATTCTCTGTCATCTCCATCATCAGGTCAGGCCCAAATCTTCACGGTTTTATAGTATCATCCGATATATACCTATACGAGTATCAAGTTTTCACCCGAAGCGTGCCTACAATTATCGATAATCGGAAATTATTATATTACATCGTTATCCATATTAGTAACAAATACAAAAATAATTAAAAGATAGAAAGAAAATATTTTGCTGTTCAAAGGTTATCAGTATTTTAAGCATACTGTGTAAGTGTGAAAACCGGCCAAGAGCGTGTCGGACTACGCTCAGTGTAAGGTTCCGTAGTTATCGTCAGTCACAACAATAACAGTCCGTAATAGCACAGATTACAGAATACTAAATAAGGATAGCTGCTAGCTGGCTATAAGGCTGTTTGGTGCATCGTGTGCCAAATTTAAATGGTCGACTGATCACTGAAGGGGTGACTCTGCTAGTCCTTCAGACCCCTTTTTTTAACATTTCATCATTAAATCACAATAATAAATAAATACATAGAAGAAATTTCATTTTGTCTACTTTGTGGGGGTGCAAGGTACCAGGGTAGCACAAAACTGTAGGAGAAGTCGAAACAATGAAGCTCATTCATTCCCACGGGAAAGACGGGTACGGGATAAAAAGTATCCTATATCCTTCTCCCAGTTCTTAGCTACCTCTCCCTACCAATTTTCAACAAAATCGGTTCAGTCGTTTAGGAAATAAGATAATAATTATAGATAATACATGGGAGAATTTTTATTTTGCCTACTTTGTGGAGGTGCAAGGTACCAGGGTAGCACCAAAGTGTAGGAGAAGCCGAAACAATGAAGCGCATTCATCATTAAACCATAATAATTACATGGAAGACCTTTTATTGTGCCTAGTTTGTAGAGGTGCAAGGTACCAGGGTAGCATAAAACTGTAGGAGAAGACGAAACAACTTTTCCGAGATCACACGCTTTTTCAAGCAATCAGCGCTATCTGCCGGGCTGGTTTGTGAATCTAAACCATCCAGGGCACCACTCAAACGCATACAGAAAAATTCATTTAAATCAGTCAAGCCGTTTAGGAGGAGTTCAATGACATACACACGTACAGTAGAATTATATATATAAAGATATAAAGCTGAAGAGTTTGTTTGTTTGTTTGTGCGCGCTAATCTCAGAAACTACTGCTCCGATTTGAAAAATTCTTTTTGCATTGGATAGCGCATTAATCCGGGAAGGCTTTAGGCTATTTAACATCACGCTGCGACCAATAGCAGCGGGGCATATATAAAAACCGCGGGTGAAACCGTGTGGCGCAGCTAGTTAAATCTATACATGCTACAGCTGATTATAAGGCTACAAAAAAAAAAAAAAAAAACAAAAGGCGACCGGGATTTTCCAACACCGTCATTAATCCTCCAGTCTATACTGTTGCTAATGATGTGCAACATGCCATAAAAATCTTTTAACAACTTTTGTCAACAATCCACAGGGCATGAGGATTCTGAAGGGGTCTGAAAGGCTAGCAGATGACCCCTTCAATCGACCATTTCAATTTGGCATACGATGCACCAAACAACCTGTAATTGTACAGGGTGTTTAGTGCATCAGCGGACACCATTAGGTGTCCCCACTTAAGATTTATATAGATTTCAACTATTCTATAGCTCACTCTCACTCTTCCCGACCCTATCAATTCGGCTAATAGCTAATAAAAAGGGATGCTGCCCCCCTCCACAATCTCGCAGAATATGTATGAACTCCCCTAATTACTAAACAAAGTATAAACAAGGACTTATCTCTAACTTGCTGCAGAAGATACTGACAAACAGTACGGTGCAATTGCCAAAAAACCACGTTCAACTACAGCGCACTAAGATTGCTCGCTCTAAAAATGAAGCCAGCCTGTCGGTGTTCTATAGAATGCATTTTGGAGAGTGTGGGAGAGAATTGCATGTTTTTAAATTCCTATAACTCCGTTCCAACATGAAACGGCCCTTCGTACGGCGAGTACCAACCTCTACGTTGTTGTAGTTGTCCCGCTGCATATCGCGTTCAATTCCCGGACGTAACAAATATTTGTATGGTCCAAAGTTAGTTTTAGTACCAGACCAGCAGTTGACTTAGCGTGATCGAATAATTGGTATGCATAGGTACGTACGTGTAATCTGTACCTAAGTTACGTATACGTAACTTAGGTACAGATTACAGCACATTGAGCTAATACAATCTGTCAAAATTCTTTATTAGATTTTCATCTTTATCGATAAAGCATTAAGGCTCAAAGTTGATTGAGAATATTTGATAGTTTCGGGTAGCTTGACCTGTGCAGCTCTCGGCCGTATATAAAACAAATGAGTTAATTGGATTTGCTTCAAGGATTAGCCGCTCCAGCAGTCTCAGGCACGTAAGTTTTGAGGCTGAAACATTAATTATGGTCTGTCCATAGTTTTTAGGATAGATACTATTTATCCACAGGTGTATTATAATTATGCCACTTACCCCCACTTGCCCTTACACTTACACTAGCGGTGGTATAACAGCTACTGGATAATACAAAATCTTGGATCATGAACGGACTTCGAAAGCTCATCGCAGTTGTCGCAGATTTCGGGGTCACCATGGGTTCTGGCCCGATCCAGTTTCAGGTTATGCCAGATCAAGAAACAATGAGGCCACTTCTCCAGGGCAAAATTTTCGAAGCGAGTTATTGAAAATGACGGCGATGTTCCTTTTGAAAAATGCAGGTGAATATTTCACCAGCTTGTTAATATGAATGAACATTAAATTTGTGAACTATGTGATGGCTTTCTCAATCAACAACATTAATTTCGTTGTTTACGCATTTGTTGTCATATAAAGAGTATGTTTTCAAGCAGGTCATTTGAGGGTGCCGTAGGCAAGCTAGTCAGAACGTCCAAGCGGCCGTGATTGCTTATATCTTGGTGTGGTATGTAGTCCCATGGTGTGGGTATCCTGGTTAAGTCGCTTCAAATTTTTGTTAGACAAGTGTCTCCTCCCCCTTGGCAACGCGATAGTAGTAACATTATTTTTTGTGTATGCAAAACCCGAAACACGTATCCAGTATTTTTAATTTAAGAATCATGTAAAAACAATATAATTCAAAAATAATAAAAAAACAAAGTTATGAGCTTACTATTCTACTTTGTTAACCCAGCAAACTCATGGTCAAAACTCCGCACTGGCGCAAGTATTAAGTATGATCTATCGTAACCGCTCGGTAACCACTCTGCAACAATTTGTAAATCTATTTGGGAAAAAAATATAACATGGGTGTAAAAATTATTGGAATCGATTCAGTTGCTTATTCTCATCAAACTGTATCAACTATATTCCCCCTTAATCGGCGAACACATTTTTGTCAAATGATTGCGACTAGTTGGGATCGTTTGAACCGAACGGACCAATGGGCGGTCCGAACGATACCAAGTGATCCCAACTAGTCGCAATCATTTGACAAAAATGTGTTCGCCGATTAGGGGGGTTTAACACGTATGTAATGATTTTAGAAGGCAAACTATCACAGCTGAGTTGGTTTTACAAGAAATATGTACTAGATCAAGTAACTTTTGCGGTTGTAATGTATAAAAGAACATGATTCTTCATCATGAATGGACGCATGGTTCGACAAGTACGTGGTCGGCTTTTTTTGATACACTGGATCATGATTACCTTCAAAAATAAAGGTAACCTACTACGTTTATGTGGTCATTGAATACCTCATATTGAATGTCGGTACTACTTGCATTGGTACTCTGTAACCTACTAAGGTTACAGAGTACCAATGCAAGTATTGAATGCTCAAAATCGGCGTGAGTTTGAGCGCTGCCTGTCCTGCTATTCAGTTTCAGTATTTATCAACTTCAACTCTTGATTAATGGCCTCAGTGGAATAGATAGGTACCACAATTATGCCAATAACACCTGTAACAAATTATAAAAATTCTTTGAGAATTTTATTTCACTATAATGGCGGATATCGCCAATGACAGTTAAAAAAGACGGCCGCGTGAACCGTTTATGAGGGAGGTTTGAGGCAAAGTCATGATTTGGCTACTTTGCTGTGATATTTCAATGTTCTTTATGAATTATTTATTGAATGCACTTTTTACTACATAAATCACGCGCTTTTATTTAGTAAACGACACTATAAATAATTTAAAGGTCCAATGAATAATTAGCGTGACATTGGACTTTAAAATTATTTATGTTGTTGTTTCTGATTGTAAGTCGTAAAACTTTGCCGGCGGCATGTCGGCGGCTGACATCAGAAACTTATTTGGCAGTCAAAATACTAGCACGTCACTACAGCTGAAATGTCGCCGGGCAACTGAGCCGTGAACGCTTGCATACGCTAGCCGCCGACATGTCGGCGGGAATAAAGCGCGGCTCAGGTTGCCGACATGCTTCTTTCAACATAAGGGTCATCATACGGGTTGTGTCAGCGGGCTGTGCCGCCGGCTTTGGTGGGTTGTCAATAGTGTCACTCCCTTAGCATTAGTTAACAGATCACCCCACGCTCGAATCACCTAAGTCTTCACGGTGAAATGGTTGCAGAATCATACTCCAGGCAGATTGACAGCTGATTTGGCCTAACCAGAATATATATCTGAAATAATAATTAATTTCACAATCTCAGATATAGGAAAAAGGATAAAAAAAACACACAGTAGTTTAAACATTTTATTTGTTAGAAAAAAATATACACTTATAGTTATCTCAAAATATTTTATTTTCAGTGTTTATCTCTACATAGATCGGAATTTGCAAATTCCACCGTAGGATTTCTACAGTATACATGTATGATCAAATATCAGAACAACCTAGCAGATACGTTTTAATAATTAATTAGGTATAAGTAGTTATTTATGTACAGACGCCAAACACATCGGCGTCTCTAAAATTTCTTTAATCAATTTTTAGCTTTATCCCTAAAGTATTAAGGTTCAAGGAACAATTGACAGTTTCGAATAGCTTAGCCTGTTGGCGTCTGTAAATTCTATTTTAATTTTGAATACCTATACCCATAATTATTTTAGAAAAAAAAAATCAATAACAAAATACAACCTGATAATGTTATGCAAATTGCGTAAACCTGCACAATATATCTTGTATTAATTATTCAATCAAAATGAATATAAAATGGCCATTACAATGAAGTAACATTTATTATTAAAGTTACCTAGTATAAAAAAAACCCCTGAATACCTGGATCAACTTGGGGAGTCTAGGATTCCGCAGACAAATAGTGCATCATTCCAAAAATACGTATTTTAAATTCTTTATTAACTTTATGGGTGGATCAATAATAGGATGGACAATTTGAGCGTGATATACTTAATTTGAGTGCTTACCAACATAATTATAAACGTTAAAACGTATCCAAAGCTCTCTTCAATTACCCTGCCTTAAAATCTATATAATTAACACGTGTCTAAATTTTAAAGAATTTACAGTTTGATCGATAGAAATAATTTACTTAGACAAATTCGTTTAGGCTGATGCAGTGTCAGTCTGCGGATTCCAACAGCAAAACAAATAAATGTTCGATATAATGTAGATTCTTGACATTACTGACCATTGTAGGAGAAGGGTCGCTGGCAAGAAAATGTTATTGATACCTTAATTCGCAAACCAGCTAACTCAATCATTAGCAAATTTCTCAGGAGCTTCAAACTGTACATTTTTTAATACATCACTTAAGGAAAAATCTAATATATCGTTATTAGATAATATTCTAAGCTAGTATATTTGATAATGTAGACTCCTTTATACCTATTAATTAAAACACTATAAGTAGTGTTTATAAGGAGTTAAACAAAAAGATTTTTTTTATTATTAAGTGAATGTAGAGTTAGGTGATTTGGGAATAAAGGAATCGTTATGTAGAATAATATTGCAACTGTGATATATATGAGGGTAGGGCGGCCACAGCGCGTCGTCCTGGCCATATAAAAGGGTATTTATTGCCATAGATTAATTATTGCGGTCTTTTCGACCTTGCTTACATTAACAGGGCCGGTCGTCGCACCGCCCCGTCCTCAACAGATACAAATTCAGATCTACGTGACGTAACAGTAACTATACTAATAATGTGTACACACGTGCTTTCAGATAATTAAACACGTCAAGGCAGTGATTTTAACATCAACCTTTTACGTTTTGGCTGATTAGAATACTCATCAAAACAAAAATCGCCCTTACAAAGACAAATCTGTGTTTAATTACAAGAAGCACGTTTGTATTGCTGTTTCTCGATACATTAAAACGCGACACAGCAGAGAGACTGCCGCGCCGCACAGTACAGTACCAACTGTTTAATTCAGAATTTATTAAAAAACAGTCCTTTGATAGATCTTACCATGTTATGTTGTTGTTAGTTTGGAATGTTTGTGGCGTTTGTTCAGGCGGCTGATCGTAACGGTACATCGATAAGGCCTTATACAAAACTATATTCAGACACAAAGTTTATTGGGCATATCAGTTTATACAAAAAAAAAGACGCTTCTAAAGCTATGGGTTCCTAGAAGAGTGGTTTTGACAATTAAGTATTAACGCTAGCTGTCAATTATCATAGAAATTATGACAGAGACAAAAGATTTAAATTTTGTAGATTCGTCTATCGTATCAAAAGGTAGTAGTAGCATTTCTATTTCGTTTAGAACCTTTGACACAGTGACTGTCATGAATACAAGTATGAGATAATTCATCTCAGTATGGACACTTTCGCACAACTAAATACAGCAAGACCAGAAGGTTTAACTTAATGTCGAATATTGTTGTTAATGAAAATTTTTACGACGGTTTTTATAATAAATTACAAAACAGCCTTTCTAGGAAAACGCAGCATAAGAGATTTAGACATGTAAATCATAAATTATTTTTTAGACAAATAATCTTAACCCACAAAAGTGTAAAAGTATCGAATCATTTGTTCCGTGGCGCAGTTATTGAGAAGCGTTCTAGGAGTCTAGACCGCTTCCTAAATGAGATCGCGTTACAACCCAGAGTTAGGAATCGTCCTTGGAAAGCAATGTTACTCTGACTAAACTAGACAAGAGAGCTGGTGAAGGACAGGGAAAGGGCGTCAGGCGCCTCGTTCACTAAGAGTTAGCTATTTTTGGTTATCCCACTGATGTATTGCACTCCAATAGGGGAAAAGTACCTATTCGATATCGCCACTAGTTCAATAACTGCCATCAAAATTGTTGTACGAAACTAGGACAAAAACCGCGATGCACCTACAACAATATTATAATAGCGGATGACAGTGCGGCGAACCGACACTGCGGCTTCACATTACAATTGTGTTAACATTTATAACTCCTTTACCGGACTACTAACATCGTCTAAAAATGCACATGTAACTCATAAGACGGACATTCTTGACATGCGACACAGACTAAAAAAGAGTCTATAGTGAATACAATTACAAGTTTTTTCTCAGTTCAAAGTAAACGTTATACGCTTAGTGGAAGCATGTTCATATAGCATACTGGCCAAATCGATGAAGGCAGCCAATGGGACATTATTACTTGATTTATTGCAATGTGTAGCCGGTTGGCTTCGCAGTCAGTTAAGGCCCGGCGGCGGCAGCCTGCATGACCTCGTCGAACGCCTGCTCGAGGCAATGCTTCAGTTCTGCGTAGGATACTACGAGCACGCTTTGTTCGTCGCGAGACATCAGCTCCACCTGAAGGAAGTAAATGCGTTCACAACAGTGAGATATAAAGGAAAATATGATGAAGATAACCTATAAATGATAAAATTCTCAATCTTTGAAGCATTAGCACACCAAAGCCGGCGGCATACATCGGCAACATTTTGCCGGCGGGCTAAGTTGGCGGCTTCGGTCATTGCAAGTCGTAAAACTTTGCCGGGGTATATCGGCGGCTTGACATCAGAAACTTATTTGGCAGTTAAAATACTAGCACCTCACTATAGCTGAAATGTCGCTGGGCAACTGAGCGCTTGCGTACGCTAGCCGCCGACGTGTCGATGGACAACACGCGCGGGCGAAGGTAGCCGACATGCTTCTTTCAACATAAGCCACCAGCCCCCTAATCGGCGAACAAATTTTTGTCAAATGATTGCGACTAGTTGGTATCGTTCGGACCGCCCATTGGTCCGTTCGGTCCAAACGATCCTTGTCGATTAGGGGGCAGGTTGTGTCGGCGGGCTGTGCCGCCGGGTCGGCCGGTCGAAGGGTCACCGGGCGCTTTATATACATACTAGTGATGTGCCGCCTCGTCAAAAATGAGACATTTGGTGTCAAGATCCGCAGATAGGGATACGGATCTTAACTTTCTTACATAATCGGTGTCGATGCGCGCGATCTTGAGTTGAGTTGAGACATGTTTCGTCTTGCATTGCGCGGCGGGTCTTTATTTTGTAGGCGAAGAGTAAGGCGCACTGGCGACAACAATTGCTTAAAATTGTTGGCAACTATACCGGATCAACTCTATACTATACTATATTATACCGGATAAACAATTATTATATTCTATACTATACCGGATAAACAATTGTGAACCGTCAGAATCTCGGCAATTGCAGACGTTAGTGCGCTTTACCCTTCGCCTTAAAGAATTTTATCTATAAATTTCAAATTAATAAGGTAAATAGATCCGTAAACGATCCGCCAAAAAGTAACGGATACGGATCTTTCTTCTGCCTCAGATATCCGCGGATACGGATACGGATATCCGGCACATCACTAATACATACATACTACCTAATCCTTCTAAGGCTTAGGCCGCACTACGGTTAAACCGCTGCGGTTTTTTCCCGCGACTGATTTTTTTGCTACAAAATGCTCGCGGGAAGAAAACGCAGGTGCGGCCGCTTGCATTAGTCTTCTAGGGGCACAAATTCACGCGATTAAAAACCGCCACGGTTTAACCGTAGTGCGGCCTCAGCCTAAGGTCGAGAATTAAAGTTACAAGTGTTTTATTATTAGTAAAGGGTACATTTTTAACAAGGAATCAAGTGGAAGGATAAAGTCAAGGCTTGATAATTTAACAAGGATCGTTATGTCAGTTATTTTATTAACATTTTTGAATAGCGACGTTGAGCACTTTTGTTTGATGAGGAAAAATCATTGAATTCGCATGAGCGTGACCGACCCGACACCGTGATCGTTTTTTATTTTATACTTTTTGTGAATTCTGTGTTTGTTTTTTAATGTTTTCAATTTTGACACCTGTCGGTCAGTCCGACAATTTTTTTTTAATTTATATAGAACCAACATCGGACAGCACGATAGCAGATACGTAGCATTATTATGGCAATTTACACACAATAATACGATTATACAACTTGTTCTAAATTCACACTAAAGCGAAAAGAAAGCATAAAGACGTTTATTGTCATACTAGCTTTCCACTTTGACGTTCCAGAGGTCGCAGTGCAATAAGGTGGACTGACCAAATGCGTTCATATCTGGACACCGGCCTGCATGATGCTATACTCGCGGCCAGGGATCGTAACAAATAGCGAACTATTGCGAAGAAGAGAATAATTCCACAGGGACATCACAACCCTCAGTAATGAGGAGAACGACTTGAAGAGGCGGAACTTTCCAACCGGGGCTTCGCCCGCGTGGAATTCGGTATTTTTGTTTTCCCTCTGGAATATCAAATGTTTCCGGGATAAGCACCCTATTATTTAATCCGGACTTCTAACTTTACGTCTGCAAAATTTAAAAGTAATCGGTTCAGGAGTTACGACGTGGAAGCGGAACAAACAAACTAACTTTTCGATTTATAATATTAGCAAGGATGCTCCTTCAATTGAATAAATATCTAAGGACAACGTAACAACGCGATGGCGCGATGGAACCTGTGTTAAAGTGCAATAAATTGACAATCATCCTATTGAAGCAAAAAGGAAATCTAGCTTAATAAACTGCAGGCGTCGACCACGCGACGATCGTGTCTTTCTTTGAGCAAGGCATTCAAAAGAAGCGCGGCCTGCTGTTATGTATTTATGGTTTATAAATACCTCCCAGGGATGTGCCTTACAGTGTAGCTATCATGAGTTTTTATTACGCGACTCGATCGTCGATATCGAGCGCGTTTGGCGCTCTCATTGGTTGAGAGTTGTTACAACCTTGAAGCGGGCCAATCGATGAGACAAACGCGCTCGATATCGACGATCGAGTCTCGTAATGTAAACTCATGGTAGCCATAGGGCGCAAGAGCGGTTACGGAATTGGTCTTTTAAAAGGAATCGGTTTCACCTTTATGTGCGGATGGTGATAATTGGGGTGCTTTAAGCGAGGTAAAAATCCTATACTTCTCGACCTCGCTCTCCAAAGGTCGGGTACCATTTGAATATAAAAAAAGAACCTATAACTAATTATCATACCTTAGCAGCAGTCCCGCCGTCAAGTTGGTTGAGGCAGTGCGCCAAATGTGCCTGATCGAGCCAAGGCCTTCCATCGTTAGACACCGAGTGGAACAAGTAATCCCGGAACAGCTTCAGCATGTACCGGTCCCCAGTCTCCGACCAAGAAGCGTCTAAATTCAACCTAAAAATAGTCAGGAATGTATTTCTTCACTCTCACTTTTTTTCTCTACATACACTGGGATAAGGAAGAGTATAATGGCATAAAGATTTATTAATACCTTCGGACATAAAAAAAAAATAACTCTGTCATACGGTGAACAAAAACAGAGTGAGAAAACCCGGATTTGGTTTAAAACGCCAATCATATTCGATCGTTGTATAAGAACAAGCCTATTTCAAACAATGGCGCCGATTCTCTTGTTCAACAACTAAACTAATTTTAAGTTAACTGCATCTTTTTCTTTATATTTCACTAGCTTTCCGCCCGCGGCTTCGCCCGCGTGAAGTTCGGTTATATCGCGCTTTTTAGATTTCCCTCGGGAATATCAAATTTTTCCGGGATAAAAGGTAGCCTATGTCCTTTCTCAGGGTCTAAAAATTGTCTGTACCAATTTTCATTAAAATCGGTTGAGAGGTTTAAGCGGGAAAGCGTAACAGACAGACAGAGTTACTTTCGCATTTATAATATTAGTATGGATTTTGTCTGTACCAAATTTCATCAAAATCGGTTGAGAGGTTTAAGCGGGAAAGCGTAACAGACAGACAGACAAAGTTACTTTCGCATTTATAATATTAGTATGGATTTAATGCCCGTATAAATGTGGAGGCCTCAAATATGGATATGGAGGTTCAAATATATTTGTAAATATTGTTACGGGCTAGGGGTACTAAAATGCCGGTTAAGGGTTACGAAGTTTATTGGCAACGAAGGTACAGTCGATTGTAGGCAATGACAAGTAGAATGTCGCTGACGTTGCACCGAAGTCTTCCCTTATGTCCACGAAGTCCGTGTTGTAAACACACAATAACAGTATAGATGTTACTCCACGTAGTACTCACAGTTCTCGTTGCAGTTGTCGCAGTAGGTCTTCTTTAAGATCGCTTCTTAACTGTCGCTGTTTTCGTATCGCTAGTCGAGTGTAGACTGACTCTGCGTCGGCGTCGCGGCGCTTATATAGGCCAGCTGATCGAACATTCCAGAATCCTCTAGGCGTAATAATAATACTGCATAACTTCGAGGTCACCGGCCAAGTAAGTACCTACGATAATTCCCGGAAACGGGTTTCTAGAAATTTCGATGTCGACACTTTGTTGACAAAACTGTTGAGACCTGTACCATTCGATAGGCCGTCCTAAGTCTAGCAATGCGTTTTATTATTGTACCTAGAAAATGTCTAGATCTGACGAAATAGGGCTCAAAAGTGACACACTGCATGTCACGCGATATTGAACCTTATGCCATCGACATAAGGTCCATTCATAACATTGCCCCCTTCTTAGTCATGCTCGTCCCGAGCATGATTTGATCCATAATAGCGAGCTAGGCGGTCTACGTGTACGACCTTCAGCTTCCCTCTAGGTCCTTTCTTAATCCGGTAGGTGACATCGTTTATTCTGGTTACTATCGTGTACGGACCCTCCCATTTGGCTTGGAACTTTGGACTCTTTCCTTTTCTTCTAATGGGATTATGTAACCATACCAAAGTTCCCTCTTCAAATCCGGGCACGTTAGCTTTGCGGTCGTATCGGATCTTCATCTTCTCACTGGTTTTCAGACCATTCTCTCTCACTAGCTCATGTATTCCATCTAATTTACGCCGCAGGTCGGCCACATAGTCGACGGCTAGGATAGGAGTATCGGGAGGTGTTCCGGTTAGTGCATCTATTGGTAGTCTAATTTCTCGGCCGAAGTTGACTTTCGCCGGTGTGCAATTTGTGCTATCATGTGTTGCAGAGCGGTATGACATTAAGAAGAGCGGAATGTATTGGTCCCAATCCCTCTGGTGTTCTTCCACTACTTTGGCCAAATGATTCTCTAGCGTCTGGTTGAATCTTTCGACCATTCCATCTGACTGTGGGTGATATGGTGTTGTACGAGTCTTGTGTATCCCGAGCAGTTGGCAAACCTCTTGAAATAGTGAAGACTCGAAGTTTCTACCCTGGTCAGAGTGTAACTCCAAAGGGATGCCAAATCGACAGAACACCTCGTGAACTAACTTTTTGGCGACTGTATGAGCTTCTTGGTTGGGTACTGCAAAAGCTTCTGGCCATTTGCTGAAATAGTCTTGCATGACGATGATATACCTATTCCCTTCTTCAGTAACAGGGAATGGCCCAGCTATATCGACAGCAACTCTTTCCCATGGTGCACCAACATTGTACACTTTCAGCCGACCTCTGGCTCTCGTTTGCGGTCCCTTTACTGAGGAGCAAGCTACACATTTTCTACACCAGTCCTCAACGTCTTCACGGCAATGCACCCAATAGAATCTTTTTCTCACCTTCTCCAGGGTTTTCTTTACTCCTAGATGTCCTCCGGATACTCCGTCGTGCACCTGTCGTAGCACTGACGCGACTTTATCACCGGGAACAACTATCTGTAAGGTGACCTCCTGTCCACTGGGTGATTCCCATTTCCTTTTGAGAACTTCATTATCAATTATCAGGCTGTCCCATTGGGCCCAGTAACTTTTTGCTGCTGGGCTAAGCGCTGATATTTCACTCCAAGCGGGCCTTTGGCCATGTTTCTTCCATTCGATTACTGTCTTCAAGTCACTATCTTCCTTTTGTGCGTCTTCCAATGATTGATTATCCCAGTCTTCGTCCAAAGCGTTCACCTGGATAATCCTTACGTTCTCTTTCTTTTCCTGTTTGGCACAATGTCGGCAAGATTCTTCGCAAGGTCGTCTAGACAAAGCATCAGCATTATTGTGTGACTTGCCTTTCCGATGTTCAGTGACAAAGTCAAATTCTTGCAGCTGCTCTATCCACCTTGCTACTTGTCCTTCTGGGTCTTTGAACTGGAGGAGCCACTGTAAGGCAGCGTGATCGGTACGAAGTGTAAACTGCCTCCCAATCAAATATTTCTTGAAGTGTTGTAAGGTCTTAACAACGGCTAGAAGTTCTCGGCGGGTAACACAATAATTTCTTTCTGGCTTGGAAAGGCATTTGCTGAAATATGCGATAACGACCTGCCTATCTCCTTGTGTTTGAGAGAGAACTCCTCCAATACCCACATTGCTGGCATCTGTGTCTACCAAAAATCGGCCTTCCCTACTAGGGTAACCTAGTACAGGAGCCTCACACAAGTGAGTTTTCAGTAGAGCAAATGCCTGTTCGCAGTCAGAGTTCCATTCAAATTGACACTTTTCCTCTGTTAAACGATGCAACGGTTTCGCTAACTCGGAGAAGTTCTTTACAAACCGACGGTAATATGCACACAGACCCAAGAAAGAGCGTACCTCAGTTTTATTACGAGGGGTAGGCCACTTCGACACGGCTTTTATTTTTTCAGGGTCTGTTCGAATTCCTTGCGCCGAAATAATGTGTCCCAAGTATCCAACTTCTTTCTGGAATAGTGTACACTTACTAGGACTGAGTTTTAAATTTGCTTCACGCAGTTTCTGGAAAACTTTCTCCAAATTGCGTAGGTGCTCTTCGAAGCTTCGTCCCATAATGATGATGTCATCCAAATAGACTAGGCATGCATCACCAAGCAACCCCACCAAAATGCGCTCCATTAGGCGCTCGAATGTAGCAGGAGCATTGCACAGTCCAAAAGGCATGACATTGAATTGCCAGAGACCGTTTCCAGGACCAGTGGTGAAAGCGGTCTTTTCTTTATCCTGCTGAGAGATTTCCACTTGCCAGTATCCACTTTTGAGGTCAACCGTGGAGAACCATTTCATGCCACTTAGCAAGTCCAAAGTGTCATCTATACGTGGCAGAGGATAACTATCCTTTTTCGTGGCATCATTCAACATCCTGTAGTCAACGCAAAACCTTGTACTGCCATCCTTTTTCTTGACTAGGACAACTGGAGATGACCAAGGGCTGGTGGATGCTTCTATAATCCGGTTTTTCTCCATATCTCTTAACATTTCCGTGACTTCCTGTTCTCTTGCAAAGGGGATACGACGTGGTCTCTGTCTTATCGGCTGTGTATTACCCGTATCTATATGGTGTTTGACGAGCCCGGTCCTTCCCACGTCACCGTCGGTCTTCGAGAAGATGTCATGGAAGTTATGCAGCAGTTGCTTAACTTTGTGACTTTCGAACTTGTTTAAATTACCCTTACAATTTTCGAGTAGTGTCGATACATGTTCCTGCCACTTCTTATCACGTCCCTTTTCGTGCGCCTCTGTTTTTCTCAAAGACGCTACATGATCGCACACACCCACCATGCAATTCTTTTCAAGAATTATTTCTTTGTTGCTAACGTTGATAATGCGTACTTTTGGTTTATCGGAAATCATCATCAGTGTCCTTGCTGTTATCCAGTCTGGGTGATCTCCAGAATCTTCTATTATAATGCAACGTTTACGGCATCCTGTTGTTGATAATCTAATATCTACTAAGGTTTCTGATCTTGGTGGTAATACCGTTCTCCTTAAACAGTACACTGACCCCTGTTTTCCACCTTGAAGAAATACTTCTTGTTCTGGAAAACTCAATACTCCTTTTGCTACATTAAGGACGCACTGCTGTTTCTTCAAAAAGTCCAGTCCTATTATGCAATCATCTGTAATATTCGCTACTAAAACAGGGTGCGTAAATGTCTTATCACCCATTTTCAAGGTCACATTCGTTTCACCAAGGACGAGTACTGATTGGCCAGTGGCGGTTTGTAATCTGCATTGTGAAGATCCTCTTTTCCATACTATGGTCCGAGGAAATAGCTCCGGTCGTGCAATGGTTCTTGATGCACCAGTATCCAATGTGAAACTGCAGGATTTACCATTCAGTTCTCCTTCTATAATGAGACTGTTTCCGTCACCCACTTGTGATACTGTTATAATGGGGGCTACATGTCGACCAGCCAGTACTCGCCCCACAGCCCTGGCTGTTCCTAGTTTAAATCCTCGGCTTCCACCTGTGTCCCAGAAGTGCTTCTTCCCTTAGCCTTCCTGGGACAATTGATCCGAATATGCCCTTTTTCACCGCACTCATAGCATGTTGGCCCTTGTCGGGGTTTCATTTGTGCGGTTACCTCACGAATACGGTGGTGTGGTCGGCCATCTTGGCGTACTGCTTCCACCTCCAGAGCGTGTGTCAAGGCTGCCTTCAGAGTCTGATGGTGCCCCAGACGAACCGCAGCCCTGACTTCCGCATCTCGAATTCCATCAGTAAAAGCTTGCACCGTAGTGGCATCAATTGCTCCCGGCGTTGAAGCATACGCCTTCCGAACAATACGTTCTATTTCCGATGCCCATTGTTGCAAACCCTCACTGCTTTTCTGTGTGCGGTCGCGAAGTTGAGCCCTGTAGACATGTTCCAGGTGTTTCTCTCCATATCTAGACTCCAACGCTTCTAACAGACAGGCTAGGGTATTGCAATCGCCGGAAATATTTTCGAGGATTTGGACCGCCTCACCACGCAGAGCAAGCGTAAGGGCGGTTACGGCTTGATCGTCGTCCCAATTGTTGCCTTTTGCGACCTTTTCAAACTGTAGACGGAAGGCCACCCATGACGTTGTCCCGTCAAAATGAGGTACCTTGAAAGTCGGCAAAGCACTGGGTACCGGTACCATCCCTTTAATAACCCCTTTTTGTACCTTCTCATGCAAAAATTCTACTTCCTTCCCAAACTCCATGATGGTATTGTCTAATTTATCGAAACGCGCATCATATTTGTCTATACGAGCGTCTTGCTGGTCTATGCGCGTATCTTGCTGGTCCATACGGGCATCTTGATGAGCTGTTTTTATTCTGAGTTCATTGACTTCTTCTTTGGTTTTTTCCCATTTTTCATTTAATTCTAATACCAGTTGCTGGGATTTTGCCTGGGATTCTGCCGCGCTTTTAATTATTTGTGCCTGAATTTCTGCCTGGGATTTTGCCTGTGATTCTGCTACACTTTTAATCTGTGCCTGGGTTGCTGCTTGGGATTTTGCCTGTGATTCTGCTACTATGCCTTTTATTTGCGCCTGGGATTCTGCTATACTCAGCTTTATTTGCGCCGTCAAGTGAGCCAGTAACACCGATAAATCGAATCCGCTGCTTCCGGGAATAGTGCTGGTACTAGGCGCACTCACATTCGTCGGTGTTACGACGGCCGCATCTTCTACGGGTGCAGGGACACCAAGCGATTCTTCCTCCTGACGCGCCAAATCCATCGCTGCTTGTCGTCGCGTGCGAACTCTTTCGTCTTCCCTTGGCGTGACCGGCATGCCGCTTCTGACACCAATTGTTACGGGCTAGGGGTACTAAAATGCCGGTTAAGGGTTACGAAGTTTATTGGCAACGAAGGTACAGTCGATTGTAGGCAATGACAAGTAGAATGTCGCTGACGTTGCACCGAAGTCTTCCCTTATGTCCACGAAGTCCGTGTTGTAAACACACAATAACAGTATAGATGTTACTCCACGTAGTACTCACAGTTCTCGTTGCAGTTGTCGCAGTAGGTCTTCTTTAAGATCGCTTCTTAACTGTCGCTGTTTTCGTATCGCTAGTCGAGTGTAGACTGACTCTGCGTCGGCGTCGCGGCGCTTATATAGGCCAGCTGATCGAACATTCCAGAATCCTCTAGGCGTAATAATAATACTGCATAACTTCGAGGTCACCGGCCAAGTAAGTACCTACGATAATTCCCGGAAACGGGTTTCTAGAAACTTCGATGTCGACACTTTGTTGACAAAACTGTTGAGACCTGTACCATTCGATAGGCCGTCCTAAGTCTAGCAATGCGTTTTATTATTGTACCTAGAAAATGTCTAGATCTGACGAAATAGGGCTCAAAAGTGACACACTGCATGTCACGCGATATTGAACCTTATGCCATCGACATAAGGTCCATTCATAACAATATATTAACAAAGGAACCGATCAAGCCGTGTTGACAGACAGAGTTACTTTCGCATTTATAATATTAGTATGGATTAAGAAAAGGATAGACGATAACATTTGTCAAATTAAGATATTATTTGACAGTTTAAACATGGCGACCAAAAATACATCAATTCACGTCAGGCGCGGAGCAATTTGACAGGTCTAAACTGACATATTATGTTCTGTCCTTTTCTTAACAAAATAGAAAGTTATAGACGCACTGAACTTAAATTTGGTTTGTTTTATGAACAAGGGAATCGAGGCCATTAGACAGTTATAGTGCAAATTTGTCAGTCCATTTTTTTTAAACCATACCACTTATCCACGCTTTGTTTATTTTAACTTGGACGTGTTCTGTGCTATACTAGTTTGTTTTAAGTTAATGCTATTAGTTTTACTAGTATACATATGTAAAGAATACCCTGTCCGACCCATAATGGTAATAAAGGTTACGTAAACACATGACCAAATATAATATAAAATTCTACGTAATCATCATAGTAACAATACTAATGAATTTTGAAATTTTTTTTTTCCCGCGAATTAATTCCAACGTCTCCGAAATTTAGTAATTTTAAAAAAAAGTGACAACACCATTTTGACGGTATTATTAATGCTCTGATTTATTAGGGGATTTTTTTTAAGTTTAATCCGGGGTTTTGGGCATTAGTAGAATGAGTTATCGATACCTAACAATACCTTCACGGATCGGACAGGGTTTTCTTTACATATTGTATAGGTACTCCAAGATGATCGTTTGAAGATCGCTTATCAGTTGCAGTGTGAAATCACAATAGAACAAAATATGCAGATAGGCAGGTCATTGTCGCAGATCACAATGATCGTTTCCTGGGCTTGATCGTATGTACGCGAAGAAGTGCATCTGATGCTTTAGTAAGGCGTTCTGAATGCACAACGTTAGAGTTATTCTGTCAACACGATATAGATTTTCACAGACATAGACAAACATACATAACAGGTCCATAAAGTTCTCACTATTAGGTTGTCTGTAAAAGATCGCTCTTAGCGATAAGACCGCCCATTGTGTCACCCTTTGTAAAATCTTTTTATTCATGGTCTGTAAGGGGGATGAGGGGGAGTGGTCCGTTCACAACGCGAGCCTACAGCGGACTGGTGGAAGGCACATGTCTTCAAGAAGTTTCCCTTCACCGTTACGAGAGTAATGGGTAATGCATTAATTTACACAGAAACAGACAAAGGTATATGAATTCTTCTGTACGTTAAAGGGTGTTGGAACTATCGAACTAGTTGATAGCCAAATTGGACAAAAAATCGCTTTAGAAGTTTGTGTAAAAGGGGATACTATTGGTGGTTACTAATATGAACATTCCTGCTGTATTCTTGAACATAGACAGTTCATAGCCCAGTCCAGTGCGCCAGACTAGACGGACTGTCACTCACTCTGGCCTCTCGTTAACAACTCCTAATTTGATGAGTATGCGTAGCAGTCTTCCATTGTCCATCTCGCGAGCCAGTTGTTCCTCAAACACATCCGCGCGTCGCTCCAAGGCCTCCACCTATAATCATATTAGTATTATTCCACTACCTTTTAATAACTAATGTTCTTCCCTATTCAACTTACGTGCACAACACCTCATCCTTCGGTGGTGAAGAAAACAGGAATTTACTAGGAAATGATGCAAATTCGACTACTAAAGCCACAAAAAACACAGTGGTAACATATTATGTATGTCAAAATATTCGTGAATACATACGACATGAGTAAAAAAAAGCACATTTTCACTAACAGTTATATTCTAGTGAGCCGAATTGCAATATAAATGAGGCATTTCGTCAAGCACTACTAAAGTATTCCACTTACCACACCCGTAGGTTGGCTTCAAATAAAAAATTAAAATAATTAATTTCTTATTCCACGAAGCACACCTATGATCCACAAACCTATCATTCGCATAGTGCGGGGACTAAGAAATATAAATGTAGAAAGTAGAAAAGATTTATAATTTAAAATTCTAACATCATTCAGTTCCATTTATAATGGTGTGACAAAATATTTGTAATTTTTGTTATCTTACTATTTAACAGATTGTTTTGTTAGGGTTTTTGTTACTAAGAAATAGGGGACTAAGGTCCGTATTAAAGAACGTCACTCAAAACTCAAGCTTTACTTAAGTGTCGTTTGAAGCCTTTTGATTGGTTGAAACTAGTTTTAAGTAATGCTTAAGCAGAGATCAATGCTTGAGTTTCTTTCTGGAATACGGACCTAAGTGCGAGTGATACTCGTACCCGTAGGTGTACTTCGTGGAAAAGGAAATGAATTATTTTAAAATGTAATTTGAAAGCCACCTATGGGTGTGCTAAAAGGAATACTTTAGACGTGCTTCGTTTGGGTGTGCTTCACGGAATAACTCATATGAATCAACTGCAGTAAAAACATAAACATTAATGAAAAGTAGAAATATACTTTCACATAGAAAATGTGAAAGTTACATTAATATGAATATATAAATTTACCTGTGTGTAAAACCTTGCACCTATCATCGGCATGAGATCAGTGACGGAGCGGCGAGCGGTCGACGACGACAATAAATACCTAAATGGAAGTTAACATAATACAGAAACAACAATCGCTAGTGTTGCTGTCACAGTTTGCCCATATAATGTCACATATAGGGGATGCAACATCGAAAGCTTAAGCAGTACCTAAAAAATTCAGGACTGAAGTATAACACCGAGGACTAGCGGACAAATATAATATAATGATCTACATCCATCCAGTATTAGACATGAACAGACGCATCAAGGAGCCGGTCACAAATACCACGACCAGACCACAACGACAAAATGCGTCGGGCGCTAATTTGTATGAAAATGCATATTCTAAGTCTATTCACTTGGACCACATTTCACCGTCAATATCAACCGTGTCGCAGCTACAAAGCAGGCCCAACGATCTGCCCGTTTGCATACACTAATCACAATGTGACCACATCGCAACTACTAGCGTCAATGCAATTGCAAGAAGTTTCAGCAACATTATTCACGTGTAACTCAAGGTAAAACCATAAAATGGTTTTGATTCGGGCCGTAAGTGTGTGAACTGTTTAAATGCTTATTTGAAATGAGAGTATTAGTTATTCTTCAGCACGGGTTCAAGTCGCTTAATAAGTTAGCTACTAAAGCCACGCAACCAGTTTCGGCAGACTTCGGGGAGATTGTGGTCCGACACGGTGATTGTTCAAGTTTTTGATATTAACCTGCCAATGTGAAATGATAATAACCTCTTTTTACCACGTACGAAAACAAGACAATTTATAGCTGGTGGATGGTTAGTCAGGGACTTTTGCACAAATTAAAAAAAAAAAAACGTAACGGAAGTTACAATAGGTTTTGTTGGGTAGGTTCCTGATAATGTCAACAAGGGGGACAACAGCATGTTAACAACAAGACCTATTTAACCGGTTTATCCGATAGTCGTGAACAAAATAAATGATTGAATATGCGTGATGTATTAAATGGGTAATTTTAAACTCTGCTCGAATTTAATTTAAGGCACGTCCACGAGATTTCAACCACTTCATTGACTAAAATTGGAAGTGATAGCAGATACAAAACTCATGATAGCAGATTTACCGTGGCCCGTATACAGCACCTCACTCGACTCGAAGCATTACTTTGACTATACCACTCACGGCTAGCGACCATGGTATTAAGGTCTCCGGAAATGTATTCTAAAATTGTAGTAAAAAATACAGATCTATACTAATATATAAAGCTGAAGAGTTTGTTTGTATGTTTGTTTGTTCGCGCTAATCTCGGAAACTACTGGTCCGATTTGAAAAATTCTTTTTGCGTTGGATAGCCCATTAATCCAGGAAGGCTTTAGGCTATATAACATCACGCTGCGACCAATAGGAGCGGAGCATAATTAATTCCACGCGAACGAAGTCGCTGTCGGCTGCTAGTATTACATATTTTAAAAGCCAGATAAGTGATTTACATCAATACCAAATTATTACCTACTCAAGTTATCAATAAAAACCTTTTGAAAAATTTGCGTTGACTGTGTGATTATGCTAAGTTTCATATACAAATAACAGAGTCATTAAAGGCAATTAGCACATAAATATTCTGGACTTGTTAGCAATGTGACCAGTACCAAAAGTGTTCAGATGGTGTTGCGGATTGGATTGCTAACACGTCAATACTGGTCTTGGAGTAAAGACTGATTTTCACGGAGCAATTTAATTGAATATCACGATATCTCGAAAGCGATGCTTTGTAGAAGAAAAATGTTGAGATTTGTAGATAATTTTACGACCTACAAATTTTGTCTGAACCATTTTTCGATAGTTCTCGTTGTTTCAGAGATATACGCAAAACACGCAAATTAGTGACCTTTGACCTCGAATAAAAAACAACGCACAAGCTGGATCGATGGGGTCTTTTGACATATTATTTGTAATGACGTATTCAAGGCCGATGACAAGCGTGGGGATTATGGAAATGCCCCACAATAGAATGAAAGCCATGGGGGAGGCCTTTGTCCAGCAGTGGACCTCTATAGGCTGAGAAGAAGACGAAGAAGATTAGTCAAAAGTAATCCAACCAATGGATATAAAGCCGATTTTAGGTTTGTCCTACCAGAGAGAATATTATTTGTTCGCGATTCGTAGCCCGCAATGTAACCATATCCTATTATAGATATATACATATATATTTTTTATTATTATTATGGTTAAGTTGTATTGGGTAAGGTTCTGTAATACGGGCCAATTTTCCCTAGAATGATGTTTTCAATATAAAGTGATACATAATATTAGTGAAATATCGTGTAAGTGGCCCTCATTAATGAAATTAATTAAGCAAGAAAAAGAAGTAAAGGAATTTTAGGTCAAGGTTCTAGGAAAACTGTTGGAGATTATTTCGCAATTTTTCTGACATACAAATCAGTATGTAGGTAGGATGTAGTATAGTTGTACGTGACTGGACATTCTAGGCTAAACTGTGAAATAATCTCCATAAATCATTTCAGAGAGAAGTTCTGAAAGGTTACATGGTACTATAACGATTTGGCCATACAGTATCAGATTCTTAAGGTCGGCAGAGTAAGTCCGCGCGACGAGCTCCATGGAGGCGGCGAGGTTGTCGCAGTGGATGGTGCGGCAAGCTATCGCTAACGCGAGCCGACCCAACGCCGTCAAGTCGTCTTGTTGAGCCTGTCACATAAATATATACAACTTTATTTTTTGTTTATGCGAACCTGAATATAGTTTGTTCAGAATAATCAACTGAATCGATTCCAATCATTTTTCCACCATGTTATTTTTTTTAGACATACATTTAGAAATTGCTGCAGAGTGGTTACCGAGCGGTTACGATACATCATACTACTTGCGGGCGCGCCACAGCTGATACCAGAGGTCAACGCACTGCACTTGCCCGCCCGATCGGAGCTGATTTTTACTTATACAACGTTATTTTCACTTTATACGAAACCTGAATATAGTTTGTTCAGAATAAGCAACTGAATCGATTCCAATCATTTTATACCATGTTATATTTTTTTTAGACATACATTTACAAATTGCTGCAGAGTGGTTACTGAGCGGTTACGATACATGATAGCACTTGCGGGCGCGCCACAGCTGATGCCAGAGGTCAACGCACTCCACTTGCCCGCCCGATCGGAGCTGATTTTTACTTAGACAACGTCATTTTCACTTTATACGAAACCTGAATATAGTTTGTTCAGAATAAGCAACAGAATCGATTGCAATCATTTTTACTCCATGTTATATTTTTTCCGAATACATTTAGAAATTGTAGTGTGGTTACCGAGCGCACAACACAGCTGACGGTAGATCATAATATTAAGCGCGTACTCATAGCTAGACAGCTGTACTTTGACTATATTTTTGTTGGGACAACCAAGTCGAATAGTAAGCTGGTTTTTCATGACATCTTTTTGAAATTTTGTACATATATTCTTTACTTAAAAATAATGGACACGTGTTTCGGGTTTTGCATAAACAAACAATAATATTGTTTAACATAACATTACGCCTATATTCCCGCCCCGCAGGGTTAGGCAGTTACCTACGCTTCACTTACAGTACACACCTACATTCTCCAATTTTGTCTAATGTAAAAAAAGTGTTTTGTATACACATGCAGACAACAAAGTGATCCTTTTTGAGGTCAATACAGAGTACTGTTACCATGGATTCAGTTCATCGATACAGATCTCCATGCATTAAAATTTTTAATGGAATATTAACAATCATCATCATCATCATCTCAGCGTTAATCCCAGTCGCATCCGCAGTTTTTTCAGCTTTGGAGTCTGGGATCCGCTTTACCAGTCTTACTGCTGATTTTGGCTAAACTTCGACATTTTCCGTGAAGCGACTGCCGTCTGACCTCCACAACCCGAAGGCGATATCAAAGCATTGCAGTTAGACAAATTGTTAGACTTTTGAGGGCTCCAACAACCCGTAACGACTGCCACTAGATGTTCGATGGCAACCAGGACCAACGGCTTAACGTGCTTTCCGAGGCACGACTATTGAATATGATGGAATATTTACAATATTAATATTTAAAAAAAAAAAAAAAAACGCGTTGCCCAGCACTAGGAATTTCTCCTGTATCGTGGGTGCGTTTACAAACATATAAACTCACACACAAACAGCCAGACCCGGAACAACTACTTGTAGATCATACAAATATTTAATCCGTGCAGGAATAATACCGGCGATACGCAGCGCAGCGGTCAATAACTTAACCACTGCGCTAACCTTGCAGTAAAATTCGCTGTTGCATAAACCGCTTAAATATTTCAACGAGGTTTAGAATCATGTTCTGAATTCATGGTTACAGTTGAAGCATCTCTGCTAACCAAAAAGCTTCATCTTTCTTGTATGTATTTAGGATAAATGTTCAAAAATCTTACCTGCGCGACGTCGTTAGTATTAGCATGAAGGGCGTCTGTAATGCCGGACCACGACACACGTACGCGGCAACCATTTATCACCACCTTCGTGGGTTCAAGACTAAGGAAAAAACGGGCGCTGTTAGATGTACGTGCATAGACCCACGCCTTTTTCCAAAGGGAATAAGCAGACACAGAACTGCTACGATTTTAATGTACATTTTTTGCTTTGTTACGACTTCAGTATAACAAGATATAGTCTTAAATTAAATTTTTAAAGTGATGGCTTTCGACTTTGCACGGCAGGGTAATTGGGTAACACATTATGAGTAGCAATGGGTTTCATTTTGGCTGTTCAACAACATTCATTGCGTTTTTTACGTTGTTGGGCAGACACATTGTCAAACATAAAGAGCGATGGAATAGCAATAAGCTTCAAAATGATTACAACTGATAGTAACACTGTGTTACGCAATTAGGGTACTGGTGGGGGCTGGATGGATTGGCCGGTTATAGAATATTATCCATTCAGAGACCCTTTGATTGGTCTGTGTTTTTAAATTGAATCCTTGACAGAATATATTGGTTAAGTACATACGTACTCCAAGGTATCAAGGATACATGTCAAAATGGGATGTGATTACCATAAGGGAGGACGTCAAAACAAAGGCAGTATGACCACGAATAAAATTCAGACAGGAATTGTTTCGTGCTTGGTGTTTCAAAGTTTTTTCTCTGTCAGTCCTTGCTCAAGAGTTTCTTTCTGATTTATCAGACTAGCTTCATTTGACCACATTCTATATTGGACTGATAAAAATACTACGAAAAGAGTTTGAACTTTAAAGGAGACCATTCACACTCCATACAGTGTTAGGCCTAAAAGCCTAAGTGCTAACTAAAATAAATACCTCAGAATTGTTGGGTATGTTACTCCGAGTGTTTTTCATTATAGCACTTAGTCTCAAAGTGTACTATTCCAAGAGAATGCTTAAGACGAAAAAGCTGGATCATACACTACATTTTAAAAATATTCTTACTTGTTGGCGAAATAACTAGTAATAGCTTGTTCGGATGACAAACTAGATCAGGTATTACAATCACTCCTGTCTTAATATACTTATAAAAAATCTAGCCTACAGAGAAAAAAAATAAGTTTAGTATCCATTAGCCGAATCATGAAATAATAACTAAAATCATAATCGATGGCAGGAGTTTTGGCGGGAAAGTCAAGTGTCACGCTCGTTTTTTATTGGACTTTTAAAATTATTTATAGTGTTGTTGACTAAATAAAAGTGCGTGATTTATGTAGTAAAATGTGCATTTAGTAAATAATTCATAAAGAACAGTGAAATATCGCAGCATAGTGGCCACATCATGACTTTGTCCCAAACTTCCCTCGTAAGACGGGCCACGCGGCCGTCTTTTTTGACATGAATAATTCATAATTACGTGACATTGGCTAAATGCACAAACCGTGTGAAACCAAGAAATAAATAAAGATAATCGATAGCACAAGATGATGATCAAGCGCAGGCATTGAGTTATTAATAGTTTTGCAGTATTTCCAGCATCTATCAAATATTTTTTAAAGTAATATTTCATAAAAAGTAACATTTTTTAATTCAAATAATATTTCAAGTATTATACGTAGAGACTTGTTGTCATATTAAAAAATACTTTGAATGGCCTCCGCAATAGAGGTGACGCCTTTATTTTTGTAGGCCGGTATTTTGACTTTTTGGCCCAAAATGAATGATCTCCTTTCCAATTAAGAAACTGAAAAATGTACCTACTGAATGAACAATTTGATTCTCTAGCTAAATATTACTAGAGAATGAAATATGCGTGCTGCCTGTCAGGTAATTTAGTGTATAATGTCGGGTATCGTACCTGCACGCAAGTCCGGCGGTGTGTATAGCCCTCAGGGCCGAAGTGAGCTGTACTATGTGACTCCACAACACGGCCTCGGGCAGCAAAGCTCCGCTTGCCACCGCACGGAGCATCGCGTTTTTCTGTTTGTGTTGAATAATTAATTTTTAGTGAGGTTTGAAAGTACACAGAACATCAAGCTACTACAATCTGTCAGATTTCTTTTTTAGATTATCAATTTTACAGCTAAAGCATTAAGGCTCAAGATTAATTGGGGATATTTGGCAGTTTCGGGTAGCTTGACCTGCAGCTGTCGTCCCAACATAATATGACCTTTTCCTAAAGAATCCGGTGAAAGTGTAACCAACCCTTTCCGTTTTAAATTCTAACGTAAACTCTCACTAAGGCGAATTAGTAGCATATTAATCTGTATTTGGATGGTCTTAACTTTTTATCTCCCATTTTTCCCCGAGTTTAAACAATTAGCCTTTTAAATACGATTCAGAATTTAATGTGGCATTTTTTTCACTCAATTTAGATTTTATGATCCATATGTTTACATTTTCAGCAGAAAGTTTTGGAAGAGACTATAATTATAATGGTGATGTATTTATAAATGTGATTGCAGTTTGCTATTTATTATGTTTTTAACGCTGATTGTTAAGCAGCCATCATGTTTTGGTGCAGCCCTCCCCCCACATGCATATGCTGTCAGGTTCACTGAACGTAGCTCATTAAATGAGCGTCATGAATTGTTTTGCAGAAGAACTTGCTTGTGCCTCACCCAACTCAAAAACATGTAATAAAAATGCGCATTTTCTTAACTTTGACTGCAAAAGGTTCATTAACATATTTGTAAAACAATGAAAAAGCTCATTTATCGCAGCTAACCTTATCGAGGTAAAAATATGTATTCATGTTTGCAATCTGTTGACTACCTACACCAGTCAGTGTTCTTAATATAATCTAATCAATTCTGAGATCAGGGTCAAAGCTAACGAATAGATCTTAATGTTTCATTAGTTGTTGTGTTGTGTTGGATACGCCTATTTGTTTGAATACTATGGTACCTAAATAAGAATCAATTATAATTGTAATAGGTGTAAAAATAAGATTCTGCCGTTTTTGACTATGCGGACGAGCATTATCACGTAGGAGAATAATTTTTTCATATCTGGAGTAGTAAATGGCGCGTTTTTCCTCTTCCTTCTATCTTCCTCCAATAATGCTTCTAATTCCGTGTCTTTGTACGATTTCGGTCCTCCACTACGTTCTTTATCTTCACGGTTTCTAAACGTTTGAAACCACCCACGACAAGCAATCAATGGGCCTCAGCTGCAGATTTCTTTGAATTAAAGAAGTAACAAAAGTTCCCGCAAATGACGCTTATTCGGCACAAAACTTGTCATTTTTGCACAAAAATAAATATGTGATACTGGCACAGAGTCACTAATACTCGTGTATGTTATTACCAGATGACCAAACTTACGATATCACATTTTACATCTGACAATTTCAACGAAACCTTTTAGTGAAGACATCTTTTTTTAAAAGGCGGAAACTTATTCGTACACCTAATATTAAGAACTGACACACACAAAAGCGTTGCGGTAAAAATCATCGAATACACTCTTAAGAAAATTTGCAAAGTTTTTGCGGCACACCCCTGTGTGTGCAGTTACGAAGAAAGGCGACCTACAAACCTGATGAGTATATGGACGGGGTGCATCCGGGTCGGAAGAGAACGGGTCATGGAAGGCTCCATTAGCGTCGTTGCTCGAATTGCCGGCTCCACCAGACAAGTACTTGTTCATCAGTGTCGTGCACGCGGGGTGATAGGTATAAACTAATACCATCGCTGTCACACGAAAAACATAACAGTTCAACAAATTATTATAAGTTTTTTTTGGGTCTATTGTTAAAACCAATTTTTTTATTAAACCATATTTCCTAAGTTTCTTTTTTTTTCGTAAAAGTCTTAAGATCCTTTCCAGTACACAAACTTAAGGATATGACCCTACGCTGTTTTAAAGTTCACGAACCAATCTAGAGGTTTCAATTTCAATCTGTATAGAAAGTTTGAATACTTGGTTAAAATATTTATTTCAAAGTCGTCTATTACTTTGATGCAGTTTATGAGTCCGTCAGTGTAGAAATGTATACCATAATCACTACAATAATGGAAAAATATCACAATAACTTTTGAAGGGCACTGTTTTGTAAACTCATCCACAATATCAAGGCCTAGGTATGTAAATCAGTTGAACAAATCAATTCAGTGCATCAATGTTTTCCAGAATGATCAATCGTGTCCTTCTACGTGACCACATCGGATTACAATTTCAAATTGTTATCAATAATATGATAGCAATTTGAAATTGTAATGGTACCACATTATACATTTCTATTAGCGTCACCTCGTGTATTTTTTATGTTGTAAAAATGCATCAGATCAGGATGCATGTTTCAGTAATTGATATATTTCGAAAAGTATTTCTTATACCGGTTTACTTGGAGACAAAACGGTCTCCAAAGCCTAGAGCACAGGCGTAGAGTAGCCAGCCTTTCGGCCTTCTATAGTGTGTGGGTGTGAGTGTGCGAGGGAATTGCATAATTTAATTCCACCATCGGACGACCCGTGGTACGGCAAGTTTCCACCCTTACGTTGTTAACACCCCTACGATCCGGACGAAGCGTTTCGCCTCCTCTTTTATACCGCGTACATTGAGGGACTGGAACAGTTTGCCAGCGGCGGTGTTTCCGTCTGACTACAATTTAAGTGTCTTCAAGGCTAGAGTGAATAGGCCCTTAATAAACTAGTGCGCTTTACCATCAACGATTGCGTCACTGCTTACCATCAGGCGGGATTGCGGTCAAGCGCTAGTTTATAATATATATAAAAAAATGCATATTAATGCAATTTGTGCATCAACTTCATCTGACATAATATGTATTCCAAGCATTCAACAGGAACATTAAAACTACCTCATCCATCATCATCAGCCTCTAGCAATGCATTGCTGCACTTAGGCCTCTCCAATTTCACATCACTTAATGCTATTATTTGACATTCTTATTCAGCTACCACCAGCCAGCCTACAAAGATTTTACTCTTTATAGTCTTATTGTATTACGAATATTAAATTTGTAATTTATCGGAAAAAGCCCAGAGTCAATGCTATGTCGATGATGACATTAAGATCGTCCCTCGATTTAAAACATAATCGGCGTTGATTGGGTATAGTAAGGTTTCGTATCAACGTAAATCTTTCGGGTAAACCATGACACTTTCACGCTTAATGTAAGTGTAGTGACACATTTGCGGAGCGTACGGCGCCGAAAGCTCAACGGCTGAAGTGTCAGTCGCAATATTCAGTTGTTATGACAAACCAAACAGTTAAACGCGGCGTCTTGTTCAGCGCGCTACGCGACGGAAAGTTACGTGGCGTCATCGTCAGTCTGTCTGTGTCGACACTTTATGGTGTGCGGTTTTTGTGATGTACCTGAATTGCCCAGAAAAATGGATTTAATTAGAATATTAGTTATAATAGAGGGCATAGAGGACGTTGCCGCTCTTCGCTACCGACACGCGCGCGATGCACAACACATACCGAACGTTCAGACACCACCGCCGAACTTTCGGTCGCGCAACGCATCGCGTGAATAAATAAAAACTTTTTTACAAAAAGACAACCGACTTCCAAAAACCACTACAAAGTGAAAAATAACTAATTTCGGAAGTCGGTGTCTTTGGTTTTGTATATTAATTTTGACACCGACTTCCGAAATTAGTTATTTTTCACTTTGTAGTGGTTTTTGGAAGTCGGTTGTCTTTTTGTAAAAAAGTTTTTATTTTACATTTTTTAGTTGTTAAAAGTACTATGTATTCAGTTGCATCCGGTCAGACTGGAAGCTGACGCAAATATAGTTGAGAAACGACGTAATTTTGTTTACTTTAATTTTTACCCGTAAGTATTCCCTCAACTGCCTATAGCCTGCCTATCATCAAATTTATTGCAGACCATTATTTTAACCCAATGGGTGCAAAGGTCTCATCAATATAAATGAATTGAGTCCAAATACAAGGTAGCTACTGTAAATCGTTTAGGAGTTCCCTGAACTGACCTTTGTTATCATTATCAGCTCCATAATGACAGTCACCACCTATCTAAATGTAAGGTTCTTGTCAATACAAATTATTCAAGCACAAACGCAAGGTAGCTGCTGTGAATTTTTGAGGAGTTCCTTCGACTGTCTCCCAGCTCCATCATCAGATCTACTCCAAACCTTTATTAAATTGTAGTGCTTTAAAATACTTAATGAAAATGCTAAGAAATGCACTAGTCGCCCCTGCAATTTTTGAAAGTTCCCTTTGATTTCTCTGGTCTTCCACCAACAAACCCTGATATCCTTATCATGGGACCACCTTGGGAACGTCTTCTTTCCAACAGAAAAAGAATAATCAAAATCGGTTCATAAACGACGAAGTTATGCGCGAACAAACATAAAAAAAAGCATATATACGGTCGAATTGAGTAACCTCCTCCTTTTTGAAGTCGGTTAATAATAATAATAATAACACTATTAGAGGATTCAGGTCTAGGCTATCGGCTGAGGAGAGGTGGTCAGGTTATATCGCACCTCCTCTACATGGATGACCTGAAACTTTTTGCTCCCAACAATTCACAACTGAACGAGCTACTGAAAATTACTGAAATTTTCAGTAGCTCCATCAGGATGGAATTTGGTGTGGACAAATGTGCGGTCATGCATGTAAATCGAGGAGAGATTATGGAACCCGTGGGAACCCAACTCACGAGTTCCATAAACCTTAGAGCCCTCTCCGCATCCGAAACCTATAAGTATTTGGGTATGTCGGAAGCGTTGGGTATCAATGTTACTGACATGAAGCAATCGTTGAAAGAACGTTTCTTTGGCCGCCCGAAGAAAGTACTTAATAGTCTTCTATCCGGCGGAAATAAGGTGCGCGCTTTCAACGGTTGGGTCATGCCGGTATTGATGTACTCTTTCGGCATACTCAAATGGACTCAAACCGAGCTTGACGCCCTTGATAAGAGGGTCCGTACGCTACTGACTGCAAATCGATTGCATCACCCACGGTCATCGGTTATGAGGCTGTATATCCCGCGAAAATGTGGAGGTCGTGGCTTTTTAAACGCCAAGACTCTCCACAATCGCGAGATATGCAGTCTCAGGGACTATTTCCTAGAAACCGACGTGGGGATGCATCGAGATGTGGTCGCGGCTGACAAGGGCCTCACTCCGCTCTCCTTGGCTAAAGAGAACTGGCGTAAACCAGTAGTGCTTGACACAAATGATCGCATGGAGGTATGGAAGAGCAAGGAGCTTCACGGACGCTTTTTCCGAGCCCTACACGGGCCCGATGTAGATTTTCAAGCGTCCGTAGCCTGGCTACGTTTCGGTGACCTCTTTGGGGAAACCGAAGGTTTTGTCTTTGCAATTATGGACGAAGTTATGATGACAAACAATTACCGGAGATTCATTGTGAAAGACGGCACAGTTGACATCTGTCGGGCATGTCACCGGCCGGGAGAATCAATTAGACACATTATTTCCGGGTGTTCTCGTCTAGCTAACGGAGAGTACTTGCATAGACACAACCTTGTAGCCAGGATAATTCACCAGCAACTTGCTCTTAAATACAAACTTGTGGAATCGGAGGTGCCGTACTACAGGTATATACCCGACCCAGTTCTCGAAAATGGCCATATCACATTGTACTGGGATCGATCCATCATCACTGACAGGACTATTATTGCCAATAAGCCTGATATAGTGCTGGTGGATCGATCAGAGCGGCGTGCAATGATTGTTGACATAACCATCCCACATGATGAGAACCTCGTGAAAGCTGAGAAAGATAAACAAACCAAGTATCTTGATTTGGCTCACGAGGTTGTCGACATGTGGGAAGTGGATTCAGCAATCATTGTACCGATAGTCGTGACAGCCAATGGTTTAATTGCCAAGAGCCTCGACCAACACCTCAGGAGGCTCTCGTTAGGCAGCTGGATCAAGGGCTTGATTCAGAAAGCGGTACTGCTGGACACGGCTCGCATCGTCAGGAAGTTCCTCTCTCTGGAGCCCTGACCGCCGGTAGCTTGGACCCTGTTCCCGATACCGGTGGGCTACTATTTTTTTATATTTTTAAATGTTTTTTATGTATTTTTTATGTAGAAATATTTAAAAATGTAATTTATATGTATATACAATGAAATAAAGGAATAATAATAATAAATTGGCAACATCAAATGTCAACATCATATTTTCATCCATATCAAATATATTATTTTATATCAGTTTTTCTTTTCCATATTGTGATATCTTCAAGAGAAAACCCAAGCCCAAATCCAAAATAATAAAATTCAACAACAAAAACAGTTTCTATACACGATGGAGAAGTTTTCTACTCGAACCAAACCAACCCGTTGGAAATGACATCTGTCATGTCATGTCTGAAAATACAAACCAGAAAAATATGTGAATAATATGATTGTGCGATGTTGACAAGATCTGCCGCTCGAAGAGCACGCCCACCATCTCCGGACTCGTTGCTCAGCTCCGCCTCGCCGCCGCCGGCCTCCAGCGCCACTGTAAGTGCTGTGACGACCCCGGCCGTGGCAGTTGCGTCGAGCTCGAGCGACGAGTACTTCTCTCCGCCGACGACGCCACCACCTGCACGCCGACGGGGAGGACGCCGGCCGCCGGACCGCTTAGGACCTCGAGGCCCATCGGCTTCTGACAGGGTCCCAGCTCCCGGCGGTAGTGTGCAGCGCATGAGATGGACACAATCCATTAATGAAAATGTCATGCGCTCATACTATGGGGCTACAGAGGGAGGAAACAACCTGACCGCGTACCGTGTTCGAATGCTCTCTCTGTTTCAGGTGCTTGAGCCAGCTGTCAACGTGTCGGCGCAACGACTGTCGGATCAGGTACGGGTTATCCAGCGTAATCATATGTTGGATGATACTGTGCTTGATCGCCTGCGAAACGAAATGCAGAGTAGCCGTATCATTGCTCACCAGTCGCAGACTGCGGAGATACCACCGCAGCCCACAAACTATGCTGACGAGGGGAGTAATGATAGGGCTACCAATGTAAGTACCCAGTGCAATGAGGAGTTAATAAATGCTTTGGAGGCTGCGATTCGGGAATATTGTTTCACCCCGGCAGAACTAAGACCACGCCTGCCCATGCATAACAGAAATAGGGCACTGATGGCTGCTCTGGATGCGCAGTTATCAGATTATTTTGATACCTGCGAGGACCTCACTGATACTCATTCAATCCTGTACTGCGCAGCTGTAGCAGCTTGTCGTGTAGCTCATGTCAAATTTCCCAGTGACTCTAGAGCTACACGACCTAAACCAGTAGTACCAGCTTGGCAGCACAAGATTGAACGTCGTATTGGTGGGGCCAGAGCACTCATCGGTAAACTAATCTGCTTCAGGGAGGGTAATACTCGTCCCAGAGTGATGCGCTTTGTGAGGCGGGCATTTGCATGTACAAATATCAGCCCACAAAATTATATGGCCCGTGTCACGGAGCGCATCGACTTCCTGAAGCAGAAAGTGTATGCATGGGCGAACCGTATCAGAAGATACAAATAAAATTCTGATTCTGATTCTGACGAGTGGAACGGTACACCCAGAATCGCACCTTCCAAAGCAATGAAAGGTGGGTTTATAGGGACTGGGAACGACCAGAACAAGGTGTGACTGACACGTGCCTACCGGATGATGATGCCATGTGTTCATTTTGGCGCAGTATCTGGTCGGTACCTGTCAGTCACACTGAAGGTGTCTGGGCCCGGGATGTCGAGAGAGCCTGCGATCCAATACCTGAAATGGGGGCTATTACCATCTGCCCCCAAGATGTAGCTTGTGCAGTCCGTCCGTTACCTAACTGGAAGTCTCCAGGACCGGACGGGCTGCATAACTTTTGGATAAAATGGTTTCCAAGGTCGCACGCTCGCTTGGCATCTCAATTCCAGAGATGCTTTGGTGTCTGGTTCGTTACCTCAGTTCCTAACTACTGGAATAACCCACCTGCTCCATAAATCAGGTAGCACCGCGGAACCCAAAAATTATAGGCCGATCACCTGTTTACCGACGGTCTATAAAGTTCTTAAATCCATTTTGAAAACTAAAATTAACAAACATATTGACAGCAACTCCATCATGTCTGCCTCTCAAAATGGATGTAAGAGCGGGTCCCGCGGTACTAAGGAGCTACTCCTTATTGATATGGCCATTAGCCAACAGGTTCGTCGTTCCCGAAAGGATCTGTCGACATGTTGGATAGATTATAGGAAGGCCTATGACTCAGTCCCACATACATGGCTCATGCGGGTGCTGGAGTTGTATAAAGTGGATGCAACTCTGCGCACCTTCCTGATGTCGTGTATGAAGACATGGAGGACAGTCCTTCGCTATCCAGGATGTCGAAATATTCAGAGGAATAGCGAACCGATACGGATCGAGCGAGGAATATTTCAGGGCGATAGTTTGAGTCCACTTTGGTTTTGCTTAGCATTGAATCCTCTAAGCACACTATTGGAGGATTCAGGTCTAGGCTATCGGTTGAGGAGAGGTGGTCAGGTTATATCGCACCTCCTCTACATGGATGACCTGAAACTTTTTGCTCCCAACAATTCACAACTGAGGGAGCTACTGAAGTCAGTAGCTCCATCAGGATGGAATTTGGTGTGGACAAATGTGCGGTCATGCATGTAAAGCGAGGAGAGATTATAGAATCCGTGGGAACCCAACTCACTGATTCCATAAACCTTAGAGCCCTCTCCGCATCCGAAACCTATAAGTATTTGGGTATGTCGGAAGCGTTGGGTATCAATGTTACTGACATGAAGCAATCGTTGAAAGAACGCTTCTTTGGCCGCCTGAAAAAAGTACTTAATAGTCTTCTATCAGGCGGAAACAAGGTGCGCGCTTTCAACGGTTGGGTCATGCCGGTATTGATGTACTCTTTCGGCATACTCAAATGGACTCAAACCGAACTTGACGCCCTGGATCAGAGGGTCCGTACGCTGCTGACTGCAAATCGATTGCATCACCCACGGTCATCGGTTATGAGGCTGTATATCCCGCGAAAATGTGGAGGTCGTGGCTTTTTAAACGCCAAGACCCTCCACAATCGCGAGGTATGCAGTCTCAGGGACTATTTCCTAGTAAACGACGTGGGGATGCATCGAGATGTGGTCGCGGCTGACAAGGGCCTCACTCCGCTCTCCTTGGCTAAAGAGAACTGGCGTAAACCAGTAGTGCTTGACACAAATGATCGCATGGAGGTATGGAAGAGCAAAGAGCTTCACGGACGCTTTTTCCGAGCCCTACACGGGCCCGATGTAGACTTACAAGCGTCCGTAGCCTGGCTACGTTTCGGTGACCTCTTTGGGGAAACCGAAGGTTTTGTCTTTGCAATTATGGACGAAGTTATGATGACGAACAATTACCGGAGATTTATTGTGAAAGACGGCACAGTTGACATCTGTCGGGCATGTCACCGGCCGGGGGAATCAATAAGGCATATTATCTCCGGGTGTTCTCGTCTAGCTAACGGAGAGTACTTGCATAGACACAACCTTGTAGCCAGGATCATTCATCAGCAACTTGCTCTTAAATACAACCTTGTGGAATCGGAGGTGCCGTACTACAGGTATACGCCCGACCCAGTTCTCGAAAATGGCTATATCACATTGTACTGGGATCTATCCATCATCACTGACAGGACTATTGTTGCCAATAAGCCTGATATAGTGATGGTGGATCGATCAGAGCGGCGTGCAATGATTGTTGACATAACCATCCCGCATGATGAGAACCTCGTGAAAGCCGAGAAAGATAAACAAATCAAGTATCTTGACTTAGCTCACGAGGTTGTCGACATGTGGGAGGTGGATTCAGCAATCATTGTACCGATAGTCGTGACAGCCAATGGCTTAATAGCCAAGAGCCTCGACCAACACCTCAGGAGGCTCTCGTTAGGCAGCTGGATCAAGGGCTTGATTCAGAAAGCGGAACTGCTGGACACGGCTCGCATCGTCAGGAAGTTCCTCTCTCTGGAGCCCTGACCGCCGGTAGCTTGGACCCTGTTCCCGATACCGGTGGGCTACTATTTTTTATATTTTTAAATGTTTTTTATGTATTTTTATGTAGAAATATTTAAAAATGTAATTTATATGTATATACAATAAAATAAAGAATTAATAATAAATACATTAAATGCGTTTTAGCTGAAAAAACCGCCCGAAGGAAAGTTAGGCCCTACGCCGAACGCGGTGTAATTGCGGCTGATGTGTCATAGAGTACTTGAAGTACACTGCGAGCTTATTTAGCCGAACTTTCGGCGCCGTACGTTCCGCAGATGTGTCGCGACACTTATATTAAGATTAGAAAACAGGGTGTAATATGCTATCTGCCAGGGCCGCGGGTTGTACGAAACAGACATCGTGGTCCCAGGCGCGCATGCAAGAGAATGAACACGGGTGGGCTTTAGTCAGTGGACACGGCCTTCCGCTGCGCAAAGAGCGGGATAAGTCATTTGATGATTTCCCACCCTAAAAAAATATTGACATGATAAACAACTTAGAAAAATATTGGCTGTTTGTTGTAATAGATTACAATGGTGTAATTCAACAGTACACAATAACAAGGAATAATTGGCAAATCTTCTATGAACCCATCTTGATAGAACAAACTTAAACACAAATGCCGCGTAACGTTATATATTTGTTTTGTAGTCAATTATCAACAACTGTTTGCATTGTAGGGTGCGTGGCTACGCTTCAGTGCAATTGAGAACAATCTGAAGACAATGATATACAATTGACAGAACTATCAGAGCAATTATGAGTAATTGATATTGTGCAGTCTGCCAATCAAGACACAATCATAGCCGACCGCAAAATAAATAGACTCAAGGACTGGAGAGTACTTGAGTTCTAAAGCTAAAGGGGGGCAAAATCCTAAATATTGCAGCCGTGGGCAGAGTTAAGGACCTATGTTACTTTCGGTAGCATTCGCAAATGCTACGTTTAAGTTTTTATCACAATCAGCCTTTTTCGAATTTCGCTGAACTAGGATGAAAAATGTACAGTAAGGGTCAAAAGGGCATTACCACTTTTGAACTTTATTGCACAAACAATAAATGTCAAAAGTAGCACTCCACTTTTGAAGCTTACTGTAAAAGTGTGGCGTGACACATATATAATTTTAAACTATATAAGAAATAATGTACATATACAAAGTATTACAGTTTACGTTTAAAATGGCAGTAGTTAAATGGTGAATCCCGTGTTTACGTTGTGAATCAGCAGAGTTGAGATGGCAGCCTTTTCCTTCAAAACTATCGTAATTTGATAGCAAAAAAGATATACAGCTCAAAAACTACATACCGACTACGGCGTTATTGTCTTCCAAAACGGTTGCGGAGATGAGGCAGGTATTCACTCTATGTAAACAACTGGGAATTACCTAGACATCTACTATCGGCTATATTGAAAGTCGATCCCAATAATGTTGGCAGAAGGCAAGCAGATGATGGAGGATGTTTGGAATCAGGAAATCCACTAGGAGAGTATAGCATAGGGTTAGTCGTAGTAACAATCCTATTCTTTTTCCAATAGGTACAATAGGTACGTCGGGCAAATTCGATAAAGAACAGAAATAAACAAAGGCAACGACTTGAAAAAGGAGATGTTAACAACATTTTTAAGATACATGAAGAATAATCCTACTTTCTAAATGTAAACAGTTTATTTAGATATTTATGATTTGCATAGAACGCTTAACCGATTTTTAATGAAATCTGACACATATGTAAGCTAATTTCCTAATAGGTTAATTTTTTGATACATATAGGTACATATATAATAATATATAGTCCATACTTATAAGTATTATAATGCATGTGTTATGCAGTTGATTTGAAAAGTAGTTAAAATACGCAAAATTGTATTGACTTCATAGTCTGAATTCCACAATATGTGTTAATACCTGGATTACATCCGTCTCTCCTTTTTTGTAGGACTCCATCATCATCATCTCCGCGTTTAGTGCCGGTTGCATCTGCGGCTTTCGTGTTGGAGCCCGAGATCCGCTTTTTTTGTCTACTACTGTGACTAAAACGTAAAATTTATGTCGACTTTTTTATGGTTTTTCGAGATAACAAGTTAATATGCATGTTATTTTAGTGATTCTATTGAAATTGTTAATAAATAGTTAGCATGTAAAAGTCGATAATCATGTAAATAATAGGAGATTAGTAAAACGTCAGTTCTGATAACCCTAAATTGGTTTGTTTACCTCTATTCTTTATCGAGCTTGGCACAAATATAGTTGGAAGTGTTCTGAGTTTACTAGTGGATATCTTTCGGTTTAAGGATAATGATGCTCAGTAAGTTTTTGTCTGTCTGTTTAGGACAATTCGAAACTTTGTGCTAATTAACTAATCTAGAAGTTCGTTCATAAAATCACCTTTTCCAAAATTCTACGTACTTTCGGAAAATAAAAAAATCGATTTCTCCAATTATTCTGCAATATATGCAATGCATACTCACAATGATCCCCAAACGCCTTGGTAGTGAACCAATCGTGTAACTTAACAACATTGGGATGGTCGATCTGTTTCCACATCTCCAGGCGTTTAGTGACGGAGGTGGTGTAGGAGTGAAGGCGCCGCAGAGCGTAATGTTCACCAGTCTGCCTGTGGGTCGCGCGGTATGACGTCGCGATGGCGTGTGGGGCTGTACTCTCCAAAGGAGTCAGTTCCGAGTACATCTCCACGTTTTCGGGTAAATCTAGATGGAAAGGGATAAAGTAGGGTAAATAAGACTCGATCATACGCATCGACCGCGTTTGGCGCTCTCATTGGTCGAGGGTTCTTACAACCTTGAAGTAGGCCAATCGATGAGTCAAATGCGGTCGAATGGTAGCTACAATGTTCCTATGCAGCCGAAACTGTGAACTTCATTTCACCTGATGGTGGAGATTGGTACTAATGACATCTGATTTCACCTGTTTCTACAGGTATATTTTTAATGAATATTTCGGTGATTTTTACTTATACGACGTTATTTTTATTTTGTACGAAACCTGAATATAGATTGTTCAGAATAAGCAATTGAATCGATTGCAATCATTTTTACTCCATGTTATATTTTTTCCGAATACATTTAGAAAATGTTGTAGTGTGGTTACCGAGCGCACAACACAGCTGACGGTAGATCATAATATTAAGCGCGTGCTCATAGCTGGATAGCTGTACGTTGACCATATTTTTGTTGGGACAACCAATTAAGATAACAAGTTCATAACTTTGTGGTTTTTCATTATATCTTTTCTGGACGCTTGTTTCGGATTTCGCAAAAACAAAAAATACACACGTATATATATAAACTTCAGAAGCATAGATCTACATACCTGGATACTGACGTAGATCGGGTTGCAGGAACACATCGTCATTTCTCTCGTAAATCTCGGAACGGATCGTCTCGGGCATGTAGAACGATGTGGCGAGACCTTCATAAAACAGACAAAACGGTTATAGGTATTTTGTATCTACATTGCTCTTTTATTATTCGTATTTATGCTCGTAAATAGAACATCATCACAAAAATACAGGGACTCTTGTGACCTAAAAATATGAAGGTTTATTTATACTCGATGATTAAAATAAAAATGATGATTAAACAGTCGCTAATCAGTAGTCAACTTTAAGCAACGTTGATGAATAAAGAGGTATATTATAATTTGATAGGTATAATATTTTAATATATGTATAATACACTTCTGGACACATCTATTGGCCCACCTTGCATTTTCAGTTTCGTTTGGTCCTAGCTAAAATTTTATATTAGGTCGAGTAAAAAGTTTTTATGCAGTTTTGAACCTGACACAATCACAATTTCATTCAATAGTCTTTTTTTGAATTTCGAACATAGAATTTAAAGAAACAAAAGACAATTTGGAGCCTGTTTGTTGATATCAAACAATCGAATACTAAGAAAACTTGATTTCAATGTTTTACTCGGATTTAATTCTTGAAAAAGTAATTGATATCTTTGGTTTTGCAACAAACATCACTTATTCTTAACATTAAGGTGAGGTTCTATCAATAATCTATGGATACTACACCTGAAGTCGCCGCCCAAGCTTTGACACTTATTCAGGCCGGACACAGCCAAAGAAATGTGAGTGCTCAACTTAATTTAAGTCGATCTGCGGTCTGAAATGTTTATCGGAGGTACCTAGAGACTGGCGGCTTTGTTCGTCGCCAAGGAAGGCCACGATCTCGGGTCACAACTGAAAGGTAGGATCGATTCATCGTGACGACCATCGAAACCGATCAACCGAAATCGTCACCTTACCTCCATTGAGATACAAAACCAACTTCGCGACTTGTACGGAGTATCTGTGAGCGCTCGAACTGTTCGGAGAAGGTTAAAAGAACGTGATATGGTACCACACAAACCAGCTAATGGGCCCAAACTTTCGCGAGCCCCCCGAACAGCGCGCCTTCATTTCGCAAGCACTCATTTAAATTGGACACAGCAAGATTGGAGCCTTGTACTCTTTTCTGATGAGTCTAAAATTGTGTTACATGGCAATGATGGAAGGAAGAAGGTCTACTGACGTAAGGGAGAGCATTTCGCACAATGCTGCTTTGAAGAGAGGGTTTCTTATGGCGGTGGCTAATGGACTGTCTGGGGCGGTATATCCGCGAGCGGCAAAACTCAACTTGAGGTTGTTACAGGACCACGGCTGCCAATATTAAATGCTGAAAGGTACATTCGTGAGTGCTTAGAACCTCACGTGATACCATACGCGGACTATGTGGGCCCAAATTTCTTTTTTATGCATGATAATGCAAGAGCCCATACGGCTGGCATCGTCAGGGAATATCTTCGGGATGTGAACATCACAGTTATGGACTGGCCAGCCAGAAGCCCAGACATAAACCCCATTGAGCACATGTGGGACGAGCTAAAAAGACGTGTTAGGGCTCGTCAGCCACTTTCCCAGACGATGCGCGAGTTGAAAACTGCCATAGAAGAGGAATGGGAGATGATCCCTCAAAATTTCATAGAGCGGTTGATAAACTCTATGCCTAATCGTATAATAAATAGCTGTGGTTGATGCCCATGGAGGCAACACGCGTTATTAAATTAAACCTTTATTTGATAAAACACGTTTTTATTAAAATCAATTGCCTTTAACAAGGCGCATATCCGAATTGTTTGGCGTAGCTCCATATGTTATGGTATTCAGAATTCAATTTTAAAACAATACGATCGAAAAAGATGGTAAAATGTATCAGGTTTAAAACTGCATCAATAGTTTTTGTTCAATCTAGCAATCATATTTCGGTAGGGGCCATCGAAACCTAAACTCTAAGGTGGGCCAATAGATGTGTCCAGAAGTGTAGTTAATAGTTATACTCATATACTCATGACTCCGAAAAGAAAAATATAGGTGCTAGGCAGCACAGCTTTCTAGAAGCGAACATATTTAACAAGAATATATAATATCCGCTTAATAACACACTTAATTGATTAAATGACAGACGAAGCCAAAATTCATAAAAAATTGTCCAGCCATGTGAGCATGAAGCAGTAACAAACAGATAAACACACTCACAAACTTTCGCCGTTATATTAATGTGATTTAGTTGATATACTGTTAGAATATTTAACTAAATAAATAGATGTGAATAGAGAAAAGCCACCAGCGACCCACGACGACTCACGACGACAACTTCGACGACTTCGTTCGCGTGGAGTCAATTATTCTCCGCTTCTGTTGGTCGCAGCGTGATGTTATATAGCCTAAACCCTTCCTGGATTAATGGGCTATCCAACGCAAAAAGGATTTTTCAGATCGGACCAGCAGTTCCTGAGATTAGCGCGTTGAAACAAACAAACAAACTCTTCAGCTTTATACACATACTAGCTTCCGCCCGCGGCTTCGCCCGCATGGAGTTCGGTTATATCGCGCTTTTTAGATTCCCTCGGGAACATCACATTTTTCCGGGATAAAAGGTAGTCTATGTCCTTTCTCAGGGTCTAAGGATTGTCTGTGCCAAATTTCATCAAAATCGGTTGAGGGGTTTAAGCGGGAAAGCGTAACAGACAGACAGACAGAGTTACTTTCGCATTTATAATATTAGTATGGGTTAGTATAGATTCGCATTAGCATACAACACAAATATTGTAAAGTAATACATTCTATAATATTATGTTTCCTTATTCAGACACTGTTATATAAATAGTATCTAAGTATAAAACAAAGTCGCTTTCCTTGTGTATGTAAGATCGCTTGAAGCTCTTCTAAACAACACATCAAGTTTTATATGGTTATCACCAACCATGATTTAGAGAAAAGTTTTCAAGTAGGTAGTATAATATATTAAGTTGGTAATAAAGGGAAGGTAGAAAATAAATATCTTATAAATCGCACCATAAATGTACAACGTGTAACATAAAGGGTATATACATAACAAAGGCATGGCATCTTTACATGACATCAAACGATATTGGAAGGATTTTTTAATCCTATCTCTTTATGTTAGGAAGTTATGAGGAAAAACACCGCCTGTGATAGGCTACTATCATACTAGTCGCACAGAGATATTGAAGACATTTGTCGGATTTTGGCAAGTAACGTGACGGGTAACGAATAGTTATTAACTTATGTAGTGTGCTGCCACGTTTGTTATGATTTGATTTTAAGAAACACACGAAACCGAAAATTTGGTACCAATTTTTTGAGTATTTTATTTTGAGTTGAAACCCTTCCGATACCGTTTGATATCATCTAAAGATGCCATGCCCTTGGTATGTAAATACCCTTTTTGTTACACGTTGTATAACACACCATTACCATCAATTTGAAACATATTGGTAATCCGTTGCAACACCGATGATATCGCAATGAATGATGTTGCACTGACAAAATGAAACCCACTGCTACTGATACTGGGTTCTGCAATTATCCCACTGAAAACTCTTTATTTTCATTTGTCGCAAGATCAGAGGACTGCACCAACAAAACATGAGATAGGTCGCTTGTAAAAATAATTACATACATAGAAATACAAAAGGCTCACTCGGCACAATACCTATATAATAACTAATCGCATTGCAAGGTGTAATTTGAAACTTCATCACATCCGTTGTAGCACAGTAGACAGAACAGTAGGTTATCTAAGGCCGCCCGCCGAGTTATTTGCCTACTCTTGCGTTGATGCCCAGGGTTGTCTATTTAGCTTTATGTCCCTTTTAGCTAAAAGTAAAAGTGGTGGTAACCTCAAGCGTTAGTCGGTCACATCTTACTATAATTTTATTGAGTTAATATTATGATTAAGACGCCATATTTGTATCAAACAATACATAATACAATAGAAAAAAAATACTAATTTGCAGTAGTAGGTAATTATCGTGAAATTGCCCTTATTACACTATACGCTACAAATACGTTTACCTAAACGATATTTCGTCCTCAATCCTCTGTTTTATAGGAAAACTAGACTTCTTAAAATAAACTTCAGCTCTAAACATAGTATTCAGGAAGTAAATTTAGGAATACATTTATAAGGAAAAATGCGACTCGAGTACGCTCTTAATAAAGCAAAAAAACTGTGAAATAAACAATACAAATATTTTCTAATAAGATTTAAGTATAAGTAGGTACTTATATTTCTGGTTCATTTGGAATTATGAAGAATGAGAAGTCCGGGTTTGCTAAATCGTTATTGAGGCACCCGAAAACACTACAATATTTTTTTCCCCTTTTTGTAGTCATGATACTCGTAATAATTAATATTATGATAAGTGGCCGGCGAGAATCGACGAACGCGAGCGTGTGCGTGAAATCGCGTACCGACACGGCGCGCGGCGCGCACGCTTACATTCACACCGAGAGCGGCACGTTTGTATGAAGATGTTTTACTGTTCTGTCTACTGTGGTTGTAGTAATCATTATTAAGAATAACCATTTCGCTCGTTAAGCATTTTGGACTAGTTAACAAAGTCATGAATTCTTGACGGCCAGAATGATTTTCGTTAAACGCACGATAAACATGGTCGTCAGGACGGTGGTTTAAACACAAAACAAAAATATAAAGTAATTTATAACAGAGCCAGCATCAAAACTTGAGAAAATCTTAAGATTAGCATTTGCATTTGACTATGAACATAATGAACTGATAAACATATGCATGCTGGTATTATTTTGTAATACATACTAAGAAATCAATAATATAATTTTATAATTCCGGTTAGCTAATAAACGTCGGCAAAGTCATAACATGTCTATGCGCTTAGAGAACCATTCGCACGTCTTGAACTCGAAGAAACATCAATTTCACTCATGCTCTTGTATACAATATGTAAATAAAACCCCGTCCGACCCAAAAAGGTAATAAAGGTTAGGTATACACATGAACAAATAAAATATGAAATTTTACATAATCATCATAGTAACAACACTAATGATTTTGAAATGATCTTTTCATTCCGCTTCCCCAAAATTTGGTATTTTTAAAAAAAGTGACAACACCATTTTAGACAGTATTATTTGAGTGATGATACCACGTGCCACGTGCCCTGCCCCCCTGCGCCCGCGCATGTATGCCTAACGCACATTAAGTTACCTCGCTTGTTTGAAATTATATTTTCTTTTAGGGGGATTTTTTTTAGTTTAGCCCGGCTTTGTAGGCATTGGAAGAATCAGTTATCGATACCTAACACTACCTTCACGGATCCGACAGGGTTTTCTTTACATGTTGTAGATTCCTCATACCAAAAATCTATTTTGGCCCTTTTTAAAATTCTGCACCCACTGCGAAACGAGGCTATTAAATTATGGTAACGTTTGTGGCTAGCCCGTTAAAACGTCACCAGTAACATAGTGTAATTTTTGGACCATAGTATTTCATTTATCCTTCACGGTTTGTGCTACTACGAAAATGCAATTAACTCATTACAATCATGCATTCGGTTCTACAAACCATTGATAAAACTATCGGCATCATAAAGTTCGCAATAAGCTATATAAACCATGCCCTAAGACAATTTAACATGACGTAAGCCTAGACTGACAAATGATAATGCTACTCGCCGCGAAGTGATTTTCAATGGCGACCGCTAGAATAGCAAATCGAACGAATTGCGTATATTTATGCGCATATTCGCGCGATTTATTCGGTGAAATTAACATAAACGACTATTTACGTGTTTCTAGAAAACTCGGACACGGTCAGATGGCTGACACTGGGTTGTTCTTTCTAGGTTGCCATATTCAAACCTTGTTAGGAGACAGCAGATCTGAGGGTCAATTTAAAACGTTCAAAATCTAGTAGCAGTCACATCTCGGCGACAAATAAATGTCAAAAAAGTGGGAAAATACAACGTATTTTCTGACAGATTGAGACTGAGATCAGACAGTGAACGTTGTAAAAATTAGTAAAATTAGCCCTCCGATATAAGGTTCCTTGTCACTTAATCATCATCATTTCAGCCGAAAGACGTCCACTGCTGGACATAGGCCTCCCCCAAGAATCTCCACGATGACCGGCCCTGCACCTCCCGCATTCTGCGGTTTCCCGCGACCTTCACCAGGTCCACCTTGTCGGGGGCCTACCTACGCTAAGTCTTACGGTGCGTGGTCGCCACTCGAGAAGCCGTCGGCCCCATTGGGCATCGGTCCTACGGGCAATGTGCCCAGCCCACTGCCACTTAAGTGTTGCAATTATTCCTCGTCACTTACAATCAAGTAAAGAGATTACGCTCATCAGTCATAGTTTGCCTAATAATGACCTATGGGCCAATCTATACTAATATATAAAACTGAAGAGTTTGTTTGAACGCGCTAATCTCAGGAACTACTGGTTCGATTTGAAAAATCTTTTTGCGTTAGACAGCCCATTAATCCAGGAAGTCTTTAGGCTATATAACATCACACTATGACCATTAGAGGCGGGGGGGATATAGAAAAAACATTTCGAAACCTACGCGGGTGACACCGCGCGACTCAGCTAGTCTCCAATAAATGCGCTTGTTACAATGATGCAGCGCTCAACTCCTCTCACAGCTCAATTACCACCACAAGGTACGGCGGAAGGAGACTCCTTCAGATTCTGGCGCGTTAATGAATACATGTCGCCGGTTCACAAGACCACCACGACAATTTGCATTTGATTCGCAGCTGCCGTAATAACGGCTATCAAGAGCAATTTTACAATTTCCGTTGATGGAAATAACAAGCTACCATTGCGCTTGATTTCCTGTATAGGAAGACTGATATCAGTTACAAGCGCATCTATTGTCATGCAGTCAAGGGATAGGTGATTTAATCTAAATTACTTGTTTATTTAATCTCAAGGAAACAATGTATTTATATATTTTACTATCACCGGAGATAGTACTGTCGCTGTGCCTATTAGCATGCTTCAAATTATGTAAAAAATATAGGCAGCAAACTCCTAGTAATTAATAGAAGTTGCATCATTTGCGGAGCATTCCACATCTAATTCATTGTTTTACTATTGTTTATTTTTAGCTGCAAGTATAATATAATCAATCGCCTCTGTGCGCAAAATTACAATACGAATATTGATCAATATCGTTCACACTTCTTATAAATAGAAATAGCTACAAGTAGTTCTCCCTTAGAAAGTCAAAGTATAAAATATGCAAAGCATTGTCGCAGGTGGAGCGCGCGCCAGACAGACGGATAGGCACTATTTATTCCTTGTATTAATTTTAATATAATCTCGCGCAGTGTGTATAATGCAAAGCGCATAAGGGACTGCGACAAATTCTAGGATAATAATAAGTAATAACAACAACAAAAAAAAAAACAGAATAGAAACCTCAGCTATAAAACATAATTGTGCACGAATGCACATAATACCATACATAGTGTACAATGCAAGTGCCGATTACCCGGGGTGATTAGATCGACGATTGCTTCGTTCTGCATATCTGTGTTATTGACCTGCCGCACAGCGATATTTATTTAAATTGATCCAGTTAAATTGAGAAGTCATTATATAACACTACGCTACTTATTGAGCGATGAGACAAGTAGGTACCTCTAAGGTCAAATTCAACAAACATCTCGCAAATTGACGACGTGGCAAGGCTACTGTTTTGCAAGACGATAAAATAGAAATGTTTAAACAAAATCCTTTAATTTAGTAATTCGCTGTTGTTGTAGCATGTTTATTTTGCTGACGCTATGCACATCTGGCGGCATTTTACTTAACATTTACTCAATGGGTAGAGTTTTTCGTCATTCAATTTACTAATTACAAGTTACGTTTTACGTCGCAATAAAATGGAATCTAACATGTAGAAATACTTGTATGATGCATATTAGGAATTTATGCGTTTGAATAACTTAAGAATTCATTAGCAGTTAATGTGTTTTTAATGAGATATCGACGCCTGAGAGAGTGAAGGATGAGTATAAGAAGGTACGACAGTAAATCATCTGGAAGTGGAATTTTAGATAAAAAATATTGTTTTTACGCCAACATTATACTATGCGAAAGAGTTTAGTTTTGTCCAGTTTAAGACCCACAATATAGATTCAAGAATAACCACCACAAGGCTATTAAGAATCTGAAAACAATAATGACCAGCATTCAAATCATCCATTACCTGAATTCGAAGTCATAGGCCCGATGTGGGTTGGAGTTCCAGAATAGATCTGTGTGGCGTACGGCGATGCAGCGCCGGCGCCAACCGCTCCGCTCAGGCATGAATCAGGGGCTCCTGAAACAACAACACCAAATAGCTCACATTATTAAAAAGACACTTATAATTGGGTTGTGTTCTAAAAACTAACTTAATATCCATCAGATAGATTTATAAAAAATATTGAACACGTATTTTTTATTTTTTTCTTTCATTCAATTACTTAGGATATATTGAATTGAAATGTCGCATGACGTCACGCCGTAATTAGCCCCCACTCCGTTACTTTAATACGCTATATCTCAGTAGTTTTTGGTAATTTAAACAACATAAAAATTACCGGTTTTAATTTTTATTATTATTTATAAGACGGACTAATTATTTTTTTGATTTTCATACCTTGGATACATCCCTATTATGTACCAGATGATCCTAAAAGCTAAATCTTGAGGTAGTGGCGGTCATAAGACGTACGACGAGAAAGAAGTGAATTTATAGTGAGCCGAATGTGGCATAACACAGCGCGCTATTCTACGTAAGATCTGTCTATTTATGATTTGATTTGTGTCTCGCGCCACTACCAATGGCTTAAGACGCTGTGAATACACAACTTTTAGGTATTTGAGGGGGTGAAGCAGACGAAGTGGGACATGACTAGCCCCGCCCACTGCGGGGCGCTCCGCGCGAGTACATCGATGCGTGATGCGTCGTGCATCGAGAAATACGCACGTTCTATTAAATCTATACCAACCATTCTCTATTCCATCTACATTTAGAAGCGAAATTTCACAACCCAACCGCGAAGCATGGTTGACTCTGTTCGTCACAGTCCCGGTTCGCATTAGACATCCGCGGCGAGCACCAGGTTCGAATCCCACATCCGTTTACTTTATTTTGCGATTTTCGAAAATGTATATTTTTTACATATTTTCATTTTTTATTATTACTTTCGTTTTCTTATACGCACGTTCTATTAAATCTATACCAACCATTCTCTATTCCATCTACATTTAGAAGCGTAATTTCACAACCCAACCGCGAAGCATGATTGGCTCTGTTCGTCACAGTCCCGGTTCGCATTGGACATCCGCGGCGAGCACCAGGTTCGAATCCCACATCCGGTTACTTTACCTTGCGATTTTCGAAAATGTATATTTTTACATATTTTCATTTTTTATTATTACTTTTGTTTTCTTTTTTATTTTTATAATGCGCTTTGTCCGTTCTGCTTAATTTTTTTGTGTTATGTCCTTTTTATTGTGCCTCCAATCTCAAAAATCTTTTATTTTTTTTAAATATCCGAAAATGTATTTTTTTTTAACAGTTACTCTAAACACCTGTTTATAAATAGTAATTTCTAGAAATGATATATACTTCATTTCTAGAAATTACTATTTGTTAAATTATATTATGAACTAAGAAATTCATGGTTAAATAAAGGCTTATTATTATTAATTTCTAGAAATTTGTAGAAAGAAAATTATAACGAATTGATTTTAAATATTAGTTTGCATTATAATTGTTACAAAAAGAATATATTTAAAAAGATGGAACAATTACTACAAAAAATACAGAAAATCGGCTAAATTAATAATAATTAAAAAAAAAACTATTGCAAATAAGAAATCCAACAAAAAGCATACAACGTAAAGCTGGGGTTTAAACCCGAACACATACAGGTGAAGAAAAATTTGCTGTGAAAAAGTAAAAAGAAAGAATAATTACAGAAAAAAATCAAATAAAATATCGGCAAAAAATACAACAGTAAATTAAAAAGCATTTATTTCAATTAAAACCTACAAAAAGCATATAATGTAAACCTGGGGTTTGAACCCGGGCAAAAACGAAATATGATTATTCATCAACAAACAGACACATAAATATAATTATTTTCTGTGCGGGGTAAAGCAAAAACTGACATAGGTCCGTCAAGCAGCGCGCCTCAGCGGTCACTGTCGCTAAGCATAGAGGTGAAAGAGAAGGCAATGGACGCCGCGATGGAGCGACGTTTCGTGCACGTTATTTATCATTAAATACATTATTTATTTTAGAATATCTTAGTTAAATCGATAAACAAAAACAATGGTTTCATTTACTATTATATTTTACATCGCTCTTCTCAATTTTATCAAGATTTGATGATTAATAATACAGTTACAACGGTTATAAATTCAATTTTAGTGGTTACTTTAGGATTTTTTTCTATCGAGAAAATTAATTCAAACAGTTTTGAAAACAATGGTTTCCTGCTACATATAATCAAGATTAACATATAAATTTTTGGCTGCTCTGAAATGTATACATTTGGCTAAAAAACTGTTTTTTGAAGCCTATTTTTACTGAGCACAGCGCCTTAATACCGCAATCTAAACCTACGGCTTTATTTCAATTTGTAGTAAAAGGAATTCAGTATTGCTTTTAGGTACTGTTAGGAATTCTTGAAATTCTAAACCTGAAAATTAATTCTTCCATCTTCCAATCACCGCCAAACATTTTTCAACTTTCCAACCTTAAATAGCAGTTCTAAATAATTAAATCTCTAGCAAACCGTATTCTGTTTATGGTTGAAAGCAGTACTGTAAAAATGACAGTTTTCTGACGTGTGCGTGAACTAAACTTTAAGGGACATTTCGCAAAAATTGTTAGGTAAATGCCAGACACAATTTTTTATGCATAGGAATAGAAATAAGATAGAAGAAGAATAGAAAGGACATAGACTACCTTTTATCCCGGAAAAATTTGATATTCCCGAGGGAAATCTAAAAAGCGCGATATAACCGAACTCCATGCGGGCGAAACCGCGGGCGGAAAGCTAGTAAATATATACGCACGCAGATTGACCTAGCCCCAAAGTAAGTTCGAGACTTGTGTTATGGGATACTAGGTCAACGATACTATATTTATAATAGATACATATATAGATAAACATCCAAGACCCAGGCCAATCAGGAAAAGATCGTTTTCCATCATGACCTGGCCGGGGTTCGAACCCGGGGCCTCCACGTCGCAGGCAGGCGACACAGGCGACGGATACAAATGCTACCATCTGCTAAGTACGTCGATGCTTCCCCGATCTATGTAGTTAATATGCCTAGTACTAGCTTTTGTCCGCAATTTTGTCGGCATGGAGGTAGGAAGTTATACCACGGGACTATACTATTTTATCGAAATCTGTTATTCATTAAGGAGTGAAAGCATAACACATAAGAGTCGGCATTGATAATAAGGACTGTTTGTAAAGCAATAATCCATACTAATATTATAAATGCGAAAGTATCTCTGTCTGTCTGTCTGTCCGGCTTTCAAGCCAAAACTACTGAACCGATTGTAATGAAATGTGGTACACAGATAGTCCAGAGCCTGAGAAAGGACATAGGCTGAAGCAGAGCAATAACAAAAAAAATGTTGGGAAAACGGGAGCTAACGCGGACGTACATATTGCTCTCATTGTTTTAACAGGCGCTTATTTTATATCAATTGAGCTCGTTTTAATTTACGGGAACCACTGCGCGCTGTAAACTGAAGTCCAAGTAAATAGCAGGACGAAAAGCTTACAAGACTGAAAGTTAACATTATCTTTGGTGGTAATGCCGTGTTCTACCTAAATGCTATTTTATCGTCATATTCATTGCAGTCACATTACGTGACTCAGTCTTCAACACAATAAAACAGTCATATCAAGGTTGGTAAGTTGATAAGAAATGTGAGATAAGCTGACAAGCAATGATTGCCAATCACTGCTGCAACTATCGATATATTGCCCTCCACATATACATGAACTTGTATGGTATAACCCTCATCATTCACACTATTTTACTCTCTATTCAACATTGGACAAAGTGCCGTACCAACCGCATATGCTTCCAACCTGGGAAATCATCACAGTTATTGGCAATGTTTATATTACCTCATTCCTTACTTTCTAGCATCATGAAAGTTTTTTATTTTTTATTAAGTGACTTTAATAACTGCATCCTTCCCATTCACCTTTCTCTAAAACTAAAGACTACTGGTTCAATAGTATAGTTATAAAGAAGTTTCATTTCAGTTTCACACAATTTTCTTTGTTTACCTTATTTGGTAAAATATGAGTTTAGGTTCAATCCTGATAAGAACACTGTACTTCCTTTTACTATGGTAAAGTACAAATTCAAACCATAACTAAAACATTGGTTGGTTGAAAATAAGAAAATTGTATGGATAAATTACAGATAACTGACCGTAGTTAACATAACCTGCAGTAACCATTGCATAAACTGTAGAAATTATTTACATATCTAGTTTTGTTTATACAGCAATATTGATTTTTTTTTTCTACTTACCAATTGATGCAGAGGAATTCAAAGCTCCGGTTGTGTTCAGGCTATCAGAGTTGGTGGAGTAAAAATATGTTGTCCCACCCACATTCTCCTGTAACAATAAAATAATAATTTATTAAGAATGTCTTACTTTACAATAAAGTTTACAAACAATTGGAATTGTAAAGAAAAAACAGTAATTAAAGTTTGTGAGTGATGTTAAACTAATGATTGTCCTTCTGGTCAATTATTTTGATTGATATATAGTATATTTCAGTTGTTTTATCCAAAAATAACAAGCAAAACACAAGTTCAGATCAAATTTTGAAAGTTGGTCATAGATAACTGGTTGTTATATTAAAAGCTGTGCTTCAAAGTTATGGATATTGAACCTTTACAGATGCAGCTTATAGTCATTATATTTCAATATTACAGTTGCTCTTCCATGCATAGCTAAATGAATGTCTCATTCTCTTGATCATTAATTGCTCATCTATTTAATTACTTCATTTGCATAACTTCTGCAAACATTTACAAATGTCATTGCAACTTTAATTATTCTAATTTAACACACATTTCATTAAACTTGCCGATACATAAGCTTCTCGCCTCACAAAAATAGTTATTTTCTAATGTTATTGATTTATATCTGAAAGTAAGAAGAAAATAAGTACTATGTAGTCAAGTGTACCTGGTGCACTTGGGATGTGTTGGGAACACCTGCCATTGTAGAAGGTGAAGAACTTTCCGGTGAGTCTGGCTGCATGATGCTTGGTGGAGTGAAGTAGTTCATTGGAACAAACTCTGTAATCACCACCTGGCATAACAAAGACACAACAAAATTAGTCCTAATTCTGTGTGGAAAAAAATACTGCACATAGTTTAATGACAAGATAAAAAAAAATATCACCTTTTTGATGGCAGTGGGTGAGGACTCCAGACTGAGTTTCCCAAGTGCCTGGTTCAGGGATCTTGTGGGGGTCGAAGTGGAACGATTCTGAAACATTCAAATATTGATTCACCACCAACCACATAGGATATCAACACCAAAGTATGAAAGTTATCTTACCATGTAGGTCGCTAATTTCGACTCCTGTGGCAGCCCATTCGGAGGGGAGGGCGAATATTGTAAAAAGATCGAGGGATCCATGGTTTCCAGCTCACGGTGTAACCAACTCATGATGAATAACGAAAACGGCTTGTGTAAATAGAGCGAACGACAGCGACTATCCGTAGCACGACTTGACGTTTCGGAGAAGCTACGCGATCTGAACTTCGCTCATCTGGCTGATCATCAACAACCCATCTTCCTCATCTGTTACACTTATCTTACTGATCTCAAACATCACAACGGTCGACCATGATCTCGGACATTTTCGTTCTCTTTTCTATTTTACTATGTAGGTACTAGATACACTATCTATCAGCCGTAACAGAAGATCAAGCCACACACAAATAATAAGTGATTACTAAGCTCATTGTCACAAGGATTGTGTGTAAAACAGTCGCTAATCAATCGATTAATTCATGCGGGAATAAAGATTTGTCGACAAGTTTATTACATTTAAAATTTTCTAAATAAAAAAACAGAGCCTTTAAGGACACGAAGACAAATACACATTAAAATTACGCTACACATACATACGTATACAAGTTTGTAAACGTAGGTATTCTGAAGAAATCAGTGATCATAGACTGTAGATGTTATCCTACTAAAACAAATTGTTTGTACATTTCGCAAAATACAATGACATTTTATTGTTGTTCCATTTAGCAAGTTAGCAATTGTCTATGAAAATACTTTTTAGTCGAATAGTTTGAATATGACTCGGTTGTATGTTAAGCCTCTTACACACGTTCCGTTCCGGCTTCACGTCCTGTTAAGGCCCAGAACGATCTACTGTTGTTATTATTATTTATTTGTTATTATAAGTTATTGTTATTATAATTTATTTGCTGGAATTGTAATTTTGTATCTTGTAGACATTCAGAGAATAACTTGGACGCATGATCGAACGATCATGTGTCGTTCATGCTTTATCATACTTAAACTTGCTATACAAGCAGCCATGCGTGTATCAGAAGTTATGTGCACGTCAAAAAAGGTTCATGAAACAATTTCGCGGTTTATTGGAACTCGTACACTTGTCCAGGGCTCCTCATCAAATACGGAAGTACTATTTGGATAAGCAAAAACAATTAATAATAAATTCTTTTCTTCCTTGCTCAACATTAGAACAAATCCCATTTAATTTTTTTTGGTATCGTGACAAAACTTTTCGGATTAAAATTTTGATGTAATATACACGTATGTTGAACTGAACATAATTGATGTAGCGTGCCAGATTCGTCTAACGATGATGTTAATACGTCACTCACGATAGTGTGGATACTACGTCCATGGCTTTGCAAAGAAGAAGTCACGGGTCAGAAGACATGGGCGTAGCCACACTGGGGCAAGCTGGGGCTGTTGCCCCACCCTGGTGATGAGTGAGTGAGTGAGTGATCTATAAGGCGCCCAATAAAAAAAAAACAATATACCGAAATTGAAGGAGATGGAAGTCGCGGATCTGATCAAGATTTCGGAAATGCAATTTCATTCCAGTTATTTAAACTGCGCTCGCTATTTTTTAACCGAGTTCAAATAAAAGGATGAGGTTCTCAATTACCAGGTCAGGATCTGATGATGGAAGACTACAGAAATCAAGGGGAAATTAAAAAATCGAAGGGGGACTAGTGTTTATCTTAGTATTTTCATTAAGTATTTTAAAGCATTACAATTTAATGTTTGAAATCTTTAAAAGAAGTTTTTTTTAACTAGCTGGAGCCGGCATTTCCTAACTGACTAGCTTGAGAAGAAAAGCCGAAACAAACTCAGGGATCATCGTCTTTTTTCAAGTCCAGACATTAAAAATGAAGATGTTTACAAATACGAGGATTGTGGAACCGGCGTGAGATGTCGTGCGGTGTTCCACAGGGATCGGTCTTAGGGCCACATCTGTGGAACATCGGGTACGACTGGGCGCTGCGCGCCGGCCTCCTTATCGGCACCAGCGTAGTTTGTTACGCTGACGTAACGCTAGTTCTGGCATATCGGAGGTCCCACCACGTGCGGTCCATGGCCCTTTACGGAGCACCGGTATGGGCGCGATCGCTAAGGAAGCGACCAGCCTGATGCCTTACCGCCTCCCAGAGGGTCATGGCTGTTCGGCTGATCGGGGGATACCGCATGGTCTCCGCTGAGGCGGCGAGCCTCCTTACCAGATTGCCGCCATGGGAACTGAAGGCCAAAGCCCTCGCCCACATGTGGGAGTGGCGAGAGGAGGCAAAACGCCGGGGCATAACTCCACTGCCGCGAGAAATCGCAGTACGGCGGACAGAGCTCCGGCGGGATCTCATGGCGACATGGAGAGTGCGATTGTCGCAACCCAGTGCTGGGCACGCCACAATAGCAGCGATAAGTCCCCTCTTTGAGGAGTGGCTAGAGAGGCGCCACGGTGCCCTCAACTTCCGCTTGACGCAGGTCCTCACCGGACACGGCTGTTTCGGGAGGTTCCTGTTCCGTATAAGGAGGGAGGAAACGCCAAAGTGTTATCACCGTGTGGATAGCCCTGAGGACACGGTGGAGCATAGGGTTGAGGTCTGCCCGGCTAGGGTAGAATACCGCCGCGTCCTCGTGGCGGCGATCGGCGGCGATCTCGCGCGTCCGACCCTGGTCCAGGCCATGGTCCGGAGCGAGAGTGCATGGCTGGGCGTCACCTTCTGCGAAGCAGTGATGCTGGCAAAGGCGGAGCGCGTGAGGCAGCGGAAATCCCAGCGCCCTCACGCCACCAGCCACCGTAGGAGACGCCCTGGTCGGGAGACAACATAGAACTCCCGGCCACCGTAGGCGCGGGCCTGCGGGCGGTGAGCAGTGGGCAGCTTGCCGCCCGGTAAGGACCAGGCCCGAGTCGACGGCGCGTCGTGTTTCACGAACACAAAGAGATGTCAGCACATCGTGACCCTCAAGAAGACCGATGCCTCCTGAGTCAGAGTTGTGGATTGTTTAAAAAAAACCGTGGCTCTGGCGCACAGGCAAGTGAAGAAACACGGGTGGGTTTTAGTCAGTAAAAGTCTGACACGCCCTTCCACTCCGCCCAGAGCGAGAGAGGTCATTAAATTAGAATTATACAATACTAAGAAATTGAATCTACACAATGCTAAGATAGTTTTGTCCAAGCTTCAGCAGCTCCAACAGTGTTCCCAAATACTAAGTTTCGCTCCTGTGTAGCTGTACAAGTCTGCTGTGCAAGCTGTACAATATGCTTGGCTACATAGGTCCGTATTACAGAAGGAAACTCAAGCATTGATCTCTGCTTAAGCATTACTTAAAACTAGTTTCAACCAATCAAAAGGCTTCAAACGAGACATATGTATAGCTTGAGTTTTGAGTGACGTTCTGTAATACGTACCATAGTGTGTAATACAGGCTTTGAATTAATGACATAAACAATTACATATTAAAAGTACAAGAGGAAATATCAAAGAACAATCAGTGTATAGAAATCGGACGCAGCTCAAGCGCAAGCCTTAATTTGTATTGTTGTAGATGGGTTGAGACTCTCATTAAGACTCTGATGATGAAAACAAAAGCCACTTCAGGGAGCTCTTCAACGGTTTACAGTAGTTTGGATAGGTTGACTGCCCCACCCTGAGCTCAAGCCTGGCTACGCCCATGAGTATGGAGGCTATGAACGCAAACTAGAAGATGTAACGATCTAAATCTAGCTATCAGCTATTACAATCTGTTAGGTTTCTTTATTAGATTTAAATTTTATCTCTAAAGCTTTAATACAGCATACAGCAGACTCAAGGTTGATTGAAAATATTTGACAGTTTCGGATATCTTGACCGGCTATCTTTTAAACAGTAAAACTGTTAAGAACTTCAGTGTGTTCCTATAATGAGGACGCTTTGAGAACAAAAAACAAAAGGAAAAGCCTTTCAAGTACGACCTTGCGAGTTTTAGGTCCGTATTACAGAACTTCACCCAAAGTTCAAGCATTAGTTAAGTCTCGTTTTAAGCCTTTTGATTGGTTGAAACTAGTTTTAAGTAATGCTTGAGTCTTGAGTAACGTTCTGTAATACGGACTTTAGGGTCGAGTGACCCATAGCGGAAACACGCTATCTAGACGATAACATTACGTTACGTTAGTCTATGGCTAGCCAGTGGGAAGAATATGGCGACAATTATTTTTTAGTCGATTTATTTTGGTGTAGTATCATGTACACTTAGCCTATGATTAACGAATGACAGGTGCACGTATAAAAAATATATAATTGACTGGGCTGACTTGACTGCTGTACGTCGAGTTTTTTTTTATTACGATTTATCGTGTGTAAAGTGTTTTCGGAAAAAGATCAAAAGGTCTCGAGTTTTATTATTGTTTGGTATACTTTTCACTCCTGTTTATTTCTCTCAAACTTCTGGGCTTGGCACTATTTTAAAATGGAATAATACTTGGATAGACTTGGACTAGTTGTTTTTTTTAGAGTAGAAAAACAACGCACGTCACAATTTCCTATTAATCTAACTCAATTAGTGGTATGTCTGGAAACAAAAATCTTCCTGCTGATATTACGTACAAGTAGTTGAGTTGTCGCGGGTGTTTACAAAAGTATATATGTTTTAGGTACCAAAGACAGGATGGATTCCTCATACCAGGGAGGTGTGACCTACGAAGACAATAGCAGCAACTTCCAGCGGCTATCGCAAACTATCGCCAGCAATATAAAGAAGATATCACAAAATGGTAAGTAGTTCTTTTCATTATCAGCTTTTTATCATTTTGATTATCTTTTGTGCTTACTTTGTTTGTTTATTCTTAGTCATCCATGTAAGTGTTTATACTTTTTGTTGTCATCTTGGATAGGCAAATTATTCACTGACTAAGGCAAACCCACTAAGGTCCCTATTACAGAACCTCACTCAAAACTCAAGCTTTACTTAAATCTCATTTGAAGCTCTTTGATTGGTTGAAACTAGTTTTAAGTAATACTTAAATCTTTAGTAAGATTCTGTAATATGGTCCTTAGTCTGTCCTAGAGTCTCTTTTCATCATTGCCTGATGTATATTGACAAAAAAGCATTATTTTTGTTATTTAGATATTAAAAGAGATTAAAATGAATATAGGAAATACATTTTTAATGGACTTTTCATATTATTCTGCATTTCATGTACCAACTGCAATAATGTAGACAAATGATTGTACAGATACTGATAAATATTATTTTTTCTTAGCTATTCTTTTCTTTTTATAATAATTTGGAGATCCAAATGTTGTTTTGTAACATAACAGCGTAATGTTGGTTGGTAACATTCTACTACGCTAACATCTAACACCAGCTTAATACTTACAAGAATAGTCTTATGAAATGAAGAAGTAATGGTCAAAAATTAATCATATTTCATTTATTAAATATTTCTATTTTAAATCATTGATTTTTTTATTATTTATCATGCAGAACATATAAATTAGGGGTTGTTGTAAAAGTTTTCCGATGATGAGAAATTAGGCCCTCAATATATTTATAAGTAATTGAAAGAATAAAAAGATGATTTCAATATGTTTAAATCCGAACACATTTGGTATTTTGTGGTGCAAGTGGTGCCATTGGGGATTGGGTATATGATGCCAATTAGATGTAGAAGGAAGTTTTGTTGTGTCATAACTTACTATGAATCATCGACATGAGCATATCAATATCATAGCAATAGAAAATCAATACATACTTTTCAATATAATTGTTGACAGCCTCCATGGCGCGTAGCGTAGCGGTAGAGAACGCGGCCGTTGCGCAAGGAGGAGCGGGTTCGACACCCGCGCATGCAAATATTTTTATGCATGAATATGAATATTTGCACTGGTCTGGTTGTGCCTCGGGAAGCACGTTAAGCCATTGGTCCCGGTTGCCATACGAACATCTAGTGGCAGTTGTTACGGGTTGTTGAAGCCCTCAAAAGTCTACTAATTGGTCTAACTGCAATGCTTCGATGTCGTCTTCGGGTTGTGGAGGTCAGACGGCAGTCGCTTCACGGAAAAAATGAAAACGTTAGCCAAAATCATGAGTTAGACTGGTAAAGCGGACCGCAGACTCCAAGGCTGATATGGGATTGACACTGAGATGATGGAGATGATGATGACTTTTTAATATAATGTTGCCCCTGTTTCCCTATTTATTTCATATTGTTCCCCTTGCTGGGATAAAGGCCTAATCTCTTTGAGAGAGGAAGTAGGCTGTAATCTACCAAGCAGGCCTAGTGCGGGTTGATGACTGAATTACAAAGTAAAGGGCCTACCTACCTAGATTCCGACCCAAGATCTACAACTCTAAAGTTGGTGCCATTATCACATTAACACCACTGCTCAACAATATAGTTTAACTGAAAATTTTCTTTTTTATTCTACTTCAATATTTAAGTGATTTGTGTCCCTTACTATTTTCCATGATTATCTGAAATAACTATGAGTTTCTGTTGGCAGTATCTTCCATGTCAAAGATGGTCAACCAACTGCAGACACCGCAAGACTCGCAAGAGCTTCGGAACCAACTGTGAGTATACTCATCATCATTGTTCTTTAATATTTTAGCAATACTTTTTGACTGACTTAGATAACCTGCCCCCTTATCGCCGAACACATTTTTGTCTTATGATTGCGACTAGTGGGGATCGTTTGGACCGCCCAATGGTCCGTTCGGTCCAAATTATGTGTTCGCCGATTAGGGGGCTAATATTATAATAATCAATTAGACTAACAAAACTTTACTTTGTAGGCGTCAAATACAAAACTACACACAGAAGCTGGCGAAGGACACGTCTTCACTCATAATGGAGTTGGTGAAGCTGCCAACGGACCAGCCTGCCAACAAATTGACAAAAGAGCGCCTTAGTGATGAATACATGATCACACTAAACTCCTTCCAGGTTTGTAATGTTTTTTTTTTCGCCTGTGCTCAGGTTTATTCTGGGCCATCAGTCTAGTGAGAACAAATGTGATAATTGGTCAGATATCTGTGGAGTATAGACCTCACATTACCACAGGGATATGCTAGCTAGTGAGCTAGCTGGTGGGTTTCGCCCAATGCAGTTATATGTTCAAAGCTTAGGGTGTATCAAACAATCTTGATAACTACCAAGATTGTAACTTCCCTCTTTTTGTGTAATGAGGATCATCTTTGCTTTTACTGGATTCTCTGATAGTTGGTGTGTATTGCACCAACAATTCTCTTCTATTTGCAATTCTCTACTATTTTCGCTTTGGGCCTTATAAGAAGGCTCAAAGTCACTCAAAGGGCAATGGAGAGGCCTATGCTTGGGGTTTCACTGTGCGATCGAATCAGGAATGAGGAGATCCGCGAAGAACGAGAGTAACCAACATAGCCCGAAGAATTGCAACACTAAAGTGGCAGTGGGCTGGACACATTGCCCGTAGCACCGATGCCCGATGGGGTCGACGGGTTCTCGAGTGGCGACCATGAACCGGAAGATGTAGCGTGGGTAGGCCCCCGACAAGGTGGACCGACGACCTGGTGAAGGTCGCGGGAAACCGCTGGGTGCGGGAGGCGCAGCACCGGTCGTCATGGAGAACCTTGGGGGAGGCCTATGTACAGCAGTGGACGTCTTTCGGCTGAAATGATGATGAAAATGATGATTGACGTTAGATTGGTTTTCGTGTAAAGGTAACATTTATTATTATGGTTATGTTAATGGCGCCGATTCAATTGTTCACAAACTAATTTTAAATTACGTGCATCTTTTTCCTTCTATTTAATTAAAAAAAGGATAGAAGATAATATTTCCCTAAACTAAATAAAGAGTAAAAAAAACATTTAGGTGTCCGTATTCCAAAAGCAAACTCAAGCAACCAATCAAATGGCTCCAAACGAGATTAGTAGAGCTTGAGTTTTGAGTGACGTTCTGTAATACGGACCTTAGACGCAATTACGCGATTATAAACACGGCGACCAAAAATACATAAATTTACGTCAGGCGTGGACTAATTTGACAGGTCTTTTTTTTTTTTATTAGTTATAAACTAGTGCTTGACTGCAATCCCGCCTGAAACAGTGATGCAATCGTTGATGGTAAAGCGCACTAGCTTATTAAGCCTATTCACTCAAAAAAACTGAGTGAATAGGAAGGAAGACGGCAGTTGAGCGAGGTGATGCAATGTTTAACCTAACAACACGACCAACGATGCTGCGCCAGAGGATGATCTGGAGACCCTCCACGACCACACTCCCGACACAACAACATTAGGCACATCGTACCCGGCACAATCGCAACACAACTGCTCAGACCCGGCCTCCGTACGGCTTCACCAGGTCTAAACTAACATTAAATCGTCTGCCTTTTTTTAAAGAAATGCATATAAAGAAAAAGATGCAGTGAACTTAAATTTAGTTTGTGAACAAGTGAATCGGGGCCATTCGGGGTTCTTTTCTGACTCACAATAATCTATACTAATATATAAAGCTAAAGAGTTTGTTTGTATGTTTATTTGTTTGTTAGCCCTAATCTCGGGAACTACTGGTCCGATTTGAAAAATTCTTTTTGCGTTGAATAGCCCATTAATTCAGGAAGGCTTTAGGCTATATAACATCACGCTGCGACCACTAGGAGCGGAGCATAACTAGCTCCACGCGAACGAAGTCGCTGGCGGCCGCTAGTAAGGTATAATGTTTATTGTTATTCTTGGAAACCGTACTGCAACTACAGCTACTATTATTATAGTTCCAAAAGTTACAAAACAATGGTTGGTGGGATAGTATTTGTTTGAATATTTATACTCGTTCATCATACACTAAACACTGGCCGTACCATTGTAGTACTTCCGCTTTTACATTACCATTTCAAATAAGTACAGTCACGTGCCCCAACAGTTATATAAAGGCTCTTCTCATTATGAGAGGTCAAATGAGGTCAATAAGCATAGGTATCAATTTGCGACGTCTCGGCTAGCCGGTTGTCTTTTTTCTCGAAATATTATTGCATCGTTTGGAGAAGCAGCTAAGTAATACAGCCGAACGGATCGATGGATCAGGTTAAGCTATGCTTGCTGCGATTGGTCCGTGGAAGGTGATGAGTGGTGAATGTTCTATCTTTATACATATACCAAGTCCCCTCCGTGGCGCTGCAAGCACGTTAAGTCCTTGGTTTCGGCTATAGTTCGAGGATCTTTGACAGTTGTTGCGGGTCATCAGAACCTTGAAATAAGACAAGCTGTATTAGCAACAGGTTTCGTATTAGAGTGATTGTTGGTTATGAAGTTATGGTTGTGAAGGTTAGCTAGACGGTTGCTCCATGTAAAGTACGGTCTGAAGTAGGCAGTGGCTTGTCGCGGCCGGCCGTAATCGAGTCGATGGTCGGCAGCGAACAATCCTGGGATGCGGTGGTTTACTTCTACCAAACAGTCGTCTCGCAGAAGGAGGCTACGGAAAGGGAGAGGGAGATCTTGTCCTCTCACCCGAACCGCAGCAGGCGAACCGGGCGTCGGAGGACGGATAAAGCCCTCTTCCAGCCCCCCTAAATGGGTCCAGGGACGACAGACTCAGGCACTTCTGTGGCCCCCCAAACATCAGGTCAAGGTCGCGGCGCGAAGCGTTCCACGCGCGCCACTCTTCAGTACCAAGCGGGGGTTGCGGAAGCAGTGTTCGTTCTCGCAACCCCCGTTGTAGGTGTGAGATGGAACACCGTGGTGGTTTTTAGTCAATAAGAGTGACAGACCCCATCGCCCGCCCCAGGGCGGTGTACATCCTGAGGATTTTCCACCTAAGAAAAAAAAATATAATACTGGTACTCAGCTGCATTCGGTTAGACTGGACGCCGAGGTGACAATGTAAATTCTTTTTTAATTTTTTGGTTTCATTCCGTTATTCGTCTCCTAATTACGTTGCATATAATTTCTGCTTAAAATCCAGACTAATTATCAATAGTGAATTGTTATTAGTTTTTTTTTTTGGTAAATACCAATAATTCCACAATATACCTGTATTCTGTGAATTTATGACGTACGATTAGTACTTGTATTGAGATATTTTGTAAATAATCACAGAAATGCGAACGTTTGTCATTGCTTTCACGAGAAAAGAATCTGTTACCAAGAACATTGACGTACTAGCGCATTAGCATAACTTATTGTATTAATAACTTGCAGCCGCAATATTAACGTGAAGCTTTAGTAAATATTGATTTTTAGAGAAACATAATGTACTTATTCAAAAACATAGATTGTTGTTCATATTGGAAGACAAAGACACTGCGCCGACCCCTAGTAAATTTAAAAAATTATGCAGGATAATGGAGAAATTACTTTTCATATTGTAGTTTTAACAACAGTGTCTCAAGACTAAAGTGTTTGACCAGTGTGTGTTGCCAGTGATGACTTACGGAACTGAAACGTGGTCGCTCACAATGGGCCTCATACGAAGGCTCAGAGTCACACAAAGGGCAATGGAAAGAGCTATGCTAGGAGTTTCTCTGCGTGATCGAATCAGAAATGAGGAGATCCGCAGAAGAACCAAAATCACCGACATAGCTCTGCGAGTCGCTAAACTTAAGTGGCAGTGGGCAGGGCACATTGCTCGTAGAACCGATGGCCGATGGGGCAGTAAGGTTCTGGAGTGGCGGCCACGTACTGGAAGACGCAACGTAGGGAGGCCCCCAACAAGGTGGACCGATGACCTAGTGAAGGTCGCGGGAAGCCGATGGATGCGGGCAGCACAAGACCGGTCAACGTGGAAAGCCTTGGGGGAGGCCTTTGTCCAGCAGTGGACATCTATAGGCCGAAGAAGAAGAAGAAGTTTGAACAATAATTTTATTATGCTGGTTTACCTTGGTGACTGGGATATTAAACTGAACTTACTGCTGTGTCCACGCACTTAATTACACATACCAGTTTACTGTATAAAAGAAACGTCACACTAAGAAACGCATGACATATTGCATCCTCTGGGTATGTTTACTTACATGACTTCTAGTATCCAATAAGGAGAATATTACCGAGCAACGGTATACAAGAAAAACAACAATGATTGTTTTGTTGATTTTTTTACTAAGCGTTCTTTTTTTATAATTATAAACCAGTGCTTGACTGCAATCCCGCCTGATGGAAAGCAGTGATGCAATCGTGGATGGTAAAGCGCGCTAGTTTATTAAGAGCTTCACTCTAGCCTTGAAGACACTTAAATTGGAGTCAGACGGAATCACCGCCACTGGCAAATTGTTCCAGTCCCTCGATGTGCGCGGTATAAAAGACGAAGCGAAACGCTTCGTCCGGATCGTAGTGGTGTCAACAACGTAAGAGTAGACACTCGCCGTACGACGGGTCGTCACTCTCTCCAAACTGCATCCTATAAAACACCGACAGGCCGGCTACTCTTCGCTTATGCTCCAGGCTTTGGAGACCATTTTGAACCAAATCTGTGTCGTCAATTAGCCTTTTTTTTAGTTATTATAAACTAGCGCTTGACCGCAATCCTGCCTGATGGTAAGCAGTGACGCAATCGTTGATGGTAAAGCGCACTAGTTTATTAAGAGCCTATTCACTCTAGCCTTGAAGACACTCAACTTGTAGTCCGACGGAAACACTGCCGCTGGCAAATTGTTCCAGTCCCTCGATGTACGCGTATTTTACATAGTAATAAAGGACCTGTGCCTCTTCGCGCACCTCTCCACTGAATCCAAAGTTGCCAGGTGGCATTTTGCAGCACCAGCCCAAATGTGGCTACAGTAGGTAGGTAGGTACTCCACACACGAATGGACCTGTGCTTTGTATAACGTTAGAAGCTGTCCTGGTGTGAAGTATCGCCAGACGGATGCTATGTTCAATAATAACATAGCATCCGTCTGTAATCCTTGTAAGGCAAGCATGTATTTATAGTACACCCATATTACCCCAATTATGCTTAAGCTTCACGTAAACTTTGTTCCTATTAACTGGGCACAAACCAAACTCCGGGCTGCAACTGAAATATTTCTGTCTATACATAATAACACTCCCCGAACTGGGCTTCGAACCCAGGGCTTTATGATCAGAGATAGCTCTTACGGTCACTAGATAAACGACACCGTATGTCTCACTTACTACGAGTATGTGATCCATATTATGTTGCTAATCCTGGCTGAACAGTAAAACCTAGAAAAAAGCCAAAATAATCGAATCAGTTCATTACATAATCATCATCATCAGCCCCAACTCGTCCACTGCTGGACATAGGCCTCTTTCATGGCACGCCAACAAGCTCGATCCTGAGCAGTTCTCCGCCAGCCATTACCAGCCACCTTTTTGATGTCGTCGCTCCATCTCGCCCAAGGGCGTCCCACGCTACGTTTGCCGAGACGCGGCCTCCACTCAAGGACTCGTTTACCCCAACGGTTGTCGGTCCTGCGGCATATGTGACCAGCCCATTGCCACTTCAGCTTGCTAATCCTCTCAGCAGAATCAGTTCATTTAAACCTGTACATATTTAGTTCCAAATTGCTACAATAATCTAATGAATGTTTGAAAATCAGTGGCTGTTTAAAATATTTATAACGAATCAATTTAATTATTCGTCGATAACAGCGTTTGATAAAACGGTCCAAAGATAAAAAAAAATGTTGGGCGTTACTTTTGGTTGTAGAACAATTATTTACACAAAAATGCCACGTGTGTCATTTCTTTTATAGGTTTGTTTTCTATTAATCAGTAATCCATTAATGTTATGAATTTATGATGCCCTAGGAACGTGCCGCTACACAATTGGAAACCCTTGAAATATATGGTATTTTTAACTGATGTATTATTATAAGACATTTTAGAGGGCTACAATGCTAGGCCAAATATACTACCTGTACCTAATTTTTTTTGAACGTTAATTGCTTCATTTTACATAGTAAAAGGTAGACAACATCCGTGGCGTAGCGGTAGCGGACGCGCCGTTGCGCAAAGAGGCGCAGGTTCGATCCCCACGCCGTGCAAATATTTGTATGCATGAATATGAATATTTGCACTGCAAGCCGTTGGTCCCAGTTGCCACACGAACATCTAATGGCAGTCGTTACGGGTTGTTGGAGCCCTCAAAAGTCCAACAATTAGTCTAACTGCAATGCTTTGATATCGCCTTCGGGTGGTGAGTCAGACGTCAGTCGCTTCACGGAAAATACCGAAGTTTAGCCAAAATCAGCAGTTAAACTGGTAAAGAGGACCCCAAACCAAAGATGATGCGATGATGATTTTACATATTAAAAGGGTGGCCATATTGTTTCTTTTTTTAAATCGAATATGAATACATACTATATTCGGCACGAGGTCGGTACTAACACAGATATTTATGTTGTGTAATTATATGGTGTACATAATATAGAGTATTCTATTCTTGAATGACGCAAACACATGTTTCACAGAATAAAGACAATTACATTTAATCAAGTACATAACGCAACGTAGGTAACTAGGTACAAACAAATCAATTCCCCTTATTTGGTTGGGCTAAAACCAAGCACAATTTCCTCGAGAGGTTTGATTCAATCGTAAAATAAATTATTTTCTTAATTTTGATTTTCTATTGTGTTGTAATTGTTACTGGCAAATAGTACTTAGTGCACATTCTACCAAACTTTTAAACATAGAATAAGTCTTATTCTGAGAAATAATTTAGAATTTTTGATAGTTTTTCTAGCATGGCAAAACTATCAAATACGATCAGACGTCAATTTTTAAATAAGTGTGCACTCGTAAACACTTGGCTTAATGGTCTAGCAACCGAGCCAGGAACTCGAATTAAAAAAAAAAAAAAAACTGACGTCTATTTTATTCCATGAACAACAGATATCCGGGTTCGGTAACGTCTGCCCTTACTAGAAAAATTACTCAACAAACCGATAAGGAAATTTCCTTCTCTTTGCAAGTAAAGTTAACAAAGGATTACATTTCATTCAACTTTTAAACCCAGGTTACGTACATAACATGCCACAGAATTTGATCTAATACTACAAAATGTAAAATTCCAAAACATTGGAAATACGTTACGGTAGCATGTATGATGTACAGGACTTTTTTATAAAAAGTTAGCCGACAATATTACAAAACTAAATCTAACTTTACTTAACCTTGGAGTCAGTATTTGTATTTCGAATTTTATTTAGATTTTCTGTTTCTTTCTTTCTTTTTTGGCTTCGCACGGTTTGTGCATTTAGCCAATGTCACGTAATGAATTATTCATGTCGAAAAAGACGGCCGCGTGAACCGTCTATGAGGAAGGTTTGAGGCAGAGGTCATGATGTGGCCACTATGCTGCGATATTTCAATGTTCTTTATGAATTATTTACTGGATGCACTTTTTACTATATAAATCACGCGCTTTTATTTAGTAAACGACACTATTAATGATTTTAAAAGTCCAATGAATAATGAGCGTGCCACTCATCTTAGCTTTCCCGTCAAAACTCCCGAACTTTATTTAGATTTAGGCATAGTTCTTAATATAAAAGTGACAACTTAGAACCGAACATAGCTGTCCTTTTTATGAAAAGAACTGCATTTCTTGGTTAGGTTTATATTTCAAGAACTATTTGGGTGGTTTAAACCTTGTCTAAATAAAATCCTTGTTTTGGGGTAGGTGTTTAAGCCACCACTGATTGAATCGGAGTCATTTTAAGTTGGGCCTTACAGGATTTAATCTATAATAAAAGAAAACACCTTTGCAGTAGTTTTATTAATTTAGTAAAGAAGAAGATTTTAAAAATATTTTCCGCTTTTATCACCAGGCGACACAAAGGCTGGCCGCGCAGAAAACCAAAGAAGATGTGAAGAAGTCGAAAGCGCAGTCCGTGAACATCGGAGACCCTTTCGCTATGGGCAGTAAGTAATTTCACACTTGTCAAGTTTTTTTTATACTAATCATTAATCATAGATAACACCTCAATGAGTCACCACAGACTAGAAGCCGTATTATGGATTAAGTCGTATTCATAGGTCCGACTTATACATACAACCTAATGCTTTTCTAAGGCCGAGATTTAATGTAATTATTAGTGAAAATCATGATATTCGAGCTGTATAACTCCATCTCGCTCTTGCACATCATGATTGTTTTCTAGGCTCGTGAATAGGTGTCATAAAAAGAAAAAGGCATATACTGAAAAGTGGGTAGAACAAACCGGTTATGATAAAGAAGCATCGCTATAGATAATTAAATAAAAGCATTAAACCTAATCTCATTTTAACTATTCAATACTAGCTACGCCCCGCGGTTTCATTCTCACAAGTTTGGGTCTTGTTGGAATATTCGGATAAAAACATACTCTATATGTTAGGCCGATTATAAACCATCTATCTGTGTCCATCTATCAATTTCGTCTAAATCAGTTCAGTAGCTTTTGCGTCAAGAAGTAAAATATCCATACATACATAGATCTATATATCATTTATCACTCACACTCGTCTCCACAGAGTAGGCAACTCGTTCATGGGTCAATGTATACACTTTTACAACAAGCTTCCCATGGACATTCGAAACTTATGGGTAAGTTTTAGTAAACGATTTAAAAGCTATATTATAATAAAGGACAAACTTTGCAAAAACGGGTATTATAAAAGCTTGGAACTGAGCTGCTCGCTCTGCTAAGCACTGTTATTAAGCAATATACATAATTATGCCATTTTAAACACTTTTTTTTTTAAGTCACGTAAATGATTGTAGACGTTTTCATTTTTAATGTCTGGACTTGAAAAAAGACGATGATCCCTGAGTTTGTGTCGGCTATTTCTTCTCAGAGGTAGTCAGTTAGGAAATGCCGGCACCATCTAGATTAAAAAAAAAAATATCACGTGTAAAAGTGATCAGCAGTGATCCTACTTGCTTAATAAACGATTTCATTTCTAATTATTAGTAGGATTTATTCAGAAGGCGTCCAAGATACACTTAGAAAGTACATATAACTTTAGAAAAGTTACATTGGTACCTACTTGCTAATGACTGAAGCTGAAGGAAAACATCTTGAAAAAACCTGGACTTTAAGTCTGAAATCGCCAACCCGCATTGAGCAAGCGTGGTGATTACGCTCAATCCTTCTCTGTATGAGAGGAGACATGTACCCAGCAGTGGGACGATAAAAATGGTTGATGATGATGATGATTGAGAAGGCTGTCTATGTCTAACCTAGCACAGATAAAAAAATATATATATTATATTCTATCCTTAACAAACGTGTCACCGCACTATAAGGCCCGTCTGCCTGTGATGTTATAACGTTACAATATTGATATCTTAATTCGCAAATCAGCTAACTTTTTCAGGAGATGCTTGAAACTGTATATTTTAAATGGGAAATTATAAGTCAAGCCACAAAATTATTTATTGATTTATGTATACACATGATTAAACTTCTAATTTTATTACTAAGCAACGGGAAAATGACATAGCCTCTAATAAGCTAATTCGTCTTTTTTTACAACGCCCACTAAATCTTCTATAGAAAGCGTCAAGTAAAGATCAAAAATTATTGTGACTTGTCCTTCTTATTCATGCAGTGCCACCAAATTTACTAACTCGGCCACGGATTTTACATCTCGTCACCATTTTACGTTTTACAGCTTCAACATATCCTTTTATCGTGAAAATAGTCACTGCATGATTTGGCGCGAGTGCGCGAGACGACAGCGACCGGTCATTTGCACCAATCAGAGAGCACCATTCGACTCATGTGATGACGAGTTGAGTTGTTCACGTGTATAAGTATTTAATTTTAGGTGGTTAGGTTCAAGTTAGTTTTGTTATGACCACCCAGAACAATTATGAGGGCAGAAAGGTGGTTAGGTTCAAGTTAGTTATTTTAATGACCACCCAGAACGACTGTGAGGGCAGAAAGGTGGTTACGTTAGTTTTTTTTATGACCACCCAGAACGACTGTTAGGGCAGAAAGGTGGTTAGGTTAGTTTTTTTTTTTTATGACCACCCTGAACAACTATGAGGGCAGAAAGGTGGTAAGTTCAAGCTCAATTATTCTGCCCTGATTTTCCAAAAATAAAGTATTTTACTTTGTCTCTTCTCAATAGCTTCTGATAATATTTAGTGGCCAATATACCGACTATTTGATGACATTTTTAGCAAAATTTTGACGATCAATTACTAAGGGCTGAGTTACATTTTAAACGTACTGAGTTAACAAGTTAGAAGCTAAATACATACATTTTTTGATGTCATTTATTAGTATTTTAGAAGTTTTCGGAGGCGGACGCCTCACCCATGGTTCGAGCCATGGTTGAAAGCGAGAGTGCATGGGAGGCTACCGCCTCCTTCTGTGAGACCATCCTCTTGCAGAAGGAGGCAGCGGAGAGGGAGCGGGTAGAAGATAGTCTTGCCGCTCCCCTCCGGCGTAGACGGGCGGGGCGAAGAAGGCGGGGGACGAACCCCCGTCTCCTTAGCCCCCAAGTGTGACCAGCGCGTGTGGGTAGCTCCCGCACGCGCATTGCACTGGTCACCACGTCTGAGGATTACTCCGGTACCCGGGTAATCCTCCCTTGGCGCGGAAATCGGCCAAATGTAAGCCGGTAAGCCCTGAGAGTGGCACGGAGTCAGATCTTCGGGCCGAGCCCGTGTCACTCTCAACGCAGGGCTCGAGGGTAACCGAGTGGTTTTAGTGGGTATTTCCGGCTCCGGCCGGGTGAGTCCCACACACGCCTGTCGCCAGCTAGCGGCGGGTAGGTGCCTAAATGCGTTCCCACTCGTAAATAATAAAAAAAAAAAAAAAGTATTTTAGAAGTTTACTGTTAGAATGCAAGTTACAAATTTAGATGCTATAAAATAATCATTAAGCAGAGTTGTACTTAGAGTGGTTTACATAGAAGACAAGTAGGGGCTTAGATAGTGTCATTTAGATGCTCGTTAATTGTGGTTGACTTAGTAATTTAGAAGGCAACAAACATTTTTGGGTGCGAAAAATGATATTAAAAAGAAGCCTGTTTAATTAGCACCCATTTTTTATACATCACTTAAAGAAATATGTAAAATACTGATGGTAGACAATATCCTAAGATAGTATTTTTGATAATGAAGACTTCCTTTATGCTAGCTGCTCAATGCGGTTTCATCCGCGTAGGTTTCGATATGTTTTTTTATATGCTCCGCTCTATTGGTCGGAGCGTGATGTTATATAGCCTAAAGCCTTCCTGGATTAATGGGCTATACAACACAAAAAAAAAATTGTAATCGGACCAGTAGTTCCAGAGATAATAGTAGATCTGAGATAATAGTAGGCTAGAGTGAATAGGCTCTTAATAAACTAGCGCGCTTTACCATCAATGATCGCATCAATGCTTACCATCAGGCGGGATTGCGGTCAAGCGCTAGTATTTAACTTAAAAAAAAAAAAAAAAATTGATTTCGGATTTACTGAGATGATATTAGTATAGATTAAAAATTTATCATGTTTATAGGGGTTATATTTTATTCTAAATGTGTAGTTAGCCGGTTTGCGAATTAAGGTATCTGTATGCAGTTATGGGATCCTACTCTAATCAGTGTAGCGATACTACAGTGATTGACTGAAATACTTTTAATCAAAGGTGCCGTCTTGTTTGTTGTTACCCAAATAATGGTATGGTAATTTGGTTTGTTCGCCCATTTGTTTACATATATTATCTATTGTATTTTTTTTCTTAATGGCAGTGGTTATGTGGACTGTTCTGCCAATGACACATGTGTTATGAAAACTCCTCTGAATAAAACAAGAAGAAAATTTTATAGACAATACCGTTGTTATCTATTTGGTATTTTTAGACCTAGTCACTAGGTCTATGAAATTGAAACAAAGATTAGGGCCTAATCTGACAAAGACAGCATGATGGATTTCCCGTATTTTCAGCAGGTGTGAACCAGAATAAAGAGCTGATGGAGATGGGGGAGGCCAACCTGCGCAAACAGGAACAGCTCACGCTGCAGGACGAGCGAGCGCTCGTTGAGTTGGAGGAGCGAGAGAGGGATATCCGACAACTCGAGGTACGAAGCGATTTCTTTCTTTCTTTCTTTCATAAAGGATGAAAGAGGTTACTTATAGGTGAACGCAGTAGTATAGGTAGCGGCCAAACGCAAGACTATCTAATAAAAAGGGCCACGAAGCTGATTTTGAGCCTTTCACTATGCGTGCATTCTTTTTTAACTATTATTTAGTATTGAAAGGGCGAACAGAAAGCGTCAAAAGATTTTTTATTCTTTCTTGTTTTTTGCAATGGTTGATGGTAAAGCGCGCTAGTTTATTAAGAGTCTATTCACTCAAAAACTGAGTGAATAGGAAGGAAGACGGCAGTTGAGCGAGGTGATGTAATGTTAAACCATACAACAACGATGCTGCGCCAGAGGGAGATTGATCTGGAGACCCTCCACGACCAAACTCCCGACACAAGAACATTTAGCGCATCGTACCCGGCACACATTGCAACACAACTACTCAGACCCGTGCTCCGTACGGCCTCACCAAACTTCATGCCGGAATACGACGAATCGCTTGGCGGCAATACTTTGTCTGGTGGTAACGTCTTCCGGCAGCCGATGTCTTTGGCAATGTTATTTAAAAAAAAAAACAGTCCCTATCAAGTCTCACTATGTTTCAGAAACATGCTAATGAAAAATCCATTATGCCATCTCAAATAAATTTCCATGTTTCATAAAACAATTGTTATCGAAGAACGAATTAGCAACACGAATCGATAAGATCTCACTAATAGTGTAATTAGGTATACACTGGCCCCGAATCTCTTGAACTAAACCTAATTTAAATTCCAGTGATTTTTTTTCTCCATTGCTTTAAGGGCGGGAGATAAATATTAGTATAGGAATGTCAAATTAGTCCGCGCCTGACGTAAATAGACGTATTTTTATTAGTAATAGGAATGTCAAATTAGTCCGCGCCTGACGTAAATAGACGTATTTTTATTAATATAGGAATGTCAAATTAGTCCACACCTGACGTAAATAGACGTTTTTTTTAAATATATGAATGTCAAATTAGTCCGCACCTGACGTAAATAGACGTATTTTTATTAATATAGGAATGTCAAATTAGTCCGCACCTGACGTAAATAGACGTATTTTTATTAATAACTAGCTGACCCGGCGAACTTTGTTCCGCCTTAAAGGCTCACATGATCTTACTTTTCACTTTTTAAATTAGGATAATTAAGGTAGCAAAAAAGTGTAGAAGAAGTCGAAACAATGAAGCTCATCATCATCATCAACCTTTTTTTATCGTCCCCCTGCTGGGCATAGCTCTCCTCTCATAAGGAGAAAGACTGAGCGTAATCACCACGATTGCTCAATGCGGGTTGGCGACTTCAGACTAAAGTCCAGGTTTCCATAAGATGTTTTCCTTCACCTTGTAACAATCATCATTAATTAAATCACAATAATACATAGAAGAAATTTCATTTTCTCTACTTTGTGGAGGTGCAAGGTACCACAGGGTAGCACAAAAGTGTAGGAGAAGCCGAAACAATGAAGCTCATTTTCATCATTAAACCGTAAGAATTACATCAAAAAACTTTTATTGAGCCTAGTTTGTAGAGGTGCAAGGTACCAGAGTAGCACAAAATTGTCCCGGCGAACTTTGTTCCGCCTTAAAGGCAATATGACATGATCTTATTTACTACTTTTTAAATTAGTATAATCTATATATATAAAAGAAAGTCGTGTTAATTACACTATTTATAACTCAAGAACGGCTGAACCGATTTGGCTGAAAATTGGTAGGGAGGTAGCTAAGAACTGGGAAAAGGACATAGGATATCCTACACTATTTGCGACCCTGCTACCTTGCAACTCCTCAAAGTAGGCAAAATAAAACTTCATCGATGTAATATTAGATTAATAATGATGAATGAGCTTTATTGTTTCGATTCTACACTTTTGTGCTACCCTGGTACCATACACCCGTACATCTTAAAAAAAAAAAAGTCTCACCCGTTGATGCATTCGTTTAAAGCAAGGAATATAAATAAATACTCTCTGCCGGTTAAAGTTAAAAAGCCACAAAGCCAACTTCAACTTCAAACTTTCTAATATTGTATTGCTGTGCCATTTATCATTGCCATTCTCCCATTGCTCTTGTAAGTGGGTTTTATTATGCCTACTTTTTTGGAGTGCAGGGTACCAGGGTAGCACAAAAGTGTAGAGGAGAAGTCGAAACAATGAAGCTCATTCATCATTATTATCATTATTATTAAATCATTTTTCCTTATTTTCGTTACCGTTTACACCTACCCTGGACTACGACAAACATTTTAAAACCAAAATCAGCTCAATCGGCCCAACCGTTCTTGAGTTTTAACCAGACTAACGAACAACAATTAATTTTTATTTATATAGATAGGAATGTCAAGTTTGTCCGCGCCTGACGTAAATAGATGTATTTTTATTAATATAGGAATGTCAAATTAGTCCGCACCTGACGTAAATAGACGTATTTTTATTAATAACTAGCTTTCCGCCCGCGGCTTCGCCCGCGTGGAGTTCGGTTATATCGCGCTATTTAGATTTCCCTCGGGAATATCAAATTTTTTCGGGATAAAAGGTAGCCTATGTTCTTTCTCAGGGTCTAAAGATTGTCTGTGCGGTGTGCCAAATTTCATCAAAATCGGTTGAGAGGTTAAAGCGGGAAAGCGTAACAGACAGACAGACAGACAGACCGACAGACAGACAGACAGACCGACAGACAGACAGACAGAGTTACTTTCGCATTTATAATATTAGTATGGATAGGAATGTCAAATTAGTCCACGCCTGACGTAAATAGACGAAGATATGTTTTTCGCCATGTTTTTAATCGCGTCTAAACTGTCTCTCTTTATCTTAATTTGAAAGGACTAAACTGATATGTTAGCTTCAGTCGTTTTCTTAATGAAAAAGATCCACTGACCTTAAAATTAGTTTACGTAGTTTGTGGACAAGAGACTCAGCGATATTCTACAGTCGACAGCACATCAAGTTACTACAATCTGTCAAATTTCTTTATTAGATTTTCAACTTAATCGCTATCGATTTAAGGCTCAAGGTTGGTTGAGAATATTTGACAGTTTCGGGTAGTATGACCTGGTGTCGTCTGTACAAGTATAAGTTAAAAAGATACAAAATATCTGTTACGTAATCAGCCGCAAACACAATCTGTTCGCTTTAATTAACATCTGTTTGAGATAAAACCTCTGAAAAAGAAAACACATATGTATGCTTTCATTTTATTTTTATATTGAATTATATCAGTTATATTTACTGATATAATTCTGTATAAAAATAATATAAAAGCATAGTGAGTCATAAATATTGTGACTGCTGTTCTATCATTAGTATGATTTTTAACACAAATTGAACATATTTTAATGCATATCTATACTAATATATTATAATGCTGAGGGGTTTGTTTGTTTGTTTGAACGCGCTAATCTCAGGAACCACTGGTCCGATTTGAAAAATTCTTTTTGCGTTTGATAGCCCATTAACCCAATATGACATCACGCTGCGGCCAATAGGAGCCGAGCATAATTATTAACTATACGCGGACGAAGTCGCGGACGGCCGCTAGGTACCTATATGAATCTTTCTTTGTGATAAAATAAGTATATCAAGGAAAATTTTGTTTAGATTCAGTTATAATTGCGAATTAATGTCATTATAATTGCGAAATAATGAATATCAGTGTTTGAAATGAACACGAGTCTCCTTCCACGAGGACTTGAGAACTAAGATTTGCATATTTGTATTATAACAATAATATTTATATTATTTATAATGATTGTCCATCCATAAAAGGTTTCATAATAATAACTAATTTAACGCGTCTTTATTTTGCTTTCGCAGTACTTGTATCAAAATTCCGCAGCATACAGACAACAGCACGTAGGTGCTCTGGGGTCCCACCACCATCTTTGGGACCCAAGTCAACCCCACCTGCCAGACGGTGCACCTGCTGACTAACGAACGGGGCGCAGAAGCGCCTTAATTGGCGCTTTTTCTTCGAGGTTTAGTGGTCAGACGGCAGTCGCACTTATAATTAGCCAAATAAGCCAATCTCAATCAATGGACAGAAATATAAGAGCACATGTCACGGCTAGGGCGCCACCGCAAAACGGCGCGCAGGAGCCTCGCCCGACTCCTGTGACCTGTGGGCTAGGGCTATCGTGTCAGAGGCGGACACGGCTGAACAAGCGAGCCCAAAGCAAGAAAATCCGTTTCGCGTCGTGGAACCTTTGGCACGCTAACTGGACGCGCGAGAGAACTGGCCGAGACTCTCCACAGGCGGAGGGTGGCCGTGGCGTGCCTGCAGGAGACTCGGTGGAAAGGCAGCAGATCGCGGCTTATTGGGAATGGCTACAAGCTGATCTACACGGGTGCACCTTGTGGGAGAAATAGGGTGGCCGTGGTGTTGTCAGACGAGCTCCAGGATGACGTCTTGGAGGTGAATCGCATCAGTGATCGGTTGATGTCGTTGCGGGTGCTTGTAAATGGGGTTATAACCCACGTGATAAGTGCCTACGCTCCGCAGGCCGGGTGCGGTGACGCTGAAAGGACGTTGTTCTGGACCCAGCTCGAAGGATTGCTTCGCGGGATCCCATTATCCCAGGGAGTCGTTCTGGGTGGGGATTTGAACGGTCATGTGGGTGAGAAGTGTGACGGGTTTGATCGTGATCACGGTGGCTTTGGGTACGGTAGCCGCAACCCGGAAGGGAACAATATTCTCCGGAGGTGTGCGGCCGCTGACCTTGCAATCGTGAACACCTACTTCAAATAGAAACCGGAGCACCTTGTCACCTACCGGAGCGGACGGAGTGCTACCCAGATCGACTTTCTACTAACTAGGAGGCACCACATCGGCAAAGTAGCCAACTGCAAAGTCATACCCGGTGAGAGTCTCACTGCACAACACCGTCTCCTTGTCATGGATCTCTGCGTAAAGGCCCAACGCAGACGTGTGGAGCACTGCCCGCGCCAGATCCGGTGGTGGTTGCTGGATAAAAACAGGTCCCAGGATTTTGCCCCGGTACCGATGGGGAGCCTGTTCAAGAACACTGGAACAGGATCCAGGCAGCTATTACTGGGGCGGCGCGGGTGGTGCTCGGCGTCTCCCAAGGGCGGCCGCAAACGTGACAAGAAGACCTGGTGGTAGGACGATACAGTCCAGAGGGAGACTAAGGGGAAGAAAGCCCTCTTCAAAACGTGGCAAGCGACCGGATCCCCTGAAGATCGCGACGCATAGAAAGTTGCCAAACGTGCCACTAAAAGAGCTGTAACCAGAGCCAGACGAGGCCACTTGCAACCGCTCTACGAGAAGTTGGAATCGTCTGAGGGGCAGAAGCTCATTTACAAGTTGGCACGTTCTAGGGTCAAAGCGGCACAGGATATATCCAAGTGCCGCTGTGTAAAAGACCCTGTTGGCAACCTACTATGCGAAGACCTCGCGGTGAAGGAGAGATGGCGCCTGTACTTCCACGAGCTGCTGAATAAGCAGCACCAAGAGGTGCAGACACCGGAACGTATGTACGTAACGTATACATGTGCAGATAACGGAATGCGTGCCAACAATCTCACACCGCAGGACGCTAAAGATCGCGCGAAATGGAGGAAATTAAGTAAGAAAGCGGACCCCGGGCTCCAACGCGAAAGCCGCGGCTGCAACCGGGATTGACGCTGAGATGATGATGATGATGACAGACAACAGCATATCTTCTTCTTCTTCTTGTTCTTTTTCAGCCTATAGAGTTCCACTGCATGACAAAGGCTCCCCCAAGGCTTTCCACGATGACCAGTCTTGTGCTGCCCGCATCGCTGCTGACCGCAGTATATAATTTAGTGTAATTTGGCTATTTCCATGGTGCAATGTACTTATTCTATTGTGTGAAAATGCCCTGACATTCAGATTATCTTTTTTGTGCCGTGTATCAGCCGTCTCTTCAATCAATTTATAAATTACTAGCTTTCCGGCCGCGGCTTCGCCCGCGTGGAATTCGGTTATATCGTGTTTTTTAGATTCCTCATTTTCGGGGCTTAATTGCAAACCTTGTTTTAAACGACACAAAGCGCCATCTTTCACCGAACTGGTATGAAGCTAACAATATTTTTGTTTTCCCTCGGTAATATCAATTTTTTCCGGGATAAAAAGTACCCTATTATTTAATCCCGACTTTCAAAGCAATCGGTTCAGGAGTTACGGCGTGAAAGCGGAACAAACAAACAAATAAACTCACTTTCCGATTTATAATATTGGTAGATAAGGATTATTTCGAATATTCTCTGTTAGGGACAAAAGAAATTAATATAATGACTGTGCCTTCTCAGCGTATTTATGAAATACCTATAGAGTTGTTGTTCTAGGATCATGATATTTGCAAGAAGCAATGTCTTCTAGCTGAAGTCAAGGAAAAGCTGATGTTTGTACAGACGACAGCACATCAAGCTATTACAATCTGTCATCATTCATCATCATCATCATCCCAGCGTTAATCCCAGTCGCATCCGAAGCTTTGGAGTCTGGGGTCCGCTTTACCAGTCCAACTGCTGATATGGCAAAACTTCCACATTTTCCGTGATGCGACTGCCGTCTGACCTCCACAACCCGAAGGCGACATCGAAGCATTGCAGTTAGACCAATTGTTGGACTTTTGAGGGCTCCAACAACCCGTAACGACTGCCACTAGATGTTCGTATGGCAACCGGGACCAACGGCTTAACGTGCTTTTCGAGGCACGACCAGACCAGTGCAAATATTCATATTCATGCATACAAATATTTGCACTGTGCGGCGATCGAACCCGTGTCACCTTGCGCAGCGGCCGCGTTCGCTACCGCTACGCCACGGAGGCTGTCAAGCTATTACAACCTGTCACATTTATTTATTAGATTATCAACTTTATTTATAAAGTATTAAGGCTCAAGGTTGATTGGGAATATTTGGCAGTTTCGGATAGGTTGATCTGCGGTCGTCCGTAAAAACCTACCGAATATTTAATTATACTAGTATTTTACTAAAACTTGGAATAGCGTCAGACAATGTATCGATTTTGTAGAATATCAAGGGATAATGTCAAGCTAAAGTTGTTTAAAAACATTTCTTAGTTTTATTACTTAGTTTCATTTGAAGTTCTTGTTGCGCCCTGCGGTTTTCCCGCATAAGTTTCTATCTCGAAGAAATATCGGGATTAAAAGTATTCTATCTATCTATCTATCATCATCATCATCATCATCATCATCACAGCGTTAATCCCAGTCGCATCCGAAGTCTTTTCAGCTTTGGAGTCTGGGGTCCGCTTTACCAGTCCAACTGCTGATATGGCTAAACTTCGACATTTTCCAAGATGCGACTGCCGTCTGACCTCCACAACTCGAAAGTGACATCGAAGCATTGCAGTTAGACCAATTGTTGGACTATTGAGGGCTTCAACAACCCGTAATGACTGCCACTAGATGTTCGTATGGCAACCGGGACCAATGGCTTAACGTGCTTTTCGAGGCACGACCAGACCAGTGCAAATATTCATATTCATGCATAAATACTTGCACTGTGCGGGGATCGAACCCGCGCCACCTTGCGCAGCGGCGCGTCCTACTGCTACGCCTCGGAGGCTGTCAAAAAAGTATTCTATCTATGTGTATGTGTATTCACGATTCTCTTGTTCACAAACTAACAAATTTTAGACAAAGATAACATATTAGTTTAATCCTGTCAAATTAAGATACTCCATAGACATTTTTTTTTTGGTTCAATTTTTTCCGTTCTTCTGAACGGAAAAGGCAAAGGCATAGTACGCCATACAGCCTAGTCTTCAGTATATATATTCTTGAGTAAACTTCTATCCTAACTTATCCTAATTAATCCTAACTTATCCTAGCTTATCCTAAACTTATCCTAACTAATCTAACTCCTTTCGTTTCCCGCGTTTGGACGATAAGGAGCGGTTTAGCGTAAAGACATGATGCGGCCACTATGCTACAATATTTCACTGTTCTTTTTGAATTATTCACTGAATGCACTTTTTACTACATAAATCACGCGTTTTTATTTAGTAAACGACACTATAAATAATTTTAAAAGTCCAATGAAAAATGAGCGTGACACTCATCTTGACATTCCCGCCAAACCTCCACTCCATAGACAGTTTAGAAGTTATTATAAACATGGCGGCCAAAAATACGTCAATTTACGTCAGGCGCGGACTATATTGACAGGTCTAAACCAACATATTATCTTCTGTCCTTTTCTTAATAGAATAGACAGAAAAAGATGCACTGAACTTGAATTAAATTTAAATTGTGAACAGGGGAATCGGGGCTAATGTAACCATGATGATAATTTGGCCGAGTTCCTTACATGGTGTGTGGAGCTTACAGGGTGAAGGAGCATTCGGTGTTTGTCGTCAAATATACAATATGTAAAGAAAATCCCTTCTGGCCCAAAAGGATAATAGAGGTTAGGTTTGGTCCTTACATGACCAAATAAAATATGAACTTTTACATAATCATCATAGTAACAATACTAATGAATTTTGGAATAAACTTTTTTTCCGCGAATTAATTCCAACTTCCCCAAAAATTGGTATTTTTAAAAAAAGTGAGAACACCATTATTATGAGTGATGCGACCACGTGCCGCGTACCCTGCCCCCCTTCGCCCGCGCATGTATGCCTACCGTGTTGCCTACCGCACATGTATCAAGTTACCTCGCTTTTTCGAAATAATATTTATTTTTTAGGGGTATTTTTTTTAATTTTAGCCTGGCTTTGTACGCATTAGTAGAATCAGTTATCTCAATACCTACCAATACCTTCACGGATCGGACAGGGTTTTCTTTATATATTGTATATTCTTCTGGACCATAAGTAACTGAATGCGTTTCAAATTACGAGTGGATACTTACACGATTTGCTACACATATTATTGCAATTATACTTACGCCATCGACCTATCTGTCCAGTGTCGAACTTTCAAACTTCGTTTTAACTTTTTACGCTTGCTCGATTCCAGGGTGACATAATGGATGTGAACCAAATCTTCAAGGAGCTTGGTACCATGATACACTCGCAGGGTGAAGTAGTGAACTCCATTGAGACCAGCGTGGAATATGCCTCTGTGAATGTTGAAAGTGGCACGCAGGAACTCCGGGAGGCAGCTAATTACAAGGTACACAACATATACAACTTTATTTTTTGTTTATAAATGCGAAACCCGACACACCTGTCCAATATTTTCAAGTAAAGAATCTATGTACAAAATTTCAAATACCTAGATATTATGAAAAATTACAAAGTTATAAGCTTGTTACCGATGGCCGATGGGGCAGTAAGGTTCTGGAGTGGCGGCCACGTACTGGAAAACGCAGCGTAGGGAGACCCCCAACAAGGTGGACCGATGACCTGGTGAAGGTCGCGGGAAGCCGATGGATGCGGGCAGCACAAGACCGGTCGGCGTGGAAAGCCTTGGGGGAGGCTTTTGTCCAGCAGTGGACATCTATAGGCTGAAGAAGAAGAAGGCTTGTTATCTCTGGTTGTCCCAACAAAAATATGGTCAACGAAGCGCTCGCCCGGCCGCGCCTATGTACCTATGTAGTATAGTCAAAGCTCCGTTCAGGCGGGTGAGCCCGGTGCGTTGACCTCTGGCGTCAGCTGTGCGCGCGCAAGTACAATGATCTATCGTAACCGCTCGGTAATCACTGCAACAATTTCTAAATAAATTTGTGAAAAAATATAACATGGTGTAAAAATTATTAGAATCGATTCAGTTGCTTATTCTGAGCAAACTGTATTCAGGTTTTGCGTAAATAAAAAATAACGTATACAATCGAGCCTGCTAGCGATTAATATCAGGATATTGTTGGAGCTGTCCCGAAACATCTATACAATATGTAAAGAAAACCCTGTCCGATCCGTAAGGATAATAAAGGTTACGTAAACACATGGCCAAATAAAATATTAAATTTTACATAATGATCATAGTAACAATACTAATGAATTTTGAAATAATCTTTTTTTGTCGCGAATTAATTCCAACTTCCCAAAAATTAGGTAATTTTTAAAAAGTGACAACACCATTTCTGGCGGAGCGAATAGCGATGCGACCACGTGCCGCGTGCCCTGCCCCCCGTCACCCGCGGATGTATGCCTAACGTGTTGTCTACCGCACATGCATTAAGTTAACTCGCTTTTTCGAAATAATATTTATTTTTTTAGGGGGATTTTTTTTTAGTTTAGACCGGCTTTGTAGGCATTATTATAATCAGTTATCATGGCCAAATAAAATATTAAATTTTACATAATGATCATAGTAACAATACTAATGAATTTTGAAATAATCTTTTTTGTCGCGAATTAATTCCAACTTCCCAAAAATTAGGTAATTTTAAAAAGTGACAACACCATTTCTGGCGGAGCGAATAGCGATGCGACCACGTGCCGCGTGCCCTGCCCCCGTCACCCCGCGGATGTATGCCTAACGTGTTGTCTACCGCACATGCATTAAGTTAACTCGCTTTTCGAAATAATATTTATTTTTAGGGATTTTTTTAGTTTAGACCGGCTTTGTAGGCATTATTATAATCAGTTATCGATACCTTCACGGATCGGACAGGGTTTTCTTTACATATTGTATAATATGCCTTTTTGTATTAATGACATTATTCTTTTTCAGAATAAGCTGAGGAAGAAGAAGGTATACCTGTTCCTTGCCCTGATCATCATAATTTCGATCATACTCATCATCGTATTCCACAAGTGAACTGGGTGCGTTCACCGTAATATCACTTCACATACATTTTACGAAATGGTAGGGGAACTTAGTAACTTTTAAATATATTTATAGGTATATTGCTTCTTAGTTCTTGGTTACAAGTTCCTCTAATACCGAAAAGTGACGTCGACAACAGCAATTGTTGTATATAAAATCGTATAATATAGTGTATAATAAACAGCATTAGTTTGAAGATATACTGCTGAAATAGCAAGTGTTATTTATATATTGTATTTTCAATCTATTGCCAATATATAATTTAGATTGATCATACAGGATGGCAAGGACAGGAATAATAAAATCTGCTGTTATCTACAATAATGCAATAGGCGAGTAATAGTCGGTCAAAATTAGGGTTGTAACGGAGCTTCGCCTCCGCTTCCGTTACTGCGGAAATTCCGCAAGAAATCGTATCTTCGCTTCCGCCTCCGCCTCCGCACAATTTTTGCGGAGTTATAACGGAGGTTTATTTACGTATTTATAAAATAAATAACGCGCAAGCTGCGACGCTCGACAACCGTCCGGCCGCGTTTGAGCGCGAAATGGTCAAGAATCAACTAGTGCGAGGCGGGAATGCGGCAAACACAATTTGTTTCTCCTTAATTTTCATTACAAGAAGGTAATATTTTTTTACCAAGTATACTACTATTAATGTACGTATTTAAAATAAAAAAATTGTTTTAATTAACCATAAATTTCATTTTTTCTATATGTACTTTCACCTCCGCCTCCGCTAACAAGCCTCCGTTACAACCCTAGTCAAAATATATGGAACAGCAATTGTTTCTTAAAATCTAACAACTAAGAAAACATCTAAAGAAACAAAACATTTCAAATGTGCCTAATGTTGTTGTGTCGGGAGATTGGTCGTGAAGGATCTCCAGATCATCTTCTGGCGCAGCATCGTTGGTCGTGTTGTTGGGTTAAACATTGCATCATCTCGCTCAACTGCCGTCTTCCTTCCTATTCACTCAGTTTTTTTGAGTGAATAGGCTTAATAAGCTAGTGCGCTTTACCATCAACGATTGCATCACTGCTTACCATCAGGCGGGATTGCAGTCAAGTTATTTTAAATACGTACATTAATAGTAGTATACTTGGTAAAAAAAACATTACCTTCTTGTAATGAAAATTAAGGAGAAACAAATTGTGTTTGCCGCATTCCCGCCTCGCACTAGTTGATTCTTGACCATTTCGCGCTCAAACGCGGGCGGACGGTTGTTGAACGTCGCAGCTTGTGCGTTATTTATTTTATAAATACGTAAATAAACCTCCGTTATAACTCCGCTAAAATTGTGCGGAGGCGGAGGCGGAAGCGAAGAAACGATTTCTTGCGGAACTTCCGCAGTAACGGAAGCGGAGGCGAGGCGACAATGATCACACCTAAAGAAATATTTTAATGTTACGTTAACAACAAGGAAAACATCTAAAGACACATTACAATTTCATACAAGTTCATTCGACCATGAATCATTTAATGACATAATGGGAACAAATTAAGTTTTGAAGTACTTGTCCTCCTGTATCAGTAAATCCTTTATTTTTTAGTGAATTTAGGTGCCTACTTGTAACTGGCAAATGTATTCTATCAGCATGTATTTAATCGAGAAAACCTCGCGAAACAAAACTACTTAACGTACGACTTTGTATAATATTTATTATTGGCAGTAGAATTTAATTCGTTGTTTAAATGCGTTTAACGTTTTAGTTTCGTGTTTATTTTTCATTTCAAAATTATACCTACTTTAACGTAAATATTTTCAATGTATATGGCTTTTGTGTTAAGTAAGTCACGGATTATCACGGTATGTTCATTTTAGCTAGCGTAAGCCTATTGGCTATTTTGCGACAGCGACTTGAGAATGTATATATATATTGGGATGTATTTAGAAATTAATAATGAAAACTAATTGGGATCAGTTGGGATTGTTCGGACAGCCCATTGGTCCGCTCGGTCCAAACGATCCCAACTAGTCGCAACCATTTGACAAAAACGTGTTCGCCAAGTTTAGGGGACTGATTGCTTAACATACTTATTGCTATCAATCGGAATCGTTTTGTATCGTTGCTCCATATGTTCAAAGTCGTGGTGACCTAGTAAAGTCGTGGTGGCCTAGTGGTTAAAAAACGCCTCTTAAGTATGAGTGCGCGGGTTCGGTTCCAGGTCAGGCAAGTACCAATGTAACTTTTCTAAAGTTATATGTACTTTCTAAGCATATTTATTTAACATTTTATTTATTTATCACTTTTAGAACTGTCCTTACAGGTCTTATCCGAATGCGACAGTGCAGTTATCCACTAATACTTTAATATACACTAATTCTTAAATATAACTAACAATATTACTTGGACACCAATGACTGATTACAAGGTGAAAGAAAACATCTTGAGGAAACTTGGACTTTTAAGTCTGAAATCACCAACCCGCATTGGGCAAGCGTGGTGATTACGCTCAATCGGTTGGTTGCGATATGCAACCATAAGGATAAGTCTGCATCATGACTGAATGGCGAAACATTTTGCGACTCACTTACTTATTATACCTGTATCTTTAAGCCTATTTGTACCGTCAGCAGGTCAAGCTACCTGAAACTGTCAAATATTCCCAATCACCCTTGAGGCTTAATGCTTTAGCGATTAAGTTGAAAATCGATAGACAGAGTAGCTTGATCTGCTGTCGCCTGTACCTACTACAAATTCATATTTATGTAATACAATACTTACATATAATATTTATGTAATACCTGTAAAGTCGGTAAGGATGCCTTACGTCAATATACGCTGTGTCTGTAACCATTTTACCCCTCTAGTTAAAAATATTTAATGTTGGTAAAAGAAAAACCGCAGTAGATTCTGTTTCTAAAAATATCCTACTAACACATGTATATACATACATAAATAGGTAATGGTAGGGTGGTCGTCAGCCATACTATAATATTATACATGCGAAAGTAACTATCTATCTGTCTGTGTGTCTGTCTGTCTGTTACGCTTTCCCGCCTAAACCTCTCAACCGATTTTGATGAAATTTGGCACAGACAATCTTTAGACCCTGAGAAAGAACATAGGCTACCTTTTATCCCGGAAAAATATTCCAGAGGTATATCCAAAAACTCCACGCGGGCGAAGCCGCGGGCGGAAACTAGTAAGCTGAAGAGTTTGTATGTTTGTTTGAACTCGCTAATCTCAGGAACTACCAGTCGAATTTGAAAAATATTTTTGCGTTGGATAGCCCCTTAATCCAGGAAGGCTTTAGGCTATATAACATTACGCTGCGAGCAATAGGAGCGGAGCATATCGAAACCTACGCGGGTGAAACCGCGGCGCACAGCTAGTTTAGAATAAAATCCAATACGCATGATTCTAAATAAATATAACATTATGTTCAAATTAAATCGCTTTCTGAATATTTTAATCCTTTGTATTATTTTCAAAATTAGGGACTGTGTTCCGTTATATGAGATTATTTCTAGAATTTTCTTTATGCGATGTTGAGTTGTTGCGGGCTATTCCAGAATCTTCTAAAAGTTAAAGAACAAAATGTTGCTGGTTGAGAAATGAAAAATGCAATAATTTGTTGTTAAAAGCATGGCTAAATTCGAGAACCTGCCCCTAATCGGCGAACACATTTTTGTCAAATGATTGCGTCTAGTTGGGATCGTTTGGACCGAACGGACCAATGGGCGGTCGAACGATCCCAATTGATGTCAACTAATCGCAATCATTTGACAAAAATGTGTTCGCCGATTAGGGGCTGGAATGGTCAAAAATCAGAAAACTTATGTTACTTACGGTGATTGCGTGGATTCTGGATTTCTATTTAATAAGTCTAAATAATTCTTCTTGGCAATACTATCGCCTAATAACGGTAGCGGTTTGTATATTATAGGGTGCAGATTTATGTACGATTAAATTGTTCTCACGTCTGCGTTAAGAATAGCAATATCATCTGTACTAATATATTGGCACTTTATTCCATGCCATTGTAACTTAATTTGATTATAATTATTAATACTTAAGTGTATTTTTCTTTATTAGCATAATTATAAGTATCCATGTATAGATAGTTTAAAATTCTCAATGTATTATAATCTTAATGTAAACTTGTCCATGTTTTATATTAAACACAATTTGTTGATACCTTTTATTTTGAAAATATATGTAATAAAGATTTTATCGTTATTTCATTTATTTTTAGGGTTCAATACAAAAGGAAAAAACGGAACCCTTATAGGATCACTTTGTTGTCCGTCTCTCTGTCCAAGACCCTTTATTTCAAGAACGCGTGGACGTATCAAGCTGAAATTCACATGAAATACTCGGGTCTATTGTCCCTTTAAGCTGTGAAAATATCAAACGTCTAAGCCAAGCCAATCAAAAGATACAGCCGATTATGTCGATATTTTCAACAAATTTTCGACACTCGCAAAGGAATCAAAACCTACAGGATACTTCCCGTTAACTCAGAATCTTGAAAATTGGCATGAAGCATTGTCATATAATGCAAATATGGGAAAAATTGCGAAAATCACATTTTTTAAATTATATAATATAATAAACATATTTTAATAAAATGGAACTTACTACCTTATTTCTCACGAACGAATAAAGGTATCAATTTGAAATTTATACCAAATACCTAGGTCTATTGTCCCTTTAAGCTGTGAAAATATCAAACTTCTAAGCCAAGCCAATCAAAAGATACAGCCGATATGTCGATATTTTCAACAAATTTTCGACATTCGCAAAGGAATCAAAACCTACAGGATACTTCCGTAAACTCAGAATCTTGAAATTTGGCATGAAGGATTGTCATATAATGCAAATATAGGAAAAATTGCGAAAATCACATTTTTTTAGTTATATAATATAATAAACATCCATACTAATATTATAAATGCGAAAGTAACTCTGTCTGTCTGTCTGTCTGTCTACGCTTTCCCGCTTAAACCTCTCAACCGATTTTGATGAAATTTGGCACCGACAATCTATAGACCCTGAGAAAGAACATAGGCTACCTTTTATCCCGGAAAAATTTGATGTTCCCGAGGGAAATCTAAAAAGCGCGATATAACCGAACTAAACGCGGGCGAAGACGCGGACGGAAAGCACACAATCTTTAGACCCTGAGAAAGGACATAGACTACCTTTTATCCCAGAAAAATTTGATGTTCCCGAGGGAAATCTAAAAAGCGCGATATAACCGAAAGGAGACGGGCGAAATTGGGCCTGAACTGTACACAAATGAGTTATTTGTCAATAATTTTCATTTATTTTTGTTTTCAATCATTTATTACTAATTCTGGATTCGTCAGAATAAAAAGATAATATTTAATGAAATAATACTGACTTTCTTTACTTTCACTTTTTTTTTTTTTAATTTATTTCTGACCTGGATTCAAAGTCCTTTAGCCGTATACATTATAATATAAACCCTAATACAAAAGCAACAAAAAATGGAATCTTACAAACTATACAGACAATAATACGAGGGATAACAATGAATATTAAAATTAAAGTTAATTTCTAAAATAAATGACTAAACTTATACAAATAAACAAACAAATTAAGCTAAATTTTTTCTATTGTTGTTGTAATGAATTTAAAGAGATGAACAAAAAACAGCGGTCTATTTAATAAATGTTTGACGTGGCGGGGTAAATTATTATGTATTGCTGGACGAGTACTGTCACTATCAGCCGGGGTCAACTTTGTATGGAAGCCTTGAGAATACCTACAAGGGCTGAATTTTGGGCGATGTTGCTATATAAATTAATATCTCAATTTATTTGTATGGCAACACTCTTGAATCACGTGACCGATCATGGCGTTCGCTTAAACAATATGGCGTCACCCGATGTAAACACAATTCCATATTTCATCGATTTGCTTGTAATTAGGTGCTATAACAGTTGAGTCGAGCTCTGCTCCTCCGTTTTATGTGTTACAAAGTTCCGCGAATCGTGGTTAGTGTTAGCGCATTGTGAGATAGTGACTCTAACATTACTGTTGTTTTTCGTGAGACATTGACTCTGAACCAATGATCCTGAACCTATTTATTTTGTGGCTGTTGTGACCAGTGTTTGTGAACCTCAGTTCTGCCATGGCAGATGCGATGATGATGATACGAAATTTATAAAATTTATCATGTAATATATAAAATATTGGCTAAACAATACTTTTATTTCCAATCTCTATTCCCAGATAAAATAAAGGGACTAGAATTGAATCTAGCACGTTGATAACGTTTTACAATTTATGATATATTGTTATTTCATATGACCGGCCGCACATTGCATTCTGTATGAATGTAATTTGTATGGACGGCGCCCGTTAGATTTTTTTCTATTACAAAGTTTTATTCTCTATGCTAGATTCATTCTATTTTCCGTTTCTGATACATTCAGATCGGGAGGGTGGTCTCGAGAGGAGGAAAATATCTCGAGGCTGCACTCCTGGTCTGGATGTGTATTATAATGTTAAAACTTAAAATACAATAGTCATCATGAAGTGGTTTAAATTTCCCGCCCTACTACGCCGCCGACATAGTTTACTTGGGCTAAAGTAAGATGGCAGCACTTCCAAACTAAATTCGTTCCTACTTTTTTTGTATGAAGTTGACCTTCTTCTCCGATAGGAGTAATTGTGTTCTGTGATTGTCAGTGTCAGTTATTTCTTGGAAGAGTAGCTGTCGCTGGTTGTTGAATTTTGGGCAACAGAAAACAAGATGTTGCAAATCGGAAGATTCCTCAGGACAATGTTTACAGTGACTGTTCTGATAGATATTGATTCGATGGAGATGTGTAGGAACAAGGCAATGACCAAGCCGCATTCTTGATATAATCGTTATGAATTTCCGGCTTCTTTTTGCGTCAAGTTTATCATACCACGGTCTTATTGGTAAGTTTTTCTGCACCTCAGAATACCACTTTCCTTTGGTCTCAACTGTAGTGTCCCAGTGCTCTTTCCAAAGCTTTCGCAAATTGGTTTTGAAGTAAACATAGTAATCGGAGAATGGTACTCGCTGTGATTGACTATCATCTCGATTAGAATCTGTATGTGTTATAGTATCAGCAATCTCATTACCATCTATACCACTGTGGGAGGGAACCCATATAAATTCTATATTAATGCCCCTGTTGTGTAAATTTTCTATGAGAGTACATATTTTAAATAAAATGTAGTTAGTTTTGTAGGACCGAAGTCCATAAAACAATGAACTTAAAACGCTTTTAGCATCAGTGGCTAAAATAATATTTACATTACTTACACTACTAGTTATATACATTAGACATTTAAGGATAGCATAGCTTTCTGCAGAAAAAATACTAAAATTGCTATTTAACTGAATGCTTTCACTGTAATTGGCTTGTGGATCATAAAAGGCTGCTCTTACATTTTGTTCTTTTTTAGATCCGTCTGTATATATAAAATAACAATCAGGTCTTTTATGTTTGAATTCTAAGAAATCTGTTTTATTTTTTATTAAATCTAAATGAAACTTATTTCTATCATAGTTTATGAGACTGTTATATGAGCATTCATAAATTGGCCATTTCTTACATTTATGTACATCTTGCGTTTTACTTTTAACATGACTATAAATAGTTATAATTTCAGTTCCAGAAAGAAGTGACTGAGGAGATATAGTAGGCATGGGCATGAAGTGCATAGCCTCTCTCATGTTGTGAAGTTTAGTGTTGAGAGGATTATCTGAAGCTACTAACTTTAAAAAGAATCTTTCTGCTAGTTGAAGCCTTCTAAGGAACAAAGGAGGTATGCAAGTTTCCACTTCTAATGAGTTAATAGGAGTAGAGCGCATTGCTCCACAAATTAGCCTTAACCCTATGTTTTGTATTACATCGAGTTTGTGGAGGTAGGAATTATTAGCATTTAGGTAAGCCAAGCTACTGTAGTCAAAGTGGCTTCTCACTATGCTCTTATACAACATACTCATAGTTTTGGGGTCTGATCCCCAGTAAGTACCTGCTAAATGGCGTAAGATATTTATACTTTTCATAGCCTTCTTACTAATATAGTCTATATGTTTATCAAATTTTAAATGTGAATCTATTACTACACCCAAAAATTTATGGTGGTCAACAATGGGAATTTCTGTGTTATTATAATAAATTTTCATTACTGTATTTTCTTTACTGAATATTAAAAGTGAACTCTTTTCTGGACTCACTTCTAATTTAAGTTTGTTATGATAATATCTATACAATTGGTTTAAAGCATTATTTATGTTATGTTTAGCTATATCTATATTTTGATTTATACTATATAATAGTAAATCATCTGCAAATTGTAAGATGTTGACCATTTCAGTATTGACATATTTCAAAATCTCTGAAGTATATAGATTGTACAGCAAGGGCGACAAAGTAGCACCTTGCATAGTTCCTTTATTAGCAAATCTAGGGCCATGTAGTTTATTGTTGTACTTTACAAAAATAGTTCGATTACTTAAAAATTCAAATAACCATTTCAAAGTACTTCCTGGAATGCCAATGTCACATAAAACTTCAATAAGCTGTTCTATATTTACATTATCGAAAGCACCTTTAACATCTAAGAAAACACAAACCATGTTAGAATTACTGAGTTTGACTTGTTTAATGTCATGAATCAGAGACACAAAGCTTTCAGAGCAACTTTTACCTTTTCTAAAACCATGCTGAATTTCAGGAATTAAATTATTACTTTCTGAAAAGTATTCCAAACGTAGCTTAAGCATATTTTCAAATAACTTACCCAAACATGAAGATAGCGATATAGGCCTGTATGAAGAAGCAGTGTTTATAGGTTTATTTAGCTTTAATATTGGAATGACACATTGAGTTTTCCAGGATTTTGGTATAATATGACTTTGCCAAAGTTTGTTATATATACAAAGTAGTATTTTTTGAGCATTTGGATGTAACCTTTTAATAAGTAAATAGGGTAAATTATCTAAGCCTGGTGTAGTATCCTTTCTACTTTGTAATGAAGCAGTCATTTCGTTAAAAGAAAAAGGTTTATTAAGAAAAGAATTAGCTGCATTTTCTTGAGCACTATGACACAATGATAACAACCTGTCTACATTGAAGCTGTGGTTGTCTGATAGATTATCTAGAAAAGTTGGAATCCATGTATCATCAAAGTTCTTATTGTGACTACTATTTCCAATTCTCTTAAATTTTTTGACATAATCCCAAATCCTTGAAACTGGAGTCATTCTATTAAAGCTGCTACACAAATTTTTCCATGACTCTGAGCTCTCAATTTTAATAATTCTTTTCTTTTGAGCATCTAGTTTTTTATATTCTATAAAATTAGCTATAGTTGGACATGACTTATATTGCTTTAAAGCTTGTTTAGATGCATTCACGGCTACCTCACACTTTGCATTCCACCATGGGGCAGGTTTTCTACGAACAACATTACTATTTTTTCTCTTACTCTTAGGAATAGTTATATCTCTTAAATCATTTAAAGTATTTACAAAACGATTATACAATTCTAGGCAATCTTCAGAATCAATGGTTAAATTGGAAAACAAATTTTCAGATAGAGCATAAAATTCAGACCAGTTAGCTTTACTATAAATAAATCTTTCTTCCACAGGACCTACTTCATACATGCATGGTTGAATATTTACATAGAGGGAAACTGGATAGTGGTAGCTGCCTAAAGGATCATCTTGAACCTGCCAATTACACAAATGAGCAATTGAAGGACTAACAAGAGTGACATCTATTGCAGAAGCCTGCCTGTTGGGATATGGACATGTTGTTGGAGTACCATCATTTAATATGCAAAAATCTAAGTCATCTATTAAGTTATATATATTATTTCCTCTATTATTATTGCTATTGCAACCAAAACTGATATGATGTGCATTAAAGTCACCCATAATTATGCAAGGTTTGGGAATATTGTTAAAAATATGCCTAAGTTTATTAGTATTAAATCTGCCACTTTTAGGTGGACAATATACACAAAGTATACTGATATTCCCCGACTTTGTCTCAAAATTTATGGCTATGTTTTGGATATTTTCATGAAAGTTAGTGTTCAATACAGAATATTTCAACCCATGTTTAATTAAAATACCTACACCATTGCATCTATTTGCAGAGTTCTTGTAAATAAAATTGTAATTTGGAATATAAGGGATAATAGATTTATTACAGTAGCCAAGTTTCATTAAGTAAACAAATGTCTATTTTCTTATCTTCAAGTAATTTATGTAACAATGTTTTCTTGCTCTGTAAACTTTGTATATTAAACTGAACTATATGTAAATAATCCTCCATTAAACTAAGTTTGATATAAATATTTCTTTTATTTTCTTAGCTGTTAAAGGTTCTTTATTTTTTTTATTACCTAGGGCCAATAATGATTTTACAATAGCATTTAGGATAATGTCATTGTTGACAATTGTATCTACATCTAAAGACTTCTTTACATTATTTACATTCAGAGGTGGATAGGCTTTCAAATCATTAGATGGTGGAGAACTCACCACAGTGGCATAGTTTTGCTGAGTATATTTCTTCATATTTTCATCTATTTTCTGTTTTTTTATTTGTCAATCTCTGGATATTGCTAAATGAAATCCACCACAATTAATACAAGTTATTTCTTCCACATCACATTCTTTATAAGAGTGATTTCCACCACATGAGGAGCACATCTGCTGAGGACTTCTGCAAACCTTGGCCGAGTGGTTAAACTTAAGACATTTAAAACATTGTAAGACTGGAGGTATATATTGATGTACAGGATAACGAAATAATTGAATGTAAGCATGTTGTGGCAATGTTGTAGTGGCAAAGGTTACGGCAACTGTGGTCAACGGGGTTAGTATGTTATCTATCTTTTTCATGAATCTTTTGATAGATATAACTTCGACATCGCACGTGATATTTTTATAAATTTCTTCGTTGGACATGTCTTTAGGTACATATTTTATAATACCTATTTTCTCAGTTAAGTGTGACGGTATGAATGCCTTCATTTTATTTTTTAATAAAAATTCATCCATTTTAAGAAAATAATTAGCTGGTATGGCTTTCCTAAAAGAGACTCCAATTTTGTGCGCATTGACACGGTGGACACCAGTAATGCCCTTAACATTTTCTGTAAATAGTTTCGTAAGTGATATCTGATTTCTGTTGCCTAGTTTTTCTTGTTCGGTTGATTGAACAAATACTGTGAAATCACCAGTACTGCTTTCTAGGAATTGTCTTTTATAATTGGGTTTGGTAAATATTTTGTACTTATCTTGCTGGTTGCTTGGGCTGGAGAAAACATTGTCGTATTTCCGTTTCTTTTTTCCGTCCCCAGGGTCCTCCCCATCACTAGGGGGGCCCATTTTGGTTTATTTTTAGTTTTCAGACGTTTATGATAGGAAAGGCAAGGAAAATTAACTTTTATTTAAATAGAAAATTTAAAGCTGCCGCTCAGGTCGACTTCCCGCCAAAAAGTCTTCTTTTACTTTCACTTTTCAACAATGTTACCAGATGAAATGCGAATCATTAATAAGTTCTAATCGATAAATCAAATTATTACAAAAATAAAATTAATAATGAATCAGTACATTTCTATAGATTCGTTTTAGAAAATCTTTTAATATAAGGTCTTAATTATATTACCTATTATTTACTTATTTACAAAAACATCTTAAAAGAAATTGATCAACAGATCGATTTAATAATCAATTCAACTTTTTTATTATACAGGCAACAAAGTAAACTCGTGACAACGTGACGCCAAACGTCAAAAATTATTCCCTTCCGGGTTTGAACTTGCCATATTGGATATTGTATATATTTTGTTGTATTTTTTTGTCGATATATTATTTTGCGTCTTTGGCAACGTATTTAGGATTCTGACGGTTATTATTTTGTCGGATGATCCACGCATTTCTCACAACGGACTTTGATATCTTCCTTACTCGACTTATTTCGAAACAACACAATGAGTGACCAACGTGCAACGTCTTCATTGTATCATAGCGAGTTACGACAAATAAAAGCGGAAAGCATTCTTTCAGTTAAAGAGCAATGGATTGCACCTCAAGTGGTAAGTATTTATTTAAAACGTATGTATTTAATTAAAACTTCACGTTGTGATATTTTTCGAGTAGAGTCCAACCAGGATACCTTTACCTAGGTAGGTATATTATTGAAGTAAGTTTCATTAATAATATTCCAATATACTACACAAATACTACACAATATACACTATAATGCACTTGATTTATTCGAATTCTAAGTAAGATTTACGGTTTGATTATCAATTACGGAAGATAGTTCTTTTTATATAACTTACTTGTAAGAATTCAACAAAATCAATGAAACAATATTAAAATTGAATGACCTTATGAAAACATCAATATAAGTACTATAATCCTAGTATCAGCATGATCTCAGTAAGAAGTGATGCAATTCTGAAAGATACAGTTTTATCACTGTTTTTATTTTGTGCAAAGAATATAAACAATGTTCTGCATCATAATTCTGTAATTATTATTTGTGGAAGCTGTAAATAATAATCTAATATTGTTCTAGGTTAATAGATCTTATCACATTTACCAAGGATGCAGAGATTTAGCTGTGAATGCCTTTGGCACAGATGAGCAACTTCCATCTCCAATGATTGGACATCTCAAAGTGTGTGTTCAGTGTTGCGGGCAAGATCTCAATCATTGCACACTAACACCCAACGTGAAAGAAGAATTCATGCAGTCATTTCTGAATGGATATTGCCTCGGACTGTAAGTTTTTATTAGGTTTAGTTGTTTTGTATTTTATACTACCACAGGGTAATCTATGTATACTACTATGTTATTTTTTTGTTTTTTCACACTAATCTCTGAAATAGCAGTCAGCTTTAAAGAATCATTTTTGTAAATTAGTGTCACATTCATGAGAAAAAAATATATGGAAATGTTAGTGTAGTATGTATATCTAGGCATTGTAAAAAAACACAAATAATTATATTGCAGCCTTTATTTCCTGAAGGTGTAGATTTGAAGAGATTTGCGTTATTATTATTATTTATTTTCTTAACCTAGTGCACAATACATTGAGATAAAAGCACAAAACCATTTTCATGGTTTGTCTATAGGAACGGAACAAACAGTGTATCAACAATAATTAATTATTACTAGCATGGACATTTAAATTAGTATCTAGCAAAGAAGTTAGGTCTTACAGAATTGCTTACAGACTACTGAGTGATGTATGTATTACTTTTTTTAGAAAGAGACACATGATATAATTTTTTTTCCAGATTTCAAGAGCTCGAGCTCTCATATGTCATCATTGCTGGGTGAGAGCTGATAGAAATGCTCATCAGTTTATGACTGGATCATCTGGATCTTCAGCAGCAGTAGATTTAACAAGTGAATATGATGGTACAACTTCACAGTCTACCACCGACGTAGCTGTGTCACAGGGCACTCAACAGTTTACCCCCAGGATAAATACATTTATAATATAAACCGACGTACGGCTGATTTTTCTAGAATAAATGTTCAAAATGATAACTTAAATGATTTTCCACAGCTCACACATAGTGATTTAATAAAAGTATCTTTAGGTATTTACCAAATTAAACAGTGAGCACTGCTCACCATAATATGACCTAGCCGTGTGTGTGTGCTCACTGAGCATATACGAGAAGATGGTAGATCTGAAATAGAAGTGTGTCGAAATATGGACAGTAACTTACTAAGAGAACTGTCAAAATACACTCATTCTTGCTGGCTATTGAGAGGTCGAATTAAATCAAGACATGTTAGTTCAAAAACATATTTAATTATATTTTAGTTGACAGTTCTTTTAATGGAAGAGAGGCTATAAAACAATATTACTGTAATTTCTTGGTCTAAGGTAAAGGGACTGGTATTTTGGCGTGACTAGCTGGTATATAATAAATAATTTCATTCTTGTTGTGTTTTCTCGTCTTCATTACTATACCTACATAGTATTGTATAAACTCAAGTTTTTTTTATATATAAACAGACTGCTGTGTTGCTGGGGAGTTTGTTCCGCTGCTTTTCCAGCGAAAGCACTAGGAAGTGTCAATGGGTGGGCGTTTTGGGGGACTGTCTTATGTAATAACGATGTTCAAAAAGTGCTGATGCTCAGGCTATTTTAAATAAATTATTTATTAATTCTTTTTTTTTTTTTGTTTAACCCGCATACCAGCGCCTATGATGGCCGGGAGTTCGATATTGTCTGCCGACCAGGGCGTCTTTTGCTTCGGCTAGAGGCGTGAGGGCGCTGATAGTCCTACTCCCTCACGAGCTTCGCATCCTTTGCCAGCATTAATTGTATATGATGAATTGGATGTGATTAATAAATCGATGTAAGAGAAATGTGATTTTTATTCTTGCTTACTCTTTTCTATAATCAGATTGTAAAAATGGTTTTCCTAATTCTTTTTTAACCTCCTTCTTTGTAACATTTAATATGCAGTTAAGCGCCGCCGGCCCTTTGGAAACCACACTCACGATTTGTTAATGTCATAAAAATACATTCTGATAAAATCTAGTCTACAAAAAAGTCTGAATAATTACTTAAATATACCATAAGAGCGCTGACAGCTTGTAAGAAAACTTATAAAAAAGCAAATGAGGTTAGTTTTGTGCAAGCTAATAATACCCTATTTCTTTTTTCTCCGATTCTGCCATGCTAAATAAAGTTTTATTTTTTAAATAGTAATAATATTGAAATGATTTAATGCAATAATCGTGGCTGTCCAATCAGGCCCAACTTTGTATGAACATTCGCCCGTCTCCTTTACGCGGGCGAAGCCGCGGGCGGAAAGCTAGTATTTTAATAAAATGGAACTTACTACCTTATTTCTCACGAACAAATAAAGTTATCCAAATTGAAATTTATACCAAATACCTAGGTCTATTGTCCCTTTAAGCTGTGAAAATATCAAACTTCTAAGCTAAGCCAATCAAAAGATACAGCCGATATGTCAATATTTTCAACAAATTTTCGACACTCGCAAAGGAATCAAAACCTACAGGATACTTCCCGTAAACTCAGAATCTTGAAATTTGGCACGAAGGATTGGCATATAATGCAAATATAGGAAAAATTGCGAAAATCACATTTTTAGTTATATAATATAATAAACATATTTTAATAAAATGAACCTATTTCTCACGAACTAATAAAGGTATCAAATTGAAATTTATACCAAATACCTAGGTCTATTGTCCCTTTAAGCAGTGAAAAAATCAAACTTCTAAGTTAAAGCGATCAAAGATACAGCAGTTTATACCGACACCTTAGACGAATTTCCGTCACACGCTAGGGAATCAAAACCTACAAGGTACTTCCCGTGAACTTAGAATCTAGAATGCGACACGAAGCAACGTTATGATATAGTACAGACAGATAAAGGAAAAATTGTGAAAATGTTTATTTTGAAGTTACATAAAATATTAAAATATTATTTTTGCTTACATGACATAAAATATTTTTTTTAATAATTATAAACTTACTACCTACCCTTTTTCACATGAACGCGTAGAGATATTAAAGTTGAAATTCATATCAAACACTTCTTAAATCTAATTGCCTCTAAACTGTGAAAAATTCTAAATCAATGCTAGTATTATAAATGCGAAAGTAACTCTGTCTGTCTGTTACGCTTTCCGCCTAAACCTCTCAACCGATTTTGATGAAGTTTGGCACAGACAATCTTTAGACCCTGAGAAAGAACATAGGCTACCTTTTATCCCGGAAAAATTTGATGTTCCCGAGGGGAATTTAAACAGCGCGATATAACCGAACTCCACGCGGGCGAAGCCGCTGGCGGAAAGCTAGTAGGTACGTCATAAATTGTAAACCGCTACGTTTGTACGGCGGAACCCTCGGTGTGCGAGTCCGACTCGCATTTGGCCGGTTTTTTTTCGAGCTATTACACTTTGAGACTGAACCAACTTGTGAGTGGGTTCCGTTTGACCGACTTTTTACTGGACCTAAGAGCGTTGGATTATTTTTTAACTATCATTGCAATACAAGGTGACATGAATGCTGCTGGTCTTTTGGGCACTTTTTCTGTTGACAATGACCCGAACGCAGATTTTGAGGATCTTTCATTGTTACCCCTCCTTTTTATGTACTTGTACATATTATTAGTTCGTTAATTTAGTTATATCCTAAATCCGCGGCTTGTGCAATAGTTGACATGCTAAAGATTTGGACTGCGCAAACTTGGTCTGCACGGTATTACTAGCACGTGTGGCCGGTCATTCAAGCCGCGCTTCAGTCCTACGAATTATTTTACGACAAAGCACACGTCACAAAGTCAAAAATGGCCGATGTTAGGAGTTATTCCAAGGAATTTTTAACACAATTCATAGAATTATACAAATCGTTGCCAGCGTTGTGGAAAATAAAAAACTAGGAATACTCAAACAGAAACAAAAAAAAAAAGAAATATATGATTTAATGATTAAAAAATTAAAAGAGGTACCTATTTATTATTCTATTAGGTATTTAGGTAGGTACATGTTTTAAAGTTCTGTTTGCCTTCTCAAAAATGTGTTGGGTGGGTGTAGGTATATTAGCTTTTGTTAAGTATCGTATATTTTTATATTATTAGGTATTGGTATTGCAGGTGGAGCCAAATGCAAGAGACATTGTGACATAAAAAATAATAATTCTTGCGAAGTTCTCGTCGCAAAGAGAAAAAGAAAGGTGCTAGCACAGACGACATCTACCTGCCATCCTTATGGTACTATGAGTTGTTAGATTTTGGAGATGACCAAGAAGCTGCTCGGAACTCAGTATCTAATTTTCAGGACTCCATGGAATTAAGCTAATAAAAACGATGATAATTTAAGAGATTTAAAAACAACTGTCACGGGCATAATTCAAGCCGGGAACTTTTCCGAACCGTGATGTTCCACTGGCAACTGAATTATTTAAGTATTTATTTAAATTTAATTGTGTTGGTTTAGAAGTTTAATTTTCCCACTTGAAGTTTAAACTTAGTGGGTAACTCTACATGTCACTGGGTAAAAGCGCCTTGAAAGACTGACAGACCTACGGACAACGAAGTGATCGTATAAGGGTTCCATTTATCCTATGAGGTAGGTACGGAACTCTTATAATGTTGATAAGATTGAGGGTTTTAATGTCTTGCCTATCTCATATAGCATTACACCAAACACATTGTTGGAGGGTACGTAGCAACCGATGATCGACAAATAATAATATAGTTATATAAAAACGACAAATCTACAATTTCCATGTTTGTCACTTCTGTGTTCCGGAATATTTTCTGCAATTTTAAATTGTAGAAAGATTTGTGGTATACAGTAGAACCGTGAACTTAAAGAAATTTATTCCAGTCTGTATTATATCAGAAAATGTTTATTATACCAACAGGACTCTAAAAATACAATTGAGCACATGAAGCAGAAGGAGGCGACGCTAGTTGACAAGATCAAAAACCTTGAGAAAGTTATTAGTGATAAAAGTCAAGTAAGTACGGAACCTGAACTCATTACTTATAATAAATAGTCCGAACCTGAATAATATATCTGTTAGGGGTTTTCTGACTTGGGTTCTAAAATATATACTTACCAATCGTATACACTACCTAGTAAATTTATTTTTCTTTTTCATTTTAGCATGAGCAAGAAATGGAGACCGAAATAAGTTCCAACGACAACAACAGCTGCTTCACATGTGTTAACTCGTTTTTTTAAGCTAATGTTCTGAGTTCTGACGCCTAAAACGCACTTTAAAAACGCTGCATTCTTACACTATTGCTATTCATATTTTGCAAGGCGTTTCTTTATTGACTTTGTAATAGGATTAGGCAACTGTCACATAAGCGATGATTAGCGAGATACGAGTAGAACTAGAAATTAATGAGCGTTGCCAGCCTTAGGCTCAGGGTGAAGCAGCATTCCACCTATCCCCAGGATTTTTTTTAATTAGTCACCTTTTAGATCAGAGCCAGGGTGGGGCAAGCGCCCCAGCTTGCCCCAGTGTGGCTACGCCCCTGCATTCAGAGGCTATTGGGATATTAGGTATTTACTTAAATCTCGGAAAACAGATCGCTTTGCTAATAATTACTAGAGACGTAAGTGGTATTTGTAAAATTGATTGTTCAAAGGCGTGAATGATAAAAATTTCTGCTCAAATCCAACGATCGACTTTTGCATTTCCTTATGACAATGAAATAATCTGACTATCGGTAACCAAGCGCGGATCCAGGGGGGGAGGGGGGGTCATGGGGGTCATGACCCCGGTCAGGACCCAGCACAAGAGGATTTTATTTAAGTACTTTGAATAGTTCATCAGTTTATATAAGTTTACTTCGTTTGACGCAAAGGCATTATTCGAGAATGAACGCATCCAAAATTTAAATTTTACCACGCTACCGCCGCCGCCACGGCCGCCAACATTCAAATGTCACATTTCGTATGACACTTCCGCGCGGTCTGTTTATTAATTAGTAATTTCTTCATTATGCCAGTGTGTGTGTGTGTTCAAACTCAAATATTATTATTGTAATGTTCTTAAAGTAACTCGTAGGTAAATAATTAGGTGCCTGCTTTACTTAGTGAAAGAGGGGGATTTATAGCAGGTCAAGCTACCGGAATCTGACAAATAATCCCAATCAATCTTCAACCTTCATAGTTTAGCAATAAGGTTGAAAATATAATAAAGAAATTTGATAGATTTTAGTAGCTTGGTGTGCTGTCGTCTGTACATATCTACGTATTTTTTTATTGGGCGAGGGAGTTTGAAGGTAATTTTTCCGAAGGTGGAAAAAGCCTAATGGACTATCTTCCGCTCGGAGATGCGGAGGGATGTGCCGGCTAAAAAACCACCCAAGCGTTAGTCATCTGCGTTTCCGGGGTTCTGGGTTCTCCCAATTCTACGGTAGTCCTAAGCTCACTTTTTTGTTTTTGTTTCCGGGGTGGAAAATCTTCATGAATGTCCGCCGTCCTGGGGTGGGCCGCAGTGTCTCTCAGACTCTTACTGACTAAAAACCACCCCGGTGTTCCATCTCACAGGTCTACACCGGGGGTTGCGAGAACAAACACTGCTTTCGCAACCGCCGATTAGTAGTGCAGGGAGGAGAGTGAGGTGTATGACTCCCCCCTGACGTCTAAGAGAGGCGCGAAGTGATCCACGCGCGGGAACATTTGTCGCCCCCAAACATCCTGATGTTTGGGCGCGACAAATGTTCCCGAGTCTATCGCCCCTTGGACCCATTTAAGGGGGCTGAAAAAGGGCGCTATCCATCCTCCGCCGACGCTCGGTGCGCCTGCTGCGGGCCGGGTGAGGAGACGAGATCTCCCTCTCCCTTTCCGCAGCCTCCTTCTACGAGACGATTGTATCGCAGAAGGAAACCACCGCATCCCAGGACTTTTCGCTGCCGACCATCGACTCGATTACGGCCGGTAGCGACAGGTCACTGCCTACTTCAGAGTTGAGGTCACGGCGCAGCCCCACCCAAGCGGCACACTCTGTCAGCGTATGCCGCGCCGTGTCCTCCCGGCTGATGACGCAGTGGTGACACCGGGCGTTCGGTTCCCTGTTTATGTGACACAGGTACTTCCCGAAGCAACCATGCCCCGTAAGTACCTGTGTCATCCGAAACGTCAGGTAGCCGTGCCTTCTCCAGAGCCAGTCCGCCAGTACCGGCCGGATCGCCTCGATGGTGGTGAGGCGTGGTAGGGCGTGAAAGCCTGTTCCGCCCTTCCGCCACCAGGACCTTTCGGAGCTGCGACCGACGCTGCTCGAGCTGACAAAGCATCGGCCGCTCGCCCCGCTACAGGAACAGTGACACGAGGACCTTCGCCTCCAAGTCCCAAGGCGGGGATCCAGCCAGTAGGCAGGCCGCCTCAAAGGAGATCGTGCATAATTCATGATCATGTATAACTCTGATGGCCATCGCTCTCTGCGGTTGTCGCAGTATAGCGATGCTGCCGGTCGTCAGGTCAGAGGCCCACTTCGGGGCCTCATACAGGGCCATCGATCGTACGAATCCCGTGAAGAGCCGCCTGCAGGCGGCGATCGGGCCTGCCAGATTGGGAAGCAACGTTGAAAGCGCCCCAGCTTTCAACGTTGGCGCTAACTTGGGCGCCAGCCGCCGGAAGTGGGGCCCGAAATCCCACCGGCTGTTGAGCACCAGTCCCAGGTACTTCATGGTGGACTCGACAGCGATCCGAACCCCCCGACCACGATGTGTGAGCCCGGTGGCGGCGACCGCCGGCGACCATGAAACACCATGGCCTCCGACTTGTTAAGGGCCACCTTCAGGCCTATTCGACGTATGCGGCCCACCACCTGTGATACCACAGCCGTCGCCAGCAACGTTGCTTCCCTGTGCGAGCTCTCCCGGGTGGTGACCAGCGTGTCGTCCGCATAACATTTCAGGTCTATCCCCGGTCTGAGCTAACCTCTCAGCATCTAGTCGTACGTCGTCGACGTTACGAAAAATCAAAGCATGGTAAAGAGCTTCAATGGTTGAAGAACGTCTAAGCGGACTGGCACTTCTCCACGTCCATAAAAACGTACCTAAGTACCCATTGAAGTAGATGAAGTTTTTTTTTTTTTATAAGTTATAAACTAGCGCTTGACCGCAATCCTGCCTGATGGTAAGCAGTGATGCGATCATTGATGGTAAAGCGCGCTAGTTTATTAAGAACCTATTCACTCTAGCCTTGAAGACACTCAAATTGTAATGTGGCGGAAACACCGTCGCTGGCAAATTGTTCCAGTCCCTCGATGTACGCGGTATAAAAGAGGAAGCGAAACGCTTCGTCCGGGTCGCAGTGGTATCAACAACGTAAGGGTGGAAACTCGCCGTACGACAGGTCGTCCGATGGTGGAACGGTGATGGGGGAATTAAATCATGCAATTCCCTTGCACACTCACCAGAATGCAACCTATAGAAGACCGAAAGGCTGGCTACTCTACGCCTGTGCTCCAGGCTTTGGGAGACCGTTTCGAGTTAAGTCTGGGTCGCCAATCAGCCTCTCCGCACGCCTCTCCACTGAATCCAAAGTATCCAGGTGACATTTCGCAGCACCAGCCCAAATGTGGCTGCAGTACTCCACACACGAGCGGACCTGTGCTTTGTACAACATTAGAAGCTGCCCCGGTGTGAAGTACCGCCGGACCTTTGCGATAATGCCAAGTTTTCTGGCAGCCAACCGCCCAAAGTTAAGGTTCGAGGAAATCTCTACTCCCAAAAGCTGAAGGCGGTTGGTGCACTCCAAGGATACATTCTGAAAAGTAGGAGCCAAGGTGAACGGGCTCCTTTTGGCGGTGAAAAGACACGCCTGTGTTTTGGCGGCATTGAATGCTACAAGATTGGCTTTGCCCCATTCGGAGACTGCCTGTAGTGCAGCACTCGTACGCTCTACCATGGCCTCTCTTTCGGACCGGATTGTTTCCTTACTAGCCCGAGCTTCCGGCAGGTATCTCTCCACAACTGTGCTGTCATCTGCATACCCATAGATACCGGGCATCAGCAGATCGTTAATATGCAGCAGGAACAAAGTTGCAGAGAGAACAGACCACTGAGGAACACTGGGCATTGGTCGACATGGGCTCCGATGAGCATCGACACAATCGGCATTGAACCATGGGCGAGCTGAGCCACCGACGGGCACGTCGCTGAAGGGGATAAAATACTCCATAGCTTGACGCACCACATCGGTTATAGCGTCCGCACAGCTCGACGGATTGTCAGAAGAAAAGCAGATCTGCTGCCAAGGATAAGACGCAAAGAAGTGGCGCATCTCATCCCAATCTGCTGACTTGTATCGCCACAATCTCCGCTCACCACGAGAGTCGTGATCTGGAGGGGAGAAGGACGACACAGATTTCACCAGACAGTGGTCTGAAGTTCCCAACGGTGAGGAAACTGTTACAACACATCTGTCCGGATCAGTGGTCAGCAGAAGGTCCAGAGAGTTGGCGGTATGACCAGCTACATCAGGCACCCTAGTCGCTTGTCCCACCAGCTGGGAAAGGTCCATTGCTAGCGCAAAGTTACGCGCTTCTCTCCCAGCGTGGTCGGTCCTCTGGTATGAGAAGAGCCAGTCTTGATGGCAGGCATTAAAGTCCCCCAGAGCGACGAACTGTGCGTCAGGGTGCCGATGCAGCACATTGTCAGCAGCTTCACTGAGTTGGTCAAATAGTCGAGTTGTCTCCTGGTCACCGCTGTGCGATCGGTAGACACAGGTATAGACAATTTTGTCCACACCAGTGTCAATCAACAGCCATAAGGTCGATAGATGAGGGTCTTCGAGGTGACGGAGACGTCGGCAACAGATGTCATTGCGGACATACACACAGACCCCGGCACGCTGCAGGAAATGATGCTCCAAAGAGTAGCCCGGGTAGTTGAGGTTTGCCGCATGAGACGTACATCTGATCTGGGTCAGGTTAGGCTTTTCAGTCTCAAGGTGATATCGATATCGATGCAATCCACCACGGATTGCATCGATATTGGAGTGCAGACCTCGAATGTTTGAGAGGTGCACTTTAAACGAGAGGACGTGCGCCCGCTGTGCACACCTACTTTTCTTATTTGTACTTTTCATCTTTGATTTTAAATTGAGTGAATAGGAAGGAAGACGGCAGTTGAGCGAAGTGAAGCAATGTTAAACCCAACAACACTACCAACGATGCCGCGCCAGAGGAAGGTTGATCTGGAAACTGCGGGGACGCCCGAACCCCCCCAGGGATCGCCACCGGGTCCTCTCGTCCGGTCGCCAACCGGCACGATGGGGCCACCCTGGGATTTTTCGCAGTTGGCGGGGCAGCCTTTCGTGTGTGGCTGGCACACTACTTGGGCCCCCAACTACCTGCGGTGTGCCAGCGGAGCACCGTGCTTCGGATCCCGCTACCCTCCAGGACCAAACTTCCGACACAACAACAACTGCTCCCGTGAACTGACCCGTCCTCCGTACGGCTTCTCCAAACATCATGCCGGAACACGACGAATCGCTTGGCGACATGACTTTGTCTGGTGGGTGGTAACTTATGCCGGCGGCTGATGTTGTGGTGGGAGGCCACAACATCAGCCGCCGCCTTAAAAGATAAGACGAAAATGATAAGACGTTTCGGAAGAAGGCGTGAAAGAAAAATTGATTTCGTTATTTAATTAGGTATTTATAAGTTCAGTACTTATTACTTATTAATTAAATACCTTCTTTTTAATTGTCCCTATTATCAAAGTTTAATTAAAACTTGTTATGACTTGACCACGACTATGTGACCCTCCCCTGGCGCCAAAGCTGGATCCGCCCTTGTCGGTAACCAATTCAAATCATTGTGAATTGGATCGGCAGATGTTTAACAGGGAATCGTAGTCTTTGTAGAAAATCCATGCTTGTTACTTAGAATCGAAACGTAACTGTTTGGTGGTCTCAGCGTGGTGTGTGATTCACTTTAGTTTTCTCCAATCTGATGAAGCAATAACGGTATAAGTATGTCTACTGTGCCGAACTCCGAATAATGTTGGCAGAGTTAGTAGTAAAACAGTTCCCGACTCATGAATCGATCTTTACCATTATTGCTCCATGACACCGCGAGACCTCATACAGCACGAGAAACCATTTTGACGCTCCAGGAACTGCAGTTAGAAACCATTAGCCATCCTCCGTATTTACCAGTCCTTGCTTCAACGGACTACCATTTTTTTCGTGATTTGAATAATTATCTACGTGACAAGTTTTCTTCCCAGGAGGCAGTATAAAATGCGTTTACAGTTTGTGCAGTCTAGATTCTCACGAGTTCTATCACAAAGGCATAAATGACCTTTCTATTAGATAGCAGTAGGTACTGTATAGATAATAATAGTAAACTATTTTGATTGAATAAAATAGTTAAAAATTAAAAAATAAACAATTCAGATTTTCAGTAAAAATCGTCAATACTGTCGTTCTCGTCGTTTATACTTTAACCCCTATTATAACCTTCCTATGCTTCATTCTCGATAGCATTAGACGCAGGTTAAGATTATTTTAGGGTACACTTGGTGTAGCGCAACGTGCCTGCCACGAAAGATTTTTTATAAACAAGAATTAAGTGGGACTGTATTTAGGATAGCAATATTTTAGAAAGTAAATATGCGATAGAATGATGCCTTCGGAGTATATCCTCTGATTAAGGTGTTAAAGCTGCAAACCACTTACCTCCAACCTTCAGACGAGGAGTTCGTAGACCACCAGACCAGATCGCGAGAAGGCGCACGTCGAAACAATTCACTGGCAGACTTCCTAACCTTATTAAGTTTTAATTGGGATGCCTAAATTCCCCCGGGGGCTACTTTAAATATTTACATTTGGTGACCGTTATAAGAACGTGGCCAAGACTCGCTAGCTTGCCAATTAAACAGGGAGAGTGTTCGCCACGCCGCCGCCGCCGTGCGGTGGAAGAATCGCACACACTATGGTCGCGCTCCGTTTACTTGTGTTTGGAATTGCTAAGATTTATGCTGAATTTATTATAATCACCTTATTTACAAACTGTTATACTTAGGTCCGTATTACAGAACGTCACTCAAAACTCAAGCCCTACTTAAGTCTCGTTTCAAGCCTTTTGATTGGTTGAAACTAGTTTTAAGTAATGCTTATGCAGAGATCAATGCTTGAGTTTCGTTCTGGAATACGCACCTTTAATCAACTCATTTGAACTTATCCGAACGTGAGCAACATAAACTTAAGCAAACGTATAGCATTTTGGCTCAATATTGGCTTTTATTATGGCTAAGAAGGGGGTGACTGCCGATGATGGCTTCTGATAGGGATACATGAAAGAAAAAGACATGTTGCGCCGACCCCAAATAAATTGGGATAAGGGCAGGAGAATGATGATTGGCTTTTATTAGATATCGCCGTAGTGTGGTAATAATAAAACTACAATGACTTTGTACCAAATAAAACAATGTTTTAATAACGTATCTATATAATAAAAACGTAGCGAAAACAAAACTGTACACATATATATTTATGAGATTTAGGAACAAAGAGATTATTTATTAAAAATAATTTAATGTCTTTGACCAGAACAGATTGTAATGCCGAAAATATAAATATAATTTAATATAATTATTAATATTAATAATAAAAAAAATATGATATGTATATATAGAAAAATAAAGAGAATAATAATAATCCTTTATTTGCGAAAATGTAGGTATACAAAATGGTAAGCTGTTCATAAAAATAAGTGTCCCATTTACATTCTACCAATAGATGTGGTGTGAAAATATTTAAAATTACATAATTAAAAAATGTTAAACTTGTCACATTACATTAGCTACTCAAAACAATTTATAAAATGTCAGATTGTATATAATAATTGAAATGTCCTTATTTATTAGATTTTATAATGTCAAAACAAAATTAATGCTATTAAGTCAATGTCAAATTAGAATAAATAAAATATAATAAGAAACAAATTTATTGACATTACTTTCTTTCAACATAAGTCAAAAATTCGTTTACCGTGTAAAACTGTTTTTCTTTTAGCCACTGTACCTATCAATTTCTTTGTAAATATAAGCAAAGGTAGTTCTTTAAATGCGTTTGGTAATTTATTATATACCTTAATAGCCATGACATAGGAATTTCTTTTATACAAATTAAGCTTGCATTGTGGCAAGCAGAGCCTATGTCTGTCTCTAGAAGCAACATTCCTTTTGGTTAGATCTGTATACTTAATAAAATTTTCAGGATGTTGTTGTACTAGTAGGCACAATTCTTTAATATACATACACGCTAACGGTAATATAATGTATTTTTTAAAAAGAGGCTTTCAGCTATTCGTGTACCCCGCTCTACAGATAGCACGCACACATTTTTTTTTGTACTATAAATACTTTATTGATATCCACCGAGTTACCCCACAACAAGAGACCATAGGACAGAACCGAGGAAACGTATCCGTGATAAGCACATAGAGCCGCTTCAGTTGAGACCATGTCTCTTAACCGTCTTAATGCATAGATGAATCTGTCCAATTTGTCACAAACATAGACGACATGCTGTTTCCAGTCGCAATTTTGATTTTTTTATTATTGTATGCCCAGAAATCCCGCACTTACTACTTGTTCTATAGTAGTGTCATTATATTTAATGTTCAAATTTAATGGGTTTCTCATGTATGTTTGAAATTGGATCATTTTTGTTTTCTCCTAAATATGTAGGTTGTTGGATTTCAAACAGTGTATAACATTTTTGATAGATTCATTTATCTCATACTCGTAGGTGTCGGCTCTCTCACACTTTACGACAAGATTCGTGTTATCAGCAAATAAAACCACCGAGTGGCGAGTGATATTTGGGAGGTCATTGATGTAGAGAAGAAATAAAAAAGACCCCAATAGACTTCCCTGTGGCACTCCGAAATTATTTTGCTGGTACTCGCTTCTATATGCTACTTTTTTGCCATTACTGATTCTGGAGATTTCTACACATTGTTCTCGGTTTTTTAAATGGTTTCTTATCCAGTCATTCGCTTTTATTTATTACAAAATCGAACGCCTTACTCATATCTAGGAGGATTGCCGCTACCGGTAAACCTTCGTTTATCGTGTGCGTGACATTCTTCATTAAATTAAAACATGCCAAAGAAGTTGTACTGTTTGTCCTAAAACCAAATTGTTCGTCCTTAAGTAAATGATGACTAACCGCAAAATCTTGGAGCCTTCTCAACATGATTTTCTCCAAGATTTTTGACATAATAGGTATAAGAGTTACTGGCCTGTAGTTCCTCATGTCAGATGCGTTACCCTTCTTAAAAAGTGGCTTTAACACTGATTTTTTTAAAATCTCCGGGAATGCACCTTCCAAAAAAGATAAATTAATTATATAACTTAAGGGTTGACAAAGGCACGAAGCCCCCAGTTTAATAACTTTTGTTGTTATGTTATCCAGTCCTACTGCACTTGTATTTTGAAGACTTTGTATTATTCTAAATACTTCCGTAGCATCAGTAGGCTTAAGAAATATTGTGTGGTCATTATTGCTATCGATAGTCTTGTTTATCTCGTCAATATTGTATTTAAAATTAGAATTATTGGTCGATTGTATATGAAATTGATTAAACATGTCACTTATTTCCTTAGGGTCTATAATTGTCCGTTTATCTATGTTTATTTCGTCAATTTGTGTTACAGCGATTAAATCATTAATGTTTTTATTAACCACCGTCCATGTGACTTTGCACTTATTTTTATTATTGACAATATACTTCTTACTTTGCAGCTGTTTAGATTTATATATACACTTTTTCACTATATGATTTATATTTTTTGTTCAGTTTTTGTCTCTTAGATTTGTTGTGTTGTTGACTAAGATATAGTATCCTTTTTTTAACGCACGATTTTTTATGCCTTTTGTCAACCATTTGCAATATTTCGTTTCAATAATTCTACATTTCTCTACAGCAAGTGTTTTAGGAGACTATCCTAGCTATTTTAAAAAAACAAAAATCTCGTTTGGACCAAATAAAGTCATCAAGGACTAGAAAAGTCAAAGATGTTTCATTTTGGGCCACCACTATGTACGCTATATAGATAAAAAAGGAAAAAAATAAAAGATTTTCATAAAAATACTAATAAATTAATTTGAATAGAAATACAATTATATATAATTAATTATTTGAAACGTTTCTTAGTGACATAACCCTTTATTAAGGTAGTAATGACAGTGGTTATGACGTATGATTGGCGACTTTGACAGTTCTATTTTCCCGTTGTGTTCGTGTCGAGTGTTGATTTGAGTTGATTGTGTTTATTTAATGGGCCGTAAGTTTATATAATTCATTTTTTGTTGTTTTCGCAGTATACTTCTTACTTTGCAGCTGTTTAGATTTATATATACACTTTTTCACTATATGATTTATATTTTTTGTTCAGTTTTTGTCTCTTAGATTTATTGTGTTGTTGACTAAGATATAGTATTGTTACGGGCTAGGGGTACTTAAACGCCGGTTAAGGGTTACGAAGTTTATTGGCAACGAAAGTACAGTTGGTTGTAGGCAATGACAAGTAGAATGTCGCTGACGTTGCACCGAAGTCTTCTCTTACGTCCACGAAGTCCGTGTTGTAAACACACAATAACGCTACAGATGTTACTTCACGCAGTACTCGAAGTTCTCGTTATAATTGTCGCAGTAGGTCTTCTTTAAGATCGCTTCTTAACTGTCGCTGTTTTCGTATCGCTAGTCGAATGTAGACTGACTCTGTGTCGGCGTCACGGTGCTATATATAGTCCAGCTGATCGAACATTCCAGATTCCTCTAGACGTAATAATAATAGCACATAACTTCGAGGTCACTCGGAAGTACCTACGGTAATTCCCGGAAACAGGTTTCTGGAAATTTCGATGTCGACACTTTGTTGACAAAACTGTTGAGACCTGTACCATTCGATAGGCCGTCCTAAGTCTAGTAATGCGTTTTATTATTGTACCTAGAAAATGTCTAGATCTGGAGGAATAGGGCTGAAAAGTGACACACTGCATGTCACGCGATATTGAACCTTATGCCATCGACATAAGGTCCATTCGTAACATTGCCCCCTTCTTAGTCATGCTCGTCCCGAGCATGATTTGATCCATAATAGCGAGCTAGGCGGTCTACGTGTACGATTTTCAGCTTGCCTCTAGGTCCTTTCTTAATCCGGTAGGTGACATCGTTTATTCTGGTTACTATCGTGTACGGACCCTCCCATTTGGCTTGGAACTTTGGACTCTTTCCTTTTCTTCTAATGGGATTATGCAACCATACCAAAGTTCCCTCTTCGAATCCGGGCACGTTAGCTTTGCGGTCGTATCGGATCTTCATTTTCTCACTGGTTTTCAGACCATTCTCTCTCACTAACTCATGTATTCCATCTAATTTACGCCGCAGGTCGGCCACATAGTCGACGGCTAGGATAGGAGTATCGGGAGGTGTTCCGGTTAGTGCATCTATGGGTAGTCTAATTTCTCGGCCGAAGTTGACTTTCGCCGGTGTGCAGTTTGTGCTATCATGTGTTGCTGAGCGGTATGACATTAAAAAGAGTGGAATGTATTGGTCCCAATCCCTTTGGTGTTCTTCCACTACTTTGGCCAAATGATTCTCCAACGTCTGATTGAATCTTTCGACCATTCCATCTGACTGTGGGTGATACGGTGTTGTACGAGTCTTATGTATCCCGAGTAGTTGGCAAACCTCTTGAAATAGTGAAGACTCGAAGTTTCTACCCTGGTCAGAGTGTAACTCCAAGGGAACGCCAAATCGACAGAACACCTCGTGAACTAGCTTTTTGGCGACTGTATGAGCTTCCTGGTTAGGTACTGCAAAAGCTTCTGGCCATTTGCTGAAATAGTCTTGCATGACGATGATATACCTATTCCCTTCTTCAGTAACAGGGAATGGCCCAGCTATATCGACAGCAACCCTTTCCCATGGTGCACCAACATTGTACACTTTCAGCCGACCTCTGGCTCTCGTTTGCGGTCCCTTTACTGAGGAGCAAGCTCCGCATTTTCTACACCAGTCCTCTACGTCTTCGCGGCAATGCACCCAGTAGAATCTTTTCCTCACCTTCTCCAGGGTTTTCTTTACTCCTAGATGTCCTCCGGATACTCCGTCGTGCACCTGTCTTAGCACTGACGCGACTTTATCGCAGGGGACAACTATCTGTAAGGTGACCTCCTGTCCACTGGGCGATTCCATTTCCTCTTGAGAACTCCATTATCAATTATCAGGCTGTCCCATTGAGCCCAGTAACTTTTTGCTGTTGGGCTAAGCGCTGATATTTCACTCCAAGTGGGCCTTTGGCCACGTTTCTTCCATTCGATTACTATCTTCAAGTCACTATCTTCCTTTTGTGCGTCTGCCAATGATTGATTATCCCAGTCTTCGTCCAAAGCGTTCACCTGGATAATCCTTACGTTCTCTTTCTTTTCCTGTTTGGCACAATGTCGGCAAGATTCTTCGCAAGGTCGTCTAGACAAAGCATCAGCATTATTGTGTGACTTGCCTTTCCGATGTTCAGTGACAAAGTCAAATTCTTGCAGCTGCTCTATCCACCTTGCTACTTGTCCTTCTGGGTCTTTGAACTGGAGGAGCCACTGTAAGGCAGCGTGATCGGTACGAAGTGTAAACTGCCTCCCAATCAAATATTTCTTGAAGTGTTGTAGGGTCTTAACAACGGCTAGAAGTTCTCGGCGGGTAACACAATAATTTCTTTCTGGCTTGGAAAGGCATTTGCTGAAATATGCGATAACGACCTGTCTATCTCCTTGTGTTTGAGAGAGAACTCCTCCAATACCCACATTGCTGGCATCTGTGTCTACCAAAAATCGGCCTTCCCTACTAGGGTAACCTAGTACAGGAGCCTCACACAAGTGAGTTTTCAGTAGAGCAAATGCCTGTTCGCAGTCAGAGTTCCATTCAAATTGGCACTTTTCCTCTGTTAAACGATGCAACGGCTTCGCTAACTCGGAGAAGTTCTTCACAAACCGACGGTAATATGCACACAGACCCAAGAAAGAGCGTACCTCAGTTTTATTACGAGGCGTAGGCCACTTCGACACGGCTTTTATTTTTTCAGGGTCTGTTCGAATTCCTTGCGCCGAAATAATGTGTCCCAAGTATCCAACCTCTTTCTGGAATAGTGTACACTTACTAGGACTGAGTTTTAAATTTGCTTCACGCAGTTTCTGAAAGACTTTCTCCAAATTGCGTAGGTGCTCTGCGAAGTTTCGTCCCATAATGATGATGTCATCCAAATAGACCAGGCATGCATCACCAAGCAACCCCACCAAGATGCGCTCCATTAGGCGCTCAAATGTAGCTGGAGCATTGCACAGTCCAAAAGGCATGACATTGAATTGCCAGAGACCGTTCCCAGGACCAGTGGTGAAAGCGGTCTTTTCTTTATCCTGCTGACAGATTTCCACCTGCCAGTATCCACTTTTAAGGTCAACTGTGGAGAACCATTTCATGCCACTTAGCAAGTCCAAAGTGTCATCTATACGTGGCAGGGGATAACTGTCCTTTTTCGTGGCGTCATTCAACATCCTGTAGTCAACGCAAAACCTTGTACTGCCATCCTTTTTCTTGACTAGGACAACTGGAGATGACCAAGGGCTGGTAGACGCTTCGATAATCCGATTTTTCTCCATATCTCTTAACATTTTCGACACTTCCTGTTCTCTTGCAAAGGGGATACGACGTGGTCTCTGTCTTATCGGCTGTGTATCGCCCGTATCTATATGGTGTTTGACGAGCCCGGTCCTTCCCACGTCACTGTCGGTCTTAGAGAAGATGTCATGAAATTTATACAACAGTTGCTTAACTTTGTGACTTTCGAACTTGTTTAAATTGCCCTTACAATTTTCGAGTAGTGTCGATACATGTTCCTGCCACTGCTTATCACGTTCCTTTTCGTGCGCCTCTGTTTTTCTCAACGATGCTACATGGTCGCACACACCCACGATGCAATTCTTTTCAAGAATTATTTCTTTGTTAGTAACGTTGATAATGCGCACTTTTGGTTTATCGGAAATCATCATCAGTGTTCTTCCTGTTATCCAGTCTGGGTGATCTCCAGAATCTTCAATTATAATGCAACGTTTACGGCATCCTATTGGTGATAGTCTAATATCTACTAAGGTTTCTGATCTTGGTGGTAATACCGTTCTCCTTAAACAGTACACTGACCCTTGTTTTCCACCTTGAAGAAATACTTCTTGTTCTGGGAAACTCAATACTCCTTTTGCTACATTAAGGATGCACTGTTGTTTCTTCAAAAGTCCAGTCCTATTATGCAATCATCTGTAATATTCGCTACTAAAACAGGGTGCGTAAATGTCTTATCACCCATTTTCAAGGTCACATTCGTTTCACCAAGGACGAGTACTGGTTGGCCGGTGGCGGTTTGTAATCGGCATCGTGAAAACCCTCTTTTCCATGCTATGGTCCGAGGAAATAACTCCGGTCGTGCAATAGTTCTTGATGCACCAGTATCCAACGTGAAACTGCATGACTTACCATTCAGTTCTCCTTCTATAATAAGACTGTTTCCATCGCCCACTTGTGATACTGTTATAATGGGGGCTTCAGGTCGACCAGCCAGTACTCGCCCCATAGCCCTGGCTGTTCTTAGTTTAAATCCTCGGCTTCCACCTGTGTCCCAGAAGTACTTCTTCCCTTAGACTTCCTGGGACAATTGATCCGAATATGACCCTTTTCGCCGCACTCATAGCAGGTTGGTCCTTGCCGAGTTTTTATTATTGGGGTTACCTCGCGAATGCGGTGCTGTTGTCGGCCGTCTTGGCGTACTGCTTCCACCTCCAGAGCGTGTGTCAAGGCTGCCTTCAGAGTCTGATGGTGACCCAGACGAACTGCAGCCCTGACTTCTGCATCTCGGATTCCATCAGTAAAAGCTTGCACCGTAGTAGCATCAATTAAGCCCGGTGTTGATGCATACGCCCTCCGAACAACACGTTCTATTTCCGTTGCCCATTGTTGCAAACCCTCACTGCTCTTCTGTGTGCGGTCGCGGAGTTGAGCCCTGTAAACATGTTCGAGGTGTTTCTCCCCGTATCTAGACTCCAACGCTTCTAGCAGACAGGCTAGGGTATTGCAATCGCCGGAAATATTTTCGAGAATTTGTACCGCATCACCGCGCAGAGCAAGCGTAAGAGCGGTTACCGCTTGATCGTCGTCCCAATTGTTGCCTTTTGCGACTTTTTCAAACTGTAGACGGAAGGCCACCCATGACGTTGTTCCATCAAAATGAGGTACTTGGAACGTCGGCAAAGCACTAGGTATCACCCCTTTGATGCCTCCTTTCTGTACCTTATCATGGAGGAATTTTATTTCTTTCTCACACTCCATGATGGTGCTGTCTAGTGTCTCGAAACGCGCATCATGTTTGTCTATACGAGCATCCTGTTTGTCTATACGCGTATCTTGTTGGTCCATACGCGCTTCTTGTTTGTCTATGCGCGTATCTTGCTGGTCCATACGTGCATCTTGTTGTGTTGCTTTTATTTTGAGCTCGTTGACCTCTTCTTTAGTTTTTTCCCACTTTCCGTTTAGTTCCAATACTAGTTGCTGGGATTTTGCCTGGGATTCTGCTACATTTTTAATTTGTGCCTGGGTTTCTGCCTGGGACTCTGCTACACTTTTAATTTGTGCCTGGATTTCTGCCTGGGATTTTGCCTGTGATTCTGCTACTATGCCTTTTATTTGCGCCTGGGATTCTGCTATACTCAATTTTATTTGCGCCGTCAAGTGAGCCAGTAACACCGATAAATCGGATCCGCTGCTTCCGGGAATAGTGCTGGTACTAGGCGCACTCACATTCGTCGGTGTTACGACGGCCGCATCTTCTACGGGTGCAGGGACACCAAGCGATTCTTCCTCTTGACGCGCCAAATCCATCGCTGCTTGTCGTCGCGTGCGAACTCTTTCGTCTTCCCTTGGCGTGACCGGCATGCCGCTTCTGTCACCAATTGTTACGGGCTAGGGGTACTTAAACGCCGGTTAAGGGTTACGAAGTTTATTGGCAACGAAAGTACAGTTGGTTGTAGGCAATGACAAGTAGAATGTCGCTGACGTTGCACCGAAGTCTTCTCTTACGTCCACGAAGTCCGTGTCGTAAACACACAATAACGCTACAGATGTTACTTCACGCAGTACTCGAAGTTCTCGTTATAATTGTCGCAGTAGGTCTTCTTTAAGATCGCTTCTTAACTGTCGCTGTTTTCGTATCGCTAGTCGAATGTAGACTGACTCTGTGTCGGCGTCACGGTGCTATATATAGTCCAGCTGATCGAACATTCCAGATTCCTCTAGACGTAATAATAATAGCACATAACTTCGAGGTCACTCGGAAGTACCTACGGTAATTCCCGGAAACAGGTTTCTGGAAATTTCGATGTCGACACTTTGTTGACAAAACTGTTGAGACCTGTACCATTCGATAGGCCGTCCTAAGTCTAGTAATGCGTTTTATTATTGTACCTAGAAAATGTCTAGATCTGGAGGAATAGGGCTGAAAAGTGACACACTGCATGTCACGCGATATTGAACCTTATGCCATCGACATAAGGTCCATTCGTAACAGTATCCTTTTTTTAACGCACGATTTTTTATGCCTTTTGTCAACCATTTGTAGTTTTTTTTATAAGAAGATCTCTTTTTTGAAAATATTGGAAAGCACAAATCAAAAAATAGTTTAATAACACCGTAAAACTCCCCAAACGCTTCCTGAAAATCATGCTCTTCATATACATTTGAAAAAGTGAGAGATGATATGCAACTATAGAACTTATCCATGTTTTCCTGACTTATTAATTAGAGATTTTCTCTGACCTCTTCATACTAAGAGCATGTTTCGTACTTTTTGTTAATCCTTAACGAAAGCCTCTATCCCTTATCATGATCGGACGAGGCAAGTTGATGCACCTCTGGTTTAGCTTGCTTGAAATTGCTTACTATCTGATCTAGGCACGCCATCTGTCTTGTGGGACTTTTAATATGTAATTCCAAATTAAAAATTTTCAAAAGGCCCTTCAGACCTTCACAGTATTTGTTTGGTTTTAATAAGTCCAAGTTCCAATCCCCGCATAAAATAATTTTATTATGCTTTCTCGTCAATCTTATTAATAACCGTTATAAATTTTCGAGACATATTTGAGGATTACTATTTGGCGTTCTATATAAACAAATAATAATAATTTTATTTATTTCTACGCCACAACACTCGAAAATAAAATTACATGTCAAGTCATTAATATTACTCAATTTTTTATATTTAATATTATTGTGGGGCAGTAAGTCCTCGTTTATTGTCACGCGAGTATGATGCGACTAATCGGTACCCAGGAATTTTCAAAAGCATATCCGTACCTTTTTTAATAAAAGTTTCAGTCAGACACACTACGTTTATCTTCAGCCCTTGTTGCGATAGTTCATGGATTGCAAAAGTTAATTCTTCCGATTTGTTTACAGCGCCAGCAATATTCTGATGAAATATTCTAAAATTGAAATCCGAATTAGGGACGAAAACATTGCTGTGTCGCGGTCGGTAAAGGTAACTTTTTGTCAGATCGGATAGTTAAAGACGGTGTAACTTTTTTAAAGTAATACGGAATGGTTCCCTTCTTGTGAGTGTCGGCGTTTATCATTACCTGCTTACTCAAAGATGCGGTACTAGAACTAATATTTTGGCCACTGTCGTTTGAATGAGCGTTCTTATTGGATTGAAAGTAAAATGGAATAGTGCCTTTCTTAGGAACAGTTGTGCCTTCTGTTTTAGCCATCGCTGTATTAATTAATAACTTAATACTTTTAAAACATAAAAATGTCGTGTCATAATAATTCGAGTCAATGCTAAAGTTAATATTTTTACATACCTCTGACAAGTAGGCCTTCTTGTACTGGAAATTAGCTTTTATATTCACAAATAAACAATTTTTAAAGTGGATAGTTATCAATTTTAAGTTATTATTTAACAAATTACAATTCAAATATTTATTTTGCAAAACATTAAATACAAGTATGTTTAGTTTCTGAAAGAATTTTAGCAGCGATCCTAATTCTAATAGCATTTTATTGGGGTTGGTATCATTTTCCCCTACACAAATAATTGAATGATTGTCTGTTGGTCTGAATTTATGTTCTAGCGTCATGGAAATGCTGCTGAATAAGCTTTGTTGAAATTCTGCACAATTTATTTTATTTTTATTTTATTTATTAACATATACAGCCATCATTACCTTAACCTAATGCAATGGTTGTACCATTTAAATATACCTATATCTAACTATACACACATACAACACAATACAATATACACATATCCATCAAAAATAACAAAAATAAAAATACATTAATAGGTACCTACAACATAAGAAGTGATCATGTGTATGCATACACATGATCACTTACCTACTGCAATTCAAACAACAGAATACATGGCCTCTGTGAACACACTAACTGAGCATGAAAATAAATCGATCCGAGTGGACACCGTGTTGAGCACACGCAGCGTACGCGTCAGTGGCGCAAGTTGCAACAAATTTGTGCGCGCATGCGGCACCACCAGGAGTGGCGGCCGTCTCCGTCGCCCTATGTATTCGTCCGGGACACACAACTTTACCAGTGACAAAACGGCCTGATCATGAACCATGCCTCGAAGGATTTTAAATACATATAGGGCCAGGGTCACTTCTCTTCTAGCCTCCAAACTTTCATAGCCCACCATACCCAACACAAATGATGTAGGATAGAGAAGTGGGTAACCCGGATATACCCCATATTGCTTAAGGTACATGAATCTTAGAAATTTGTTTTGGATACGCTCCAGCATTAACTTACACTCAAATATTTCAAATATTTCCTATAAATCAGTCCAATCTATAGGTTACAAATTTCTCGCACAATGGTCCACTGGAAGAACTAAGTGCGGAAATACAGATACAGAAGGCAGACTACAAATTGATTTAACTTTTATTGATTATTTAACTGTTTATTATTTTTATGAATTAATTAATATGTAATAATATTTCTAGATCCTTAATGCCTAAAAAGAGTATCATTCTTCTTTGGTTTATTTTATTACAGATTGTCAACAGACAGAAATTACCTTTTTAAAGATTACGCTATATTTTGATGGAGTCAAGTAGTCAATAAATCTATACTAATATATAAAGTTCAAGAGTGTGTTTGTTTGAACGCGCTAATCTCAGGAATAACTGGTCCTATTTGAAAAATACTTTTTGTGTTAATAGAATTAGAATAGCCCATTAATCTAGGAAGGCTTTAGGCTATATAATATCACGCTGCGACCAATAGCAGCGGAGCATATAAAAGAAATATATCGAAACCTACGCGGGTGAAACCGCGAGGCGCAGCTAGTTATGTCATATAAAGGCAGATTTTTTAAAGGGGCAATATTTCGTTTCAATAATTCTACATTTCTCTACAGCAAGTGTTTTAGGAGACTATCCTAGCTATTTTAAAGGAACAAAAATCTCGTTTGGACCAAATAAAGTCATCAAGGACTAGAAAAGTCAAAGGAGATGTTTCATTTTGGGCCACCACTATGTACGCTATATAGATAAAAAAGGAAAAAAATAAAAGATTTTCATAAACATACTAATTAATTAATTTGAATACAAATACAATTGTATATAATTAATTATTTGAAACGTTTCTTAGTGAGATAACCCTTTATTAAGGTAGTCATGACAGTGGTTATGACGCTTGATTGGCGACTTTGACAGTTCTATTTTCCCGTTGTGTTCGTGTCGAGTGTTGATTTGAGTTGATTGTGTTTATTTAATGGGCCGTAAGTTTATATAATTCATTTTTTGTTGTTTTCGCAGTCATATGGTAGATAATATAGATACGATAGCCTTAGATACATGACATTCAGTCAAATGTCACTGTCAAAATCTTATTTCGCTTATTGCTGACCACCATATTTATTAGTAGTTGTGTTGCACTCCTTGGCCAAGATAAATTAAATCTGTATTAAAACTAAGCCAAAATATAGGAAATTAACATTAAAAACAGTTAACTATAGCGTAATTATACCTAGCATTAATTGTACAATGTGCTGGCCCAGGCGCCATACATTTCTGAAACATCTCCTTTGTCGTTGACACAAAGAACAGCAAGCTTACACACTATCAGTAACCATGAGTTTTATTTTGACAGTTCAATAACATTCATTGCGTTATTTACGTTGTTGAGCAGACACAATTTTGGAACATATGGAGCAATAGATTAGCAATATGCTTCCTACCTTTACTATTAAATGTGTTACATAATTAGGGTGCTGGCTTATGCGGTTGTAAGGAAAGTCTGTCAATACACCAACTTGATATTATGCTTAAAATTAACCAATGTTTACAGCAATAACTTAACCTTATACATACAACTAGTCTTCTATATGAATCATTGTGGTGTTTTCGACATAGATAGTGTCTGTTTTGCGAATCTCAGAGGGCGGTAAGCAAAACGGAGGAGGATGGGACCAAAAGCCGTTTTCTGTGCACACTATGGAGGACTCGCCGACGATTTCGTACCCGTCGTCACAAGAGTATATCATCAAGTCTCCCACTGGGTACTTGCCGTGTTTCACGGAAGGCTCCGTTAATAAGCGCCCGTTCACCGGCACCAAAGGGTCAGGGCAATAAATTGCTGGAAAGAAAGAACTTGGTTATCCATTTGTTTGGACATCATCATTTGGGCATCATTGGTAAAAGTTTCAATTTTCAAAGTTAAGTTTCTAACTTCTAAGTCTTGTAATAGTAAATGGCTTATGTTTAACTTACCACCAGATATAGTAACAAATAGCAGACAAAAATAGTAAATGATCACCAAAATGAAACTCGCATTTTAATGTAAAATTATAACCAAAGTTTTAACACTTTGCTATCCTATTTAAGTAAAATGACTCCAAGTAAATCATGAGTAACCCCAAAATAGGAAATGATCACCAGAATTATACCGGCGTTTTAATATAAAATTATAACCAAAGTTTTTAAATTCTGCTATCCAATAAATCATTGTTATCCCAAAAGTAGTCACCAAAATTATACCAGCGTTTTAATTGGCGCTTCGCCGGCCGCTGCCGCGGCACGCTTGCTACGCTCTCTCGGCTCGCGCGCTGTTTTGGTCACAGTTCTAACCTAACCTATGGGTGGACAAACGATGACTGACGTGTCATTTTATGTTTCGTTTTCTGATTTTATGGCAATCACAGTGATTTATTTAGGCAAAAATAATACATTAATTTGGTCGTCAAGATTTGGTGATCATTTACTAAATTTGGTGGTCGAATACAATTTAAAGTGGAGTCGTGACTAAAATAGCTGGTACTATTGTATTTTTAGACTTTATTTTTCTGGTGTTAAGTAGATATTTTTGGGTACAAAACTAAGGGTATCAAAGCATTTTATGGTGGTCATTATATTTATCCCCATAGTAAATTAATGTACTGAAAAAAAAATGGATTGTTTGTTGTCTATTTAAACCAATGCAGTATAAATATATTCGTAGAGGCGAGCGAGCAGGCCTGTGCCGTAGTTTGTTTTAATAAACGATAAAATCACTTTCGTTGAGCTCATATTTAAGAGGGGACTCTAGTGCCGAGGAATTTTGAAAATAGGTATTTGAAGAAACTATTGCCGTCGCGCTGCGTCCTCCCGGTAAAGTGCGGAAAGGGCAGTTGCAGCTCAGGCTGATTTTGCTTACAAAAACGTTGATCAAAAGACGTTTCGTATTCCGCTGTTTTCTTTTATTATATCAAAATTTAGAGGTAAAGTTTTTTTGACAAAACTTATCACGTTTGTCTAATAGTCATCTGGTTCAAGAATGAAAAATGGGTTATTTTCGCGATTTTGAAGTATCTTATTCCTTTTATTAATTAAGTTTCGGAAAAAAATCAAATGATACGGGCACGAATAATCACGGTGTAAAATTGTAAAAAAAATATCTCTAAAAGTATTATCCATAAAGAAAACACAATAACTGTGTACAAAATATGTACACAGTTACGCAATAAATGAACCTTTATCTTTTTAAACAACGGAATAAGTTTGTATAGAGAAAGCACCACTAGAGTTCCCTCTTAATTACACCGGCTGACAGTTGTACCGCCTGAATAAAGACAGGCTATAATAGGTGGACAGAGTAGAAACCTATGGCAAAGAATTTCTTTCGCAAAAATTTACATTCGCAATAATTTAAAAGTCAAGAAAGTATATAATGTTAGACAGCTAGGCCACAATACACTATGTATTGAAAAAGATAGCAGTTCGAATTATTTTAAGTAATTTTTAATGAAATGTAAAAGGGACAAAAGTAAAGAGTACAACGATTTAATAGGGACTGTGTTTAAAGATCTTTGGTGCTGATCATTGACATCAAAGGGACTAGACTCGTAATTTTAAGAATGTTCACAGTCTGATATCAGTGTAAATAAATGATTGGTGCATTTTGGAGAGTATGCGCGGGAATTGCATGACTTAATTCCCCCATCTCTGTTTTTCTTATAAGTTATAAACTAGCGCTTGACCGCCTGATGGTAAGCAGTGATGCGATCGATCACTGATGGTAAAGCGCGCTAGTTTATTAAGAGCCTATTCACTCTAGCCTTGAAGACACTCAAATTGTAGTGTGATGGAAACACCGCCGGTGGCAAATTGTTCCAGTCCCTCGATGTACGCGGAATAAAAGAGGAAGGAAAACGCTTCGTCCGGATCGTAGTGGTGTTAACAACGTGAGGGTGGAAACTCGCCGTACGGCAGGTCGTCCGATGGTGGAATGCAGATGGGGGAATTAAATCATGCAATTCCCTTGTACACTCACCAGAATGCATCCTATAGAAGACTGAAAGGCTGGCTACTCTACGCCTGGGCTCTAGGCTTTGGAGACCGTTTCGAGTTAAATTTGGGTCCCCAATCAGCCTGTTCGCACGCCTCTTCACTGAATCTAAAGTAGCCAGGTGACACTTTGCAGCACCAGCCCAAACGTGACTCATCATCGGACCATCCGTCGTACGGCGAGTGCCTACCCTTACGTTGTTCACAGTATTACGATCCGGACGAAGCGTTTCGCCTCGTCTTTTATAAGGCGAACATCGAGGGACTGGAACAATTTTCCAAAAGCGGGCTTTCCGTCTGACTATAATTTAAGTGTCTTTAAGGCTAGAGTGAATATGCTCTTAATAAACTAACGCGCTTTAAGATCAATGATTGCAGGACTGCTTACCATCAGGCGGGATTGCGGTCAAGCTCTACTTTGTAAAAATAAAAATTTACGAGAATTGTGGCCTTTAGGTCGGTTAATAGGGATGTTTCCAGGGTAAAAAAATTGATTCTATTTAGTCCATCATTCAGATATAGAAAAATATTGGATACCTATATTTTGTTTTATCAAATCAATAAAAATGGACAAAAATAGAAGGCATCAAAGACATAGAATAAAGAGAGGGAAGTACGTTATCTTCATACAAACGGACCGCGCGCGGCTTGTATGTGTGCGCCATAGTATCTATGCGTCGCCGCACGCACACCTAAACACAATATTAGAGTGCCTATGACTGCGCTAGTCGCGGCTAGCACGGAACGAGGTTCGCGCGTCACGGCTTTTCGGCACATTAGCTTTTAAAAAATGATCACATAAACTGCAAAGTTGGTATGTCTATTTATGAACAAATAAAAGACTTATATTTTTCAAATTATATTTCTAAAAGTTATTTACAAGGATACGGATATATTACACATTAAAGTTTAATAACAACGCGTTTCGTAATAGTCGAAACCGAAGAAAGTAGGTATTTTTCTGTAGCTAATTTGTAATTTTGTATTAAATGTGTGATTCAATAGATGTTATGTTTGTATTATTTATATTTGTATTAATTAAAAATAAAAATAAATATGGTTCTTTATGTGTACAAAACTAAAAATAAAAATTACAAAAAAAAAAAACTGACTAGTATATGTAAACTAAATAATAAGCAAATAATTTAAACATAAGCTCTTAGTCTATAAATATTTGTTAGCGGTTTGGGCGACAACCGTAACCGACGAAGCGCGGACAGTCGTCAACCCTAAGACAGTAGGCAATTAAATCGCGGATTGGGTCGCAGATAACCTACTTCCCCTCTTTATTCTATGTCAAAGATGAATGGGGCTGGTGACTAAAAAGTGTAGCAAGGAGTGACGTCACACGACTTTTCAACGCACTGTATCGTCTTCATGTTTAAAAAATACGTGTCTAGTTTTTTTTTGAAATCTGACTGACGGACTAATTATTTTTTTTTATGTCAACCCTATTGGATCGTATTTGGGATTATTCCAGTTTGCCCCACTCACGAATGCAATGGGGCACTTCCCCGGACCACGTGCCGTCCATCTCACACTCGAGGCCAGGCGCGCCCACGAGCCGGTACGCCCAACTGCACGTGAACACGGCGCGCCCGCCGAACGACGAGTTGTACTCCACCAGGCTGAGTTGTGGGCCCAACGTCTTCAGCACGGGACAGAACGTCTCCTGGCACGTCGGCGGTAATGATGACCAGCGACCTTAGTAATAAAAATAATGTTTTTTACAACCGGAATGTATCCTTGGAGTGCACTGACCGCTTTCAGCTTTTGGGAGTTCATTGGGTCCAAGAGCAAGGTAGCTAACACGAAACTTGGCGTTATCGCAAAGGTCCGGCGGTACTTCACACCAGGGCAGCTTCTGTTGTTGTACAAAGCACCAGGTCCTTTGCCACAGCCCAGGCACATTTGGGCTGGTGCTGCAAAATGTCACCTGGTTACTTTATTCAGTGGAGAGACGTGCGAAGAGGCTGATTGGCGACCTAGATTTAACTTAAAGCGTAGAGTAGCCAGCCAGGTGTTCTATAGGTTTCATTTTGGTGAGTGTGCGAGGGAATTGCATGATTTAATTTATAATAGAAGTCAAGCAGTAGTTTATAATTTAAATAAAAAAAAAAAACAAGTATGTGAAATGTGATATACACTCATTTCGCTTCTATTTTACTTTTTTTAGAAACTACAGAAGTAGTGTCTGCCTCCTTAAGTATCACATTCAGCATTATACCAGAGAACACTAACTGTTCGTCAGCACAGACTCTGCCTAAGTATTAAGTAACGCCGCTTACCGTTGCCCATACACGTGAGTACGGAGGATCCATTGAGGTGGAATCCGGGCTGGCAACTGAAGTGCGCGGAGTTGCCGCGCTTCGTGCCCTGTGTGAACTGGCGGATGCGCTGCGATGACACAACTATCGGCGAACACACTACGTCTGCGGAATACCAAGACAATTGTTATTAAGAAATCCTTAAGTCTCCTGCATACAAGAGGGACTTTTAATTTGACCTATTCTTCTTATGATGCGATACACACTGGTACACAGTATCACGTCATAAAAAGAATATGTCGTATAGCTAAGCACCTCATAAAGCCAGGCCGTAAATGGGATTACAGAAAACTCAATGTTTCTGTAGTTCAATATTTCCCAACATTCGTCAGTAAATATACATTTTCTTTAAAGTTAATGAATTTCACATTCACATTCGAAGTTTTGGCGGGAAGCTAAGATGAGTGCCACGCTCATTTTTCATTGGACTTTTGAATTATTTTTAATGTCGTTTACTAAATAAAAACGCGTGATTTATGTAGTAAAAAGTGCATTCAGTGAATAATTCATAAAGAACAGTGAAATATTGTAGCATAGTGGCCACATCATGGCTTTGTACCAAATCTTTCTCCTAAGTGTTCGGTTCGCGTGGCCGTCTTTTTCGACATGAATTACGTAACATTGGCTAAATGCACAAACCGTGCGAAGCCTTAAGAGAAAGAAAGAAGAACTTTTAAAGATTTTTATTTTACTTGAAATTGGCACAAAGTCATAACTAGTGCCACACTACAAAAAAAAAAAAGAAAGTTCACATTCCAGTTTAGATAGAATTCCCTTGGAAGTAGTGGTTTATGTATTTTATTTTTCTTCTTGGCTTTGTCCCTCTTGGACATTAGCCACAACAAAATTAAAATGTAGGGAAACCAAGGGAAACTAAACTTTATAGAGGAACCGTGAAAGAATTTAAGGAATAGGATTGTGGGATGGCTAGGATATATAGATTATCACCAGGATATACTGAATATGGATATACTATATTTTTAGAATTATTAAAGGAGGATAATAGTTTATATATATTTATATCATATGTATATAAAAGACTTTCTATAGAAGTGGGAAGCGGAATACGGAAGGATTTAAGAGATTCATAAAAGGAAGAGTGGTCATACCTCGAGCAAGAAAAAAATATATGAATAACATCTCCTGATTCAGTGCCACATTCACATGTACTTTCTGAAATAATATTAAGGTTCATAAACGACGAAGTTATGCGCGAACAAAAAAAGAAAAGCATATATACGGTCGAATTGAGTAACCTCCTCCTTTTTGAAGTCGGTTAAAAACGATTTCATGTATTATTTACATGCATACTTAAGATGTTCAAGTACTTCTAGTGCTAGATATTAAATTTTCTATATGATTAAAAAACTCAATTTTAAAATAAAATGGGGCTAGAATCAATGTTAACACAATAATAACAATTACTTAATTGAATCATTATTTTAAGCAGTAGTTTATTTGTGTAAAACTCCCATCAAGACTGTTTACCTCTAGTTAGGTACCTACTTAAATGGAGTATAGATAAAATTTCTACCAGTCCACATATGTAATAGAGCGAGAGGCAGCATCTGCCAGACCTCCTATGTATATTTTATAAAGGCTGAAGCTTCATCGTATAGTGTATGCATTCATCCTATAGTGTACATGTATGTATATATATGACATTGTTTGACTGATGAGTGATGACGACGAGGAAGATATAAAAAATACATAACCTAACTCAATTTATATCGTACATCATGTTAAAGATTACATCAACATGGACAACTTTTTATATATCAGCAATCCTTGATCTCATACAGAAGAAAAGATATTAGCTAACGCTTTTGCCAACTTTGATGTGCTATATTTTTTTCTGTACAAGATAAACATTTGTTGCCATATAAAAAATGGCCTATTTGACAGCCTCCGTGGCGTAGCGGTAGCGAACGCGACCGTTGCGCAAGGAGGCGCGGGTTCGATCCCCGAACAGTGCAGATATTTGTATGCATGAATATGAATATTTGCACTGGTCTGGTCGTGCCTCGGAAAGCACGTTAAGCCGTTGGTCCCGGTGGCCATACGAACATCTAGTGGCAGTCGTTACGGGTTGTAGGGTAGCCCTCAAAAGTGTAACAATTGGTCTAACTGAATTGCTTAGATATTGCCTTTGGGTTGTGGAGGTAAGACGGCAGTCGCTTCATGGAAAATATCGAAGTTTAGCCAAACTCAGCAGTTAGACTGGTAAAACGGACCCCAGACTCCAAAACTGAAAAAGCTGCGGATGCGACTGTGGTGAAAAATGGTCTATTTTGTTGTAATCTTTCATGTAAAGCTGGATACAACTGTGATAAATTTCACGGCTTATTAGAATTCACACCACAAGGGCTCAAAGAAGGGGTTGAAACTTTGTATGGATTACTTCATGAGCAAACGGCTCATTGGATATAGATGAGACTTGGCAGTAATATAAATAACACAATCCGATGTGTAAGCTATATTACCCCCAAGATTCATCTAAATCCAATGAGCCATCCATATTGATAGCCTACTTTTTATTTGACTGTAGGAAGTAATATAAAAAGTACCTTCGTCAAATGTTGATTGATATCAAACTTTTCACTTGATATCAAACAGGTCCTGCCTGATCCCGCTCTTCAGAATATTCAACTGCAGATGAAGGTATGGTTCTGGTTGCATGAGGAAGTTGTCTAATCTGAACTGTTAAGCCTGGCAAGTTGGTGATAACAGTCATAGCTCTGACATGACCAGATTGTCTTACAGGCCAACTGTAGTTATGGTCTGTCTCCACAAAGGTACCGATTGTTTGTTGAATACCTGTAACATACATTTTTTCATATAAATAAGTTATTATGTCTGTTGCCAGCCTCCGTGGCGTAGCGTGCAGCGAACGCGGCCGCTGCGCAAAAAGGCGCAGGTTCGATCCCCGAGCAGTGCAAATATTTGTATGCATGAATATGAATATTTGTTGATCTGGTCATACCTATTGTTTCGTTTTCAAGCTCTGCTGCGTGTTAGGAGATTGAGGGCTTGAAATTAGTAGGCGACACCAGGAATTCCTTAAAACTTGTCTGTATTTAGAGTATTACAGTGAAATAATAATGTTAAGTATATGTGATACGTAGCGCGTGCAAAGCAGTAGTAGTTCTTGAAGAAACATTTTATACGAAAAAAACCGTTGACGCGTAGCTCGGTGGCTATTGGTCGATCGCATGCGTAGACGACCAATTGCTGTTAAGAAGATGGTATCTACAGTTCTTAAGGCGAAGTTCTGCTATTAAGGCGAAGTCTGAACATGCCCCCGGGCTTGGAAGTAGGTACCGACGTCCAACACCTTTTCTTCATCTTCATCATTGAACAGAGGACAGATTCGAGGAAATGCACGTCTGATGATTCCTGACTTCGTTTGGATATCAGCCACTCGAGAGATTCCATCCTTTCCTGGTATTGTCGAGATGACCCGCCCCAAGCTCCATTTCAGTGGCGGCGTGTTGTCCTCTTTGATGATGACCAATGTGTTCGGCTTCAAATCACGCCCGTGTTGTCTCCATTTGGTCCTGGTTTGCATTTCTGAGATGTACTCTTTAGACCATCGTATCCAGAAATGTTGTCTGAGCTGCTCAAGCCTCTGGTAGCGTGTCAGTCGGTGAGCAGGGACATCAGTCAGCTGTGTTGTTGCAGGCGCTGTTAGGAGACGACCAACCAGGAAGTGAGAGGGACACAAAGGAAGGAAGTCATTAGGATCTGCGGATAAAGGACTAATGGGGCGGGAGTTGAGGACAGCTTCAATTTGCGATAACACGGTACTATATTCCTCGAATGTTAGGTGCGCACTGCCAACGACTCGTACCAAGTGGTGCTTGCACGACTTTACTCCCGCTTCCCACAATCCACCAAAATGAGGTGCATAAGGCGGGATGAAAGAGAATTTAATGTCCTGACTAGTCGCATATTCAATTAAATCGGAGGAGCAAGTGGATAAAAATTTTGAAAATTCATTTGCGAGACCTACAAAGTTTCTACCGTTATCCGAAATTATTTCGTCAGGTTTACCACGTCGGGAAATAAATCTCCTTAACGCAAGTAGATAAGTATCAGAAGAAAGGTCACTGACTAGCTCTAAATGTATTGCGCGTGTAACTAAACAAACAAATAGGCAAATATAACCTTTGATCAATTTAGAACCCCTACCCTTACGATTCAGTACGAGCACTGGCCCAGCGTAGTCTACACCGGTACGTAAGAACGGAAAGCTTGGAGTGATTCTCTCTTCCGGTAAGTTGCCCATGATAGGAGACAAAGATGTACCTCTCAACCGGGTACACGTAACGCACTCATGGACAATGCGCTTGGCCAAGTTCCTACCCCTCACCGGCCAGTGGGACTCGCGTATGTTGTACAGTAATGTCTGCGGCGCAGCGTGCTGCAGTCGCTTGTGCTCGTGTCGGAACAATAGCACTGAAAACCAGTGGTTGGAAGAAATTAGCACAGGATGTTTCTTATCATAATTAAAATCAGATAACAATTTTATTCGTCCACCGACTCGTAAAATGCCATCACTATCTGCAAAGACATTTAATTTACTTAAATTGTGTTTATTTTTAAGAGATTTGTTACTTCCTAATAATGTACATTCTTCAGGAAATGATTCGCGTTGGGACAACTTCACTAAAGTCATGCGCGTGTTTCTCAACTCATCAACAGTAAAAGGGCCGCGACGAATGTTGTTTCTATTACGAATGTTAAAAATAAAACGTAATACATACGCACAAGCACGTTGCATGCGATTAAATTGAGAGAATCTCTTAAATGGAAACAATGAAATATCCGTAGTAGATACGAATGCGTGAGTTTTGACTGGCTTCATTTCCGGTAAATCAGTCTGGGCTGCACACCTAGCCAAGTTAGCTTGACTACTATCAAAGTCCGAATGTCGTAAAAATTCTGGGCCCTCCCACCATAGTGTGGAAGATTGCAGATCTGCCAGTCTGACTCCGCGAGACACCAAATCAGCTGGGTTATCTTTCCCGCTAACGTGACACCACGGAAGTTCTTTAGCGATTTCGTGAATTTCCGCCGCTCGATTTTGCACGAAAGTTTTTAATAAATTGGGAGCCATGCGTAGCCAGCCCAACACAATGGTGGAGTCACACCAGAAAACTATGTGATTAAATTGACAGCGCAGTGATTCGCGTACTTTATTAAATAGCCTAGCACCTAGCAAAGCTCCGCATAGTTCTAGCCTAGGTATGCTCACAGGATTTAATGGTGCGACCTTGCTTTTCGCACAGCACAACCTGACAGACACCGAGGAATCATGATTTATAGTACGAACATAAATACATGCCCCGTACGCGGATTCCGATGCGTCGGTGAATATGTGCAGCTCAACAGAAGCCGGGTCACAGCCTATGACGTGTCGCGGTACACTTATAGTGTTGAGTACCAGCAGAGAACTAACAAAGGTTTCCCAAGTGCGTTTAACGTCACTGGGAACTTCATCGTCCCAGCCAAGCTTCACCAGCCATAATTTTTGCAATAGAATTTTAGCCGTTATTATCATAGGGCTCAATAACCCTAACGGATCGAATATCTGTGAAATTGTTGACATAATATAACGTTTGGTAACTAATTGATTAGAGTTAATCTTAAATTGGGTATTAAAATAAAAATTATCGTTCATATTATGCCAACCCAATCCTAAAGTTTTAGCATGGACGTTATCGCCTAATGACAATTCCTTGACTAAGGCGGATTCATTGTTTTCAATGTTGAAATTAAACATCCACTTGCGTAGGGGAAAACAACCTGACTTTAAAACGTCTGCAACGTTTTTGCAAACATCTAAAAGTTGCTGTTTATTATCACAACCCGTAATCATATCGTCAACGTAAAAGTCTTCATTAATGATTCTTGTGAGGTCACGATCCGTGCAATCAGCTGCCAGCTGTTTAAGACACCTACAACTTAGGAACGGTGCGGACGCGGTGCCGTAAGTGACCGTGTTCAGTCGGTAAACATCCAGTGGCTGCGACGGATCATCACGCCACAGTATCAGCTGAAGATCACGCTGATCTTCGTGAATGAGACATTGCCGATACATTTTTTCAATGTCTCCGCAAGCCGTGTATTTATGTCGCCTAAATCTTATTAAAATAGACAACAAATCGCCTTGTATCGGTGGACCTACCATTTGTATTTCGTTGAGCGAGATGTCATTGCTTGCTGCGGCGCTGGCATCAAACACCACGCGTAACTTGGTTGTGGTACTCTGTTCACGACATACTCCGTGGTGTGGTAGGAAATAGTTAGGTGTCCCGACGCGCTCAACACGACTCATGTGACCTAATCGAATGTACTCGTGAATGAAATCGGCATAAAGTTTTTTATAATTAGGATTGCGTACTAAACGTTTTTCGAGGGCAAAAAACCTACGTTGTGCCTGTGAGTAAGTTTCACCTAAGGTATCGGGTGATGATTTAAAAGGAATGCGAACTTTGAACCTTCCGTCACTATTGCGCGTAGTAGTATTGACGAAATGTTGTTCACAAGCACGCTCCTCATCCGTGCGCGTATCCCGATACGCAGACATGTCCTCTAATTCCCAGAATTTGCGTAGCTGGGAATCGATAGACTGAGAAGAATTACACTGAATGTACCCATCATAACGCGTAAGAGAACAAATTGGGCCGGAAACAACCCATCCCAATTTTGTGTCTAATAAGAAAGGCCCACTAGGTAATCTTATTTTATTAGAATTAATTAAATCCCAAAATTTATCCGCACCGATTAGGATATCTATATTTTGAGACTCATTAAAATGCGGGTCTGCCAAAACAACATGGTCGGGTATATTGAACTGCTCGCTTGGTTGCGACAAAGCAGGCAATGCCGACGTAATGTTAGGCAGAACAAAACATTGTAAGCGCGTAGTGTATGGATGGTTGCGCGATTTTAACTCGATGTCACATATTTGCGTGGACTTTGTGACCGAGTTCCCTACACCACGAATTTCTTGTGTGGACTGTATTACTGACGCTTGAATTAAATTGCATAAAGATTGAGTTATGAAACAGCGTTCACTACCGCTGTCAAGGAGTGCACGCACTAAGTGATAATTCTTATAAATATCAGCTACCTCCACTAACGCAGTCGATAGTAGAACCGGTTTCCCAACAGGTGATTGTGTGGATGTGTTTATGTGCGCTTTGTTCGCATAGATTGTTGTAAATTCCGAAGAGGAAGCGGGCGATGCGAGAGTGGCGGCCGCGGGAAGGGGCGGGGGATGCGCTGCCGTAGACGTGGCCCTCGCAGTCGGCGTCTCATTAGCGTGCGCGACATGCATTGCTACAGATTGATTAGTATGATTATCGGAATGTAGTAACGAATTATGTTTTTTGTTGCATAATCTACACGGCCCGAACCTACAACTATCCAAAGTGTGATCCGAGCGTAAACAATTGGTGCAAAGTTTCTATTCGTGAACAAACTTAAGTTTAGAATCTAAATTAAAATCAAGAAATCTTTGACACGCGTAAAGTGGATGATTTGAGTTGCACAATAAACAAAGCCTTTTATTTTTTGTGGATTTTTGTGACTTTTGACTCAGTGGCTCATTGATGGAAACATTGCAGTGAACTTTAGACTGATTAATTTTAGTGTTTTGATTTTTATTATCTTTATTTCGTTTGCTATGTGTCATATGCAATGTTTCCAGCACGTCAGCTCGGTCTTTAAGAAAGTTCATCATATCATCCAGTTTAAGCTTTCGCTTAGGTCCAGAATCGCCGTTTCTAGATAATCCTTGTGCGCGTTTGTATTGTTCCCATTGTTGTTCGGTGACTGCATTAAATCTAAACATAATTAAATAGATAATTAATGTATCCCATGCGTCAGTTGGTTCGTCAAGCATTTTTAATGCACGTAAGTTCTTTAACACAGTATCCATTAACTGTCGAATTAGATCGGGCGATTCCTTGCTCAAGTTTGGCATAGTGAACAAAGACATGACGTGATTATGCACTAACAATTCGCTATTATTGTACCGATTGAGAATTAAATCCCATGCAACCGGGTAGTTAGCACTAGAAAATTCTACGGCATTAATTACCAGCTCCGCGCTTCCTTTCAATGAGGATTTAAGGTAGTGAAACTTTTCTATATTGCTTAAATCATTAGAATTGTGCACCAATGACAGAAAAGTATCCCTAAACTCTAACCAACGCTCGTATGAACCGTCAAAGGTGGGCATAGAAATTGTGGGTAATTTAACGGCCGGTCTGTGGTAATTATTACATTTAGTAGAACCGTCAGTAACCTCACTCGGATTTAAAAGACATTCAGCTTGAGATAATAGAGTGTAATATCTATTTTCCATTAGTTCTCTTTGCGTTAACTGCACATATTTTATTCCAGAGCGCATGCCGATGCGAAGCCTACTGTGCGGTAGGCCCGCGCTGCCCGCTGGGCGATGGCCCTTTGGGGCGACCGAAGGGCGGTGAGGTTCTCCCTCCTATGGAAGGAGTCCGCCCAAATCGGGGCCCCATAAAGGGCCATACTCCGCAGTATGCCGGCGTATAGACGCCGGCACCGCATGCTTGGCCCTCCCATGTTCGGCATGAGCCATGAGAGGGCGTCCGCAGCTTTCAGCAGGCGCGTCGACAGCCCGCTAAAGTGCGGGCCGAAGCGCCACCTGCTGTCCAACGTGAGGCCCAGATACTTCATTTGGGCCTCGACCCCGACCCTGACACCCTCCACAAAAATGTGGGCGTCATGTGGGGGGCGCTGCCGGGGGCCGTGGAAGAACACGGCCTCCGTTTTGTGCAGCGCCACCCTCAAGCCCAGGCGGCGGATCCTTCCGGCCACTAAGGATCCGCCCGCCGATGCCAAACTGGCTGCCTCTCGGAAGGTGCTCCCGCGGGAAGTGAGGAGAGTGTCATCCGCGTAGCAGATGATACTCGTGGCTCGAAGGAGGGTTCCCCGCAGGATCCAGTCGTAACCGACGTTCCACAGAAGAGGCCCTAGAACGGACCCCTGTGGAACGCCGGCTCCGACAGCGTATCGCCGGAGCTGGCCAGCCCCGTCTACGAGGAGGACAGCACGGTCCTCCAAGTAGCTGGCCAGGAGGCCCCGCAAGTACAGGGGCACTCCGTGGAACCGGAGCGCTTCCAGGATGGTGGAGTGGGGGATGGAATTGAAGGCGTTGGCAATGTCGAATGACAGAGCCAACACTCCATCCCCCACTCCCACCGCCTCTGTCACCTGGCCCTTTAGACGGGCCAGGGCGTCCACTGTCGAACGACCAGCTCGAAATCCGAACTGGGCGTCCGACAGGTCCGGTCCCACGCTCCGCAGATGCCGCTTGAGACGGCCCGCGATAATCCCCTCGAACATGTTACCGGCCTCGTCAAGCAAGACGATGGGCCGGTATGCCGAGGGGGAGTCCGCCGGCCGTCCCTCCTTCCGAAGGAGGCACAATTGGCCTTCCCGCCAAGGTTTCGGGAACCTCCCCGACGCGAAGCACGCGCTGAAGAGGTCGAGGCAACCTAACCTTTTTTTTGACGCTGTGGTAATGCATTTACGCACCTTACCCCGCAGGGCGTGTGTGGGACTCGCCCAGCCGAAGCCGGGAATACCCACTAAACCCACAGCGGCACAACGACATCGCCTGAGTGGCGGGGTCATGGGAAAATGGCACAGCCTAACTACCAATCCCCCGCCGGCGATTCCCGCCTAGGGCGGGCCCACAGTGGTCCCTCCACTCCACAGGGAGGGGCCGGGCTGGGTACGTCTTTTTGTGCGAGAAGACGCAGCAGCCAAGGGTTTTTTAGCGAGGTGTCCTTCCTCTTAGCCCCACTCGTTTGCCCGGAGGCAAACGGGGCCCCCAGCTCCTCTCAATGAGGAGACCGGGTTGCCCGACGGTGACCCGGAGTTCGGGTCACGTCAGCCACCTCGAGTGGTGGCCGACCCGCCGCACGTGTGACCGCCGAAGCGGTCCCCGCATCTGGTTTTGGTCCGCGCCGGTAAACCGGTAACCCCCATATCTGGGGGCGTTCCCCTATCCGCCACCTGGGGACGCGTCCGATGGCAGGCCAGAAACTGCACACGGAGACGGAACTTATCCTAGCTTAACTTAACCTAACTCCTTTCGTTTCCCGCGTTTGGACGATAAAGAGGGGTTTAGCGTAAAGACATGATGCGGCCACTATGCTACAATATTTCACTGTTCTTTTTGAATTATTCACTGAATGCACTTTTTACTACATAAATCACGCGTTTTTATTTAGTAAACGACACTATAAATAATTTTAAAAGTCCTTTTTTTTTTTGATATGGCATCTCGTAGGTTTCTACTAGGAGACCGTAACTACTTATTCGGACTTTCCTGTGGATGCCTTAATTAAAATTAAAGCCTCCAGCCAGGGGCACTTAAAACTAAATTAAAATTAGGCGACTACGCACTAAGGGCACCCCCTGTGGGGTTCGAACCTCGGCTTATGGCGTCGCTAGAGAGGACACCAAGGGACGGCTGGATCGAATGTGTTCTTAATGGTTTGATGACCATGACGTTTCCTAATACTAACTCTGAGAAGAAACGCCGAAACAAACTCAGAGGTCATTGATGGGACATTATGATATTACTGGCTCAGCTGCGGCGCGGGCTGGCCTTCATCGGACAAGGGACGGGGGAGGGGATTACTACGTGGAGCGCGTCGCGATGGACCTCGGCGGCGAGGTCGGTAGGTCGGTCTGTTTTTGTGTAATGTGCTGGTGGCCCTATTGGCCTCTTGGAGGAGGGTAATGGGGTCATCGGGGTCTGTGAGGGCATGCCGAGGGCGGCGAAGTCGGAAGATGGTGGAGGGAGTGTAATTGACAACCGCTGCTATAAGAGGATTGCGGTGCTTGGCAGCAGTGTCAAAGAAACGCTTGGAAAGGCGTTTCATGAACTGCTGGATGGTGGGGGTTTGAGATCAAGATGGAGGATCTCATTTCGAACGAACCAAGGGGCGTTTGTGGCTTTACGGAGGAATCGGTTTTGGACTACTTGCATCCTATGGATATGACGTGGCTTGGCATGTGCGAAAACTGGACAAGCGTAGGTCATAATCGGGCGTATGCAAGCTTTGTACAAGCGCATTTTGCACCTGAACGGTAGCTTGCTACGTGGGTGGAGGACGGGGTGGAGTCGACCTAGAGCGAAGGCGGCGCGAGCGCGGACCGTCTCAATGTGCTCTGAGAAGTTGAGGTTTTGATTGAGAATCCCACCAAGGTACTTGGCTTGCTTCTCCCAAGGGATCGGCTTGCCGTCCAAGGTGATGGGTCGTGGAAGGGTGACACTGACCCGCGGTTTCCTGTAGAGTACCGCTTGGCTTTTTAGGGGGTTGACTTCAATTCTCCATTTCATAAACCAGTCAGCGAGCTTGTTGACCGCGGATTGAAGATGGAGGCGAATCCAGTCTGGACTGCGTTCCGAGCAGTAGGTGGCTGTGTCGTCTGCGAACAGAGCGAGTTGAGCCTTACTGCTTTTCGGGATATCGCTAGTGAAGAGCGTAAACATGAGTGGGGCTAGTACAGAGCCCTGGGGACCACCTGCACGGATGGGGCGGGGGGATTTAAAAGTCCAATGAAAAATAAGCGTTACACTCATCTTGACATTCCCGCCAAACCTCGAGCCAAAGAGTATAGTAATTTTAGAGAGAGATGAGATGATCTAAGAAGTAGTAGTGGTCAAGGAATTTCTATCTAAACTGGAATGTGAACTATCGATCAAAACGCGGTCCGAGGAAGATAGCTTCACAGTAGCCGTGGAATGTACGTAAAATATTTTTTTTTCACTTATATCCCGAGTTTTAATGAACATTGGCACAAGGCATGGATGCGAACTTTTTAATTTCGTTATTGTATTTTAAAAATCGATGAATAAATTGATGATGTACGGAAGACAGCAGGTCAATCTGTCCGAAACTGTACCTTTAGATAAATAAAATATCTACAAGAAAGCAGAATTTAATGTCATTGTAAATACCCAATATAAATCACTTACTTATTATGCATATAATGACTAAGTGGACATTTATTAATTATTCCGAAATTTATGGTCATCCTACATACAAACAAAATAACTTGTATTTGATTACCGCAAAAACCTTACATAAAGAATGATATTCCGCATCCAGAGTATGACTCACTATTGCAGATATTAATGGGGATGCCATTTCCACCATTGCCATTTGCCATTTTTCACCATCTTTTTTCTAATCAAAATTGTTGGTTTCAAAAAAAATTACAAAAAATAAATACGGGTAACACTTAGAAAGAGATAGAGGGCATCTGGGACGCTTTCTCCCTCGGACCGTGTTCTCTTCAAATAAAGTTTTATTTTCGATCGACCTTATTGCTCTTGCAGTCTTCTCTTAAATAAGAGACTTATGCAAGTTCACATTCGAAGTTTTGGCGGGAAGCTAAGATGAGTGCCACGCTCATTTTTCATTGGACTTTTGAATTATTTTTAATGTCGTTTACTAAATAAAAACGCGTGATTTATGTAGTAAAAAGTGCATTCAGTGAATAATTCATAAAGAACAGTGAAATATTGTAGCATAGTGGCCACATCATGGCTTTGTACCAAATCTTGCTCCTAAGTGTTCGGTTCGCGTGGCCGTCTTTTTCGACATGAATTACGTAACATTGGCTAAATGCACAAACCGTGCGAAGCCTTAAGAGAAAGAAAGAAGAACTTTTAAAGATTTTTATTTTACTTGAAATTGGCACAAAGTCATAACTAGTGCCACACTACAAAAAAAAAAAAAGAAAGTTCACATTCCAGTTTAGATAGAATTCCCTTGGAAGTAGTGGTTTATGTATTTTATTTTTCTTCTTGGCTTTGTCCCTCTTGGACATTAGCCACAACAAAATTAAAATGTAGGGAAACCAAGGGAAACTAAACTTTATAGAGGAACCGTAAAAGAATTTAAGGAATAGGATTGTGGGATGGCTAGGATATATAGATTATCAACAGGATATACTGAATATGGATATACTATATTTTTAGAATTATTGAAAGAGGATAATAGTTTATATATATTTATATCATATGTATATAAAAGACTTTCTATAGAAGTGGGAAGCGGAATACGGAAGGATTTAAGAGATTCATAAAAGGAAGAGTGGTCATACCTCGAGCAAGAAAAAAATATATGAATAACATCTCCTGATTCAGTGCCACATTCACATGTACTTTCTGAAATAATATTAAGTTTTGCGAGGTGCGCTGGAGCGCACGTACCTATGTCCTAGTCTCATTCGTGATAAAATTGTGTTAGCAAGTTTACCAAGCCTCATCGTGACGAACCATGGTTTATTGGGAATGTGATTTTGGATTTTTTTATAATATAGACCCTTATATTTACTACTTTCATTCCATTCTTCCTCCCAGGCTATTTTCAGAGAAATATTAGCCTGAGAAGCCAGATCATGACAATAGTTTTGATAAGTATATAAATCACCAGAATGGACAGCATCTTTTGCCAAACTATCCGCTTTATCATTTCCCGGTATGCCACAATGGCTGAGGACCCATAAAAACACTACATCAAATCCACTCAAACGACATTTATGTAAGAGAAAATAGCAGTCTAAAATTATAGGATAGATTGTGTTATTTTTCAATGGAAATTTCAATAAAGCCTCTAGCGCACTTTTTGAATCTACAACAACAATAGTTTTACTTAGTTTTGCGAGTAAGATATATTCAATAGATCTAAATATTCCATAGCATTCACCAGTGAAAACTGAAGTTTCCACTGGTAGTTCGATTTTTTGAACTATCTCGTATTGGTGGTGATAGACACCAACCCCAACAGGTTTAATAGGAGAAAGTTTTGATGCGTCACAATCACAATAAATTTGGTGCCTGTCATACCATTCATGATTAATTTTTTATTGAAAGTTATACTTATTATGATCATTATGTTTGTTGAAATCAATATCGAAAAGAACAATAGGGCGTTGAATTAGCATTTCAAAATTATAGGAAAATACTGGAAGAAATGATGACCTATGAGTACCTAGGGGCTTGAAAAGAGATAAATTTTCGAAAACTTATTACTGGACCGTGCGTTTGTTTATGATACCATTATGATGACGAATTTATAAGACCAGCCCCCTAATCGGTGAACACATTTTTGTCAAATGATTGCGAGTTGCGACTAGTTGGGATCGTTTGGACCGACCGGACCAATGGGCGGTCCGAACGATCCCAACTGATACCAACTAGTCGCAATCATTTGACAAAAATGTGTTCGCCGATTAGGGGGCTGATAGTTTTGATAATTTGTTATAAAGAGAATGATCATTAAGGCGATTAGTAACGACGATGACCTTGTGCATCTGGGCGGGGCTAGGCAGAAACCCCCGCGCACCCCGCATCATATTTACGTGCACATCTCCTACTCGCTTGCTTCAAGCGCGGACGTCTCGCAACAAACGTAGAATGCCATACCATGTCTATAAAGTATACTATTCTGTCTAAAAAGTACCTAATATAGAATTACGTGTTATCAAAACTCATGCCCTAAAGTGAAACATATTAGGTAATTACTTTTATTATGTTGTTTTCGATACTGCGTTGCAGGGATTTTTTTATTTAAAAAAGGGAAAACAAATATTAATTTATAAAAATGATTAATGCAAAATGGGAACCGGTTTATTCTTTTTTATTTTCAGTTATTATTTAGCATTTAGCGTTTTTGGTATAATTCCCATTGATACTTACCAGGACTTAAAAAAAAAATCCCGGAAACTCCATCATCTAAATAAAACTCACAGGTCAGACTAAAATAGGTGCATATTATTTAGAATACATATTGTTTAAAAATTTAGCTGACCAAATTTTAGGTAATGAACACATGAGAGTTGAGACTAATGAACTTAAAGGATGAAAAAAAGAAATTGTTTTGATCTACCTACTAGAAAAAAAAAATTGGGGAAATTTAATCAAGTTTCATATGGATTAAATTACAAGTATCAATTATATATTTTTTTAGGGAGGGAAAATATTATAGTTTTGGACTTAGCAAAAATTTGACGATTTTTTTTTTTGAGATGTTCTTAATTTTTATTGGAGGAATGAACAGGGTGTGGCCTTAGAAATAGGGCATGCAATTAGCGTAATTTTTGTTTTACCGGTAAAAAAACGGTAATTGAAATATTTTTACCGCTAAACCGGTAAAAACGGTAAATTTATATTTTTTTTTTTCAAAAATATTAATAATGTGATTGGGTAGTCTTAAAGCAGAAAATAAATAAGTATACCAGGTACAATGGTAGTGAACATGTTACATATTGCTTAAAATGAGCATATAAACACAATTTTTAAAACCATGACCTTTCCTTTGGCGCAGTCAAGCGTAAATGTAGCACCTTTAGATTAATTTAGACAATTTTCATTTTCAAAACGCGGCCAGCCAACGGATGCTGGTAAATCTACATCAAGCCCGTGGAGAACCCGGAAATAACCTCAATGTAGCTTGCCAAACCTCCATGCGATCTTTAGTGTCAAGTAGGTATACTGGCTTGCACCAGTTCTTTTTAGCCAAGGCAAGGAGAGCGGAGTGAGTCCCTTGTCAACTGCAACCACATCTCGATGCATTCCCACGTCGGTTTTTAGGAAATATTCCCTGATACTGCATATTTCGCGATTGTGGAGGGTCTTAACATTTAAAAAGCTTCAACTTTCACTTTTTCGCGGGGTATACACTAATACAGCCTCATAACCGATGTCAGTGGGTGATGCAATTCAATTGTAGTCAGCACCGTACGGACCCTCCTATCCAGGGTGTCGACTTCGGTCCGAGTCCATTTTAGTATGCTGAAAGAGTACATAAAATCGGGATGATCCAACCGTTGAAGGCTCGTACATTATTTCCGCTTAATAGAAGACTATTTATTACTTTTTTCAGCGATGCGAAGATGAATATGAGATGCGAAACGTTTCTTCAGCGATTGCTTTATACCAGTAACATTGATACGTTGGGTATCAATGTCACTGGTATAAAGCATTCGACATACCCATTATTTATAGGTTTCAGATGCAGAGAGCGCTCTAAGGTTTACGGAACGTGAGTTGGGTTCCCATGGATGCCGCAATCTCTCCTCGCTTTACATGCATGACCACACATTTATCCACACAAAATTCCATCCTGATAACGCTACTGAAAGTTTCAGTAATTTTCAGTAGCTCCTTCAGTTGAAATTTGTGGGGAGCAATGAATTTTAAGCCACTCATGTAAAGGAGGTGTGATATAACCTGACCACCTCTCCTCAGCCGATAGTCTAGACGTGTATTCTCCAGCAGTGTACTTAGAGGATTCAAGGCTAAGCAAAATCAAAGTGGACTCAAAGTATCGCCCTGGAATAGACCTGGCTCGGATCGCTATTCCTATGAATATCTCGATATCCAGGATAGCGAAGGACCGTCCTCCATTAGCCATACACATTATCAAGATGGTGTGCAGAGTTGCATCAACTTTATAGAACTCCATCACCCGCATGAGCCTTGTATGTGGCACCAAGTCATAATAGGCCTTATTATACAGTATGTTAAATAACAGAGCGCGTTCCCTTAAACTCGTTAATATATATCATTAATAGATTAAAATAAAAATATCAGCATAGAAAAATAAGCATAAAATAATCCGAATAAAAAGAAATTATAATTGAAAATAAATTTGAAACCTCCTGTTTTAAATCAAATAGTAGCGCGGAATAGTATCTACCTAACGTTGCATTGCCCAACACACATCAACCAACACACATCAATCAATTAGATCTTAGATCGCCGCCGCATACGCGGCTCGTCATTCATAAATAAATTGCGACGTTGCTGTCTTTCATGTTCGCGTGTACAGTGTGTTTCTTTTACATGTCAATTTAAAATTTTTATTGAATATTTTCATATTGAAAAAATTTTAAAACATTTTGTTTTCGAATGGAAATATTTTTTTTAGCATGTATGTATGCTATACTATTTCGGGTTAACGGGAACGCCCTCTGTTAGTTAACATACTGTATAATAATAATTATTATTATTCATTTATTTCTCCTCACAATGTTTTGTTTATAGCTAAAACCGTACAATTACTCAGTCTAGTATTTGTTACATATGTGAGGAGCTGGTGTCCGTGAAAGGCAATATAAAAAAAAACTATTCAACATGTCGATAGATCCTTTTGGGAACGACGAACTTGTTGGGTAATGGCCATGTTATTAAGGAGTAGCTCCTTAGTACCGCGAGAGCCGCTCCTACATCCATTTTGAGAGGCAGACATGATGAGTTGCTGTCAATATGTTTGTTAATTTTAACTTTAAAATTGGATGTAAGAACTTTAAAGATGGTCGGTAAACAAGTGATCGGCCTATAATTTTTGGGTTCCGCAGTGCTCCCTGATTTACGGAGCAGGTGGGTTATTCTAGTTGTTAGGAACTGGGGTAGCGAACCAGACTCAAGCGAGCGCGCAACCTTGAAAACCATTTGATCCAAAAAAGCGACAGGCACCAAACAGATACTGCGCCAAAATGAACATGAAAACCGTAAATTACCGGTTTTATATTTTTTTACCGGTAATTTTATAGTTACGAAAAAAGGCGAAAGGAGAAAAGGCGGTAAAAATGAAAACCGGTAAACCGGTATTGCATGCCCTACTTAGAAATAACTTTAACCCGAAGGAATCTAGAAGCGCGATATAACCGAATCATACTAATATTATAAATGGGAAAGTAAGTTTGTTTGTTTGTTTGTTCTGCTTTCACACTAACTACTGAACCGATTGCTTTGAAATTTTGTAGACGTAAAGTTAGAAATCCGGATTAAATGATAGGGTACTTCTTATCCCGGAAAACTTTAGTGTTCCCGAAGGAAATCTGAAAAGCACGATATAATCGAACTCCACGCGGGCGAAGCCGCGGGCGGAAAGCTAGTATCAAAATAAAACATCATATAAAATCACGTAAAGCGTCCCAGAGCGGCAATAAATGCAAACAATTCAATAATTCAATAATTATACACAAAATCACTAAAAATACTTCGTTGCGCTTGAAGTATTTAGTGTTACAACTTGCGCTTCCCGCTCATCTATGAAGCTATACTTAGTTTCATAATTATTTTATATTGATCGTAGTTGCGTAATTATTTATGTTAATTTAAATTTATTATGATTACTTTAAATTACTTGGGAGGATTTTAAAACCTTAGTTTATTCTAAAATCACACTTGGAAATACACTTCCGGTCTTTCGGCCATTAATTTATTAATTTTAGAATTATTGATGCAACTTTCGATTACCGCCAACTCTTATTATAAAATCCTACCGAGCATTAGTCTTCCCGCCCATCGGATATTTATTTATTGAATCAAGCATTGTTCAAATAAATAAATATAAATAACTTTCGATATTTTAGGTTAATCCAAATATCTGTACAAAATTATTGATAATTACTAGCGTTACTATTAACTTTTTCTTAATTTTATTCAATACCTGATAATTTCCGTTTCTGTTGTCTATTAGTGTTGTGATTATTCGTTAGTGTTTTGACTCAATGGTGTATAAAAGCTACTGATGTCTGTACTGTTGATCATTAATTAAACAGACTTGTACTGGATCATACTACGTTGTTATTATTTTCCACGCTTCTGAAGCATGTCTTTATATTAGTATCCAAGGTTGCGCGGAGCAAAAAGTGACACAGCCTCCTCTCACGAGCGCTGGCGCGAGACTGCCGGCCACCCGCGCCCGCGTCCCGCATAGAGCCCCTCTGAACCTCGTAAGGCGGAAACTCGTACGGACACACATTTTTATTGCTTTTCTTATTAAATATTTCATCAATTTTAAAATAGAACTATGATTATATAGTTCTTACAGGTACACGTTACTGCGAGTAAGAATATTTTAAAAAGTCTAAGCGCTTTAAGAGAAATATCGACTTAAAAGTTAAAAAACGCCGTATAGAAATATTTTTTTTTTGACGTAAATATAGGCCGTATAGAAAATAATAAATAATAAATTTGTTGTGCTTGAATCTATGATTATAATATATTTTTTTCAACATTTTTGGTCAAGTCATTCTGGAGAAATAAACTTTGAAAGATGAGCGTTTTTGGCCGCTCGAGGGTATCTATCACCTTAAGTTGAAATGCTCGAAATATAAATCTATCACAAAACATCGGCCTTCTAAGTTTTAAAGGTGGATCCAAACACTCTACTTGAAGCGAATTAATGGGGCTTGATTTCATAGCACCAGTGATAATTCGAAGAGCTCGTGATTGAATCCCACTTAATTTATTTAAGACGCTGTGAATAGACAACTTTTAGGTATTTGAGGGGGTGAAGCACACGACTAGCCCCGCCCACTGCGGGGCGCTCCGCGCGAGTACATCGATGCGTGATACGTCGTGCATCGAGAAATACGCACGTTCTATTAAATCTATACCAACCATTCTCTATTCCATCTACATTTAGAAGCGTAATTTCACAACCCAACCGCGAAGCATGATTGGCTCTGTTCGTCACAGTCCCGGTTCGCATTAGACATCCGCGGCGAGCACCAGGTTCGAATCCCACATCCGTTTACTTTACCTTGCGATTGTCGAAAATGTATATTTTTTACATATTTTCATTTTTTATTATTACTTTTGTTTTCTTTTACGCACTTTCTATTAAATCTATACCAACCATTCTCTATTCCATCTACATTTAGAAGCGTAATTTCACAACCCAACCGCGAAGCATGATTGGCTCTGTTCGTCACAGTCCCGGTTCGCATTAGACATCCGCGGCGAGCACCAGGTTCGAATCCCACATCCGTTTACTTTACCTTGCGTTTTTCGAAAATGTATATTTTTTACATATTTTCATTTTTTATTATTACTTTTGTTTTCTTTTGTATTCTTATAATGCGCTTTGTCCGTTCTGCTTAATTTTTTGTGTTATGTCCTTTTTATTGTGCCTCCAATCTCAAAAATCTTTTATTGTTTTTAAATATCCGAAATTGTATTTTTTTTTAACAGTTACTCTAAACACCTGTTTATAAATAGTAATTTCTAGAAATGATATATACTTCATTTCTAGAAATTACTATTTATTTTTTCATTCATTAAAAAATGACATAACACAAAAAGATAGAAATAAAAGAAAGAAGATAAAGATAAAAAAAAGAGAAGAAACTTGGAGGAGGCCTATACCGAAAGGGGCCATGAATAATGCAACGAAATGAAATCTAAATTTACTATTCATCATTCTATTATCAAATTAACTGTTATTTTTATTGTTTTTCTTTTGTTAAATTATATTATGAACTAAGAAATTCATGGTTAAATAAAGGCTTATTATTATTATTTATTATTAATTTCTAGAAATTTTGTAGAAAGAAAATTATAACGAATTGATTTTAAATATTAGTTTGCATTATAATTGTTACAAAAAGAATATATTTAAAAAGATGGAACAATTACTACAAAAAATACAGAAAATCGGCTAAATTAATAATAATTAAAAAAAAAAAACTATTGCAAATAAGAAATCCAACAAAAAGCATACAACGTAAAGCTGGGGTTTGAACCCGAACACATACAGGTGAAGAAAAATTTGCCGCGAAAAAGTAAAAAGAAAGAATAATTAAAGAAAAAAATCAAATAAAATATCGGCAAAAATACAACAGTAAATTAAAAAGCATTTATTTCAATTAAAACCTACAAAAAGCATATAATGTAAACCTGGGGTTTGAACCCGGGCAAAAACGAAATATGATTATTCATCAACAAACAGACACGTAAATATAATTATTTTCTATGCGGGGTAATGCAAAAACTGACATAGGTTGGTCAAGCAGCGCGCCTCAGCGGTCACTGTCGCTAAGCATAGAAGTGAAAGAGAAGGCAATGGACGCCGCGATGGAGCGACGTTTCGTTCACGTTATTTATCATTAAATACATTATTTATTTTAGCATATCTTAGTTAAATCGATAAACAAAAACAATGGTTTCATTTACTATTATATTTTACATCGCTCTTCTCAATTTTATCAAGATTTGATGATTAATAATACAGTTACAACTGTTATAAATTCAATTTTAGGGGTTACTTTAGGATTTTTTTTCTATCGAGAAAATTAATTCAAAACGTGTTTTGAAAACAATGGTTTCCTGCTACATATAATCAAGATTAACATATAAATTTTTGGCTGCTCTGAAATGTATACATTTGGCTTAAAAACTGTTTTTTGAAGCCTATTTTTACTGAGCACAGCGCCTTATGCTAAGTTGATTGCAGGGTTCAAGGAAATACGTACCGTAATCTAGAATACTCCTTACAAAGGAGTTATATAATAATTTTAGTGACGATGGATGTGAGCCCCACCATACTCCAGTCAAACATCTATATTCAACATTCGTTCACATTTTGCAACTACATAATAACAATGAGGAAGACCTGTCATTTTACTGTCTAGTTTTATTCCTAAGAAAATTACTTCTTCCTTAACATGATGGGTATTGCCGTCGTAAATAACAGAAATAGGGACAGTTAATCTCATTCTGGAAAAAAGTACAACAGCACTTTTAGAGACTGATAGACTAAGACCGTGGTTATCAAGCCAGATTTTTAAGCACTGTAAGGAATATGTTAATAAGTAACTTAAATTATCTACAGATTTACCAGACACGTACAAAATAAGGTCATCAGCGTACTGGAGAATACTGATATGCGCCGGAAGGCAACATTCAAGATCGTGAGTATAAATATTATATAGTAAAGGGCTTAATACAGAACCTTGTGGGAGCCCATTCCATACTATCCTTGATTGAGTATTGGTATCATTTAAAATATTTATCAGTCTTCCTGATAAAATATTACAGATAAAATTAATAAGTATTGCAGGGATTTCAAGTTCCAGAAGCTTATTATGTAAGATATTTAAAACGACGTGATCATATGCAGCTGCTATGTCAAGAAAGGCCGCTAAAAGGGAATGATTAGAGGAAAAAGCCAATCTGATGTCAGTGGTAAATATTCCAATACTGTCCCGTGATGAAACTATTCAAGAATTTGTTAAAAATTATTCAAAAACTTTTAAAAGAGCCTGTTCCTCAGCAAAAGCCATACACATTAAAAATAAAATAAAATTTTATGGCAATAAAATCAAAACAACTTGGGGAATTATAAATACTGAAACTGGAAGAACCAAAGTACAAAATCGCGATTTCCATCTTAAAATTAACGATGAAGATATAAAGGCGGACTTGGAGGTAGCAACTGAGTTTGAGAATTTTTTTATTTTTATTTTTTTTTTAATTTATTTTATTTTATTTTGGCATCAAACAGTCATATACAAACAATTAGTTATAAATACAAGTGGTTTCTTATAATAGACCTATAGTGCCGACAATGTTATATAAATGTTAAAATAATGCAAAACTTCTTATAAGGAAAGACGACGGTTAGACTTAAATATGTTTGGGTACATAATATTTTTGCATCAAAAAATGACTTCAGTGAAACATATGCTTATTAGTTAGAAAGGACGTAAACTGGCAAAAAAGATAAGTTTTGATTAGGTGAAATATTTACTTTTTAGCTTTAATTTTAGGTTATTAAGAGAAATGTTAAAAAGATCTATGTCTGTAAATTCTCTATTATAGTTGTTAGTGGAACGGTATAAGAATGAGTTACGAGTGTATGTTTTAGTTAGTCGAGGAGGAACGAAAAGTGGTTTTATACGTGAGGGGCGTACGGGTAGACGAGCATGTGCTATTAGGGATATTTTACCAAGTAATGATGGTGAATCGGTTAACGAGGTCAAAATTTTGAACAACTGAATAATGTCGAATGTATCACGTCTGTTGCGAAGGCTTATCAGTTTATGCCTACGCAATGCATCTTCGTATTCGGTCTCATAAATATTATTCCGATAATTTAGTGATTTTAAAAACTTTTTTGTATCTTTTCTATTCTATCGATGTGTACTTTAAAACATGGACTCCACACAGTGCTACAAAAGTCTAAAATAGAGCGGACAAAAGAAAAATAAAGAATTTTTAAAGTCGTAATATTTTTGAAAGGTTTACTGATTCTCAAAATAAAACCAAGGCTGCGAAAAGCGGAGCCGACGATGTGATCGATGTGATTGGTAAATGTTAATTTGGAGTCCATAACGAGACCTAGGTCCCGAATGGTGAAAACTCTTTTAAGGATTGAGCCATTTATGGTGTAGTCGAAATTGAGAGGGTGAGTTTTCCGGGTATATGACATTATGAAACATTTATCTATGTTGAGATAGAGTTGGTTTGTTGTACAGTAGCTATGCAAGTTTAATAAATCGCTTTGTAGTTTAGCGCAATCTGCGAGACATTCAACCACTCTGAATATTTTTGTGTCGTCAGCGTAAAGTAAATGGTTACTATGGTCAAATATAGATCCTATGTCATTAATGTAAAGGTTAAAGAGCAATGGTCCAATATGGGAACCTTGGGGAACTCCAGAGGGAACAGGGAGGAATTGAGATGAGTAACCTTTAACACGGACCGCCTGACTTCGATTTTTTATATAAGATTGGATCCATCGCAGTAAGTTTCCGTGTACTCCGGCATTCGCTAATTTTTCAATAAGCATATCGTGATTAATTTTATCGAACGCCTTCGAAAAGTCAGTGTACACGACATCGACTTGCTGATTTTTATCCATGGCTTGCACTAGAAATTCCGAAAAATCCAGCATATTACTATCCACGCTACGATGTTTGATGAAACCGTGCTGGTGCTGAGAAATGTGATTACGAAGAGCGAGTGAAACCTGAGATGTTACTATTTTTTCTAATATTTTTCCAAGAACACATAATTTTGAAATTGGTCTGTATTCTGTTACAATATCTTTTTTATTGTTTTTGGGTATAGGGGTTATAATTGATTGTTTCCATTTTGTAGGAAATACTCCAGTTTTAATAGATATACGAAATATAATGGTTATTGGTCTTGCAAGAACCTCAGCGCACCTAGATATGAAAATTGGGTGAATGTCATCGGATCCCGCACCTTTTTTCGTATTGACATCTTTTAATTCTTTTAATACTTGTTTAAAAGTGAGGTTGATTGTGCCTATATCTACAGTTGAAGATGAGTTACAGCTGTGAGGGTAGGATTGAGAGGTGACTGAAACAAAAACTGAATTAAAATAATGATTAAAGGCATCACAAATCTCCTCACCAGTAGAGAGAATCTGACCTTTGTACATCATCTTTTCAGGTATGGTATTAGATGCATTTTTTGATTTGACAAATGACCAAAACGAATTAGGGTCTTTCTTTATATTGTCTTCAGAATACTTAATAAAATTACGATAGCAATCATTAGACATTTTTTTAAATCTACTCCGCAGTAACGAGAACGTATGGTAATCCTGAAGGTTGCCGTAAGCTTTCCATTTATGGTGAAACTTGCTTTTCTCTTTAGATAATTTAATAAGTGGTTTTGTATACCAAGGTGGATACTTTTCTCTAAAATTTAAATTGCAGGTTGGCACAAATTCGTCTACAATATTTTCGAGAACACTATAGAAATAATCAACCATCGAATCGACATGGGTCATACTTGAAAAAATATTCTCCCAATGCATAGACTCAAGGGCAGTTTTAATTGATTCATAGTTTGCTTTAAAGAATTGTCTTCTAGCTGAAGATGGGAGCTTGAGTGCGGGACGGAAATATAATTTTATGTCAATTTCTAATGGGTTGTGATGCAAATCTTGTGGTACTAATGGATGTTGGCAGAGTGAGATGAGGCACAATTCATTACTAAAAATTAAATCTAATAGTCTATTATTATGGTTAAATTGATTAAAATACTGTAATAACGATGAGAAATTCATAAAATCGGCGGTGAGGCTGACTAATTTATCACTGTTAGTGTGTATATCCATGTAATTTGAGTTATGATTGCAAGACCAATGTGCATGGGTGACATTAAAGTCTCCGAGTATAAGAAATTTATCATTATGGTTGCGTAAAATAAATTCACTCACTCTGTCGTAGAACGATGTTAGCAATGATTCATGACTAGCACCATGGGGTATATACGTAGCTATCATGTGTAAGCAGCTAGAACCGGCATTGTTTTGTCCCACCAACGAATTCGTGCGCAGAGGCAGAGAGACCCAAACCTCGTCCGACAGCGGTGACGCATGCGTGTCCCTGCGCTGCCAAGGACAAAGCTCGCGACGCACCGCAATCATAACACCCCCGCCACGATCGCTGCCGGTCGCTTGGTAATTACGATCACAGCGGTATAGTTCGTATCGGCTATCAACATATTCGCTACTGTGAAAATTATCATTAAGCCAAGTTTCTGTGATACATATGACGTCATAGTTACTCTGCAAGACTTCTGAAAGAAATATATGTGATTTAGTGCGTAATTCCCTCACGTTTTGATAATAAATTGACAAGTTATTCTTATCGAATTTTGATCGTTATTTTTGCCATGAACAGGTAAACAAGTTCCACTAACATTACATTGAAGAATTTAAAATATATTATTATAGATTGGTAATGAGTTATATAAATGAATGTACAGTCCTTCCTAATATATGAACAACAAATTATTATGCAGTAAAGTGATATAGGTAATATTGTAGTAAGTAAAAAACTAAGTATGCATATATAATGAACATGAGTGGGTAGTCACTTTATTTTAGCTAAATCGATATCGCTAGACACACACATAATTTTGGACGTATCACTTTTACGCAGCAAGATTTTACACCCTGACAACCATACATACTTATAGTCATTTTCTTTTGCAAGAAGACGGGCCCGCTTATATAATTGTTTATTTAGTGGAGTTAGGTGATCACTTATGAAAATGGGTTTCGCCGGCCCATCCAATCCAGCATCAGCTGTTGTCAGACCCCGTCGTACGCGGACAGCAGCCAACATATCATTTTTACGTTTCCTCTGGGTGAACTTGACGATGATGTTCGGGATGGATGTAGCATTATTGGCAGCTGACTCACCAGTACCCACATTTGATTTATTAGAGTTGAAACGTCGAACTCGGTGGATAAAATCGATGTCCGTGGTTGTAATAGCGAAATTAATCTTTCTTGCTATGTTATGTATGATGTTAGTTAAGTTTTCACCTTTTATGGAGGGAATGCCAGCTATTTCTAGGTTATTGATTCTTTCCTGCTGTTCTTTGAAACGTAACTGGTCTGATAGGTCTGCAACGGTCGCTCGAAGCACTTCGACATCCTGTGACACAAACTGTATTTTGCTACTGGTAGCTGTATTTGTAGATTTTAAATCCATCACATCCTTCACAATACATGCCTGTTCTTCGGACATTTATCTATTTTGGCATCCACCATCCCCAAATCGCTCCTAAAGCCATTTATATCCTGACGCAATGCTTCCAAAGTGGCCATCATATTTTGATTCTGAGTTTCAACAGTGGATGTAATAGTCTTCATGATTGTATTCTGAAGCTCAAGTAATATTTCCGAGTGATTACAGCTACATTCGGGCTGCTTCCTCTTTCTGAAAGTGACAGCTGTGGAATCATCACGCAGCCTGGAAAGGTCCGGTTGCGATTCCGTGTTTACCATGGGAGGAGATCTTTGGACATTCATTATACCGCTACAGACAATATCCACGATGTAGGTAGATGTACAGATAACTCGGTGTTGTCAGCGAATACGTGCGCTGCGGCAATCACGACGAAAATATGGATATCTCGTTCCCACGTATTACGAAAGTTTTATTATCACCACACGAGCTGATACGAGCATCTATGATGCAAAATTTGACAGAGACAAAGAGTCCGACTTCTCACTTGTATGTAATAAATACAGAAGTTATCTTGACAGTATATTTACAACCATACAGCACAATAACAAGGTTCCGATTGCGAAAACAGTTACTTGAGTCAAAAACACAAAATCAAACACGCGTCCGTCCCGACAAGAGCTTTGACAAGAACTTTTTTACTAATATTCCAATAATGACAACAAAAACTTTGTCTTCTTCCTCCACTTCTGCTTATGCCATACTAAAAAAATGTGTTCCAGAATGTGACAATCACTTTGAATTTACATTTGTGACTGCTAAAGACATTATAGAATCTTTTAAGGATCTTGATGTAAAAAAAAACTGCCGATCATTGGGGTTTGTCAGTATACAGTGTAGCTTCAATAATAGATGTTATCGCATCTTTCTTAGCAATTGTTTTTAATTCTTGTGTCACATATGGTGTATTTCCTGATTTGATGAAACTAAGCAAAGTAATTCCACTGTTCAAATCTGGTAGTACCTACAACTGATCCCACGAATTTTCGGCCAATATCGATATTACCAACTTTGAGCAAAATTTTTGAAAAAATATTTTTGAAACAGTTGTTGAGGCACTTTAACTTACACAATTTATTGCACGTGAAACAATTTGGTTTTACAAAGGGTCGTTCAACTACAGATGCGGGCGTGGCGTTGCTAAAGAATATATTTGGGGCCTGGGAGGAATGGGTTGCTCTTGGTGTTTTTTTGTGATTTGTCCAAGGCCTTTGATTGCGTACATCATGATACTCTTATTAGGCAACTCTTTCCCACGGTGCACCAACATTATACACTTTCAGCCGACCTCTGGCCCTTGCTTGCGACCGCAAGCCGCCTTACTGAGGAGCAGGCTACACATTTTCTACACCAGTCCTCTACGTCTTCGTGGCAATTCACCCAATAGAATCTTTTTCTTACCTTCTCCAGGGTTTTCTTTACTCCTAGATGTCCTCCGGATACTCCGTCTTAGCACTGGCTCGACTTTATCGAAGGGGACAACTATCTGTAAGGTGACCTTCTGTCCACTGGGTGATTCCCATTTCCTCTTGAGAACTCCATTATCAATTATCAGGCTGTCCCATTGAGCCCAGTAACTTTTTGCTGTTGGGCTAAGCGCTGATATTTCACTCCATGTGGGCCTTTGGCCACGTTGTTTCCATTCGATTACTGCCTTCAGATCACTATCTTCCTTTTGTGCGTCTTCCAATGATTGATTATCCCAGTCTTCGTCCAAAGCGTTCACCTAGATAATCCGGACGTTCTCTTTCTTTTCCTGTTTGGGTTCGTCACCTCGGTCCTTACTTCCTGAAGTAATCTGGCGGCGGCGCTCCTTTTTTCTTGCCTTTTTTTCGAGGCGCTTCTTCTTCCGCGCCTCGTCCTCGACTTCCTTGTCCCGCCTTGCGTCTGCCTCACTCCACGACCGTCCGCGCGACCGCTCGGGCTCTTGTTCTCGCTTGTCGGAACATTCGCGTTCCTGGTCTCGGTCTCGCTCCCGGTCCTTGACGCGTTCCCGCTCACGTCAAATTCTATGAATCAATCTCGGCAATCTCTAAAATTCACTGAATCTTTGCATTCATTTCCAGTGATGGATAAAATTGTCATGTTGACATTCTTAGTGTCCTTCTCTGACTTCTTTGGCCTTCCATCACTAATCCATTTCTCACATTGCTTCATAAAGTGACCGAGTTTTCCACAGTATTTGCACTTTTTCTTATTTTTCTGTATCTCTTGCTTGTTTTCATTATCGTTGCTTACTTTTCCATACTTCTTTTTTGTCTTTACCCACAAGACTTACAATATGTCTGGTAAATCCTTTTTAAGGTTCAGCGTTCTGTGTAGTTCATGCCACAAATTCTTCAGCGTCGAAATATGTGCCGCCATATCGTGCGTAGTATCTTTCTTGTATGAGAAAAAAGTTTTGCACGTCGTGTAGCTTTGGTCTGCGACACAACCTCCATATAGTCTCTGTAGTTCATCCCAAATTTCTTTTGAATACGTAAAACGCATCATTTTTTCTATTAAGTCATCAGGTAAATTTGACAAAAGCAAGACGGACACAATACTGTCTAATTTGTCATATTCTACTACTTCTGCTTCATACCTCGTTTTGTCTTCAGGTGTGGCATTTAGCATAAGTATTGGCCTCGGTTTCGTACCTTCCAATAAATCTTTTGCCCCAGGTATACCTTTAAGCACCAT